>CM040840.1:6022500-6662500 GCA_022828995.1 Vimba vimba
CGTCCCCCCGATTGCGCGCGAGCTTCACCTCCTGTCCATACGGTAATCTCTCTACTGTGCGACAGAGAGTCGCCTGGGTATGACGCAATCGTTAGCCTATTTTTACAAAAACTGCTTCTACGGGGCCATAACGTAAGATACAAGGTAATGGAGCCTTTTATACATTTTCGTGTTTCTTTAGAAATAAATAATGGACAAATGGAGTCTTTAAACGCCTCAGATGTAAAGTTATTCGCTGTCACGCCAAAATGAATGGGAGTCAATGGGATGCTAACAGCAGGTGATGGTCTGCTAGCCAATGGCGGCGCCCGGGGAAGCTTCAACATAATATGAAACGCTGCCCCCCTGTTTCGAACACAGCAAAGGAATGATGTGCGTTTTCGTACTTCTGTAGCGGGGCATGTTTGGCGTGTTTGCGTGAGAGCGCCCTCTGGTGTTCAGATGGGGCAGAATTTACTACTGATCAGCCACACTACACTGACAAGCTGCGCATAAAATAATCACAGCCTTTCATACATACATGTACATGCATACAGCCTTTCAGGTTTCATAGCGATTAATCATGCAGCCCTAGTTTGTTATTTAATGATTGGTCAAATCCCCCACTCAATACAAATTAAAAATGTGCTGCCTCAATAAGGGTTTACATCAGTGATATCAAATCCTCATTGGCTCTTGCATGTTTTATAACTGATCGCAACATGCCGTGTTTCAGGTAATTGTGCATTTGAATAAGATAATTTGTATAATTACACTGTAACAAAATTGAAGACAAACTCAGACAGGAAAATTACATTTTTACTGTTACTGGGACAACAATTATGAGTGTGTTCTAGTATTTGTTTTATTTTATTTATAGAATCATTTATTCTGTGCCAGTTTAAATTGAATTTAAAGAGATTAAATCCTTACTCACCCTCAGATTGTTCCAAACTTGTATGAGATTATTTCCTCTGTTGAAAACAAAATAAGATATTTTAAAGAATGTTGGAAACCAGACAGTTTACGGCACCTATTGACTTTCATACTAGAAAAAAAATACTATGGAAGTCAATAGGTGCCGTCGATTGTCTGGTTACCAACATTCTTCAAAATACCTTTGTTTTTGTTCAGCAGAAGATAGAAACTCATACTGTCACGGTCATCAGCTGGAGTGCCCTCGAGAACCACCAGAGGGCACTCCATTTCAGATTGTCATTTTCCCTCACAACTACATTTCCCATACTCACTGCTCAGACTCCTCTTCACTGATCACATTCACCTGTTTGTCATTACCTTGTTTAGCTCACCCCTTATAAGCCTGGTTTTCACATTCAATCACTGCATAGTTTTGTATGTGTTGTACTGCATCTCTGAGCATTTCTTTGGTTCCCTGTATTTCGGTTTCTTGGACTCTCTGCCTGCCTCTGGATTACCCGTTTGCCTTGTCCCCAGCCTTGTGTGTATATGTTTGTTTGGACTGCCTACCTGGACTTTGACCTGTTGCCTGTTCATTTGTTTATGTGTCTGGATTGTCCCCTTCTGATTAAAGCTGCATTTGGATCTAAACTTTCTGGTCTCCGAGCAGTTCGTGACACATACAGGTTTGGAACAACATTAGGGTAAGTAATTTTTATTCTTAGGTGAACTATCAGTTTAACTCATTGAAAATTGAAAAAAAAAAAATTGACTGACTAAATTACCATGTACTTCAGTGTTGTTGGTTGATTTTTGCCATTACTTTGTAGTGTAGCTAATTATACCTTTTCAAATAGGTAATTACTTGAATTACTTTCGGATACAATTAACTTGGAAAACTACAGTTTCAAAGCAGCTTCCCCAAAACTGATGGTAACAGTTTTCAGTGCCAGACACTTTGCAACAAGATATGGTGTATCCAGAGCTCTCCTCGCACAGTCCAACCAATGCACAAAACCTAGTTTTCTCTCTGGTGTAATCAGAGGAGGAGAGTGTTGTGTTGGCCTGGATCAAAAATCGCAACGAAAGTCAGCCAACAATGGAAGGACTGATAAAGATAAAGTGGAATAAA
This sequence comes from Vimba vimba, assembly GCA_022828995.1. Taxonomy (NCBI): domain Eukaryota; kingdom Metazoa; phylum Chordata; class Actinopteri; order Cypriniformes; family Leuciscidae; genus Vimba; species Vimba vimba. The sequence goes on from CM040840.1 coordinate 6,024,530, forward strand.
GAAATGACTGCCATGCCACCCTCTGTCTGATACCACTCTGTCCAGCAGCCTGAATCTATTGCTCTCTCATTTCTTCCGTCCCCTCAAACGGCTCTCTTCAATCTAGCACAAACATAAATGAAGTTTGAAAAATGTGCATTTGAAAACCAATTTAAAGGATGGCTGGCTTTAAGACATGAAGTTTGCAAATGAGTGTGCACTTTAACTAGAGAAATATGAAGCAAGCTGTAATGAGATTTCTTGACTTACAGGGCCAACCATATCTCTCCGGGTTGGGAATTCTGAAATGAGCAATTTTTGGTATGCATTATTATTAAACAAAATCGAGGACGCTATGGAATACACAATGTGCAGCACTGTGTGGAAGATGAGTCTCTTAGTGGTATAATCAGATATGGATTGCAGCTGTAATATTCCTTAGAATGATATCAACTAATTTCAAGTTCAAGGGTCATTCTATGAAACTGGAGCGATTTCCAGTTTAATAATGTGGATATTAATAAGGTGTATTTTTGTAACATATATTCTTTCAGATACAGTAAATAATGTTTTGAAATGTTAATAAATTATTCTGTCATCTCAAGCTAACTTAATACAAATGATGACATCATTTCCAGTTTTGGTGATGTAACACTAATATTTTAAGGTGCAATAGGTGATCTGGGCAATGCTAGCATTGAAAGCATACGATCCCACCCTCCCTGCAAATCGCCGTCCAAAGCCATATCTCCTCAACAACACATGAACGCACACAGACCAGAAGCGAGACGATCAGAGACAACGTTATTGGATTACATCATGTGTACAGTGAGTAACAGTACTACAATAACAAACATAAGCTACTGTTTGCCTGCCATTCTCACTCTGTCTGCACAGCGTACGTGAACGTGCTGATGACTTATGATGTTTGCGTGAACAGGCTGTGCAGTGGTATGCAAACACACGTTGACTGACAGGGAACACATATGAGGAGACTTTCAACCAGCATAACAAAAAATGTTTTTGTAGAGAATCACCTATTGCACCTTTAATATGAACACTTATCAGTTACAATATACAATTATCAGTTGTTTACAAAATCATAGTAACAGAGTTGACGTTTTAAGGGTTAATATAAGAAGTAGGTGCTGGTAACACTACAATAACTTTTCATTTGTTAACATTATTTAACTACATTAACTAAAAATTAACAATACTACAAGCATGTATTCAAGTTTCATGTATTAAAAAACTGTTTTAAGATCAAAAGTTGTATCTGTTAACATTAGTCATGTTAACTAACATGAACGTTTTAATTAACTAACAATAACAAAGGTTAATAAATGCTGCAAGAATACATTGCTTATTGTTAGTTCGTGTTAGTTAATTCATTAACTAATGTTAACAAATGGGACCTTATTGTAAAGTGTTATCTAGGTGCCTTTCCCAGTGGCTTGTGAGTTTTCATTGCCCAGTTGCTCTTGTATTTTCATGTTTGGTGTCTGCACATTTGCTTCTGTCATGTTTGTTTCTATGGCTGCATTTAAGTCCCATTTTTATGCCCTTACCTCGCTAACTTCCCTCTATCTCGTTTACTCGAATATACAACATTGCTTACGTTGCATGAGTGCCCACTACTGGTGGAACCCTTGCAATGTGTTTAATCAACCATTGCAATCCGCAATGGAGCTGATTTATTATTTACAGTTCTTTTTTTCCTTATGAATTTGTTTCACGCACCATTCTATAGGCCTGAATATATGCTTGGGATGTTGGAGAAAATATAAAAAACTGGGGGGTAAATTAAGTGTGATCTGCTGTGACATCGCAATAATGTTCCATTCTGATCTATGGATCTGCCTGAAGTGTATATTTTGACTCACTCACTCCCTCAGTCAAAATCAAGGGGTCGAGGGTCTGTTCAAATAAACTTCCCTCGTCCACTTGACGAAGTTGATTGCACTTCAAAATGGCAGCGGGGATTTCCCTGAGGGGAAGTGCCAACCCGATCTCATAGTAATTTGTAAGTATTTTAAAAGGTGGCTAATTCAAAAGAATTTGTATGATTTGAATCGTACGAACTTGTATGAATTTAAAAAAAAAATCATCAGGAAGGATAAATCATACTAAGGTCTAAACAAATCATAAGAAAATGTACATGTGAGGTCATACGGATTTGTACGAGTTAGCCACCTCAAAAAATACGTGCTGTGAGATTGAATTGGTAGTGCTTAGGGAAGTTTGTGAAGGTATGTCTAAAGTGGAGATAAACGCAGCCTAAGTGTCATGTGATCTCCTGTCTAATGTCTTGACCTCGCCCTCCTTGCTATCTTTATAAGTTATCTGATTATTAATTAACTGTGTGTTCTGTCCTGTGTTGATTTATTTTGTATTGTTGCTTATGTCATAATGTTAGGTTGTAGTGATGTTCGATTATTGAACAAATTGTTCTGTTAAGCTCATAACCGGTCAAGCTGATTCTCAGAATTTAACTGAATCGAGTACCATGCGTGTTAGAACCAGCACATTCAGATCTTTTTGAGTCAGTTATTTTTATTTGTTCATTTTGAACCGGTTCTTTGGTTCAATAGCCTCTGTGCACAAGCGTAGTAACGAACTTCCGCTGACGCCAGAAGTCGGCATATCTGTTTCCGGTCTACTTGCGCGTCGCCCAAAATGTCTATTTCGTGCTGCGAAATTGAAGCTCAAATGGCTGTTAGCGACTTGAAGCAGAGCAAAGTGGCACACAGCAGTGCTCCTTATACATACCCATGTTAACAGGTTAGAGCTTTCACACTGCACGCGGTTGCAGTCCGTCGATCCGTTCCAGGTGCGGCAAGTATACATCATACAGCAGTAGAGATCGTTTCCACACGGAGTCTATTTTTGCTGTGCTGCAAACGCTGAATTAAAGTGACAGCACATGTTTTGTGGTCAAAATGAACAAAGATTGACCTGAAAATGTAGTAATCTCACCATAAATGCATTTAATTATATAGGCCTACTACTATTTTTCAGTCATCTTTTTACTTTTAGAAGACCGGGGTAAAGCAAGGTAAACTAGCCTACAATTTACTTAAACAAGGCGACATAATGAACAACACTCGTCTCATTCGTGGAGGTGGAAAAACAAGTTCTTTGTGACATGCAAGATTTATTTTATTAAAATTTAAATGGAAGAGTTGGCTGTTCTTGTCAATTTACAGTTAAATATTTGACCACTTGCTTGAGCAACTTAATATAAGTAATGCATGGAATAATAGCCCTATGTTGTTTAAATTGTGTTTAAACGTGCATGCGTCCATTAAAGAGCGTATATGTGTACAAAGAGAATCGCAACGCTTACAAAACTTTTTTTTTTTAAATAAAAGTTGCAGCGTAACTTCTGGATTTTAAATAAAAATAGTAAGTGTTTGTGGTACAGCCGTGAATCAGTTATTCACTGCAAACGCATCATATGTGAAGCACTGTAGCGTGTGCTGCTCCTTCTCCGCACACACACTACACACGTAGTATGTGTGAAACGGCTGTTAGATCCACCTACAGTTCCTCGAAACTCAGATGTGTCACGCACATAGTATCTCTTTATTTCGCACAACAGCAGCACTCATCTTGTTTGTTTATAGCGGATACCGATGAAGACAGTCGTAAACCGGAAACTGATATGCCAACTTCTGACAATAGCGGAAGTTCGTCGCGACGCTTGTGCACATAGCCCATAACCCATCTGGACATGCTCATTGGTTCACTGGGAACTTGGCTGCTACTTCGGATGTGCTCTTGCGCCATCAACCTGGAATTAAAGTAAGATTCTGTGAACCGGGTCGACTGCTTACTGGCTGAAAAGAATGATTTGTTTAAAAATGTAACACAGTTGGTCTAGTCTGTTTACATCTGCCTGTTTCTGCTCCCTGTTTTGTTTTGCTATAGTTTTCGGTTTTAGTTTTAGAAAAAATGAAAAATGTATGAGGGGAAAGAAATGGCTCTCACTCTGTAGAATGACCCTGAATTATTTGGCTTTTCAGTTTATATAGTGAGCTTTGTCGTAGCTAACTCTGCCATTGATTTAGTTTTTACTCTGCCTCTAGACAGAATTGAATCGCTCTCATTTTATCACTCCCTGTTAATACAATATTCCTCTCACTCCCTTCTTTTTGGAATAGGTCTATTGCATTCCCAACACAGACATTCATGTCTCCTACAGCTGTTTCAGACATTACTCTCCAACCTCTTCACAGCTGGAACAACACTCGGCTATACTGACACAGCGAAATATGTCAGCAATCAGGATGAGCTAACATTTACATTAACTGGGGCTGAACTCTGAGCTGATGAGTAGATGTGGGATGTAATGTGTGAAGAATGTTAATTGCACATCTTGCTCGAAGGCTCTGGTAATGAGACAGTGAGTTTCAGCAGGGATTACAGCACTGATGCTGATCAGAAGGGAAATGTTATCTTGCCTAATCATACAGCCCAGGCACATCTTTTCCTCTCTCGCTCTCAGTATCGCACTATTAAGATGCTAAGTTGCAGTCACCCTCATGGGATTCTCTTGAACTCTATTCCAAAATACAGTGAGCTGCCTTGCTGTTTACTGCCTACACAGACAAATCGCACTTTCCACAAATGTGAAAAGTGCCACTTTTTTTAGACCATAAGAGGTACAAATTCAATGTCCTTGAGTGTGAAAACGCGTCAAAGGTGGCCTCATCTTATGGTCTTGACCTTTTTATCTGTATCTAACAATTAAAATCATGAGATCAATGTCATTAGTATTAGGAAACAATTAAGAATTCATTTTAATTCGCAAACATAACATTTAGCTGTCTTATGTTTTGCATGGTCCCCTGTTACATGAATTGAACTGTATTATATAAATAATAAACTGTTTCTTAAAGTTTTTTTAGTAAGTTTTTTTTTTTTAGTAAATATTTGAAACCTGTTACGATTGATTGATTGATTGATTGATTGATTTGATTAATGATTTATTGATTTATTAAAGTATTAATTTAATTCTGGATTTGAATTTGACAGAAAAAGATATATCTTAAGAGAGCATAACGTTTTTTGGAACAACTTTTTGTTCCAAAAACAACATTCAGCGTTTTACAATAAATTCCCATTAGTTAACATAAATTAATGCATTAACATTACCTTAAATGATCAATACATTTGTTACAGTTTTTATTCATATTTTTTAGTTAAAAATAATACAACTGTTCATTGTTAGTTCATGTAAATATATATATATATATATATATATATTTATATATATCTAATATTATTTTATTTTTTATTTTTTCAATAATGTATTAGTAAATGTTGAAATTAACATTAACTAAGATTTTTCATTGTTAGTTTATGGAACATTTTTGTAAAGCGTTACCCACACTGTAAAACTTTTTTTTTTTGGAAGATTAATGGAGTACATTTTACAATAAAAATCTGTTTTGTTACTTCAGAATTTTACCCTTAATTTAATACATTACTTGATGATTCTTTTTTTTTTCTTTTTTTTTTTTTTTTTTAAAGTAATTTGTGAGAAAAAAAAATGTCTACACCATTTTTTTCAGTTCAACTTCTGTTTAATGTGCCCTGATGATGCCTTAAAAGACTATGTAGCTAGTGAGCTCAGATTTTGTTACAGCTGTCTTGTTTCTGTCTCTCTGTCGCTCTGTCTATATCCCCCACATGGACTTCTTGGTCTTGCTGCAGTCTTGGTGCTGTGTTAAAGAGATAACAGATGACAGTGCAGCAGGCAGTGGTGAGCAGGGGACGGTTTATCAGCAGGGAAACCAAAGTCCTCCACTCGTCTAATCAGCCATTAAATTGACATGACATCAATAACAACACTGAGAGATGCACAGAAAATGATAATGGCATGTCATAAACTGGTACCCTTTAAGGCAAGGCAAGTTTATTTATATAGCACATTTCATACATAATGGCAATTCAAAGTGCTTTACATAAAATAAATAAAAATAATTAAAATAATTAAAACGGTTTAGAAAAATAAAATAAAATACAGTACAGTACAAACAGTCGGACGAACAGCGGCACAGTGCTCATTCAATAAATGCATAGCTAAACAGATGTGTTTTGAGTCTGGATTTGAATGTGACTACTGTAGGAGCACGTCTGATCTCCTCTGGAAGCTGGTTCCAGCTGCGGCTGGCATAATAGCTAAAAGCCGACTCGCCATGTTTAGAGTGAACCCTTGGTATTTCTAGCTGATATGATCCTAATGATCTGAGTGATCTGTTGGGTTTATATTCAGTGAGCATATCTGCAATATATTGAGGTCCTAGGACATTGAATGATTTATATACCAGTAATAATACTTTAAAATCAATCCTAAATCTAGTGTCTAGTGGAGCCAGTGTAAAGACCTGGTGTGATATGTTCGTACGCGGCAGCGTTCTGTATGAGCTGCAACTGTTTTATGGTGTTTTTGGGAAGGCCAGTGAGGAGTCCATTACAATAATCCACCCTGCTGGTGATGAAAGCATGCACAAGTTTCTCTAAGTCTTGTCTTAGACTTGTCATCCACAAGTTAGATGAACTGTATGCCTGGATTTTAACAGGACATTATAAACTCTAGTATACTGTGCCTGATTCGGCTGTTACACATATCAAATGTACAAAACTATTCATCGACAGAACAGAGCAGGGGTGGACGGGGCATTTTATAATGAACTCTTACTGGCGCATGGAATCAGCACTATAGCGACTCACTGCTCTCAGGTTATGACATTTTTAATGATTAAAGTTCGACCAACTTCCATCATCATTAAGTGCTTTGAGTGGTTGCTCAAAACATATGCATGCTCTTCTCCATCTGCGTCCATGGCTCCTCTTTTTAGTTTGAATATTGCTTCAATAGATCTACAGAAGACTATTGTGTTTACATTACACAATTCCCTGAGTCACCTGAAAGAAACAAAGATCTCGTATGTGAGAATGGTAATGACACCTCAGCATTCAACACCATTATTCCAGCCAAGCTTGTCGCAAAGCTACAGGGCCTTTCGCTGGACAACCGCCTATATGCAATTGGATGACAATTAGGAATGACAGTTGGTAGCCTTACATCCTCCAATCTCATCTACTGCACCAGGGTCCTAGTATAATGCTGTTTACACATGTCTGTGTGGCAAACTATAAAACCAACACCAACACCATTAGTAATAACGTCTCGGTTACTGTTGTAACCCTCGTTCCCTGAAGGAGGGAACGGGAGACGTAACGACGTAATTGGGATCACTTCAGGGAGCCCTATCAACTTCGAGTGTCTACAGAACGAGCCAATGAACGTTGGCGTGCGTGAATCGCGTCATGCGCCCCGCCGCGCGGGTATAAACAGGAAGCGGGCGCACGCACACATTGTTTTTCGCTGAGGAGCCGAGATTTGTGACGGCCATGCAGCGATGGTCAGCAACGGTGGCGACGGGACGTTACGTCTCCCGTTCCCTCCTTCAGGGAACGAGGGTTACAACAGTAACCGAGACGTTCCCTTTCAGTCGCTCACGTTCGACGTAACGTCGACGTGACGACGAAATTGGGATCCCATGGAAAACGCCACGGTTGCTGCCACATCCAGCGCCCTACGCAAGACTCTCAGACCCCCAACTGCTGGGGCGGAAGGCCTCCGTAGAGGGAGTTCAACTGCTGTTCCATTATACCCCACACAGAGGAACTCTTGGATAACACTGGGAAAGCGTACCTTTCCAGGGGAAAGAACGCTGCGGAGCCACATCCTGCCCGAAGGGAGGTAACATTTGGAGAATACACATATGGACTGGCCGAAGGGGCAGTGCAACATATGGAATATCACTGGGGTGGCTCCACCCGAAGGGGGAGACACACCGGACAGTGACGGCAGAGCGGGCTCTGCCAAGGGAAGACAAGGGCTCACCGCAGGGAGCTGGTCGTGGAAGAATACACATATGGGATCGCCGCAGGGATCACCACATATGGAACCCAGCCTAGCACAAGTTACACAAGCATACAAGCACTAGACCTGGCGTCGGACGCTCCGCAACGTCCGACTGCCGAAGGGGTGCGGAGGAACTCACAGGGCTCGCCAAGTGGGGAACTCGACTGGAGTAAAAAGCGCACGTATCCGTTCCTAGGAAGGGAGTGGCGCAGCAAGCCGACACTAGAGCGGGAACTTCGGTGTTACCGGCTAGTAGAAGCGAGCACACAGGAAGAAACCGGCTCAACATGTAAGCTATAAAACCTAGCGAACGTGTTAGGTGTCGCCCAGCCCGCAGCTCTACAGATGTCTGTCAGCGAGGCGCCGTGAGCCAGCGCCCAGGAAGAAGCGACACTCCTAGTGGAGTGGGCTTTCAACCCAGGCGGGCAGGGCACGCCTTGGGCTTCGTAAGCCAAGGCAATGGCATCCACTATCCAGTGGGCCATCCTCTGCTTGGAGACAGCCTTCCCTTTCTGCTGGCCTCCGTAACAGACGAAGAGCTGATCTGAGGTCCTGAGGCTTTGCGTTCTGTCCACGTACAATGGGACAGAGAAAAGCCAGGGCTGGGTCTGCCTCCTCCGAAGGCAGCGCTTGCAGGTTCACTACCTGGTCCCGGAAGGGAGTGGTAGGAACCTTGGGCACGTATCCGGGCCGGGGTCTCAGGATCACGTGAGAGTTATCCGGGCCGAATTCTAGGCACGATTCGTCGACCGAAAATGCATGCAGGTCCCCTACCCTCTTGATGGAGGCCAATGCAACCAGGAGAACTGTCTTACAGGACAGGATTTTTAACTCAGCAGATTGCAGAGGCTCAAAGGGTGGTCTCTGAAGAGCCGAAAGGACCAGAGACAAATCCCAAGAGGGTATAGAGAGTGGGCGAGGAGGATTTAGTCTCCTTGCTCCCCTCAGGAACCTGACGATCAGGTCATGCTTTCCCAAAGACTTACCATCAACAGCATCGTGATGTGCAGCAATAGCGGCAACATACACTTTAAGGGTGGAGGGAGACAGCCTTCGCTCCAGCCCTTCTTGCAGGAAGGAAAGCACGCCTCTGATCGAGCAAGATCGGGGGTTCTCCTCGTGAGAGGAGCACCAGTCAACGAACAGGTTCCACTTCAACGTATAGAGGCGCCTCGTAGAGGGGGCTCTAGCGGAAGTGATGGTGTCAACTACCGCAGGGGGTAGGTCACCTAGAACCTCCGCGTCCCGTCCAGGGACCAGACATGGAGTTTCCAGAGGTCTGGACGCGGGTGCCATAAGGTGCCCCGTCTCTGAGAGAGCAGGTCTTCTCTCAGAGGAATGGGCCAGGGAGGGGCTGTCGCGAGGAGCACTAGTTCCGGGAACCAGGTCCGGTTGGGCCAATACGGCGCAACTAACAAGACCTGCTCCTCGTCCTCCCTGACTTTGCACAAGGTCTGTGCAAGAAGGCTCACTGGGGGAAACGCATACTTGCGTAGGCCCCGGGGCCAGCTGTGTGCCAGAGCATCCGTGCCGAGGGTCCCCTCGGTCAGAGAATAGAACAACTGGCAATGAGACGTGTCCGGGGCGGCAAACAGATCTACCTGTGCGGTCCCGAAGCGCCTGAAAATCAGCTGGACCACCTGGGGATGGAGTCGCCATTCTCCCGGTAGCACCTGCTGCCGTGAGAGCTCGTCGGCTGCACGGTTGAGCAGGCCCGGAATGTAAACGGAACGAAGCGACCTCAGATGCTTCTGACTCCAGAGGAGGAGATGGCGGGTGAGTTGTGACATGCGGCGGGAACGTAGACCACCTTGGCGGTTGATGTACGCAACGGTCGCAGTGCTGTCCGTACGGACCAGTACGTGCTTGCCTAGAAGCAGCGTTTTGAAACGGCTCAGTGCAAGACGTACTGCTAACAACTCGAGGCAGTTGATGTGCCAATGCAGTTGAGGCCCCGTCCACAGACCTGAAGCTGCATGCCCGTTGTACGTGGCCCCCCAGCCGGTGGTAGAGGCATCTGTGGAGACCACAGAGTGCCTGGACACTTGTTCCAGGGGAACACCTGCCCGCAGGAACGAAGGGTCCGACCACAAGCTGAGAGTTTGGCGACAGTGCGGAGTCACTTGGACCCGGCACGAGCCGCTCTGCCACGCCCATCTCGGGACTCGATCGTGGAGCCAGTGTTGGAGCGGCCTCATATGAAGCAATCCGAGTGGCGTAACCGCGGCTGCAGATGCCATATGCCCCAGGAGCCTCTGAAACAGTTTCAGTGGTGCCGCTGTTCTGCATCTGAGCGTGCTCACGCAGTTCAACACTGACTGGACACGGGCCTCGGTGAGGCGCGCTGTCATGCTGATCGAGTCCAACTCCATACCGAGAAAAGAGATCCTCTGCCCGGGGGTGAGTTTACTCTTTTCCCAGTTGACCCAAAGCCCTAGGTGGCTGAGGTGACTGAGCACCATGTCCCTGTGTTCGCCCAACTGCTCTCTCGACTGGGCCAGAATAAGCCAGTCGTCGAGGTAGTTGAGGATGCGAACACCACGCTCGCACATGGGAGCAATGGCCGCCTCCGCGACTTTCATGAAGACGCGGGGCGACAGGGCCAGCCCGAAGGGTAAGACCTTGTACTGATATGCCCGTCCCTCGAACGCAAAGCGGAGAAACGGTCTGTGTCGAGGGAGAATCGAGACATGAAAGTACGCGTCCTTCAGGTCGATCGCTGCAAACCAATCTTGGGGACGGATGCATTTGAAAATGCGTTTCTGCGTAAGCATCTTGAACGGTAGCCTGTGAAGGGACCGGTTCAGGACGCGCAGGTCCAGGATTGGTCGTAACCCACCACCTTTCTTGGGTACAATGAAGCACGGGCTGTAGAAGCCGGTCTTCATATCGGCTGGAGGGACCGGCTCGATCGCGTCCTTCGCCAGAAGGTCTGCGATCTCCGCCCTGAGCACGGGGGCATTGTCCGCCAGAACACGGGTGAACAGGATGCCCTTGAAAGCAGGGGGGCACCAGGCGAACTGAATCGCATAGCCGAGTCTGATGGTACGGATGAGTCAGCGAGACGGGCTGGGAAGCGTTAACCAGGCTCCCAGAGACCGAGCAAGCGGGACCAAGGGCACCACAGACGTACCCGGGGTGGGGCAGCGCGGCGGAATGCAGGGACCCGACTCGGAAGGCACAGCGGCCCGAAGTGGGGTCTGAGTGTGTGGTGCAACACATACCTGCTTCCGTCGAAGGGCAGAGCGGGTGGGCGGAGGCGTCAGAACGTCCAGGACACAGCCACTGCTGCCTGCTGGCGATGAAAGAGGGGCTGGGGAGTGACAAGGCATGGCGGCGTCGTCGACTGCCAAGCGCGCCCTCTTGGGGCCCAGAGGTTTCAGAAATTGCTCTTTTTTTGAAAATGTGGGTACCACTGACCCGTGGGTCAGTGGCGGAACAAAAAGAAAAGGAAACAAAAGATTCTCCGCCCGGCCCTCCACCGGGGGAAGGAGTGGCGCCTTCGCCATCTCCTGAAGAGCAACTTGATCCACCTCCGGGCCGCCCGTCTCAGGGCCGTTTGCACCGTCGCTTGCCTCCTGGTTTGGCAGCGGGGTCGGCTTCCTACGGCTTGCACAGCGCTGAGGCCTGGATGGTTGCTGCTGCTGCTGGGGCTTAGCGGGAGCGGAGGACGCCGCAGAAGGCCGACCTCGCCGACGAGTAGACGGAGGGTCTGCGGCCGGCGGACGGGTGAGAGCAGCAGCGGTCCGCCGGGGCAGGATGTGCCGGATGGCCTCCGTCTGCTTCTGTGCGGCCGAGAACTGTTGGGCAAAGCTCTCGACCGCGTCGCCGAACAACCCAACCTGAGAAAGAGGGGCATCCAGGAACCGATATTTATCGGTGTCCCTCATATCCGCCAGGTTGAGCCAAAGGTGGCGCTCCTGGACCACCAAGGTGGACATCGCCTGACCAACTGAACGTGCGGTTTCCTTCGTCGCCCGGAGGGCGAGGTCGGTTGCCACACGGAGCTCCCGAAGGAGCTCTGGGTCAGAACCACCCTCGTTCATGTCCATGAGCGCCTGGTGGACCTGCAAGAGCGCCATGGCATGGAGGGCAGAAGCAGCCTGTCCACAGGCCTTGTAAGCCTTCGCCGTCAGACCGGACGAAAACTTACAGGCCTTGGACGGGAGGCGTGGATTACCCCGCCAAGAGGAAGCGGACGCCGGACACAGCTGCATCGCGACGGCCCGCTCCACTGGGGGGATATCCACATACCCCTTAGCTGCCCCGCCGTCTAGGGTGGCGAGGGGTGAGGAGCCACTAGAACGGCTTCGGGCACTATACGGTGCCTTCCACGTCCTAGAAAGCTCCTCATGCACTTCCGGAAAGAAAGGTACCGGGGCGGCGCACTGAGAACCAGCACGGCCCGCCCCGAGAAACCAATCTTCCAACCGAGAAGGTTCGGGACGTGGTGGAGGATTCCACGCAAGCCCGACCTTCTCGGCGGCCCGGGAAAGCATAGCAGTCCATTCTGGATCTGGCTCGGACAACGCTACACGCCCCGAGGGGGGCAACGCAGCCGAGTCGTCATTTCCAGAGGACAACTCCCCCTCCGATGCTGCGATCGACATCTGGTCATCAGCCGGAGCCCCAAAGGAAACGGTTGGTCGTTCCGGAGAAGGACCAAGACGTCCACTAAGGGGCCCCAGTGGCGACAGCGCTTGTGAGGCGTGAGGGGCCCGCGGAGGATGACTCGACGGGGAAGCCCTCACGGTAATCCTCAGATCACCCTGGTCATGCGCCGAAGTAGGTCTAGACACTAGATCGGGGCATAGGCGAGGGGACTGCACCTCCCTTGAGGTAAGCGAGTCTCGATCTAAGCGCTGCGATAGTCATGTTCCCGCAGTGGGAACATGAACTATCCACAAAAGCTGCCTCAGCGTGTTGAATGCCCAAACACGAGAGGCAACTGCTGTGGCCATCTCCTGGCGCCAGGGAACGACGGCATCCAGAAACGCACAAGCGGAATGACATCTTGAAAAAGACGCAGGGTCACGCTTGTGTTGCTCTTTTAGTGAAAATAAAAAAAGGATTTGGAAAAACTCTCTTTTGTGTTGAGGCACCCAGGGGTAGCCGCAGTGTGAATGCACACACAGGGGAAACGCCCACCGAACCGACACACACACACACAAAACACAAACACAATGCTGTGAAAACAGCAGTTGAGAGCTGCAATGCTCGCGGCCACCGCTGATCGCGCCGTCACACCAACACAGGAACAGAGAGATGATCCTCTTTTTGAAGTCTTCAAAGGCTGATTCTGATAGACAAAAAGTCTCATAGAAACTCGGCTCCGAAGTGAAAGACAATGTGTGCGTGCGCCCGCTTCCTGTTTATACCCGCGGGCGCGTGACGCGATTCACGCACGCCAACGTTCATTGGCTCGTTCTGTAGACACTCGAAGTTGATAGGGCTCCCTGAAGTGATCCCAATTACGTCGTCACGTCGACGTTACGTCGAACGTGAGCGACTGAAAGGGAACCCAGAGAGCAGTAATAACCCCCCTTAGGGTAAAGAACAGAACCAACATGAATGTATTGCAGATATCATTAATTCAAGATTTTAAAGTACAACATAATTCGAGAATTTATTCTGATTGAAGGGGAATCAGAATGCCATACTGACTGCATGAGAGGAGCTGGGGATGGAGGAGGGTAATTAGCTCCAGAGAAATGCAATAGCTGCTGATAATACTGAAGGAGCTTATATACAGTGAGGAAAATAAGTATTTGAACACCCTGCTATTTTGCAAGTTCTCCCACTTAGAAATCATGGAGGGGTCTGAAATTGTCATCGTAGGTGCATGTCCACTGTGAGAGACATAGGGGAGAGCGGGGCACAACCTAACGCTTTTTGACTTTCTCAGTTTGTGTAAATCTACTTATGGTTCAGAGTATTTGTTTTTCCCACATTAATTTCCCACATGTCTAGTACAATTATGTGTTTTTGTTTTATTAATACAGTATATACTTTTTTCTTGATATACCCCGAAAGAATGGAAGTGAAATGTGACAACATTGCCCATAGGTGGGGTACATTGTAACATGTGTGGGGCACATTGTAACATGACATATGGCAGCTTAAAATGTTATCTGATCTAATAAAAAATATGTACAAAACAAACTAAAATATTTTCTAAATAAAATACAATTAAAAAACTTTTTCATATAAAATAATGGCAATTTTTAATAATTAAATATAAACTCATTTTTGAGTTTTGACTACGAACACATGAAAACACAGCTATACAACATATAGTTCAAAACAAATAAATAATTAGTAATTTCTGAACATTGACTCTCAGTCTTTATTCACCTTTTTCTCACGTTTTCTCAATAAAATTAATAAAAGTATAGAATATAATAGCATATTTCTAATAGGGGCACATTATAACACAGTGTTACAACATGCCCCCGCCTGCACAACTGGGATTTATACACTGCTAGTGTCTTCTGCTAGTTAGCGAAGCATTAAAGAACTATCTCAACTGTTAAATAACATCTTGGAGATTAAAATAATATCAGATTTGTCTTATTTTAAATAAACACAAAAAATAGAGATGAAAAATTAACTTAAGTAAGAAATTTACTTTTGCTATGGTTTAATAAATGTCTATGGATATCTTCCAAAAAAAAAAAAACAATTTGGCGGATTTTTTTTTTCTATATAGTGTTGATATGGCAACTAGTAAATAAACAAAGTTCCGTCATCCAAGCATGTGCGGAAGTATTTAAAACAAGCGTGTTACAACTAACCCCGCGTTAGGTTGTGCCCCGCGCTCCCCTGATCTAAAAAAAAAAATCCAGAAATCACAATGTATGATTTTTGAACTATTTATTTGTATGATACAGCTGCAAATAAGTATTTGAACACCTGAGAAAATCAATGTTAATATTTGTACAGTAGCCTTTGTTTGCAATTACAGAGGTCAAACGTTTCCTGTAGTTTTTCACCAGGTTTGCACACACTGCAGGAGGGATTTTGGCCCACTCCTCCACACAGATCTTCTTTAGATCAGTCAGGTTTCGGGGCTGTCGCTGAGAAACATGGAGTTTGAGCTCCCTCCAAAGATTCTCTATTGGGTTTAGGTCTGGAGACTGGCTAGGCCACGCCAGAACCTTGATATGCTTCTTACAGAGCCACTCCTTGGTTATCCTGGCTGTGTGCTTCGGGTCATTGTCATGTTGGAAGACCCAGCCTCGACCCATCTTCAATGCTCTAACTGAGGGAAGGAGGTTGTTCCCCAAAATCTCGCAATACATGGCCCCGGTCATCCTCTCCTTAATACAGTGCAGTCGCCCTGTCCCATGTGCAGAAAAACACCCCCAAAGCATGATGCTACCACCCCCATGCTTCACAGTAGGGGTGGTGTTCTTGGGATGGTACTCATCATTCTTCTTCCTCCAAACATGTTTAGTGGAATTATGACCAAAAAGTTCTATTTTGGTCTCATCTGACCACATGACTTTCTCCCATGACTCCTCTGGATCATCCAAATGGTCATTGGCAAACTTAAGACGGGCCTTGACATGTGCTGGTTTAAGCAGGGGAACCTTCCGTGCCATGCATGATTTCAAACCATGACGTCTTAGTGTATTACCAACAGTAACCTTGGAAACGGTGGTCCCAGCTCTTTTCAGGTCATTGACCAGCTCCTCCCGTGTAGTTCTGGGCTGATTTCTCACCTTTCTTAGGATCATTGAGACCCCACGAGGTGAGATCTTGCATGGAGCCCCAGTCCGAGGGAGAATGACAGTCATGTTTAGCTTCTTCCATTTTCTAATGATTGCTCCAACAGTGGACCTTTTTTCACCAAGCTGCTTGGCAATTTCCCCGTAGCCCTTTCCAGCCTTGTGGAGGTGTACAATTTTGTCTCTAGTGTCTTTGGACAGCTCTTTGGTCTTGGCCATGTTAGTAGTTGGATTCTTACTGATTGTATGGGGTGGACAGGTGTCTTTATGCAGCTAACGACCTCAAACAGGTGCATCTAATTTAGGATAATAAATGGAGTGGAGGTGGACATTTTAAAGGCAGACTAACAGGTCTTTGAGGGTCAGAATTCTAGCTGATAGACAGGTGTTCAAATACTTATTTGCAGCTGTATCATACAAATAAATAGTTAAAAAATCATATATTGTGATTTCTGGATTTTTTTTTTAGATTATGTCTCTCACAGTGGACATGCACCTACGATGACAATTTCAGACCCCTCCATGATTTCCAAGTGGGAGAACTTGCAAAATAGCAGGGTGTTCAAATACTTATTTTCCTCACTGTATGTATACAGTAGAGGTGTCGAAATTAATCGTTTCTACGATGCATCGCGATGCCGATGAGGATGATTCGTTATCTGTTCAGTAATAGACCATGACCGATTATAATGTACAAATGAACAACCTGGTAAGCACAACCTGCAGAAGACACACGCTGTGTGCGCTCATGTCACGCACAAATAGAATATGCAGGAGGTAATACCACTAACTTGATACACCACGTTAGCCGTTTTCACCCCGAGCTGTTAATGCCTGGCAGAGTCTGACTGCTTTAGAGTAAGCGGATGAGCTCCAACCCAGCAAACACATTTACGTTGTGGCAACGTCTCTGGCACGTTGCATTTCTGCTATGGCAAAGTCGCTGTCTACGTGCTCGCAACATTGTAACAACGTAGAATTGTAAGACTTGACAGTAGAGTTCTCAACGGGTCGGGTCGGCCCGACAAACCCGACGGGACCCGCGGGTTCGGGCCGGGTTCGGGTCGAAAATATAATCAAATGACTCGGGTCGGGTCGGACCTCGGGCTTAATCTTTTCCGCTCAGTAAAAAAAAAAAAAGTTTATTAATCATCGCTGCTGTTCACCGTAAAGAAAGTCTGGCTGCTGCGTGTAACGTGCATCATGAGAGCGGCGGGGGCAGACCTGACGCCGCTGCGTGCACGCCTTTAGCCTGGAGAGAAGATGGAGTTGGTGAGAAGTAAATTTGCCGCAGGTGAATTCACCGTCGCTACTACAGCCTATTTATATATTTAAAGTTTATTGTTTCAGTTGTTTGTATTGTTAAAAGGCGTGAACATTAAAGGATGATTTAAATTCCCATCTGCTGGTCATGATAATAGCCTACGTCTACGTGTATGAGAGAAAAAAAAAATTCGACGCGGCGTCGGGCCGCGGGCCGGGTTCGGGCAGATAATTCATGTTTATGTGTCGGGTTACATCGGGTCCGGGCTTTAAAAGCCACGGGCCGGGTCGGGTCGGGTTGTAATTTTCAGGCCCGTTGAGAACTCTACTTGACAGGGCTGTAGCAACGTTGTTGCGCGACATTCAGCAACTGAGAGATGACGTTCTAACAATATTTTTATATGCTGCTATATCCCCCATTTAGCATTTTGTTAGATAATTATATACTTTTTATCGTTTATTGTTTATCTATATTATTATTTAATGGGGCTATCAACAGCTGCAAGTGTACACTTTGAAAAGTAAAAATGACAGAAGGTTTCGTTAATTCAACTTTATTAAAACTGCATCAAATTGCACTTCCAAAAGTAATACATTTGTGGGGAAAAAAACGAAATAAACGAATATACAAATTTATTTTAAGTATAATAAATAAAACATAAAAAGCAAAGGCAGATCAGAACATTTAATGAACAAAACCGGGTCTGTATGGCAGACAGTAGCTGAAAGACAGACGATAGAGGAGCAAAGAAACGAATAAGACTAAATAGCGGAAAAATCGAATGAGAAACTAAACAGTGCAAGCGACTTGAAGCGAGGCTACATTAATCACATTAGAAATTAAAGTTGTAGGTTGTGTTTGATAGCTGAGGTAGGCTAAATTAAACACAATACTCACGTATCCTTGCTCGATGAAGAACGAGACAACACAATGAGCCCAACTGGTGGTTGGAATTTAAAATGCTGATTTTCCCGCTTCAGGGCAGTGACGAGTACATTATGTAGTCCAGTGGTTGTCCAGACTAGTAGTGGGAAGTTCGGATCATTTTACTGACTCGGATCTTTGAGTCTCGTTCAGCAAAATGAACGAAACTTTTTTCGAGTCATTTCGTTCATTTCAGCAGAATATAATTAAAATTACATGTTAAATAGCCCAACACATATAGTACTTGTGAAAATGTTGATTACATTTGTAAAAAATAAGAAGAAGAATTATAAGAAACTGAAATGTTTAATTAATTGATTAGTTGTTGAGTCTTAAGTTCAGGCTATTGCAGTTTTAGTTCATCTGACCTCACCTCCTGATCCGAGACGTTCTTTCTTTTGCAACTTCATATTTATCACGTTTGTTCTCCTCCTCTCGTGTCTTCGGGTTCGTGTCGAGACATTAGTTGTCGACTCGTCTGTGTCTGACTCTGATCTGGGCCGGGGTTGAGCAATAAACCAATCATCCAACATGTGTGTGTGTCAAACAAGGGTTTAGCCAATGGTTGAGTTATATTGCAACTGTCTCTCAAAGCTGTCACCAAGGGGACAGTGACACGCCCATCCCATCCCCCGTTTTTTTGCACAAGGTGAAGAGCAGAGAAGACACTCAGACAGATCAGGATGAGCTCTAGAAAAAGGAGTGATGTTTGGACCCATTTTGTGGCAACTTCGGCCATTGAGGCAAAATGCAACATCTGCAAGAAATTTTTTGCCATTTCTTCTGGACCAATCATACAGCCTACCTAGCAGAAAAACACTTACAAAAACTGTAATGCCTAGGCTGTATGAGAAGTTAAGAGCAGACATCATGGACAAAATCAAGAGTGCATCTAGCGTATGTCTTACAACAGACTGCTGGACCTCTGTGACTACCACAAGTTACATGGCTGTGACTTGTCATTTCCTAGAGGACTTTCAGATGACTTCCTATCTCCTGGACTGCTTTGTCTTGACTGACAGACACACTGCTGCTCACCTGGCAAGTGAGCTGACCAGGGTTACCAATGAATGGGGTGTGGTTGACAAAATTGTAGCCTGTGTCACAGACAATGCCAGCAACATCGTTTCAGCCCTGAAAGACCACCTCCACTGGGATCACATAACCTGTTTTGCACATTTGCTGAACCTTATTGTGAGAGCTGCACTGAAAGAGGTCCAAGCAATATTGCAAAAGGTCAAGACAACGGTTGAGTTCTTCCATAGAAGCACAGTTGCTTCAAATAAGCTGAAGGCCACGCAAAAACAAATGGGTCAAGAGCAGCTGCGCTTGAAACAAGACGTAGCCACAAGGTGGAATTCAACATTTTATATGTTGAAAAGATTTATTGACATCAAAGAGCCAATCATCTCCACAATGGCTCTCACTAATGCATCTCTGCCAACCTTGTCGCCAGATGAATGGGAAATGTGCAGAGAAATTGTGGATATCATTCATCCTTTTGAGGAGGTCACTACCGAAGTGAGTGCAGAAAAGTAAGTATTTTTAAATAATTTTTTTTTTATTAACATTCATATCAAAACCACATTTTAAACTCTATATCTCTTAATCATGCATGTATTTCTAGTATGTGTAATACTGATTTTGGCTTTGTTATATGTAGCCTACAGTATGTAAACAATTGTACATTTTTGTAGGTTTGTGACTGCCTCCAAAATCATATTGATGACTAGAGGTCTTCAGAGGATTGTTGCCCAGAATCAAAGGAATCCCTCCAGCTTTGCGCCTGTAAAAAAACTAGTGGACACCCTGATGTCAGAAATGACTAGAAGATTTGGCAGAGTGGAGCTCATTGAGAAGCTTGCGGATGCAACTTGCTTGGATCCAAGGTTCAAAAAGCAAGCCTTTGTCAACCACCAGGCAGCCGAAGACACAGTGAAAAGGGTTACAGCAGCTGCAGCAGCTATTAACCCAACTCACACTGAAGAGGAGCATCCTCCAGATTCTGGTGCGTCTTCCAGTGCAGGGGCCATGTTTTGGGAAGACTTCGATGAGAGGGTAGCAAGCTTGAGGCCTTCTGCTACCACTTCAACTACATCAGATGCTATGGTGGAGATGCGGGCCTACCTTGCGGAGCCACTCTTACCCCGCACATCGGACCCTCTGGCATGGTGGAGGAGATGTTCAGCTGTTTATAAAAGCCTTTCTGAGGTCATGAGGGCTAGACTTTGCATCGTGGCCACATCTGTACCATCGGAAAGAGTATTTTCTAAAATGGGGCAGATTATCTCGGACAGAAGAAACAGGCTCAGCTCAGCCAAGGTCCGGGAGCTTGTTTTTTTTTAATGCAAACATGCCTTAAAGCAGGCCCTAAAATATAGCCACAGTGTGTTTCACAATTATTCATTTATTTGAAAAGCCTGGCTTGTTGTGAAATATTGTTTTTAGGTTTTATATTGTGATTTAAGTTATATGGTTATGGTTATTATGCTCTGTGGCTTTATAGTGTTATTTTAATTTGTATTTATTTTTATTTAATTTAATTTGATTTAATTCCTTTTTTGGATGGTTATCCAATGTGTTTTAAAGCTTTGTTGGCAAAAAAACAACAACAATAAACAACCAGTCAAGAATGTGTACAGTGTTATAATAAGCTAGGTACAAAGGTGTAGGTTTCAAACTTTTTAGGTGATTTATTATGGACAAAAAACATAGTGAATGACTCAAAAATATACATGAATCCAAAATACATAACACTTCATTTCAATTTTTTAAACTGATTTTTATTCATTAATAACACAAGGACAACAAAATAATATAACAACTCAATAGAGAAAAATAAAATACAGATGATACAAAATTAGTAATAGTCTAACTGACTTGAATTTGTGAAGTTAGATTTAAATAGTCAATATATTTCCCATATTTGTATATGTTTATGATATATACAAAATACTGAAAATTATAATCCACTGTATACAAGTCTCATCAAAGTGGTTTCCCCTATCATATGGATAAAACTTTGCATTAACCAACACTTAAATATCACATTCAATGTTATAGAAAATAATCTTGAGAACAGAAACGCATCACGTAACTGTAAGAGTAAAAAAAAAAATAATAATAATAATAAAAAACTACGCGCTTGTTTGTAAAAAGGTTGTGAATTAGTGTTCAATACGGTGACAAGTCACGTGACAAAAGAACGAAGGACTCAAACCCGAAGACTCGAGAGATGAACTAATCATTTCTGTTTCCGCTACTGACAGCATAGCCTCTATGGGACTGACAGGAAGAACGAAAGACTCGGACTCGAACCCGAAGACTCGAGAGATGAACTAATCATTTCTGTTTCCGGGACTGACAGGAAGAACGAAAGACTCGGACCCGAACCCGAACTCGAGACTCGAAAGATGAACTAATCTTTTCTGTTTCCGGCCAAGCAGACAGATCAGAGTCAGACACTGACGAGTCACTGACCCATATGTTGCGTAATGCGCATGCGCGGTCAACACAAAATGAACGAATCACTCTCCGAGACAACTCGGTAGTCCCGAGTCATATTAAAGATTCGTTCAAAATGAACGAATCGTTCATGAACGACACATCACTAGTCCAGACGCCCTAGGCACAACCTTAAGCAATGGCCCTGAACGGTGGTTCAATGTCAACATTGTGACAACGCTGTAACAACCTTCACCACACAACGTAGTTATAGCAACCTTGGCCATGTTGTTAAAATGTTGTTAGAAGGTTGGGTACATTGCGCCAACGTTCTGTGTTTGCTGGGAACGTCACCCGAATCCGCAGCCAAAAACAAATCATCCACCCGCCCCAATAATTTTCTCTGATTTAAGTATCCGCACCCGATGGTCAAATTACAATTATTCTGTGTTGTTACGCGTGATTATAAATGGATGATCGCAGTGGCGTTTTCTTGCGGAGGCCAAGGGAAGCCAGGCTTCCTCACTTTTTCAGAATATAATCGTCATTTAATAAACACTTTTGTTTTCACAGTTTACGTAATCCTTCTGTCATCTCCTCATCGTCTCTCTTCATTCATTACTGAGCGCTTTATGACGTGTAAAACAGCGCCCCTATAAAAGTGACATGGTGAATGAGCGTTGAAAACATGGTACTGCACCCTGTGTCTGTGAGGAGGCCAGGCTGAGTTGGCATCCCTGCTCCCCTGTGATTGGTCAGGACAGTGTCAAGGGAAGCCATGAACTTGTTGCCAGGCGCGTCGAAGCCCCGGATGTTTTTTTTATAGCCCCGGATCTCAAAAAATTGAATTTATTGATCATTATTATTAGGCAAAGTGGCAAGCAGCACGAGTCCACGAGCCGTGAGAGCAGGGCGTGGCCAGTAGCGCGAGTGTCACCTGAATTCAAGTTCAAGCACCGGTTTCAAGTTTCTCACGGATGAACTTCGGGGGCGCGCGCGCCGCACCGGTTTCAAAAAAATAACGCAGTCAGCACCGCCGCACAGTCTTCAGTCACACCAGATGTTGTCAGGCTATATGTCTGTAAAACTCAGAAAAACTAACTTATTTAGGCTACGTTGTGCCAGCCGTTTGCTCGCGGCGCGCACTCTTCAATCACGCAAATGCGGCGTGCTGTATCACGCAAAATAAACTAGCATGTAACGTCGTGTTCTGTCGTCAATTAAGTATTGAAATAACCAAAAGGGAGATTAAAGCTGCGTCATGTCGGGGCTTTTGTATTCAGGCTACATAAATGTTACACATTTTGGCGTAGCCCTACTCAATTTTCATTATTAGGCTAATATTCTAACATTTTATCAATATTGCAAAGTCATCAAAACTGACTAAATATTTTGTGACCAAAAATGTGAAAAATAGACCTACATGATCGTTCATGACATTCTTTTAACTATAAGCAACCCAATTTGTCTAGATCTGTATTAGCCTATTTCCTTTGTATAATGTGCTTAAATATTGTTGCGCAGTCGTGTGATTTAGTCTGCTTTATTAACATTATTACAATGTATTCCTATTTAACTCTGATATGTAGCCTATATATATATATATATATATATATATATATATATATATATATATATATATACAAGGTCCTCGAATGTGTTCGAATATTTCACCAGCACCAGCCTTTTCACAGTTTCTATCACTCCGCTTGTCTGTGTTTGCACAACTTGCATCATTAGGCCAGTAATGGTCTTTATGAGTGAACAATTGAAATTTAATTGAACTGATTTAATAGTGCCAAAAACATTGATTGACTCAAGAAAGAAACAAGTTGCTAAAACCAACCTTTAATGCTAAAAAGTTTACATCTATGCAAAATAATCCTTGAAAGATTTCTCATTTAAGGCCATTCCTGTTTGGAATATGTGATTGTGTATTGTCAACAATAAGCAGAAACATTTTGCATTTCCATTTGCTAGTGTGGATCATTCATTTCAACATTTATCCTCATTCTCATGTTTAAGAATCTGTTATCTGCTTGACAAATAATTTATGCTACTGCCCACTGACATGCTTTTAAAGCTATTATTATCAAAAAATGTTGGCCTTCAAACACCTTAAAATGCACATATGTAGGTCTGAGAAATCAAAATTTTTTTAAGTTATATGGATTTAAGTTATATGGTTATGGTTATTATGCTCTGTGGCTTTATAGTGTTATTTTAATTTGTATTTATTTTTATTTAATTTAATTTGATTTAATTCCTTTTTTGGATGGTTATCCAATGTGTTTTAAAGCTTTGTTGGCAAAAAAACAACAACAATAAACAACCAGTCAAGAATGTGTACAGTGTTATAATAAGCTAGGTACAAAGGTGTAGGTTTCAAACTTTTTAGGTGATTTATTATGGACAAAAAACATAGTGAATGACTCAAAAATATACATGAATCCAAAATACATAACACTTCATTTCAATTTTTTAAACTGATTTTTATTCATTAATAACACAAGGACAACAAAATAATATAACAACTCAATAGAGAAAAATAAAATACAGATGATACAAAATTAGTAATAGTCTAACTGACTTGAATTTGTGAAGTTAGATTTAAATAGTCAATATATTTCCCATATTTGTATATGTTTATGATATATACAAAATACTGAAAATTATAATCCACTGTATACAAGTCTCATCAAAGTGGTTTCCCCTATCATATGGATAAAACTTTGCATTAACCAACACTTAAATATCACATTCAATGTTATAGAAAATAATCTTGAGAACAGAAACGCATCACGTAACTGTAAGAGTAAAAAAAAAAAATAATAATAATAATAAAAAACTACGCGCTTGTTTGTAAAAAGGTTGTGAATTAGTGTTCAATACGGTGACAAGTCACGTGACAAAAGAACGAAGGACTCAAACCCGAAGACTCGAGAGATGAACTAATCATTTCTGTTTCCGCTACTGACAGCATAGCCTCTATGGGACTGACAGGAAGAACGAAAGACTCGGACTCGAACCCGAAGACTCGAGAGATGAACTAATCATTTCTGTTTCCGGGACTGACAGGAAGAACGAAAGACTCGGACCCGAACCCGAACTCGAGACTCGAAAGATGAACTAATCTTTTCTGTTTCCGGCCAAGCAGACAGATCAGAGTCAGACACTGACGAGTCACTGACCCATATGTTGCGTAATGCGCATGCGCGGTCAACACAAAATGAACGAATCACTCTCCGAGACAACTCGGTAGTCCCGAGTCATATTAAAGATTCGTTCAAAATGAACGAATCGTTCATGAACGACACATCACTAGTCCAGACGCCCTAGGCACAACCTTAAGCAATGGCCCTGAACGGTGGTTCAATGTCAACATTGTGACAACGCTGTAACAACCTTCACCACACAACGTAGTTATAGCAACCTTGGCCATGTTGTTAAAATGTTGTTAGAAGGTTGGGTACATTGCGCCAACGTTCTGTGTTTGCTGGGAACGTCACCCGAATCCGCAGCCAAAAACAAATCATCCACCCGCCCCAATAATTTTCTCTGATTTAAGTATCCGCACCCGATGGTCAAATTACAATTATTCTGTGTTGTTACGCGTGATTATAAATGGATGATCGCAGTGGCGTTTTCTTGCGGAGGCCAAGGGAAGCCAGGCTTCCTCACTTTTTCAGAATATAATCGTCATTTAATAAACACTTTTGTTTTCACAGTTTACGTAATCCTTCTGTCATCTCCTCATCGTCTCTCTTCATTCATTACTGAGCGCTTTATGACGTGTAAAACAGCGCCCCTATAAAAGTGACATGGTGAATGAGCGTTGAAAACATGGTACTGCACCCTGTGTCTGTGAGGAGGCCAGGCTGAGTTGGCATCCCTGCTCCCCTGTGATTGGTCAGGACAGTGTCAAGGGAAGCCATGAACTTGTTGCCAGGCGCGTCGAAGCCCCGGATGTTTTTTTTATAGCCCCGGATCTCAAAAAATTGAATTTATTGATCATTATTATTAGGCAAAGTGGCAAGCAGCACGAGTCCACGAGCCGTGAGAGCAGGGCGTGGCCAGTAGCGCGAGTGTCACCTGAATTCAAGTTCAAGCACCGGTTTCAAGTTTCTCACGGATGAACTTCGGGGGCGCGCGCGCCGCACCGGTTTCAAAAAAATAACGCAGTCAGCACCGCCGCACAGTCTTCAGTCACACCAGATGTTGTCAGGCTATATGTCTGTAAAACTCAGAAAAACTAACTTATTTAGGCTACGTTGTGCCAGCCGTTTGCTCGCGGCGCGCACTCTTCAATCACGCAAATGCGGCGTGCTGTATCACGCAAAATAAACTAGCATGTAACGTCGTGTTCTGTCGTCAATTAAGTATTGAAATAACCAAAAGGGAGATTAAAGCTGCGTCATGTCGGGGCTTTTGTATTCAGGCTACATAAATGTTACACATTTTGGCGTAGCCCTACTCAATTTTCATTATTAGGCTAATATTCTAACATTTTATCAATATTGCAAAGTCATCAAAACTGACTAAATATTTTGTGACCAAAAATGTGAAAAATAGACCTACATGATCGTTCATGACATTCTTTTAACTATAAGCAACCCAATTTGTCTAGATCTGTATTAGCCTATTTCCTTTGTATAATGTGCTTAAATATTGTTGCGCAGTCGTGTGATTTAGTCTGCTTTATTAACATTATTACAATGTATTCCTATTTAACTCTGATATGTAGCCTATATATATATATATATATATATATATATATATATATATATACAAGGTCCTCGAATGTGTTCGAATATTTCACCAGCACCAGCCTTTTCACAGTTTCTATCACTCCGCTTGTCTGTGTTTGCACAACTTGCATCATTAGGCCAGTAATGGTCTTTATGAGTGAACAATTGAAATTTAATTGAACTGATTTAATAGTGCCAAAAACATTGATTGACTCAAGAAAGAAACAAGTTGCTAAAACCAACCTTTAATGCTAAAAAGTTTACATCTATGCAAAATAATCCTTGAAAGATTTCTCATTTAAGGCCATTCCTGTTTGGAATATGTGATTGTGTATTGTCAACAATAAGCAGAAACATTTTGCATTTCCATTTGCTAGTGTGGATCATTCATTTCAACATTTATCCTCATTCTCATGTTTAAGAATCTGTTATCTGCTTGACAAATAATTTATGCTACTGCCCACTGACATGCTTTTAAAGCTATTATTATCAAAAAATGTTGGCCTTCAAACACCTTAAAATGCACATATGTAGGTCTGAGAAATCAAAATTTTCTCGGGGGAGCATGCCCCCGAACCCCCCTAACTACCTCACCTTTTAATGTGTGTGTCTGTGTGGTAATATGGGCTGGTGTGGCTACAGGGACACGACTGAATTTTTTAACCAGTCTGCCCCCTGCATATAGGCCTAAAATATACATTTTTCTCTGTATCGAATCATGTTATCTTGTTACCCAGCCCCTGATGTTTTGGGCTCAGCCCCTGATGTTTTTAAAACCTAGAAACGCCCCTGCTTGTTGGCATCAGGCCAATCACATCACGATATCATCGTCAATGAATGAATGAATGAAATAGCGGAAGATTTGTGGATTTGTGTTGACATCTTGTTTAGCTAGTCAAAAAAAAAAGGTTATCTTCTTGTTGCTTACCGTCCGTTTCCTATCTATCTGCGAATGGTTTAATGAAAAGACCATAAGATGTTTAAGAGGACTGACTGTGTGTGTGTGTGTGTGTGTGTGTGTGTGTGTGTGTGTGTGTGTGTGTGTGTGTGTGTGTGTGTGTGTGTGTGTGTGTGTGTGTGTGTGTGTGTGTGTGTGTGTGTGTGTGTGTGTGTGTGTGTGTTGTTACGCAAACATTTAAATGTGTTTTTAGGCTCCACTTGTTATAATTTGTTTTAACAGTTATAAGGCTAATAAAAGGTAGACATGGATCAGCTTAGTGTCAGCTTGACTAACGTGTCCTGCAAGAACTGATGCTACACTTAATTTTGGCAAATGGATGGATGGATTGACTGGTTTATATATTGTACTGTATATGTTGCCTTTTTAATTATGTTGTTGCTGTCATTATTGTATGTTGTTTGCATATTGTACTGATACATGGGTATATTTGGTATCTGTATGATTTTGCTGTCATTGTTTTATGTTATTTGCACATTGTACTGATATATATATATATATATATATAAGTATTATCATTTAATTATATTGCATTTAATGTTTTATGCTGTTTTATTGTTGAAGGATCTACCTAAAGAATTTTAGTGCCCAGGTTATCTGTTGTGATCTTTGTAAATGACAAATAAATTGATTGACTTTGAAATAATATGATAACTACAACAGTTGTAAGCTTCAAACAGCAAAGTTAACAGTCCTGGAGGATAAAAGCAACAATTAAGGATTAAAAATAATGTATGAACTCGGAGTGTTTGCCTCAAAATAATTAGCATTACAAAAATTTAACAAAATATTGTCTGTACGGTATAATTGCTATATTTTGGAAGCAATAAAAAGGGTAAAACCTGATAATTTTATTTATTTTTTTGTGACTAATATTCTCATCAATAAATATATAAATATTATGGTATTGGTAGCTTGTTGAAACTGAGTAAACATTATAATGGAACAGGAATTTAAATTAGACTATCAACAAATAAAAGGACCTCATTTCATAAGACCACCACACACCACTGATATGGTCTCATTCTCTCAAATTCTCTAAGACAAATTGATGTATCACTTTGTCTGTATTGTCTGTAAAGTGGCATTGTGAGAAATGTGGGTTAGTTCTTAAATGTACTTACAAGGAACTGAAAGAAAAGAGGTGCTAAGATGCATTTCCTCTGTGTGTATGCATAAAAAATACCAAAACCGGGCGTGGGTTGTCTCTAGAGAGGAATGAGTCGTCCATTACCCATCATTCTCAGCTTTGGCCCTCAATAACCTGAAATGAGCAGAACTATTTATAGCAGACTATTCTTTATGCACATTTCAGCAATCTTCCTCCTAAACATCAAAAGTGCAACTGATATGTTTAGACATTCAAGACTGACTGTGGGTTTACCGTTAAAGGGAACTTTATATATTCATAGTATACATACATTCATATGTACAGTAGGCCGACATTGCATAGTACATTTTTATTTTTATTTTATTTTTTGCAGAGATATTTGTGGCATCACTGAAATTACAAGCAAGTAAGTTGAACAAGTTTACTAGTAGGCTGAACAATAAAATAAAGACCCTTTTCCAGTAACAAACTACTTTTTCCAGCATGTAGTGGTGTGGAGAAGTGGCAAGCAGTTTTATAGCCATGCAAGGCAAGTTTCAAACATGCTCTTCTAAACGTTATTTCTATGGAACAAATAAAGCCTAGCAACGATGCTACAGTGGTTTATCTACTCCTTTTTTGTGCAGTGTCTTCATGAGTGCAGTGTCTTCACACAGAACTAGAGTTTCCCTTTCAGACGGTGTCACTAGAGTTTCCCTCTCGATGTCACGTTGGTGACCGACGAATAGGAATCTCACTAAAGAGGCAATCTAAAACGTCTAAAAAGTGTAACTAAAGCGAGCCAATGCATATTGGTATGCGATAATTGCATCAGCTGTGCTGCATCGCGCCATGCGCATATAATGAGCAGAAGGTGCATCGCATCTTCAGCTTTTCGCTTCGGAGCCGAGCAGTTCATGTTGTCTGCTCTCTACAAGCAGTGTTCTTTAACGAGCAGCTCTTTTTGGAGAAGCTCTCTCCTTGTCAGTGTTGGTGAGAAAGTGTAGCAGTGGGGCTGGATTTCCTCTTTGTTTTTTTTTGCCAGTACATTTGTGCAAAAAGGTTGTTTTCACAGCGGGTCAGTGCGCTGTGTGAGAGTGCTAAAAAGCTGTTCTGACAGCTGGTAAGACCTCCAAAGAGTAAAAGGAGACGATAGGCTGCACTATACCTATCTGTGTTGCTGCGGCCGTTCCCCTGCATGCTTCAGCACTGAGAGAGAGCAATTCTCTAAAAGAGCTTACACGGGTTTGAGCGTCTTTATAAAGATGACATTCAACTTGTGTGTTTCTGGATGCGGTCGTTACCTGGCGCCGAGGGATGGTCATGATCGCTGTGTCACATGTCTGGGCTTCAAACATGCTGAGATTGCGTTCGTGAATGAGCCATGCACCCATTGCGGGGAGATGACCATCACGGAGTTGCGGTCGAGACTTCAATACCTCCAAAGAGGTGGGGTCCCCATGCCCCTACCTCGATCTAATCCTCCCCACAGGATTACTTCAGGCAATAGCAGGGGTGATTTGAGGATCTCAGTGAGCGCACTTTCTTCGGGGAACCAACCCCCTAGGAACCCTCACTCCTCGTGCACTCCGCAGCCAGTAAAGCTGCTTCAGGAATGCATTGGAACGTTTAAAGGCATTGTACCAGTCGTATCCTTTGGGGCTCCCCCGGCGACCAGATATCAATCGCTGCATCGGAGGGTGAGCCAGACCTCTTTGGAGATGACTATTCGGTTGTGTTGCCTGTAAGCACTCGTCGGATGTAACTGTAACCCAGGTTAAAATCCATCAATATATATTAAATGCTTGTATATTGGTTCTGCCGTCCCTGTCCCTTTAAATTACCCATGCGGAGTGCGTGCCTTGCGACCTCACGTAATTCTAGTCACGTGATTGTGCTTAGCGCGAGTGTTTAACTGGGCTGTGGCGTCTTCCTCATTCAGAGGTGTGGGAAAGCCGATCGACAGCTGTGGACAGGTTTGTGTTTTACAGACTAGTCACTCTTGTGCTCGATTCATGCTTTTAAGTTAAAAGCATATCATTGTAACTTTTTAGAACAACTTACTGGCTGCAGGGAATCCGTCGCCGCCATCAAGTTATGTTTACATAGAGCAGGGATGGGCAACTTAGGTCCTGGAGGGCCACCGTCCTACAGAGTTTAGCTTCAACCCTAATCAAACACACCTGAACAAGCTAATCAAAGTCCTCAGGATTACTAGAAAATTACAGGCAGGTGATTTTTTCAGGGTTGGAGCTAAACTCTGTAGGACAGTGGCCCTCCAGGACCGAAGTTGCTCATCCCTGACATAGAGGAACTGGTGAGTAAATTAAATGAATTAACTATATGCTGGAGGCTGACATGCTAAGCTAGCGGTGTTGAACATTAGTATTAGTATTAGCATTGGCATTTGGCTGTTTTAACAAAAAGGGTTTTGATTTATACTGTTGTAAAGTCTGCCATTTCTGGTTTACCAATAGATTTGTTTGTACCAAGTATGTTTCCATGCACTAAGGAAATCAGATTATAGTGCTGTTGGATTATTTATTTGAACTTTGTACAGGCAATGCAACTTTAATATTGCACTTTTGACTGTGTTGTCAAGTATTTAATGTTTATTAATTGTAGTTTATACATTTGATTATTTTGTAATGATTTAGAATTGGGTACACAAGGAAATGATGTTTGAGTGTGGAATTAGCTAAAGTTTAATGTAACTTTAGTTCCAATTTAGCCTTATTATTTACTGGTCCTGTTGTTGCACTACAGGCCAGGTTTTTTTTCTCTGTTTGGGGATGAATGATGGCGAGCTGAACTACTACGGCTGGGAGCCTACCATCTGTGCAGCATCCACTGAACAGCCACCCTACTGGTCTGGTAGGAAGGTTGTCCGCAGCCTGTTTCCCACACACTTCTCCACAGACTAGCGCTTCAGTCCTACATGCACATCCTTTTTCCTTAACGAACAATAACCTATGGACTTATCGATACAAACTCTCATAAACCTCTTGTGGGTTGTCGCGTTGGTCTTGAGGAAACCAAACATCGCTGGGACAGTTTTTTTTTTCTTTTTGTTTCTTGTGTGTGGCATTTGTTGTAATTTCTATTGTCATATCTTATTTGAACAATAACTACAAAGTGCACTTAACTATAACTGGTTCAACTGTAGTCTGTAAATATATATATATATATATATATATATATATATATATATATATATATATATATATATATATATATATATATATATATATATAATTTTTTATTTTTTTTTTATATTTTCATTATTTTTGTTTGTAAATATTTTGTTTAATCACTTTTCAATACATGGTACCTGTACTAAACTTAAATTCATGTTTCTGTGTTATTACTGACTACCAGCTCCTGTAGCCGAATTTAGACTTTTGTGACCTAACTAGCCTAAACTGTTTATTTCCATAGTTATTTATTTAATTATAGCTAATATTAATAACATATTAATATTGGCTATTGAGTCCAAAGTACCCGTTACATCACCATCAAGGCTTACCAGGCCTGTGGGGAAGCCGCCTCTGCCATACACGCCATGGCGTTGTTGCAGGTCCATCAGGCCAAGGCACGAGGGTGTTCACGACTCAGAAATTCTACACGAACTTCGCACCGCGGTGGGCCGCCTCGAAGTCCCATTGACTTCCATAGTAGGAAAAAAAATATACTATGGAAGTCAATGGGACCCAAAAACTGTCTGGTTACTGACATTCTTCTAAATATCTTCCTTTCTGTTCAGCAGAAGAAAGAAATTCATACAGGTTTGAAACAACATGAGGGTGATTATATGATGACAGAATTTTCATTTTAAAAGTGAACTTCTCCTTTAAATAAAAAGCCAAGTCTGACTCGTTCATTGCAGCGGCCAAAGCCGTTTCAAACAACTGGTGTTCATCCATAGCCATCTTGCAATCTTTACTAATGACTTCGACGTCACAGTGCGGTCGTCATCTCGCCTCTGGCCCGCCTATATCAGATAACCCGATGTGATTGGTGCAGCTCGGATACAAGGGCATATTTAATGAGCATCAATACTCGACGCCAGAGTAAACTTCCTGAGCAAATTCAACTTGTGCTCTCGCGAGAACTCTGGATTTCCAGAGTAAGCATCTCTACTAGTAGCAAAACTTTTCATTTATCTGCTTCAAGAACATTGATGTCACTACCTCAATACTGAGAAATGTCATGTAGCTTTTTTAGTTGCAAAACTATTTGTGATGCGATCTGGGAAAACCCATCACATGGTGAAATTTTACCTATTACAGGTTTTGATACCATATTAAAACTGGTTTAAAGCCCTGTTTTTATTTCTTTCATCGTTTGTTAGTAACAAAAGTTATGGTTATCTGAAGTTGGCTGATCGCTATGATTTTCAGGAACGGAATTTTGAGAAAAACAGGTTTAATTAACTGTCACGTCCTGCTAGCGGGACGATTGGCGCTCTTTTTTCTATTGCCTTTTTTTCATATCACATATTTTAGTAATCATCATAGATTAGGTATCATTCGAAATCTTACAAACTCAAAATTCATCCTGTGTAAACCGTTTTTAAATTTGACGATTGAGAGGCGAGCAAGATCTTTTAAATGAACAGCTACTTCAGACTCTGTTGTTCTCTTGTGCTCCGCTCTCCGCATCTCACGATAACGTGGATCAAAAATAAAAATTAAATAAAATGACACTCGGTTACTAATGTAACCTCGGTTCTCTCTAGAGAGGGAACGAGTGTTGCGTAAGTTTAGCTTACGCTACGGGAAAACTCCTTTCTCAAGAATACTGAAGCAAGAAAATTATCCTTAATTTTCCAAAATGTAAAACGCATTTGCTGCAGCAGGCAGACATAGGCGAGACAGCTCGCGCACCCATTGGCTGCTCTGCAGCAACTGTTGCAACCTATCAGTGCATCTTGGCATGACTCCAGTGCCAATGGGAAGCCTTCCCGTGCTACGTCATGACCCGCCAAAATGGGTGTGGCCTCAAGCCATAACTCAATCTATCGTTGCCCTTTGCTTATAGCTAGCCGGTGCTTGAATGGGGGCGTGTACGTGTGCAGTGCCGTCAAGCAATTCGTTACATCGCGAGACCTGATATCACGCGATACTTCCTGACGGCGAGGCCGCCGACCCGCCGGCCCAAAGTTGCAAGTGAGTTTTTTCCACTCTCGGGCACCAGGGGGGTGCGAAACCACAACCATTCAACCCAAAATAATTAATATAACCATTCAACTGACTCTGAAGCTGTTCAGTTAAGGTTAAAAAGTTACCTAGAGCACCTTTAAGGCAGTACATCAACCTTGAAACTGCATAAGCCCACAGGACGTTGCATCACATCAACAGTCTAATCAAACTGAGTTGGGTAGACGGTGTTAATATGGTATAATCAGACTGAGAACAGCCTGGCCTGTAAGACGGGCACTTCTATGTTATAAAACCTTATAAA
Source organism: Vimba vimba (assembly GCA_022828995.1). NCBI lineage: Eukaryota > Metazoa > Chordata > Actinopteri > Cypriniformes > Leuciscidae > Vimba > Vimba vimba. Next base: position 6,058,069 of record CM040840.1, read on the forward strand.
TGTAGACAGCGAGGCCCAGCCTGCTGCCATACAAATATCATGAATTTGTTTTTGTTTCGTTTTTTTTAGAATTGTTTTGATTATGCAAGTACAAAGAAAAACAGAGAAATAGAGCAACATACAACCTGGTCAACCTGGTTTTCCATCCAAGTCCATCCAAGTATTAACCAGTACTAAACAATATCCTCTGTGCAATAGGGGAGAAAAAAAGAAAGAAAAAAAAAACACAATGCACATTCCCCTTCACTTTATACATACAGCACTCTTTTCTTTTCTTTTCTTTTTCTAATCTACCAAAGTCATAATAATAATAATAATAATAATAATAATAATAAGATCCACTGATATACGTACCTCGGTCATAAAGACGGGGAAGATGTTGTATTACAGACACAGCTGTGTGGAGGCACAGAGAGTTTTTCACAAAGTGTGTGCGCTGAGAGGCAGACACGTGATCTGCACTTGAAACACTGGCAGCTCGGGCTGGGTTCATACGCTGAGGCGATATGTGTTTGCGTAGCGCAGATACAGTCGTTTTCATGGGCAGGGGTGAGCGCTGTACAGCGGGCACATTTCCTACGTTTAAAACATGAACGGCGTGAGCCGGGTTCGACTGATATGGACCCTGTGGTGGTGTGAGACACTGCAAGGGTAGTGCTTGTGTGTAGGGGTGAAGACTGGGCAGTGGGCACTTTTCCTACACTTAGTGGTCGAGCGGCCTGAGCCAGATTTATTGTATTCGACCCTGGTCGAACGGCCTGAGCCAGCTTTATTGTATTCGACCCTGGATGAGTGTGACACACACTACATTCAAAACACCTTCGGCCTGAGCCGGTATATGACCAGACATAATGCTCTTTTTGAGATTTATGTGGGTCGCCGTAAAAACGGCGTTTGTGTGCAGGCGAGCGAGTTGAAGAACTGGCTCGTTGGCTGCTAAGTACACTCTTTGAGTCACCTCTGTTGAGGGAACTAAGAGAGCGGTTCACACTGATTTTGATGGTGGTCCGGCCGCAGCGGGACTTGACCATCGGCGCTTTCCTAGGGGGGCTAGGAAGATTTAGGAGGCTCGAAACTGGGCGTGAGCCTGGGTCTGGGTCCTCGGGCAGGCGGCGGTCTGAGGCGGTGCGAGCGCTGGCGTGTATCTCGGGCCTGGCGCTGTTGCGGGGTGGGTGGCGGAGGTGGTGGGGGCGCTGTTCTTCGAGCGGGCGGCTGCTTCTTAGCACGGCCTGCTGCAGAACTGGAGCGCCGCGGCAAAAAGTGTCTCATAGCCTGAGACGCTTTCTGCACCTCCGAGAATCGCTCCGCAAAGCCTTTAACCGAGGGACCGAAGAGACCAGTCGGAGAAATGGGAGCGTCCAGAAAGGTGGCAGGGTCGGACTCGGACATGTCGGACAACATTAGCCACAAGTGACGCTCTGTGATGGTGAGGGAAGCCATGTTGCGGCCGATGGCCTGGGCAGCGCCTTTAGTAGCTCTGAGCACCAAGTCCGTCGCACTCCTCAAGTCCGTCACACACTCCTTAGTTGGTCCAGCCTCGTCCAGAAAGCGGAGGAGGTTGGCCTGGTGAATTTGCAGAACAGCCATGGAGTGCAATGCAGATGCGGCCTGACCGGCGCCAGCGTAGGCGTGGCCGATCAAGGCTGAAGTGGTCCGGCAGGCTTTAGTGGGCAGAGTTGACTTGGCCCGCCATCCAGCAGAGGGCGGACACAAGTGCGTTGCTACTGCTTCCTCTACCGGAGGAACAGAGAGATATCCTCTGTCTTTCGCGCTGTTGACTGCAGAGAGCGTCGAAGAGACAGAGGACCTCAACCTGGCCGAGTACGGGGCTCCCCACGACCTGGAGATCTCATCGTGCAACTCGCAGAGGAAGGGATCGGGCCTTGAAGCAGGTGCAGAGCGGCGTCCTGTCAGGAAGCAGCCATCCAACCTGTTGGGCGCAGGCTCATGAACTTGTAATTTCAATGAAAAGCATGATAACTTACATAAAAAAATATCTGTGAATTTATATGGAAACAAGCTTTAGGTGCTTTCCATCTTTACTCTCCTCATGGTATGTTGCATTTGGAGATTGACTACTTTTGACTGACAAAATTCCAGCCACTAGAAACACTAACTGATAAAGTCACGTCACAACTCTTTTGGATTTGCCTAACTGGATGTAGAGTTGTAGTACCCACATCATCTCTGGTACAAGTGGTGCTCACTGCAGTGTCAAATGGGTCAAATGGGACGCAATGTGGACATAATGGGTGGAGTTTGACCTAGTTATGTTTAGGGATAGTGTAAAGTTTAGGGTTAGGGTGTGGCTGGACCTTCAAGTTTTGCCCATTACATCCAGAGGAGGAGCTGGACATCAAGCTTCTCCCACTGTCTCAGTGAGCGGCCTTTGCTCAGAGACTTGTAGAAACAAGCTAACATGGCATGTACTATAAAATCATAAAAGATTGTTTTACAGTGTGGTTGCTTCTGCTAATACGTTTTTATCTCCCATTTGTTTTTGTTAACCCAATCAGTTTAGGCTAGATAGTATGCTGTTTTTACGCTGTTGACCATTTTAGTGTCACTCTCCCGACATTTCATTTCCGAACTGCCGCCAATCAGTATAATACAATTTTGCCAGATTCACGTTCATCTGTTTCGGATCAAATTGAGCACACTTTTAGCACCACTCACTTTGAGAAGCAGCCATGAAAACCAGGGCTATTACAGTTAACTAAAACTAACACCATAAAAAAAAAGTTACTTGAAATTAAATAAAATTGAACTGAAACTAAAAAACAAAAACTTAAACTTATTTTAACATTTAAATTATTTAAAAAATGTATATAAAAAAACTATATAGACAATAAAAATTACAGAAACAACACAATTACTAAAACTTTTCAAAATATTGATAACCATACTAGTATATCAATAATACTTAAATAACACTGCACGTTATTTGCAAGAAACAATTCTATACCATTTTGCAGAAGTGTCACCACTTGCACATTTTTCGAATGAGCCTGGGTTGATATTTGCCCTGGGAACCATAATTCTTAGTGTAAAACTGCAGCTGTTCAATTAATAAATATAAATTGAATGTGATTTTAAAAAGGACTACATCTTCAATTAAAAAAAGCTTTAATGCCAGTAAGACTTTATCAAACTTAGTTAGCTTAAAAGAGAAAAGATCTGGGCAGAAATTCCAGTTTCCTTTAAACAGTGAGATCAGGTTGGGGCTCAAGGCTTGATATGCATGACAAAGTGAGTTTGACGGAGCCTTTAGGGCTAGAATGAACCTATCTTCTCCAGCCACAGCTTGCTATGCCATGCGATTATTATTCTGCTCTTCAATTATTCAAAAGCACTTTTAAATTTTGATCACCTGCATAGGAGTTGAATAATTTTAAAGCAGACATAGAGAAGGAGGAGGAGGAGGAAAGAAAGAAGAGACGACAGGATGGTGTAAAGAAAGCGGATGAGAACAAAGGATGTATCTTTCTTTCTCGTAGATCCACCCACACTTACTCCTGCCATGCCGTTTTGGTTTCTTACATTCAGAGACAGCTGTTTCTCATTCCAAAGATTACAGAGCATATTAGAAGGCCAGGCCAGAGTAATGTGATTCTGCGAGAAACAGAATGAGACCTTTCATCAGAAGTGTTCATGTTCATTTTCTCATGGCTCTACAGATAGAGAGAGAGAAATGAGTCACTGGTACCAGATCCTCAGTATTTAACCTTCTGCCGCTGAGCCTGAGAGTGATAGAAAATGCATTGGAAGAGTAATACGTGGCAAGTACTCCAAAACTTAGTTAAGGGAAAACCTGCATCATTGTTTTCACAATCTGCAGATTATTAGTGTTGCCAGTAAGTTACTGTAAAAAACCCTTAAAGTCTAACAGTGTATTTTGCCTACTTTTTATACAGCATTATGTTAAAAATGGAACACAATGGCAGCGTTTACACTTTTTTTACACCTGCTCTGTATTTTTATATTATTCCATGTCGCTCTCTAGTAAATGTACAGCAATACTACCCATTGACTGCTATGCAAACATCTACCACAGTATAAATGATATCACAGAGTATTTACTGGATTTCTTCCATCAGAGATACAATCTATGTAAACATATTAATGTCAGTAATTATGCCAAATATACCATCCAGCCCAACATCTATGTCGGCTCAATGCTTTTTTCTTTCTCAAGTTTTAGTAAGACTTTCTTATAACGGGAAGTGTTCAGTGTTGCTGCAGGCTCTCTGTAACTTTATGAGCCCACATGGGCCCCAGTGCAGAACTGCCTTCCTTTATCTAACATTCAGACACTTTACACCTTTTTTTTTTCATTAAAAGCTTTGCATTCTCCTCTGTTGCCACTTATTTCTGTTACATTCCTGACAGTTCTTTGATAACCTCTTTTCTGAAATAAACAGCACAAGGCATACAGGGAAAAAAAGGTTATCAGAACCTAACCAGAAGAAGTGAGTGATAAAAGAGGGATTCCGTAGATGGAGGTTTCCTCAGTTTGGGCACTTTTATGTCCTAGGGGTTTATTTTTTATTAAAACTAACATCATTTACTTTTGTTACATTTAAACAGTTTATATATATATATATATATATATATATATATATATATATATATATATATATATATATATATATATATATACAGTGCAATGCATAAGTGAATACACCCATGCTAAAGTTGACTAAAAAGAGGAATAAAAAATCATATTTTGGAAATTGAACTTAATGCCTTAATTTAAAAAATTAGGAAAAATCCAACCTTTAAGGACACCAATTTTCTTTGTGAATGAATAATGTATCGTAAATAAATAAATGTTCTTCCTTAAAATACATGGTGCATAAGTGAGTACACCCCTATGTTAAATTCCCATAGAGGCAGGCAGATTTTTATTTTTAAGTATTAAAAAAAAAAAAAATTAGGATACTATGCATCCTGATAAAGTTCCCTTGGCCTTTGGAATTAAAATAGCCCCACATCATCACATAGCCTTCACCATACCTAGAGATTGGCATGGGGTACTTTCCATAAGATCATCTCTCAATGCAAATCAAACTAGCTATTAGGCTAACTGAAATAAAACCATGCCAATCTCTAGGTATGGTGAATGCTGTGTGATGATGTGGGGCTATTTTAATTCCAAAGATAAATTCATTAATCTGGTGGACTTTGAGTCACGTGAATCCACTGTTAAAAATAAATAATCCACCCGCAAAACCGCCCATATTCTCTGATTTAGATATCTGCATCTGATCATCACATTACAATTATTCAGATTCTCACTGTTAAGCATGATAATATGGTAACATATCACACTGAAGTAGGCTGATTTAAAATGAACATTTATTTAAAATAAAAGTTCTTCTTTTGGCAAAATTTAATTTCCTTAATAGCCTAAACAGAGGCTTTACTCCCTTCAAGCTTAAATTGTCAATGTTTCATTACATCACTGCTTTTATAAAGGGAATCCCCCCCCCCCCCCCCCCCCCCCCCCTAATTTTATTAAATCTAAATCTAAACTAAATTAGATTATTTTTAAATGTTTTTGAATATACAAATAAGGAATGTTGAAAAGAATGATACTTTATGAAACTAAACCACCAGTAGGAGGCGGCAGGCGACCGTCTTAATGAGCGAGTCATTGAGTCATTCATTCAAACGGCTGATTTATTCAGAATGAGGCAGTTTATGAATGGGTAAATAAATCTTTGACTCAACCGATTCGTTCAAAACGCCGAATCATTCAGTAATGCAACAAGTGTTGCTGTGAGATGCGCTATGGTTCTGCTGTGATCTTTGTTTGGAACTATTTTTGCTGCTGAAACAGAACAAAAACATTGAATTGAACATTATTGCAACTGTTATGAAATCAGTCTCGGTTTCAATCTTGATGGCATTAAGGAAAACAGCTCTCTGGTCGTGTATAGCCTAGGATATTGTTTCTTAACTATAATATGTTATAAATAACTGTGCGAGCCTCAACAGCATGTTCAGTGTTTTCTTATTACATTTATTTAGAATTGTAATTTAAAGGACGATTAAATAAAATGATGCAGACAAATTTTTTTTTTTTTTATTTAGAATTCAATTAACAAACATACAAACATCACATGCAGACAAAATTAAAATAGGCCACTGCTTATGACTTGCGTCACAACAAAGCTTCACATTTCAAATCAAAAGCTTCAAATTTGAAAGCTTCCCGCAAAATGCGGGACAGGTGGTCCCCCTTTGATAATATTAAGCAGGTTTTTGATTTACACACTGTTTAATGTTTGATGATGACCACGTTATTTTATATTTTGAGTGAGTGAGCAATCTTCTATCACTTGTTTCAGCTTCTTCTTCTGTGTTTTTATCCGGAGGAGATTCTGTACTAGAAGATTAGCCAATCGTAATAACAAATGCCTACAGTGAAATCCAGCCAGATGATGAACTTCAGACTTTAAGGATAAAAAACTGAATTCTTACCCACTGACTTCTTTCCGAAAAAAACCCAAAGTATCGTTTGCTTCATTTTTCTTAAATTTTTTCTTTCCTGCTCGCTGTCTCAGTTATTACCTCGGCTCGCACTCTTGCGGTTGGACTGTGCTAGCTCCTCCCCTACCTGCATGCGAGGAAGAAACGGAGTAGCCCATAGGCTACCGACAGCAAAGAAATGTATTCTATAGGCTAGATTATTTTTAAGGTCTATTTTTACAGGCTGTGCGCAGTATATGCAAAGCCAAAGCGCAATGAAATAAAGCAGCTTATGATTTCGGGGGTTTACATAGGCTATTGTCCAGTTTCATATTTGTTCAGTGACAGTCATTACATTCGGGGCTTGACTCAAAACATTCGGGGCTGAAGCCCCGGTAAAATCGGCTGGCGCCGCCCCTGTTCCTGACACCTGTTCCCTGGTTTTCTTACTTCTCAAACCAAACTCTGGATTTGACATTCTGTTCAGTAACACTGTTTACATAGGACATACCATTCATTCTCTTCTAGTTTTTTCTTCCTGCTGTGGTCAAGATCATTGCTTTAGGTATGTGTTGGATTAGATGTGTTTAAAGGGATAGTTCACTTTAAAATGAAAATTAGCCCATGATTTACTCACCCTGAAGCCATCCTAGGTGTATATGACATTCTTTTTTTTTTTTCTGACGAAATCAGAGTGATATTAAAAAAATGTCTCCTCCAAGCTTTATAATGGGAGTGAATGGCTGATGAAAATTTGAAGCCCAAAAAAGTGCATCCATCCATTATAATAGTAATCCATAATCCAGGGGGTTAATAAAGGCATTCTGAAACGAAGCCATGCGTTTGTGTGAGGAAAATACCCATATTTAAAACTTTATAAACTATAATCACTGGCTTTGGCAGATGGCCGTATGCATCGGTGGAAGACTAACCGCTGACCCGACACACAACATAATGACGAAAGCGGAAGCTCAGAGGAAAGAGAAAAACAAAACACTGATTGCGAATTAGAAATTTTGAAGAGAAATGTCGGAGGATTTCTATATAATAGAAGAGGAGCTTAAGTTTGTTGCACAGCCCTATTTGTTTAAACCACGAGAGGCTTCTAAGCTTACGATACTCCTACATACGTCATACATGCGCCCCGTATTACTCTTGTGGCTCAAGTCGACTTGTGTAGTAGGCGTATGGTCGTCTGGCGGAAGCTAGTTATTTTAGATTATAAAGTTATAAATATGGGTATTTTTCTTACAAAAACCCATGGCTTCTCTTGGAAGGCCGTGTGGAGTATTTTTATAATAGATGGATGCACTTTTTTGGGCTTCAAATTTTCACCAGCCATTCACTCCCATTATAAGGCTCATTATAATCACTCCGCAGAAGTAGCAGTGCTTCGCCTTCTGAGAATATAGTTCCCAGTATGTATACGGTTAGAAGATGGCTGTGTCTCATGTGACCTTGTTATTTGTACACGCTGTGACTTCAAATCACAACATGTAAATAGGAAAATGTTGGCGTTATTTTGTCACTTATTGGGAGCAGTATGCTAGCTGGAGCCATTTACCTTCAGTCTTTGTGCTAAGCTAGGCTATCGGTGGGTGCGTCAGACAGAGTTACGGCACGCACGGAGATGAAAAGGGTATGTATGGACTTATCTAACTCTGGGGGATACGGTGAATAAGCTAAAGTCCCAAAAAGTTGGCATGTTCCTTTAACAGGACTCCTCTGACACAGATTGTTGCTTACACTTTACATTATCAGAGTGCTCACTCCTAACCCTAATGACTCGCTTTACACATCCATAGACTTTGGAGGCAGCGCTGGCCCATAAAAGGACAGTTTACGTCTGGCACCCGATGCATGGGTATTACGAGCTTCCACTAAGAATTCCTCTGCTTTTTTAACTGAATCAAATGAGTGTTGATTACCACCAAAACTGACAGGAAGGATGGCGGGGTATATGAGCTTCCCTGGCTCCCTGAAGAATCGCTTCAGCTTTCTATCCCTACGCAACTAACACTTTGACGTTTCAAAAAGTTCATAAAGAGATCATAAAAATAATCGAGCAGGTAATAATAATTTTCTAAAGAGACTAGACTGCTTTATATGATGAACGGACTGAATTTAGGCTTTTATTCACACATAAACATTCATCAACTCACACATCAGTTGTGGTAAACGGAAACTCAAGCATGTTTGCTTGACGTGCGAGAACCAATGAGGATCATTCTCGTGTTACGCAGCATGTTTGAGCAAGAGGTTTGTTTTCATACGTTAAGCAGGTTCGGTTTAGCTTCTGTTTATGTTCGCTGATCAATGTTTATATGTGAATAAAAGCCTAAATTCAATCGGAATATTCATCATATAAAGCGATCAAGTCTCTTCTTGATCTTCTCCCAGTTCATTGGCCACTTACTTTTATGTAGCCTAATTCGTGAGAAATGTGAATTTATGTGATGTAAATCCGACAGATCCGAGTCTTTAAATTGCTGTGCAAACTAACATGGCGGCTCCCATTGCGCGTAATAGATCTAACATGATCATTATAAATGTGTTTAAATGACAAAACATATTCACTTAGACATATTTGACAATTGGAATATATCATATCATGAAATATAAGTTTGTGAATATTTTGGGGGGGGAAAGGAAAAACTAAATAATAGCGATAGGCTACATCTGTCATACAGGTGATACGTTATAAAATAACGCTGAGATAAACGCTTATAAAACTCACATTGGGGGTTCCGCTAGAATTTAGAGTCCCCCAGTTTGTTTGTCCTGGCTCTGGTTTGCAGTCCTGTGCCAGTTGTTTAATTTTAATATTAATAAAAAGCCCATTGTTTCTGCATCCATGAGTCCTCACCTCATCCCTTCACCCAACCTTAACACAAAAAGGTTATAACACAAATATAATTAAATAAAAATAACAATTATTTCTTCTACTTTGAATATAGGCCTATCTTAATGATTTGTATTAATAATTTGTATTACTAAACATTACACTAATGAATACCTAAATAATGTTAAATAATCCATTACCATATTTTTTAAGCATGTCTAAAACTTTTGTATTTAATCTTGTTACTTTCAATTCCCTCACAATATAGGTCCCTAAATATTGTTGGGTTTTTTTGTTGTTGTTTTTTTTTGCTTCACACTTGTCTAGTATTGTGTACACAATAATGAGTTGGTATTAAAGAAAAGCATCCTCCCTTTGCATAAAGGTGCTTCCATCAATGCTTTTTATTATTGTTGAAGAACTGCAGTGAAGGATAGCATGACTAGATTTAGTTATCCTTAGCATTCGCATCTTCATTTCATACAAATGTTGTTTTGAGGGATGTAGTTTTCCTTTGTCTTGGAGGTAACTGCTGTGCTGCCAGCATACAAACTGAGCAGCAGGGCTTGAGGTTTTAAAAGCACTCTGAACATTATTCTAATGTAAATAGGCAGTGTAACTGACAACCTTACCTTCATCTCACCTGGGAGAATAATCAAACCTTACATGAGGCTCTTTTTAAGGGAACCCCCGCCCCCAGATTTGGTGTCTCATGTACAACAGTGGGTTATTTCCATTGACGGAAAGGACTTTCTTTGAGTGCATGGGTCATTGGATATGGTCCATTTGACCCCAGTAGACTCAAGTTCAGGCTCATTTACATTGGGGATGGGGTGGGGTGTGGGGTGTGGGTGTGGGGGTGGGGGTGGGGGGGGTGGCTAGTGGGTGTAACACTGTGGATGCAGAAGAACTTTGTGTTGTTACACAGCAAAAATGCCTCTGTTAAAACAGGAAAAACAAATGCCTAAAATCAAATACCCATGGTATATTATGCACAAACAAAAAGTAATTATATTAAAGTATTAATTAAAGGTGCTCTAAGCGATATTGGGTGACGTCACTTCTTGTTGATGTTCGAAGTATTGCCAAACAAAACTCGACCCTCCCTCCTCCTCATCCCATCCCCCACACCCCTCCCTTCCATGCATCCTGAAACAGTCATGAACAAGTCGAAGGCTTTTCCGATGTAAATTCGGGACTTTGTGGGTTCCTTCTCCTTTTCCCTCTTTGTTATTTGTTCATCGGAACGTCATCTCTTTGGTCATGTGTCGGCCATATCAAAATTCAAGAGAATATAATTCTAACGTTAGTCGTTGTTGTTGTCGGCTAGGACATCTCTCCTCTGGCTAACTTCCCTCTTCATGCTTCTCTCTCCTCCACTCCCCACACACCCCCTTCATGTGCACGTGCACTAACCCCCCAACCCCCACCCCCAAATCATTCTTGTCGGTTATTGGCTGGAACACTGTTCGTTATGTTTCGTGGTCCAGGCTGGGCCAGTTTGTTTTTCTTGCCGTTTGTGGAGCCTGGGCTGTCTACAGAGACCGCTTTTTTTACAGTGTGTTCAGGGGACAGGCAGCTAGCGGATAGTGAGGATGTTTTCTGTATGTGACAAAAAAAATTCGGCCTAAAAAACGTGTGACATCGCTTAGAGCACCTTTAATACATTTGCATTATTTGTGTTTGTTTGTTTGTTTGTTTGCAGTATTAACTCATTTGTATTTCCACAAATTACTTGTTCTTAAAAGATTTTTCTTGATTATGTCACAAAAACTCACTTGAAATAGCCTATCCATAAATATAGACTATATGATTAAAAATAAGTTTTGGTTCTCCAATTAATTAATATTTTTTAAGTAGGCTAATATAAAAATATGAAATATAAAGATATTTTTGAAACAACAAAAAAAAGACAGATACTAGAATAAGAATAACTTATTATAGTCAAAAGTATTATTCAGTTTAGAAGTATAGGCACAGTTTGGGTGCTATTCAGAATTGAATTCAAAATGACTTTCAAAGAAAGTCAAATTCAAGTGAAATGGAATTCAAAAAGATCAGGGTATCAAAGTATCAAAATTGTACTTGAGTCAATTGAGTATATTCCTCTTCCTATCATTCTGCAGTAGGCCTAAATCAAAATTCAGTATCCTGTGCATAATGCCAAAAAACTTGTATCCACACTGAGTCAATTCTTATTCCTGTATCAGAGAAAGAGTGAAAGAGTGCAGTGAAAGAGGCACAATGTAAAAACTACAGTCAAACCTATATCACAGGCATAACATCTAATCCAGTCATGACATGGACATTCCAACATGCCACCAAAAGTGTAGGACCATATATGAATTCAACAAGAGTATGTATACAGCTTCTCTCTCTTTGTCTCTTTCTCATAAGGTTGAGTCTTCACCACCTGCTTCAGTTCATACACAATAATAGCTGCACCTCCTTGAGTTGTTGTCATGGCAACTGCACAAGACATCATCAGAGGAAAGCAGAGAGATGCTATGGTACCCGGTCATTATGATGTACATGGGGAACAAACTGTGCGCAAGCGTGTTCCTGTCTGTTTGTAGACAGACTGTGTTGGTAGCTAGCACAGTCGTGGCCTAATGGTTTGAGAGTCAGACTGGTAACCCGAAGGATGGGGGAATCCCATACACAAAAGAAATATATTTTCAGGATATGTTTTGGAATATATGCAAATATTTGAAATTGGCCCAATAAATATATTTCATACTTATATTTCATATATTTTTGTTATATTTCAGAATATATTTCAATGTATTTTTTTCTGTATGGGTCCCCAAAAGTGTCAAAAATATATGTGGCATATATTCCAAATACATTGAAATATATTCTGAAATATAACAAAAATATATGAAATATAAGTATGAAATATATTTATTGGGCCAATTTCAAATATTTGCATATATTCCAAAACATATCCTGAAAATATATTTCAAATATAATTCTTTTGTGTATGGGATGATTCTCAATACTGGCAGAAAATGACTGAGTGTGAGCAAGGCAAACTAACTCCCGGGCGCCACAGCAAAATAACTGCTCACTGCTCCGGGTAGGGTTGCCAACCGTTCCGTATAATACGGAATCGTCCCGTATTTGACACATAAAAGCCTTGTTCCGTATTGAACTGATACGGAACGCACTTTGTTCCGTATTTTTGAGAATCAATTCAGTGCAAATCCATGACAGACACATGTCAGACTATTAACGAAGACATTTGTAGGCTATGATAAGAAAAAAAACCCGACAGTGCGGTAGATATTAATTTCTCCCCGTTTGTCTATGATCAGCGTAGTGTTTTCAACATCTTGGAACATCATCAGAGAATGCCCTTTTAATTGGTCGTTTCAGTCATTGTGAGTCACGTATCGTAGCAACGATGATGACAAGTGACAACAGCGGGAAATGTAAAAATGACTACCTCCGAGCAGCCGGCGAAAAAGAAAAGAGCACAAAAATATACGTGTTGTATTGCTTGAATGCAGTATTTGAGTGAAATATTTTATATTTTCTTTATTAGCTGTTTTTTTATGTATTATTGTTTTGCACTGGAAAGAAAGTTAACTATAATGGAAGTATAATTATATAAAGATATTTGCACTACACTTCCTTAAAATGTTGTCTAATTAAATTAAAAATATTTTTTTTTGCACTGAAAAGAACATTCTAGAAGTCTAATTCTATTGAATAAGTTCGCACAAGGCTACAGAAAACTGTTGTGTTTATTTTTCTTCAAATGCAGTCTAAGCCGAGGAGTTTTGAATGTTATATGTTGTATTTGTTTAAGTTAAAAATAAAACGTATTATAAACTAAACAAATCCATGGTTCATTGTTGGCAAAATGATCATGATAGCCTTTATATTTCACATCTATGTGGTTCAGTCTTATGCGTTATTGATTAGGCTTACTTTGCTATTCTATATATAGGTCTAATAAGTTGTATTATAATGCTATAATGTATGAAATATATTTATCTAAATGTATCAATTAGTTTCCACAATATTCACCAGAAGTCATCATTTCAGGGGTTATTTTTCATAATTTTCTTCCATGGGGGCATGCCACCCAATACACCCAATACCCACTGTTCCTTATTTCCATTTCAGAAAGTTGGCAACCCCATACACAAAAGAAATATATTTGAAATATATTTTCAGGATATATTTTGGAATATATACAAATATTTGAAATTGGCCAAATAAATATATTTCATACTTATATTTCATATATTTTTGTTATATTTCAGAATATATTTCAATGTATTTGGAATATATGCCACATATATTTTTGACACTTTTGGGGACCCATACAGAAAAAAATACATTGAAATATATCCTGAAATATAACAAAAATATATGAAATATAAGTATGAAATATATTTATTGGGCCAATTTCAAATATTTGCATATATTCCAAAATATATCCTGAAAATATATTTCTTTTGTGCAAATACCGCAAACCAGGAACACACACACCCGGAGCTAGGGTACCCTAGCTCCGGGTGTGTGTGTTCCTGGTTTGCGGTATTTGTGTGCTCATTGCTCCTAATGTGTGTGGACTAACTTGGATGGCAGAAGACAAATTATGGGTATGCATTACCATATTGGCCTTCACGTCGTTATTTTTACTTTCATTTACTTTACATAACATTGTTCACAAATGTGTGTCAATCATTTTCGCCTAATATGATGAAGGCAGACATAAAAGGGACTCAAAGGCTTTCTTGATCAAATAAGCCACTATACGCAGTGAAATGAAATATAGCTTTTAAGATTTCGTAAAGAATTGCTTTAACGTTTTATTTGGTAATGAGAAAATATGCCTTAAACAACACATAACACTGGCATTCATTGTGAACTTTAATGATTGTCTTTGAATTAATTCTAAAGAAATAGCATTACCTGCATTCTGCATAACAGTTTTGATCAGTATTTTTGTTGCTCATTTTCCATTTTCATTTCTTGATTTAATATACAGCAAATGGACTGAAACTCAAAAACAGACCTAGAACATTCCAAACAACCTTAAGCATCCATTTAAGGAAAAAAGGGCAATGCAACATTTGTTTTGTACAATATAAATTTTCCAGCTGTGGTTCACAGATGCTGCTGTATCAAACATCTACTGGTTCGTTTAAAAAAACTAACAATGCTATTGAATGACCACAAAGAGCTATGACATTCCAGAAAGCGATAGTGAAATCTTTCAAAAGCACTTTGATTGGAACAAACAAATCCACAGTTTCAGGTGGGCTTTTGAAAGCATCTCTAGTGCAAGGACTCTGTCACAGTTTGGAGGCAGTCAATAAAGATTTACTCAGGTCTTTTGCTTCTCCAGCTGTTCTTACACGTTCATAACCCAAGATGGCCATTGCATTATGGCAGTACTCCTCTACTTGTTTTATCTGTTGAATACTCAACACTGTTCTCCATGCACTGGCCGCCTGTGTCGCGTTCCTGGCTGACACAATAAATGGCTTTGAGGAAGAGCTTGTGCCATTAGTCATGTTAAGAGCAAAAGACTCAATGTCTAGGTTGGCACTGAGATTGGCAAATTGATAAACATTCCGGAGCATTTTGACAGGGTTATCCACCAGATCTTCATAGCGCACCGCCAGGTATTTCCCTTTCAGCCAGTTGGGTGGATTTAAGGCAGTCCTCAGGCTCCTGTACGTCTGATCACATATCACCTCCATAGCCCCAACCGAATGGTAATCTGCACCGTCTTTTTTACTAATTTTGTGGCCAGGATCCACAAAGGGTACCCGACGGAGTTTGGGATCCCTGCTTCGGACCACCTGCAAATTCTCACGAATCAGCCCGTGTCTTGATTTGATCCTGGAGTTGGCCACGGCTCTGGGATCTCGCACAAGGTGAATCACCTTCAGATCCAGAGACGGATCCTCCATAAGGGGCGCCAAAACATTGACGTCCAGAACCCGGACCCCTTTTATGACTATAGTGTTGTACTTAAGGCATTCTTCCTCTAAAAGACTGAGGCTTTGTGGGGGACATTTTTTGCACACTTTGTCATCCACCATCCCGACTACTTCTTTTCTATAACCTGAGCAAAGAGGATACGAGCAGATGACTTTATTAAGTGTGGCCCCAAAAAGTCCAAGGGAGGTGAAGTTTTTGCTCCCAGGGCTGTTGTATAGTTGAAAAACTGAAAGATCGCAGCGGTACAATGAGCTCAGCATGTCCCTCGCTGCTCCCTGTAAGGACACAGCATCACCCGGGTACAGCTTCTGCCAGATGTGCCACATAGGTTCATACAAGAAGAAAACCTCTGGATGTTGATTAAATAGCTCACCAAAAAATGATGAACCGGACCTCCATGTGGTCAAAACGTAGACAAGCTGTCTCTTCTTAGCAAGAGATGGTCTGTAGAGGAATCGGATGTCCGACCTTCCCTGATACGGAGTGCTTCTCATCTGGAGATTACACTGTTGAGGTTCTTTAGTCCATCTGTAGTTAGCCAAGTTCAGCATTGTGAGAACTAACAGCAGAAAATACGCTATAAACAGTACTATTCTTTTTCTCCGCAACACTTTCATTACGATTCCAGGCTGGGATACTATTTTCGTGGGATGGTTCCGATATGTTTTGAGATTTCTGTCATAAACACCATTCTTTTCCCCAAGTACAGACAATTGAAGTTGTAGGAACTGGTTGCTTCTCATCTGTTGAAGGACAGAGTGGCTTGAACCACTCAATTACAGTGAATGAGCAACTGCACACACACTATCAATTAAAACGATGTTTCCATGCAAGCAAACTTTGTTCTTAATGAAAACCCAGATGTAGTCAAGTCGTTTGCCGACATATATCTAATATCCATCACATCCACAGTCCAGTCGTGTGCATTGTTGAATGTAGAGTCACTGCAGTGCGCGGATTCTCCCCTCAGTCCTCAGAAAAATATTATCGCGAACGTTCACAATATCATATCCGTTTGTACGTCCATCAGTATCGACCGTAAGAGAAATCCCTTTTGAAACGTTTGCTTATGTTGTTCAGCGGTGATGGAGAACCACTACAGTACGGAATAGACATTACCTACATTATAACCGAGTCACCGTTATGAATGTAGTCAGGATGCATTCAATACTCTGCGAACATCCGCCGGCGTCTTGTTTTCCAGTCGCGCGTCGTGATGCGCGTCTTTTTTCGCCGATGCGGCGTCTGTCTCCGGCTCCAACTGTACTGAACTGATTCAGTCTCGGTCCGGGGTAAAAAAAGACCCACCCCTTCTCCACAGCCAGTGGAAATAGACTGGTGCTTTCGCCACTTCAAACGCCCCCCACCATAATGTCAGTGGTTGAGATGTCTAAACACTGAAAGTGCCGCTGTTAAGTAATTTACGTGAAGGCTGCTCAATAAAATCACTTAAAATCACGGGAATCATACATTCATTTAAAATACAGGCACTCGTCTCCTTTTTTTTTTCTAGTCATTTTAATCAATTTGAACAGGAGAAAAATAACAATTAATTAAATAGGATTTTTGACTAGTGTTTCATTATTTCATTCATTCTATTGCAAAACAAATGCTAGGTATTTGCAGGCATATAAACACAAAAATATTATGATTTTAGTAAGAAAAATAGTAAGATAGTATGCCTGCAAATACTCTCTGTATTGAAGGATAGTTACTTAAGTTAGGCTACTTAATCCCTTTAAATCATCCCTTAAAACGTAATTGTTTACGGTAGCTTTTACATGATTGTTTGTAATTGCCATATTATTATTATTATTATTATTATTAATCGAACATTTGATTGTATGTTTTTATTTGGTATTTTATTTTTATCTGTTTTTTTCTTTCATTAATGCATTGTTTGTAAAATTGTATGTTTTATTTTGTTTCTATTCTTGTGAAGTGCTTGAGATGCTAAAGGCGCTATAGAAAATAAAGTTTATTATTATTATTGCCTACCTATTTTTGAAGATATTTATATATCGTAATCAAATAATCAAGTCAAGTATTTTTTAGCAGTTTAAGATCAGAACTAGAAATATCAGATTTACAAATGATTCACTCTTTTGATCTGAAGCTTTTCTAATGAATCAAACAGGTTAACAAAATCGTTTAAGGCAGAGGCTATACTAACTTAACTTATAAATTAATTAAAAAAAAAAAATAAGCAAAAGACATGAATATTGATATTAATCAATATATATTAATCATATGTTGCTCACAGGCCTTAGATTTAAAATGACTAAATTCTTTAAAAAAAAAAAACATTGTTGTGATAGGTTGGATGTTGATTTGATGAAGTGGCCTGAATGCAGCTCAGTTGTACACATGCAGAAAATCTACACCATGTGCACAGGAGTTTGCTCTTGCTGTGATTTCATGTGACTGTGAGTGACAGGTTTTCCCACCCTTGCACCGCAAATCATGTCATCAGAGAAGAGAAGAGATGTCACAGCAAGAGGAAGGGAAAGTTATTTGATTCAAGAGGGCACATGAATAATAATAATAATAAAAAAAAAAGGATTTGAACAGATACATCATTTATAATAAATACTGCAATATTCCATAAAAAAAAAAATAATAATTGTCAATTTTGATTTCATGGTGACTTTAAAAATCACCAAAAAATGCCATAGCGCGAGAAGAATAATAATAGTTCAGTGAAATAATGATTAAGAGAACCGTTTATAAAAAAGAACCATCTTTATCTTCGTGTGAAAAACATTTAAAAAATCTAAAGAATCTTTTGTGTAATGGAAGGGTTCCATCAATGTTAAAGTTCTTCGTGAGATTATCAATGTCAATAAAGAACCTTTATTTTTAGGAGTGTAAACTTGTTTTTAAACACATGTATTGTCAGTGTAATCATGGCTAATAAATTCCAGTATTGCCAGTTTATAGTTTGGGTTTATGTTCTCAAGCAGATGACTAGCATGATAGGGCTCTGCCAAGCCTGGTATGAACTATAATCTGCATCAATAGTAAAGGTATTGCTATATGTCGTAAAATTGTAGTATGTTATTCCAAACATACCCAAAGTTTCCCAAGTAAAGCATTATTCACACAGTGTGTGCCTGTCTTCTACACCACTGATATGAAACCTAAAATAAGGATCACAAAATAAACTATTTTGATGCAATTTGATTATTGCAAAGCTAATGTAAAATATATTAGAGAATGAAAAATCTGGTATAAAAAGGCAGAGGCTATTTGTACTAAGTGCAAATCGCAATAGATGCTATTTATACTTGGTGCAAATAGTGGCAAAAACTATTGGCACCTCAGTGTATGTACTACATTGTAAAACAGTATGCAATAACATATTCAGTGTATATGATTATATTTATTAAAATCATAAGTGGATACATTACTTGTTGCTATTCCTAAAGCCCTCCCCTACACCTACTCCTAACCATAACCATATTGAACCTTCTGATCAGTAAAGGTATCCTCGAAGGTCCAGAAAGGGAGCTATAGTTATATATTGGGCCTAAAGCCCAATTAATACTTATGCGTCGAACTCACGCCATAGGCTGTGTGTAGCACGTGTAGCCTATGGTGTACCCTCATGTGCACCTCCCCAAAAATGTAACAACGCGTCAATTCTACACGGACCGCAAGCACTGTGATTGGTCTGCAAGAACCCCTCCCTCGGGTTTCACATGTTCCCTCTGCATGTGTAATTGCACGTCAATGTGGACAACAACGCAGAAGTATAAATAAAAAACAACACGTAGCCTACAGCGTAGAGGCTGCAGCGTAGGTCTGACACAGAAATATAAATCAGCCTTTTTGCATATGCTAGTATTTGCATCAAAATATGAGCTGCACACGTCATGTCCAATCAACGCTATAACCCCACATTAAATTTCAGTTATAGGCCTATTGAATAGCTGTTAGTCACTTTATTTGAACTTTTTGAATATTTTTTTTTTATTTAAAAATAAATGCCTATCCAATCTGATATGGCAGAGGAAAAGTGATTGGAAAAAGACAGAGTCAAACTCGGGTCGGTTGTATCAAAAGGTGACGTCACTCTCCTAGCATCACTGTCTCACCTCTCATCCTAGGGCGTCATATACTGACGCTTTTGACATTTCGTCTACATCGAACGCACATGGTACCCTTTAGCGTCAATATGACACACACAGAGCTTTGTTAGGTTATGGGTAGGTTTAGGTCTGGGGTAGGGTTGGTGTTAGACCGCTAGGAGGTGCCTTCTGGCCCATATCTATCTGCGTCTCATATTGACGCTAAAGGGTGCCATGTGCATTCGATGTAGACGAAATGTCAAAAGCGTCAGTATATGACGCCTTGGGATGAGAACGGGCTGGTCTCACCACACCACTGATCCTGTGACCATGCTGGCTTTTTTCTTAAGTTTCTCTTGTTCAGCTGCTTCTTTAACCAACTAGGCTTCCGAACATCTAGGTCTAGTGGTATGAGTGTGTGTGTAGTGAGCAGTGTTCTCAGCCGGAGTTGTTGGTGTGCATGGATATGCAGTGTCAATGTCTTTCCAACACTAACAACGCATGTACCCACCCCCAGTCTTTCGGCAACCTTGAGTGGATCAACTTCCTGTGTCCCTTGCACCGTCACTACACTGGACACAAGCGGCGCAATGCAACGCGACAGAAGACAATAGAACCCTTCATAATCAGTGATGTTGTCTACACTGAATGGGGAGTAACATGACAAATCCCCGACAGTAAACTGATGCCTCGTTCTATTTGTGACATAATCCAAGCAGTCGCGATACTTCTCATAGGAAAGACAAATGGATTCGCAACGGTCGCTTTGTTGCATCCAGTATAGACAGCTTCTAGCTGTCACGTCCAATGTACGAAGTTTGGTTAGAGCAGGGCAAGAAGCACATGCAGCATCAACATCAGCAACAGACAGAGAATAACAGGCGGCAATTTGAAAAGCAACACACTCCTCATCAACATAATCAATAGGAGCTGGAGCAACAGCATCATCTGCAAGAGAAGCAGGTAGAGCAAACATGACTGATAATCAGGCATTGGGAATCACCTGTGATTCACCAAGTAGAAGACCCTCTTTTGAAACAGTATGAACTAAGAAAAGCAGGCTGGTTTGCCTGAAACAACCCTTGTCTTTATTGAGCTGCAAACCAGCAGCTTCTAGTCGTTGCAAGACTGTTTGGGGTGCTTTCATGCATAGACATGTCTTGTCCGTGGATTATAATGTCGTTCAGGTATTTTTATCCTCTGACAAGGCAGTCAGGATGATGGTCATCATCTTCTGAAATGCCGCAGGCGTTGAAGCCAATCCATAAGGAACATAAAAAAACGGAACAGTCCATTATGAGTAATAAAGGCCGTGAGAGCACGACTGTCCTTGTGCAATGGCACTTGGTAAGCATTGTTCACGTTGATGGTATGGAAATCAGTAGAACCTTTTAGAGCAGAGAGCAGTTCATCCATGTGTAACAATGGAAAAGAGTCCACGATCACTGCTTCATTTGGCTCTCTGAGGTCAATGCACATCCTATTTTTATTTTATTTTTTCTGCGTAACAACAATTGGAGACACCCATGCAGAGTTGTCGATATACTATTACCCAAGCTGCTTGTAAGCAATTTAATTCCTCTGTCACAGCACTGCAAACAAAGAGTGGTAGACAGTGAATTTTTTGGTGCATTAGTTTCATCCAGCTTTACCTGGAGTATAAAGTTTTTAGCACATCAAAAATCAGTTGACTCAGCAACAGTGCAGGGAAAGACTGGCACAAGAGAAACGGGCACAAAAAGGGCAATAGGAGGCAGGACTTGATTGTTTTCAATCCTCACACATGCAGTGCAGACATTACTTCCCTCCCCATGAGTGGTGTCCCTTTGTCCACAATAAAGAACATATCAGGAATTGAGTGGTCATGTAGGGAAACGGTTGCTGACAAACATCCAACCGCCAGAATTTGGGCTTTTGAACATGTCACAAGCCTGTAGGTTCACAAGGTTGTGACAGCACAACGTTACTGAAATGGTATGCATAAGTGCTGTAGGGCAGGATAGATATGGAAAACCCAGTGTCAACCACCAAATCCACCACAAGTCTACGAGTCAGAAGTAGATAATAGTTCTAGAAACTTAGTTCTAGGAACTAACCACCAGGGTGGTTCCCCGAGAACTAATGGTTCCCATAGGAACGTTTTCCTGTTGCA
Source organism: Vimba vimba (assembly GCA_022828995.1). NCBI lineage: Eukaryota > Metazoa > Chordata > Actinopteri > Cypriniformes > Leuciscidae > Vimba > Vimba vimba. Next base: position 6,079,574 of record CM040840.1, read on the forward strand.
TTTGCACCGCCAGTAGGAACTCTAAAGTGACGTAAGCCGCGCTCGTTGTTGTGACTTTTATTTTGACGGCGCTGAGAACGCCAGCCAGAGCCTGAGCACACAGCGCTCTCATTCTCCGTGTTCATTATAGTTTACAATCTCTCTAACAGTCCTGTCTAATACATTATTAGATATAACTGTTGTACATAGAGAGTAGACAGTAAATGAAAAGTTATTTTCGTGTACTGTGTGGTTGATGTCCAGTGTTGCTAGCTGAGCAGAAATACATAATCATGTTTGGCTTTTCTCCTCAGCGTAAAGGTTAAGAGGCCCTTCTATCACTGTTTTCCATGTTTGTATAGTTAGTTTCTGGAGTAAATATATAGGCTATAATCTGTGTGTTTACATATAGTTGTTTTAAAAATGGCGGGTGCTGGTGTTTCGCGTGCGTTTGGCCAATCCGCGTACACTAACATCACGGGTAGTTCCTATAGTGCTGGTTTAGACCTGACTCTGAAGTAGGAGCTAAATTAGTTCCTCCAAAAGAGTTCCTAGAACTAAAATCATTCCTAGTTCCTGCGGTGCGAACACGCCGACACCAGGGTACTTCCGCCAATAGTTCTAGGAACTATGAAAAGGTTCCTCCGGTGCGAAAGCCCCTATAGTCACTCCGCTTGTAATGCTGGGAGTACGAGCTGAATATTCCGTGCACAGTACAGTGCAGTAACTTCTGATTTGTGTAACTTCTGATTTGTGTGTGTGTGTGTGTGTGTGTGTGTGTGTGTGTGTGTGTGTGTGTGTGTGTGTGTGTGTGTGTGTGTGTGTGTGTGTGTGTGTTGTTACGCAAACATTTAAATGTGTTTTTAGGCTCCACTTGTTATAATTTGTTTTAACAGTTATAAGGCTAATAAAAGATGGCCAAATATTTGTCATTTGTGGTGCTAACATTATCTCATGGTCAGTTTAATTAAACACAATATTTTATCTCTATGTTATTCTCAACGTTTAGCATAGATAGTGGGAAAAAAAGCCTAAACCTCATCGCCAATATGTGATATCTGTCAGGAGTTATTAAACAACGAAGCACATGAGACAGGATTAGCGAACTTCATCCATCTTGTTTTTTCATCACTTCTGAACTGAATCTGAAATCGCCCTCATACCCTCATTCACTCTTCCCTACGTTAGTCCACTAATACTGTTCACTTGAAGGAGTGAATGAAAACGAGTGAGTGAATTCGGACAGCCGTTGAGTGTACATCGGTTGAACACTCGTTATCGCAGTGCAATGTGGGACTGAATAAGTGCGCTCAATAACGTCCTGGTTTCGGACACCACAAATGGCTGTCCCCTCAAATAACGGCCTATTTGAGGGTAGGGGGCGATTTCGGATTCAGCCTTCTTCTCACACATTACATCATTCCACAAAAGTTATTTTTCTCCCTTTTCAAAATAGTAGTCCACAATATAATTTACATTCTTAACAAAACTTTGGGGTTTTGTATTCATCTCCATGTTTTCATGTCTCTTATTTTGAAGTTTTCCCATTGTCATGTTCCTGGTTTTGTCATGTGATTCCCTTATCCGGTAATGTGATCCTGTCATGTGTCATTGTTAAAGGATTAGTTCACTTCTGAATTAAAATTTACTGATAATTTACTCACCCCCCACATCATCCAAGATATTCATGTCTTTCTTTCTTCAGTCGAAAAGAAATTAAGGTTTCTGAGGAAAACATTCCAGGATTTTTCTCCATATAGTGGACTTCAATGGGAACCAACGCATGGGTTGAAGGTCCAAATTGCAGTTTCAATGCAGCTTCAGGAATAAGGATCTTATCTAGCGAAACGATCTGTCATTTTCTATAAAAAAGGACATTTTTATATACTGTTTAACCACAAAGGCTCAACTTGCACCACCTCTCCGATTCACCACGCATTACGTAATCACGTTGAAAGGTCACGCGTGACATAGGCAGAAGTGCAGACCTAGTGTTTACAAAGTAAATGTGCAAAGACTAAGTCAAACACCTTTCACCAAAAAATAAAATAAAAAATAAAAGGTAAAACGAGCGATGTCGGACGTTTTTCGCTCTACCCTACATTTTCCAGTTACCGCCTGACCTTTCTAACGTGATTATATAAAAAAAAGTATATACATTTTTATTTTATTTTTAGAAAATGCCCGATCGTTTCGCTAGATAAGAACCTTATTCCTCGGCTGGGATCGTATATATACACACACAACACCTAACCCCGGGGGTAACACAACACAACACCAATCCTGGCAAGACCTGACAAAGACACATAAACAGAACAGAACTTAAATAGTGAGAGGATAATGAGATTGATTGGTGCACAGCTGAAACTAATGAGTGTTCTTAACACCAACTGTTTTTCTGGTTCAGGTGTTGGGGTCGGAGCTAAACTGCAGGACAGTGGCCCTCCAGGACCAAGTCTGGAGACCCCTGCTGTACAGAAACCATTGGATGTGACTATGTTCATTCAACCCACAGCTAATTCTTCAGGTAAATAATTGTTTGAGAATATAAATACGATTAGAATATAAATCAAAATGGAATATAAATCAAAATTAACGTTTTTTTTTTTTTTTTTTTTTTACTTTAAATGTAATTCATTGTGTACTTGTAAATGTCTTTGTGAGGACCAGTTTGAGTTGTAGACCAGTGGAGTGAGGACAAAATTAGTAAAGTGAGGACATTTTGTCCGGTCCTCACTTTTTGGTAACCCTTTAAACACTTTAACTTCCAGGGGTCGTTGTATACCTAAAATCGCTAGAGGGAAAAAATGACCCATGCACATGACTACTGTTTTGATATGGCTAAAAAATGTATTATGTCACTGTATTATGCCACCATCTTCACAAAGTGTCTGGAGTCATGAAATTATTATTTTTAGTCATCAACTATGTTTTTGTCCTGTTGTTTCATGTTCAAGGCTATTTTAAGCAAGCTACACTAATCACTTTTCTTAACTGTGAATATAGGCTAAAACAGCCTGTAATGACAATGAGAATTAGAAGGAAATAAATACATATTTGGGTGGTGTAATTAATCGCATATTAAGATGTTATTTAAATTAATGAGCAATAATAATTCAACACACTGCGTACATACACACAATGTATGATGCAACGACAATTTCAAGCACACAGTTTCACCTAATTAATTATAAAAAATGTGTATCATTTATAATTTGAATAAATGAACACCAATAAACTTGGGGTAATCATAAAAAATGTTTTATTCATTACATCATAGGAATTTTCAGAATTTTTTTGTTTGTTTGTTTCAGGAAACGGGCAGACTTGAATTAATAGCAACATGGTAGGGAACAATAAATGATAAAAATTGCAAAACAAATATTAATAATTAATACAAAGTTTGAACATTTTTGAGTAGGCTAAAACATCTACACTTGAACATGCGTTGTATGACTGTTTACAGTAAGCATACACATTGATCAAACAAACTGCACCAAAATAAAGGCATTATTACATTTGACCTGCTGGCACTTTGGACACAATTTTAGTAAAAGTCAATGACTGCGTGACTTTTTTTATAGGGATATTTTATTGAAAATCTGTTATGTACATTTGAAAAACAGCCATGGGTCAATTTTACCCAGTGGTGGTTCTGGTGTTAAATGCCTGTTTGAACGTCAAGACTTGGTTTTCGGGATAAGGTTAAGGGTAGGTTTAGGGTAAAGGTTTGGGTTAGACACCTAGTTGTGATGGGTAAGGTATGAGATTGTATTGTGTCAATGAATGTCCTCACAAAGATGGATGTACAAGAATGTGGTTACAATTAGGTCACATTTGCAAAACAAATTCTCATTACATTGTCTTAGTTCACAGGATAACACACTGTTCCATTTGTTTTTTGCTGCTTTGTCTTTGGACATCCACCTGTATGGTAAGTTCATTTAAAACATATTAAATAATATATATAATGTTAAAAACCATAATATGTATACCCATTTATGTTATTGTTACAAACTGCTTTGAAACACAGGTTTAAGACCCAAACACTGCTTTATTGAGGGTAATTCACAGCTGTAATCCACAGAACAGGTATAGGGTCAAAACCACAGGACAAACAATCCAGACATCTAGACATGCCTCTAGACCAGGCCCACGAAAAGGCAACCGCCCTCGTCGAATGATTTCTGATGTTAAGAGGACAATCTTTCCCCTGGCATTGATACCGTCCACAATCCAGTGAGAAAATCTCAGTTTTGAGACAGCACGTCCCTTAGTACATCCACCAAAGCACACAAAAAGCTGCTCCGACTGACGAAAGGCGGCTGAGCGATTCACATACATCGGCAAAGCCCCGACAGGGCAAACAGTGCTCTGAGCGTCATGCGAGGATGACAGCTCAGCAGATAAAGCGGGCAGGGAAACAACCTGTGCTTTGAACGGTGTAGAGAGTGACTTAGGCACTTAGGCACGTAGCACGTCTCTGCCGCCCTGGCGATTTATGTACGAAACCACAGACATGTTGTTGGTTCGAATCAGTACATGCTGCTGCTCCAACCTCGACCGAAAGGCTTCCAGGGCTAAGGACACCGCCTTTAATTCCAAACGGTTTATGTGCCACTCTCTCTGTGACTCCGACCACAGACCTGAGGCAGGCACGCCCAAGCAAACCGCTCCCCAACCTGAGCTCGACGCATCCGACGATACCACGGTGCGTTGTGTCACTATTCCCAAAGGCACTCCTGGGCTGAACATATCCGGGTTGCGCCACGGTCTCAGAGCTCTGACGCAACTGTGTGTGACCGGAATGTGCGTGTGACCTGAAGACCACGCCCTCGGCAGGACTTGTGTTTTCAGCCAAAACTGCAGCGGCCGCATATGCAGCAGGCCCAGATGGCACACCGAAGAAGCTGCCGTCATCAGCCCCAGAAGCCTCTGAAATTCCCTCAGTGAAACAGACCTGCCCAGTCTGAAACGGCGCAGAGTCGATGAAATTGTCTCGATAAACCAAGCGTGCCGCACAAGCCCTGAAAAGTGAAGCCAAAACGTCTCGATCGCCCCCCAGTGACTGGTCCTAGTATAGGTCATAAGCCCCGCCTCCCCGTGTTATTCAACGGGACGTGAGACCAACTAAACAATTAAATTACACTTCAAATATCTTTTTTCCAAAGATGGTTTCTTTCATTTGCTGTCGTTTTTATCATGCTGATGTAAGTTCAAGTGTTTGTTTCAAAAATAAGTTGTTTTTTAGTTGGTTACGTGATGCGGTGGTGTAACGTCATGATTGACAGCTGTGATTGACAGGTTCTCGAGCGAAGTAGTCACTGAAGCACCAACGGACATTTTTTTCGGGATCTTCGTAGGACTGAGGAGATTGTATTTACTTTATTTTAACAAGCCTCTTGTCGTACTGCAATCATTTTTTTAAAAAGTGTGCAGAATCCACTCTCCCTGAGTGCATTCGGCGAGAGCGAGGGCGGAGCATTGATTTCGCGGCTTTACTTCCTGCTCACTACTGCGCATGTCTGGTCCCGAGATCGCTACTGCGCAGACTCAAGTTCCAATATGTCAGCGCCATATCAGGACTCTGGCGGCTTCAGTTCTCATCAATGGAAGAGAGCGAAGGGGCGTCGTCCATCTTTTTTTACAGTCTATGCTATAAACTCTTGAGAGAGGTGGGCTCGCATCGCCACCAAGTCGAAACACACGCCCAGATATGTTATAGTCTGACTCGGAATAAACACACTCTTCTGCACATTCACACACAGTCCCAGCGAATCCAGATGGCGAAGCAGCGTTTCCATGTGACTGATTTGCACATCCCTTGAGTGCGCTACAATTAGCCAATCGTCCAGATATTTCCAAATGCGCATTCCACTCGTTCTGAGGGGAGAAAGCGCTGCGTCCACACACTTGGAAAAAGTACGGGGGGCTAGGGCCAGCCCGAACTGAAGCACTGAATACTGGTATGCGGTGCCTTCGAAAGCAAATCTAAGGAAGTGCCTATGGTGCGTCGCAATTTAAATATGGAAGTACGTGTCCTTTAAATCCACTGATGTGAACCAGTCCCCGGGATTTATTTATTTATTTAAGTTTATTTGAATAGGGACAAGTATGTTACATAAGCTCATGTTACATACTACAACATTTTAGCCGAAGCTAATTCTCAATGTTCGTCCCTAGTGGGCCTTTACATAAAATTAAACAATACATAGTTAAAATAATAATACAGTATAACACAATATAAACAATGGATCTGTGCCAGGATTTGCTTCAGTGTTTTCATCCTGAACGCACTTGTGAAGTGCTCGTTTGATGGGTCTCGGGTCCAGAATCAGACGGAGTCCTCCATCCTTCTTTGGCACCACGAAATAGCGGCTGTAAAAAACGCTCTCCTGCTCGCTCGGAGGGACGCGCTCTATCGCTCCTTTTCCAAGCAGACTGAGAACTTCCTGTCTCAGAACGGGGGCGTTTTGGGGCAATGTCAGTGACGGGACCACGCCATTGAAGCGGGGTGGTCTGCGTCTGAACTGAAAAGATTATCTGTTGAATTATTCCCAGTAGCCACGGTGAAACGCCTGGAATAGCCCTGCACATGTCTAGGAAATGACACAGCGGTCACGTTAGTTGCCATTGGCAACGTGTTTTGATTGGAGCTCCGCCTCAGCGAGGCTAGAAGCACTGACGGGGAAACGGCCTATGGAGGATAGGCTGGCAGGCGATCGGGCACAAGCAGGGTCGTGCACGACGGGGGAATATTTGCACTTTCTGGCCCACGAGAGGCCATTATAGTTATGGGCTGTGACTCCGCGCTGCTCTGGGGCAGGGCGAGTGACACAGTGTTGGGTGTAAGAGGAGGAAAAAGCTCTTTTAGTGAAGGGATACGTGTTTTTTTTGTGGAACTCACACAAACAGACACAGCATTTACACAAACATTGCATTTGTCGCCTGCAGGAACATAGGGGACATAATACAGAACACGCCGCTTGGGGGCGGTGCCTCCAGTGAACTCTCTCCTCCTCTTGACCGATTGGTCAAGATGAAGGCTTGGTAGCCAACGAAGGCGCGCTGTCTTCCTCGTGGTGCGGCCTTCTCCTCTGACCCTGATACTTCCTCCCAGGCCACGTCCACTGCTTGTGGCGAACATCCGGTTGGGGGTGGGGCGCCGCAGCAGATTGTGAGAGGAAGAGTGAGATCTCGATGAGGGCTGCTGCGAGCAACGGGGCATCATGTGGCTCATCGCTTTTGCGTGCTTCAGTGTCTCAGAGAAATGCTCCGTGACTGACTCCACGGCATCACCAAAGAGGCCAGAGGGAGTGACTGGAGCATTAAGGAGCGTCTTGTGGTCCGCGTCCTTTAGGTCAGCTAGGGTTAACCACAGGTGCCTGTTAAGGACGATCATAAAACCCATGGAGCGGCCAATGGCCTGGGCAGAGTGCTTAGCGACACCCCCATCCAGGGACAGCAGAAGTTTGGCCTGGAACACCTGCAGTATGGCCATGGAGTAAAGAGCAGATGCTGCTTCACAGTCAGATGCGTAGGCCTTGTCAGCCTGATGGGCCGTAAGTCTGCATGGCTTGGACGGCAGGCTGAGGTCTGTGCTCAGAGAAGAAGAGAACAGGCACAGGTGTGCGCCGATTGGGGTGCAGACCACGACTTCACCACGTGCTTGTGAACGTCTGGAAAGAATGGAGTCCTCCTCCTCGAAGCAGCCTGGCGGCAGCCCGACTGGAAGTAACACGAGTCCAGCTTACATTTAGTAGGCACATCCAGAAAGAATGGAGTCCTCCTCTTCGAAGCAGCCTGGCGGAGGCCCAACTGAGAATACCACGGATCCAGCAAAAGCTTGCATCCGTGAAAAGGACAGATGAGCTCGATGACGATGGATGACGGCGGCTCCAGACCCCGTCGTCTTCTTTGCTTCCAGGCAGAGGAGGGCCCACCAGCAGCTCTCTGGCGGCAGTGGGCCTCATCCCTGTTATACGAGTGGTCTCTCCTGGTTCTTAGGGTGCACACCGGCAGCTCGGCGCAGTGGGCGCACGTGGAGTCCATGAAGGCCGCCTCAGCGTGGGCGAGGCCCAGACAGGCGACGCAGAACTCATGTTCGTCGGGCGGGTTGATGGGGCCTGCACAAATCTGGCAAGTTGATGCCATCGGATGCTCAAAGAAAAAGGTTCTCCTAGTCCTCCTTGTGCAGCTTCCACAATGACAGTGTGAAGAAAGAGATTCTGACGCAATTGTCGCACCCATGCATTTTATACTGCCCGCGAGCCTGTCAGTATTTGCATATTTCACGACAATTGGCCGGCTGTTTCAAGCTGGTGTTAGCCCGCTTGATTTCAGATTTCAACAAAAGTGGAGAAGGGAGCAAATGAACAAGTGTCTGTGGGTTTTACTTGATGTTTACCTAGATGTTTTAATCAGACATTGGTATAATTCAAATTAATAATGGTAGTTAAGTCTCTTATTGGCCTGTTTAGCTGAGCCATTCATAGAACAAATAAAACAAACCCTGACAATTGATAAAAGAACATATAGACACTTATTAGATAATTAGATAGTTGCATTTGAAAGATACTAATTTTAATAAAAATTTGCAATAGATTTGTAAAAGGTGTTTTTATGCATGTTTGGCCCAGGTTTTTCTCGATCTGCCTACCACTACAGATAACAACAGAGTCCAAGACACAGGCAAATCCAGGGAGACAGGCAGAAAATCAAAATCATAACATGGAAACCAGAAATTAGAACTAAGAATTGCAGTGTAACTCTAACAAGACTTTTATAGGCAAGCATAAAGGTGTTAATCACACACAGGTGGAAGTAATCAGACCATAATGAGTCCAGGCAATGGGTAATGGAAAATGTAGTTCATCATCAGATAACAAAGGAGACAGGGGATCTCTGGTGGAGATCATGGAGATCATATATATACAGTACATACATACATACATACATACATACACACACACATATATATATTATGCAATTAATTAATCTCTTCAGTTTAATACATTTGTTTATGATATAATCCAATTTATCCGTGTCATATCTTTATCATACCTTCTGATGAAGAACACAATGGACAAACTCTGATGATTAAACCAAATGTTACATTATGCTCATTACATATTACAATGATATTGTATTTTGAAACAATGATTCTGTGGAAAGAATATATGTACTACTGTAATGTAAGCATGAGATCAGGTTTTGAAAGAATGACTAGCTGTAAGTAGTAATTGGGTGTAAAAAGGGACCAAGATAGCAAGCAATCATTAGCCACGTTTCCATTATAGATTTGCGCAAAACTTTTACAATATTTTCTAAATTTCGATTAAAAAAAATGATTGCAAAATGACGCAGTTTCCATTAACCGATGTTATGCAACTAAAACATTCAAAAGTCATTCCAAAAATCATGGCCACCGCACTAGCCAATATTTATAATCGAAGGAGACTCACTAGTTGTTTTATCCAAGCAGTAATGGCAAGGAAAGCCCCTTATACTTATACTTAGTATGTGTAGCGGCACATTCAAGGCTTTTCTCCCTCCTATCTGCTTCAAGGTCTTCCTAAATTGTGGCATTTCTTTGTTGTTTAGAATCCACTATTCCTGCCATAATACTTTTGTATTTTATGAGTTTAATAAAGAACACGTTCTCGTCTTCTGTCCAAACATACCACGCCATCTTTAAAGAATGATCGACTTTTACGTACGCCAGGTGACCTGTAAATGTGAAAAAAACTGTTTCCATTGCAGTTTTGCTAAATATTCCTTTTTCGAATTGCCTGAAAAACCACATCAGGCGAGCAAAAAAACTTTTTTGCAATATATGGGAGTTTTTGCGAAATTGACATGTTTCCATGGGCATATTTTCAATTGTAATGCCAGAGAATCAACATTACTGCTGTTAAATCAACATCGGAATGACTAAAAATAATCAATGGTGATGTTGTTGAATCAGCGTTACACTATGATTAATTCTACATCACTGCTACATCACACTGAATCAATATTGAAATTAACAAATATAATCATTGGTTATATCATTTTAGCAATGTTACAATGTGACATTGATTCTAAATCTTTTGTTGAAACACTGAAGATGCAACTGAAATGCAATGTCAACATAATACAATGTTGCCTTCTGATGTACCAAGTTAATGTTGAAACAACATTAATATTTCAGCTATAGCTATACCTCAGTGGTAAGTCAACAGATTCCTGACCATTTCTTTTTGAGGGAAAACCTTTTAAAATATACATGATACCTTTCCAGCAGTTGAGTCAATTTATTTTATTTGACAGTTTAACACAGTCATGTGACAAAAATGTAGGGGAGCGCGGGGCACAACCTAACGCGGGGTTAGTTGTAACACGCTTGTTTTAAATACTTCCGCACATGTTTGGATAACGAAACTTTGTGTATTTACTAGTTGCCATATCAACACTATATAGAAAAAAAAATCCGCCAAAATTATTTATTTTTTGGAAGATATCCATAGACATTTATTAAACCATAGCAAAAGTAAATTTCTTACTTAAGATAATTTTTCATCTCTATTTTTTGTGTTTATTTAAAATAAGACAAATCTGATATTATTTTAATCTCCAAGATGTTATTTAACAGTTGAGATAGTTCTTTAATGCTTCGCTAACTAGCAGAAGACACTAGCAGGGTTTAAATCCCAGTTGCGCAGGCGAGGGCATGTTGTAACACTGCGTTACAATGTGCCCCTATTAGAAATATGCTATTATATTCTATACTTTTATTAATTTTATTGAGAAAACGTGAGAAAAACGTGAATAAAGACTGAGAGTCAATATTCAGAAATTACTAATTATTTATTTGTTTTGAACTATGTTGTATAGCTGTGTTTTCATGTGTTCGTAGTCAAAACTCAAAAATGAGTTTCTATTTAATTATTAAAAATTGCCATTATTTTATATGAAAAAGTTTTTTAATTGTATTTTATTTAGAAAATATTTTGGTTTGTTTTGTATATTTTTTTATTAGATCAGATAACATTTTAAGTTGTCATATGGCCATGTTACAATGTGCCCCTGCACATGTTACAATGTACCCCACCTATGGGGCATGTTGTCACATTTCACTTCCATTCTTTCGGGGTATATCAAGAAAAAAGTATATACTGTATTGATAAAACAAAAACACATAATTGTAGTAGACATGTGGGAAATTAATGTGGGAAAAAATAAATACTCTGAACCATAAGTAGATTTACACAAACTGAGAAAGTCAAAAAGCGTTAGGTTGTGCCCCGCTCTCCCCTATATAAAAATCAAATTCTGTAAAAAAATACAAAATAAAAAAGGACAAAAGCATTACAACCTTCACAAATAAATAACATTACTTTCAGATGTCTGATGTCATTATAAATGCAAGCAGTTTTTAAAGTTTTTAAAAGCTGGCTTGCAATAGACTAACACCTCTTTTTATTTGGGTTCCCTGGAATCTGAAAAAGAAAGCATAATGTTACTGCAGAGCAAGTTCAGTTGTCATACATAGTCACATTCAAGAATCTTAATATGCTAAACAATTACATTCTGACGCCTCTGTTCCGCCATATAATGGGAAAACTGTGCATGTATCTGTATACATGTTATAAGCCCTGTTAGCACAGTTATTAGCAGCAATATTTTGGCTATGTCCACCATTTCACAGACTCGCCTCATGCAAACAAAGGAGATAGTGGCGCACAATCTGACGTCACAAGCCAAAATCTCTGCTTTCACCGGTTACACGACAACACTGCAACCGGAGTTTCTGTAAATCTTCACTCTTGCTGGAGTTTTCAAAAAGGTTCAGTTTATCTGAACTTATACTGCGTTTGCGTGTGGACGAACGGCTAAACCGCATAGAAAAAGCTGTGGTTTTGAAAATACCGTGTTTGTGTGGACAGAGCCTGAAATCTATTAACACTTTACTATCAAATGGAAACAATAGCCTATAGCCTATAGCCTGTCCAATCTTTCCAGTTGAGTTTATCTCTAGCCCTAATTAAACACACCTGAAGCAGCTATTCAAGGTAATTAGGGTAAATGAAAACTTCACGCAGCAGTGTTGGATCAACCTCTTAACAACAGAGGTTAGCTGAATACATTAATACATAACATTTGACACTGAACACGATTTAGATGTAATGAAGGCCAAGTTCCAGTGAAATATCTTCACAATCCCCTAAGATGTCTTTACGTCCTTTATTATGTGTGCATTCTGAGAGGCAGTTGCTCTCTGCAGATGATGAAGTTATGGTATGTGACAGCATCTGAAATAAACAATTGAGTTTAGAGTTACATTGTGTCTCTTTCCATTTGTTCATGAAGGCCAGAATTAGCAAAAATGGACAGAATGAGCCCTTCACCATGTTAAAAGGAAAAAGTTATATAAAGTCATGGTATAGCTTTAATGTTGTTGTTTTGTTTGTTTGTTTTTTGACTGGGTATGTTTAGGCATAAAGTCATAATTTAAAAAAAATCTAACAATATGGATCATAAATTCCATATCTGTTACTTTGTGGAGAAGAGAAGATGAGTATCCTTTAACTGAACAGAGCTGCTCATACTTGCATGTATGATAAATACATGATTGTTAGGAAATGATTGTTACAATTTTTAAGAGTTATTTTTTTAGACATTTTAAGAAAGAAATAATTTACCTGTTGAGAGTATATTGGCAGTCTGTGTTTAGCTCCAGAAAATCTGTAATGAGGAAGCTTTGACATTTACAGATTTGAAAAACAAAAAGGCGGGAATAAAGAACCCTAAACTCTAACACAAAGAACCATTTCAGCATATAAAGGTTTCTTCAGGACGATATGGTACTAAATAGAACTGTTACTGCGTGTAAAGAACCTTTAAAGAACCATCTTTTTTAGAGTGTAGGCTATGACATTCTTGCTCACATTCATGACTTGTACTTCAAGAAATCTGTTAAATGTTGTTATAACTTTAATCAGGAAATTCCTAATAAATAATACTAAAGCAAGACGCATGCATTTTTTTCAAGAATGTGGAAAATGGATAGTTTATTCAAACACTTCAGTAACAATAAATCAAATGCAAATAACAAGAAAGCAAAACAAAGGAACAGAAAAATAATAAGATAGATGCACCATTGTTTGAAACCCAGAGAAGTCATGTATGTCAGGTACTTTAACAAACAAGACTTCTATATAGGATGCTCCTGTGTTTTCCCTCTAATGAGGAAGGATCAATTAAACTGAGAAGTGCAGATGAAGAATCAAAATGGGCATTTTCCAATCATTGCACATTTTCAAACTACAATCAGTGTTTTTCAACCATTTTTCAACAGACTTGCTAAAATCATGAAGGCCCAAACCAAGCCCCCAGTGGATTAGAGCAAATCAGGTAAAGCAACTGAAAATGCCCATCGTGATTTGAGACGCCCCACTAATTAAGAAAGACCCACTAGTGTTATGCAGAGATGCAGACCTGCATGATCTTCTGGTCAGCTACTACAAATCAATATTAGTTCAATGTCAGTGTCTCCACCCATGTGGCTGTTGACTTTCATCAAAATTGCAATGCTGATCCAACATTATTTAAACATTGAAATGTCAATCTCAACCAAAATTATGGTTTAGATCAAAACTCAACATTGTATTAATGTCACCATGCTAACTAAAGACATGCCGAATACATGCCGTTTAAAGGGATACTTCAGGATTTAGCATTACGCTTTGTATCAGTAGAAAACATGTAGTATTTTCGAATTATCGTGCTTTCCTCCTTCATATCCCCCTGAGACAAGAGATTTATGTATTTTTTGTCTGGAAAAAATCCTCCGATGACGCAAAAATGGATTTTTTGGCCAGAGGCTAAAAACTACAGCCAGTAGTAGGGGCTGTCCTGCATGTTTTCAACCCACCCATAGAGGGTGGGATCTCACTCACTCACTCTCACTGAATGTACAAACAGTGTCAGCCATCTGTTATTTGGAAGCTAAGCTAACGGGTTCTTATTCTGTGGAGAAAGCTTAGTAGGGGTTACTACACATCCTCTTTTTCCCGGACATGTCCGGCCATCGAGATCATCCAAAATGTCCGGGATACAGCTTTTGCTGCAGTCCCCATTCATTGTTTACATGCACACCTTTTGTTTCAATCTAACTGAATTCATTCCATTTAGTGCATCTGAATGTAGTGTTTACATGAACGCTAAACAAGTGATCGGTTGATGTGCGTTTTAACATTGCTAAGAAAATACCCGCTCCTCCGTGAGAGATACGAGACCGGTGCGTCTGCATCAGTAATCACGCCACCGGCCTCGCATCATTCTCCCGCGGCCCTCAGCCTCGTCCTGCTCGCCACAGTAAACATGATGAATGGCGACTGTAGAATGCAAAAGCCGAATCCCGGACATTTTGTGCGATCTCAAAAACCCGGGCAGACTTGGCACGGTAGCTTAGCTACTAGTAGCTTAGCTTTGTTGTTTAACTGCTCTCTATCTGGTAGGCGTGGCTTGGGAGTGGCCTCCTAGGGCAGTGAAGCAAGTGCATTCTGGGAGTTGTTGTCTTTCATCCACATGAGCCAAAAATACATTTTCTGGCTTTTCTCAGTCTAGAAGGCTCCAAATTCAAAAATAATTTCACATTTCTGCTACATAAATGACCCAATTTAAATACACATTCATCTTTCCAGAGGTGAAGTATCCCTTTAAGGAAGGGGATATCAGAAATATATTATACTAGCATGGAAAAATTTTGAATAAATAATTTAAATTACTGAAGCAATCTCAAAGAAAGCTCAGAAAATCTTTCAGTATTTGATGCCCCTAACCTTACAAACTTTTGGCCCATGATGCACATACTACATCCCAACAACTATACTCAAAATTATAGAAATATATTAGTAGCACAACACTGCTCTACAAAGGCCAAACACAGTAACTACACCAACATTGGAACTGAGAAAAATTGTAGTATCAATTGGTTTGACAACCAAACATTTCTGCCACAAAGCAAATCATAAACTTGTCCACATTAGTCCACATTTGCTATCTGTAAAAATTAACTTAAGGAGACTTCTCACAAGGAAAGCTACTCACAATTGTGTGACACAGAGACACACACCAGGCCGTGTATCCAGCTCAACAGAAAAGACCAACCTCAATACAGTGTTGGGGGTAACGCATTAGAATTAACATGCATTACATAATCAGATTTATTTTCTTTTTGATGTAACAAGTAAAGTAACACATTACTTTTAAAACATATTTACATATAAATATTTTAGTTACTTTTTTTTAAAGTAACGCATATCACTTTTCAGTTTAATTATTTTGCTTAAAAAATTTTTTTGGAACTACTGAATTAAATAGTTTTTTTAAAAATTGTTTTCAACTTTCAATAAAAAGAGTGGTACAGTAGGTATAACCTGTAATATCAAGGGATCTTTTGGATGGCATAGCTCTAGGGGTCAGAATATAATAATATTCTAAATGTGTTTTTAAAAGAAAATGAAGGTGTAAGTTATATAGGCTGTTGTTGAGTGCAGTATGGTGTTAAACACTTGCAAAAAAAGAGATCGAGCCTCAGCCAGAGGAGAAAAAGTAACATTACTTTCCATAAAAGTAACTAAGTAACATAATTAATATTGTAATATTGCTTAAAATTAACTTTCCCCAACACTGTTGTTTTGTGATACAATGCTAACATTTAAATATAATTTGATTTCTTGGTCATCTTTCAGACTTTATGGAGATTCTTGGAGAGTGGTTATCAGATACAACAATTCCAGCCCCCTATTCCTACACGTGTTAAAGGAAAACAGATACAAACAAATTCCTCATCTGCAATATCCGTTCATGACATGGGAATCAGTGAAGAGGAGTGGGACTGGCTACAGAAGGCTCTGGACTGGCCCGGTCCAGATCAAGAAATCACTCAGCTGAATCAGAGCACAAGCCCAGTCCACTCAACATTCTCTATTGTGGGACTCAAGGAGAGTTACAAAGTGGGAGAAAATATCTCTGTTACCATCACAGCCAGAGACCACAACAAGAACCTGAAAAGGAAAGCTATTCAATTCAAAGCTAAAGGTGTGTTTGTTTTATATTATTTTATAATATTTCTTTTTAGAAAAATTAAGACACTGAGTTTGATTAGCTGAGTTTCATTTGCCTGTTAATGGTTGATTTACAAAATTTTATAAATTAAAGTTTTATATGCTTTAAAACTTGATTTAGACATTAGTTTTCTGCATTACACTTAACCTTCTCTATTCTTCTTGAAGGCGAGTGTGTACGGGGAGGTTCTGGATCACTGTAATGGGACTTACTCTGTTGCTCTTCTTCTGCCCTGGGAAGGTCAGGCACAAGTTTATGTACGTCTAGAGCACTCCAGTGAGCTTGTGCAGATTCTAAAAAAATACAGGGAGTCCTCATTTCCACGCAGCCACTATAGAGGCCACTTTAAATGGCCAGGACCCAATAAAAACAGGATCCGTGAAGTAGTACAATGCAATCTTAAGTGGGGTGCAGATGGAAGTTGGAGTAAAGGCGACTGCTGCTGTGAGTATAAGGATATAAAAACAGGGACGGTGTGGCAGTGTGAGAGACCAAAGAAACTTTCTTGTGACAAACTGGTTCATCACTCAAGAGGTGGTTTGGAAAACCCATTAAATCCTTTTGAGGAGCAAATTTTTCTCTCTCCACAGGAATTATCAAATGTTGCTATTACTGGATACACACAAATCATAAATGTCCTTCCCAACACTACAGGAATTGGTATGTTCATATATCAGGACCGATATAATCTAAAATCAAATGTAGTTAGTTGCAAGAGAATTAAGAATTTGCATAATTACGGCACTGTCTCTTCAAGTTAATGTTTCTTTGCTTTAGGCACAATGGAGAGATGCAGATCTGGCATGACAACACCAGTTCCTGCAGGGTTTTATCTGAAAGACGTCTGGAATTCTTTTGTGTGCAACACCCAGAAGTTCAGTTCTTCACAAATGGGAAATTGTCTTAAAAACAAGATTGTCTACTTGATGGGAGACTCCACTACAAGGCAGTGGTTTGAGTATTTAGAAAGAAAAGTGCCAGGCAAGTTGTTCATAAATGACATTGATGGGAGGGTGGCGGGGGTTTATTTAAAAATGTTCTCATGTTATTTAAGACTTGATGTCATAAAAGTAATATAACTGAAATATACAGAAGCCCCAAAAAGTATTTGGATACTTCAACAAATGCATGAATGTCTTGCAATTACACCAAAATATTAAACCAAGTGACAATTGTTTGTAAAGACTTAAATAGGTCACACTTAAAAATTACACTGTAATTTTTTTCCTCATTGCAACATGTAATTGCAAACATTCAAAAAGAATTTGTTTGCATCTAAAATGCAATGACATTCAGACATGCAAATGAGTCAGTGCATCTTGAAGGGATAGTTCACCACATAATGAAAATTCTGTCATCATTTACTCATCAACATTCAAACATTCAATATGGATGAGAAAATGATGACAGAATAAAACATTTTAAGTGTACTATTCATTAAGTGCCATATTTCCATATTTCTAGGGGGCTGCTGTGTACAATAAAAAGCAGCTTTGCAAAGTTGTTTAAGAAATAAATAAAGCAATGAGTCTAATGTAAGTTTTACTTATCTTATTTAGACATAAAAAGAATGGACCTCCACACTCCTCGTTCTGGTGGACCCCTGATGGCTGTAGAATTGAAAAATAATATCATTGTTCACTGGAGGCCACACGGTGTTCCTTTGCGATTTCCTAAAATGCTCATTACTGACTTGCATTATATCAGCAATGATATTGATGAAATAGCTGGTGGACCTCATGCAGTCGTTGTCTTTACAATATTTGCCCACTTGGCTTATCACCCAATAACATTTTACGTACATGAAGTGGCCAAAATCCGTCAGTCTGTTGTTGCATTGTTGAGTCGTGCACCAGAGACTACCGTCATCATCAAGTCTGGAAACACTGCAGGATTAAAGGTACAATTGCTCATTTTCCAATCCTACTCCATTTTCAAACATTTTTCTGTCTTGTATTTGTAATGGTACATTTGTCCTGCTGTCTTTATATTTAAAGTCTAGACACAAATATGCATGGGATAAGGTGACACTTCATTATCCAATTCATACAAAGTGACTCAAGCTCTGTGAGAGAAACAGACTGAAATGTAACTATTTTTACCATGAAAAAATGGTCACCGTTCACTGGACATTCTGCTATAAGTAACTTTTTTGTTCAATAAAAGAGACTATAGAGCTCAGCATACAACGAGAGGAAATATAGATGAATTAATATTTTTTTAAATGAACTATTCCTTTTTTTTTCATATTAGATAGACCTATAAGGTCAAAGTTCAATGCCAGGCCCTGTCCCAAATGGCACACTTCATGTGCACTTTCGGTCTTGTGGACTTACAATGGCTGCCGCGTACGCGTGTCCGTTAAGTCCGTGAGAATGTAGGGTGTCCCATTTGTCATTTTAAGCCTTAGAAGGGTGCTCGCGAGCACCCCCTTTGCGGTCGATATGCGCCCTCGATGCACACTTTTTCACCGCAGCAGACTTTTTCCCGACAGTCAAAGCGGCATTACGTCACAAAAGTGCGGACTCGTAGGAAGACCACGAGTGCTTAGGGTGCCATTTGGGACAGTGCCTCAGTTATAACAGGTGACAGACTAATATTTAAGTAACCTACTCAGCACTGTTTCTGGTAGAAAATGCAAACGATGTAGTTTGTCTAAACCAAGTTAATATTAATGCTTATAGTATTGTCTGTTACTGATCTGTGTTGTTCCAGGATATTTTTCAAAGTGATTGGTATGCAATGCAGCTGAATACAGTGATGCAGGAGATGTTCCGAGATATTGATGGAGTAATCTACATCGATGTCTGGCAGATGACGTCCTGTCACTATCTACGTGAAGATCTTCACCCAGGTCCTGTTTTCATTGCTAATGAAGTCGACATGTTGCTCTCATATATCTGTCCTGCCTGATACACTAGAATAATATTTACCTTACTTTGTTATAATATACCAAGAAATGTATGTACCCATACAGTACAAAAATGAGCATCTGTAAGAAACTTCTGGTATACATATTCTCAGAATCACAGAATGTGAATACAGAATCTCAAAATTAATTAAATTAAATTCATTATTTATTTAATTTTATCCTCAACCTTTGGTTCCAAAAACTGGGGTAACTTTCAGGGTGTGTAAATGGCCATATAGGTATTCCGTGGTTATTTAATTGTATCAGACATCCCAAGTCTCCCGGAAGTTCCTGATAGCGGCTCCCTGATGCCCGCAAATCAGTTAAAATCTGCCGGAAGCAAGAGCGCGCGCACGGCAGAGAGAGGGAGCGAGAGACCTTGCGTGTGTGCGCGCTAGTGTGCCTCGGGATTTTATCTCTACTCTCGAACCGAATTAACCAGGTTATGTGACATGCCCTGGTTTGTTTAAAGGCTCACTAAAGTGCCTTGAAACTCTCAGCTTTGTATGATGCGTTGACGTAATTTCCACTGAAACGTACTCGGTTACTAACGTAACCTCGGTTCTCTCTAGAAGAGGGAACGAGTACTGCGTTTGAAAAACGCTACGGGAAAAGTCTCTTTTCACGAAACACTGAAGCAAAAATTATCCTTTAATTTTCATATATGTAAAACGCGTTGCGGCAGCAGCAGACAGCTGAAGCAAGACGGCTTGTCCGCTCATTGGCTGCTCTGCGGCAACTGCATAAGCCTATCGAGCGCAGGCTGATGCAACATCAGACCAATGAGGGCGCTTCGCGCCCTCCTCGCCACTTCCCGCCGAGACGGGCGTGGCTTACCTCTATAAAAGGAGCTCGAGAAGGCTGATTCACTTGATTTTGATCGCCGAAGCGAACCAGAGTGAACCAAACGCACGGCAAGGGAACGCAGTACTCGTTCCCTCTTCTAGAGAGAACCGAGGTTACGTTAGTAACCGAGTACGTTCTCTTACGAGAGTTCTCTCGTACTGCGTTTGAAAAACGCTACGGGAACCCCTTGCAAAACGCCGTGCGTGCTGGGATAAAAACACTGATCACCGGAAGCTATTTCAGGCATACAGTGCATAATCACCAGATAGACTCACACAGAGTCAGGGAATAAGGGGGGGAGCCTTAATTCCCTATACTGTAGCGTCCGCGGGCTTAACATGACCTCACAGGGAGAGTCTAAAGACAGGAGGGGTTTCCTCCGCCTTATATAGACATGTCCACAGACGCGAGTATGACATCACATAGCCAGGGTAGGGAGCCTGCACTAATGTGGGAAAACGTGGGTCTTACACAGTTCTGCCCAGTATAGTCGGTAGCGCATTGCGCCTGTAAATAGATTACACCGACAAAAGCTTAGCCTGTAAGGCGGGAACCTCTAGGTTATAAAACCTGCTAAATGTAGACGGAGAGGCCCAGCCTGCCGCCGTACATATATCCTGTAAGGAAATCCCGCTGGACCAAGCCCACGAGGAGGCAACGCCTCTCATAGAGTGCGCTCTGACTCCCAACGGGCATTGAATGCCCTTGGCAGTATAAGCCAGCGCTATGGCGTCAACTATCCATCTGGATAGACTCTGTTTCGAAACAGCCGTTCCTTTGGAACGTCCGCTGAACGAGACAAAGAGCTGCTCTGTCTGTCTGAAGGCAGCAGAGCGGGACATATAAGTTCTTAAAGCCCTAACAGGGCAAAGAAAACTCGAGTCCCCTTCCTCACTCGACGCCGGCAGGGCAGCCAGGGAAATAACCTGAGCCCGAAAAGGCGTGTTGAGGGATTTCGGCACATAGCCGTGCTTAGGTTTGAGTATGACTTTAGAGTCATCAGGACCAAACTCCAAGCACGTCGGGCTCACGGAGAGCGCGTGCAGATCGCCTATGCGCTTCACTGAAGCGAGAGCCATCAAAAACACTGTTTTGAAAGACAAATGTTTGAGGCTGATTGACTGGATAGGCTCGAAAGGGGCACCTTTCATGGCCGCCAGGACCGTAGAAAGGTCCCACATAGGGACTGAAGGAGGTCTGGGTGGATTCAGTCTCCTAGCTCCCCTGAGGAAGCGGATGACTAAATCATTCCTTCCCAGTGACTGACCCAGCGTTGAACCGGAGAACGCTGAAATAGCCGCCACGTACACTTTGAGCGTGGAAGGGGATCTGCCCTTATCCAACAGCTCTTGTAGGAAGGAGAGAACCTCCGCTACCTCACATTCGAGGGGTGAAAGGCTCCGAGCTGTACACCAGCCGGAGAAAACCGACCACTTTGAAGCGTAGAGCCGCCTGGTCGACGGCGCTCTAGCCTCCGTGATGGTATTCATGACTCCCTCTGCGAGACCAACGGGTATCCGTTGAGCGCCCACACACGAAGGGACCACAGTTCCGGGTGTGGGTGCCAGATCGAGCCCTGCGAGAGGAGATCTCTCCTCAACGGCACTGGCCATGGAGCGATGTCTGCTGACTGCATCAGAACTGGGAACCATGCCTGGTTCTTCCAGAACGGTGCTACAAGCAGCACTGGGCATTTTGTTTTCCTGACCCGTTCCAACACCTGAGGCAGGAGGGAGACGGGGGGAAAAGCGTATAGCGGGCAGCGCGGCCACCTTTGGGACAGCGCGCTGTCGGTCTTTGAAAAGAATGCGGGGCAGTGAGCGTTTTCGTGGGACGCGAATAGGTCCACCTCCGCTTTGCCGAATCTCTCCCACAACAGCCGGACTGTTTGTGGGTGTAGAGACCATTCGCCTGTAGGAACGTTGTTCCTGGACAGTCTGTCCGGGCCCACATTCAGAAGCCCAGGCACATGTACTGCTCTCAGCAAGCGTAAGTTGTGCTGAGCCCATAGTAGGAGGCGTTTCGCCAGCCTGTACAGGGATATGGAATTCAGACCGCCCTGGCGATTTATGTAGGACACCACTGCCATGTTGTCCGAACGGACTATGACGTGTTGGTCCTTGATGTGGGGACAAAAACGCATCAGCGCGTTGTGCACTGCCAGCATTTCTAGGCAGTTTATGTGTTGGAGCTTTTCTCGTTCCGACCATAGGCCGAAGAACGGTCTGCCCTCGAGCAGCGCTCCCCATCCCGAGGTGGATGCGTCCGTAGACACCATCCTCACCCTCGAGGAAGTCCCCAGGCTTACACCTGATTGGTACCAGTCGTTCGCCATCCAAGGCACCAGGGCTGTGACACAGTCCTGATCGACCTTGAGGCGTAAATGACCGGACACCCACGCTCTGCGCGGAACCCGCGCTTTCAACCAGAACTGCAGCGGGCGCATGCGGAGCAAGCCCAGCCGGAGAACTGACGATGCTGAGGCCATGAGACCCAGCATCCTTTGAAATTTCCTGAGCGGGGTGAAAGCGTCGCGGCGGAAAGATTTCGCCGCGCGCTGAATGTTCAGCACGCGCTGTGGCGACAGCCGCGCTGTCATAGACTGTGAGTCCAGAACTATACCCAGAAACGGAATCGTTTGACTGGGGTTCAGTGAACTCTTCGCCCAATTGACCGTGATACCAAGATAGAATACGCTATCTGTATTTGAAAATACGCGTCCTTCAGATCTATCGACATGAACCAGTCTTCCCGGTGAACATGCGCGAGAATTTTGCTGGTTGTGAGCATTTTGAAACGGCGTTTCACTAACACTCTGTTCAGTCGTCTTAGATCCAGAATGGGTCTGATACCGCCGTCCTTTTTGGGGACTAGAAAGTATCTGCTGTATATCCCCTGTTCGCTTTGAGCTCGGGGAACAAGCTCTATCGCCCCTTTGCTTATCAGTTTTGATATTTCGGCGCGAAGTAGGTGTGCTACTTTCAGCGGTACCGAAGTTTCGACGCGCGCTGTGAAGCGCGGAGGGCGTCGAAAAAAACTGTAGCGAGAAGCCTCTCTTTATAATGCCTAAGACCCAGTCCGAAACCCCTGGAAGCGCTGCCCATGCATCTGCATGGTTGGCTAAGGGCCGGATACAGAGCGCGCTCTGTTCGCCGTGCGACAGAGGTGCTACGGGGCTCACAAACGTAGGCGTTATGCCTGCGGCATTTGAGGCGGGGGGCACGCTTAATACAGCGGGCGGAGCGCTCGTCCTCGACCTTACAACAGTGCTTGGCTGAGTGAGGGAGGGCTGCGCGAGTCCCGTGGGACTCATGTGTGCGAGTAGATGTGGGCTGGGAGCGGACACATTTACTGCTTTGGGCGCGCTGCCTGTGTAAGCAGCGCGCGCGCTCATAGGTCTCGTTTTTACAGAGAGCCTGTGATCTGATAGACATAGTGTTCGTGGGCACTTTTACTATGTGGGGAGCGCAATCGACCTGAGTCGATTTTATTTGCGCGAGCCCTAAGTGCAGGGCTGTGCTTGTGTGTAGGGATGGGCACTGAGAAGTGGGCATCGACACTACATTTATAGCACCATCGGCCGTGGCCGGGACACCAGAAAATACCGTGAGTAAGTGTGGGCGCGGGAGAGCGGGCACAGTTACTGCAATGAGTGCACTGTCTGTCTGAGCAGAGTGAATGCACACAGGTTTCGTCTTTACAGAAACCACAAGGCATGCAGAACATAGTGTTTGTGGGCACTAGGCAGTGGGCACGTTCACTATGTTGCGTGCGTGATCGACCCGAGTCGAATATATGAGCGCGGGCCCTGTGTGAAGGGCTGTGCTAGTGTGTAGGGATGGGCACTAGCAGTGGGCATCTTCTCTACACATATAGCATCATCGGCCGTGCTCGTGGGCAGCAAAAAAAACACGTCTGCAGTTGCCTCTCGGGGAACAAACAGAGTGATTTGCATTCGGCGGCATAAATATTTTCTGCCGGCCGGGGGTTCGAACCTACGATCGCCCGCGCGCAAGTCTAAGAATCTACCACCGGACCACAGTGAAGATACATAGATAAAGTCAGCGCGAGTATTAATATCCACACTGGCGTTTGTTTGCAGGCATGTACCACGTGCTCGTGGGCAGCAAAAAACACGTCTGCAGTTGCCTCTCGGGGAACAAACAGAGTGATTTGCATTCGGCGGCATAAATATTTTCTGCCGGCCGGCCTGGGGTTCGAACCTCCGATCGCCCGCGCGCAAGTCTTAGAATCTACCACTGGACCACAGTGAAGATACATAGACAAAGTCAGCGCGAGTATTATCCACACTGGCGTTTGCTTGCAGGCATGTACCACGTGCTCGTGGCCAGCAAAAAACACGTCTGCAGTTGCCTCTCGGGGAACAGACAGAGTGATTTGCATTTTCAGACACCTGCAAAATGCCAGAATGTGAGAAGAGTGGAAATCGCCCAGTTTCAGCGGGGCTGAAAACACTCCATTCTCCTTTCGCCAGTGACGCGCGGGAACCGTAGAAACGGTGTTCGGTTGCAGGCAAGCGGGTACTACGCGCTCGCTGGCTGCAAAATGCATCTCTGCAGTCGCCTTCAGGGGACTTACAGAGCAAAGCATTGGCGGCATAAAAATATATGCCGCTAGACCGGGATCCGAACCCCGGTCTCCCGCGCGGAGAACCTATAATTCCACCACTGAGCCACAGGGGGATACAGGCTTCGAAAGCGGCATCAACATGTATTCTTCGGCGTTTGCTGGCAGGCAAGCGTGTAACAGACTCACTTGCTGCAATAATATTTCCAGTCGCCGAACAGGGAACTGAGAAATGTGAGAGAAAAGAGGTCAGACCGACCAACGGTGGGACTAAGAACACTCTTTTCTCCTTCGCCGGTGAATGACGCCTGCAGAGGCAGGGTAGCTTTTCTTGTAACGTAAAGAAAAACTAATCCCGCCATCCGCTTCCAGGAAGGGCAGCCTCGGAAGGATGCCCGGTGAGTCCTCAGAGTCACCGTAGGCAAATGGCTCGGAGTGAAGGCGTTCGCCGTCAGCGAGCGCGAGCGCTGCATGAGAAGGCATCTTGAAAAAGATGCAGCTCTTTTAGGGGTGTGTGTTGCAAAGCAAACACACACACACACACAAACACAAGAACAAGAATGTAAAGGATATGGCGTCGGAAAGCGCAGCAGGTACGGCGGTAGAAGGCGGCGTTGGCCAGCAGCTTCAAGGGCTCGTCCCGCTGAAGTGCTTGCATCAGACGACGCGTGCTTCCTCGTGATCCAGCGATGCGTGCGCTTCGCTGAAGAGATTAAAATCAAGTGAATCAGCCTTCTCGAGCTCCTTTTATAGAGGTAAGCCACGCCCGTCTCGGCGGGAAGTGGCGAGGAGGGATTGGTCTGATGTTGCATCAGCCTGCGCTCGATAGGCTTATGCAGTTGCCGCAGAGCAGCCAATGAGCGGACAAGCCGTCTTGCTTCAGCTGTCTGCTGCTGCCGCAACGCGTTTTACAAATATGAAAATTAAAGGATAATTTTTGCTTCAGTGTTTCGTGAAAAGAGACTTTTCCCGTAGCGTTTTTCAAACGCAGTACGAGAGAACTCTCGTAAGAGAACAGGAAGCTAAGGCGGGACATATTAAAACGGTTCTCCCCCTTTTCAAATAGTCAATAGCATTTAGTTTACGTCACAGACAGCAAGTAGTACTTGACAGCACCATGAAAACGAATCCGAACGCTGATACGTTGGATTCAATAGTAACGTTAGAGGTGTGAATAAATTCTAGCCGTTTCATTCTGAAAACAGAATAAAACTTGAGCGTTTGAACAACCGAACACACATCTCCAACCCATGTTGCTCCGTGACGTGACAATGGTAGTGATGTCCGGTGATGAATCGTTCTTTTGAACTAGTTCTTTTTTTTGTGAACTGGTCATACCAGTTCACCAAATCAAACTGAATCGT
Organism: Vimba vimba; assembly: GCA_022828995.1. Lineage (NCBI taxonomy): Eukaryota > Metazoa > Chordata > Actinopteri > Cypriniformes > Leuciscidae > Vimba > Vimba vimba. Next base: position 6,105,374 of record CM040840.1, read on the forward strand.
TCAAAACAGAGTCAGCGCTGGTCCAGTTTTCTAAAGTCATTCGCTTTCAGACATGCCTGACAGTCACTCTGACTCGAAGTAAACAATATCCCGGAGTATATACTCCACTAACTCCGACAGTTAACTGATGGAACTGATGAGCATGAGCAGCTGACACTGAGCACACGTTTACTACTCACCGGACAGTCAGGTACAGCCACGGTCGTTTTGGCCAGGTGGTATTTATAGATTCTATTCTAGATTCTAGAGCATTTGATTAGACAGAAGATGCGATGAGCAGCTTAAGTCCGCGGTGATGTCATAAAAAATATGTGATCCATTTTAGTGGAAGTAAGAGACTGTAAGTTTTGAATGCTTATATCTCCTAAATGCGAATTTTGACATGGTTTTATTCATAACATTAAGGCTAACATATTCATCCTAAGAGCTAAAAAACTTACATTTTGATTTCAGGGGGCCTTTAAGGGTAAGCAAGCAGATAACCTGAACTTCTGGTTCCAAAAACAGAGGTAACATTCAGGGTATGTAAGTAGCCATAGCAACTTACTCTCTGAACATAACCTGCTCCGGAGCAGGATCTACTTTTGATACGTTATGTCTCTTTCTTTATTTTCTATCAATGCCAGAGGTATTCGTGATATCTTAAAGAGAAAAGCTTTATTTTTGTATTGCAAAGGGAAATGTGTAGATTTTTGTTTAATTCAGGAAACGCATGCATGTTCTTCAGATGCTATGTTCTGGAAAAATCAGTGGGGAAAAGAGATTTGGTTGTCGTTTGGCAGTAATCGATCAGCGGGGGTCGCTATTTTACAGGATAAATTTACAGGGCGAATACTGAATTATGAAAAAGATGATTGTGGTAGATGGATAATACTTGTGATATATAAGGATAACGAACAATTTGTAGTAGTTAATTGTTATGCCTCCAATAACAACATGGACAATGATACACTCTTTTTACATATTGAATCTAGAATTCAGCATTTTATTTTATTATATCCTTTAGCTAGAGTTATTTGGGGGGGGGGGGGGGGGATTTCAATACTGTGTTTTTGATGCAACCATTGACAGATGGCCTCCTAAAAGTAGGCCTGGCCCTTCGAGTGAACTAGTTAATGTATGTTTAAGATTGGGCCTTACTGATGTGTGGAGAGAGTGTCCAGTGATTTAGCTAATAATGTGGCCTCTGTACTGATAGAACCTTGCATAATGACAGATCATAAAGGAATATTCATAAGAATAAATATAGTGAAAGATACATCGGTCAAAAAAAATTAATAGTTACTGGAAATTAAATAATAAATTGCTTGAAAGTGAATGCCTAAAGAAAAAATTAAACTTCTTATCAGAAAATATAGAACAATTGCGGATATGGAAAATACTTATGGAAAGTACTGGGAGTTAATGAAATTTGATATCAGAACAGTATCCTTTAACCAAGGAAAATTGGAAGCAAAAAATAAAAAAAGGAAAGAAAATTCAATTATTGAGAAAATATTAAATTTGGATAAAAAAAAGAAAGAAGACTTGACTGATTTTGAATGAAATAAATTAAATGGTTTACATACTGAACTAGATAATATCTATGAGGATAAATCAAAAGGAGCATTTATTCGATCTAGACTTAAATGGTTAGAAAAAGGGGAAAAAAATACAAAATATGTTTTTGGCCTTGAAAAAAGAAACAGTGATTTTGCCTCAGTTTCAAAACTAATGATTAACAAAAAAATAGTAGAAAATTCTTTAGATATTTCAAAATATGTTGCTCAGTTTTTTAGTAATTTGTATTCTTCCACAAAGGCATTGATATTTTTTTAAATAGCTTTATGAGTGATACCAAAAAAATAGATCAGACCTTCCAAAATGTGTGTGATAAAGAAATTGATGTTGAGGAGTTGAGAGAGTGCATTAACTTGCTAAAAAATAACAAATCTCCAGGCAATGACGGGCTAACAGGAGAGTTTTATAAGACATTTTCTAAAGAACTTTCACCCTTTTTATTATTAGTATTTATAGAAGCTATAGAAAAAGGTGAATTGCCTGCTTCACTAAAACAAGGGGTTATAACACTGATTCCCAAACCTAACAAGGACAAGTTACTTATTGAAAATTGGAGGCCTATTAGTTTGCTTAATAATGAGAGTAAGTTGTTTGCAATGATTTTTGCTAGAAGAATAAAACAAGGTTTAGACCAAATAATTGAAATGGAACAGTCTGGTTTTATGCAAGGCCGTCATATTAGGAATAATATTAGACTAATCTTAGATATGATAGATTATAATAATTTTATTGAAGATGATAGTTTTATTTTATTTATTGATTTTTATAAAGCATTTGATACAGTAAATCATGATTTTATTTTCAAAGTTATTAAATTGCTAGGTTTCGGTGATGTGTTTTTGAAAGCAGTTAAAACATTGTACAATGGATGTAATAGTTCTGTCAAACTTGCATTTGGTATTTCACAAAAGTTTAATATTCATCGTGGCATTAGGCAGGGATGCCCCCTCTCTCCTTCTTTATTTCTGTTAGTCACACAGGTTTTGGCAATGCATGTAAAAAGAAATAAGTATAATGGTATCGCAGCTTTAGGTTTAGAATTTAAACTTAGCCAGTTTGCTGATGACACTGCATTTTTTTTGAAAAACAAATTTGCGGTGCCAAAAATAATTAGATGTATTGAGGCATTCACTGCGGTTTCTGGCCTTAAAATGAATTGCGATAAATCTGTATTGTTTCCCCTTAAAGTTTGCTCCTCGGCAGAAATAGAGAATATCCCAGTTAAACACCAATTTACATATCTAGGTGTAGTAATTTGTAAAAATGAAAAACAAAGGAGTCAGTTAAATTTTGAACCAATTATTGAGAGAACAAAAAATAAATTTAATCGGTGGCTAATGAGGGATATATCATTAATTGGGAGGGTATTATTGTCAAAAGCGGAAGGTATATCTAGATCAGTATATACATCTTTATCATTAGATATGCCTCCTAAGGTGATTAAAGAATTAGATAAGATACTTTATGACTTCATATGGAGGAAAAAAACACATTATTTAAAAAAGGAGGTAATACTTTTAACACCAAAGAGCAAGGGGGACTCGAGGTCTTAGATCATACTACACTTAATGACACTTTCAAAATTAAATGGTTGATTGAGTTTTTGAAGAATAGAGAAAGTCTTTGGAACGTATTTCCAAATGATATATTTAATACTCTTGGAGGCATAGATTTTTTGTTGAAATGTAATTTTTCTGCTGACAAAATTCCTGTAAAATTGGCCAGTTTTCACAGACAAGCCCTGCTAGAATGGAAATTGGTATATAAACACAATTTTTCACTACACAACTATTTCATATGGAATAATAAAGATATACTATTTAAAAACAAATCACTATTCTATCAAAATTGGTTCAATGAAGGTATTATATTAGTAAGACAATTAGTTAATTCAAATGGATATTTGTTATCATATACTGAGTTTCTACAAAAATTTTAATTACCAGTTAAACCAAGAGAGTTTGCTATTGTTCTTGACGTGATTCCAAAGAGTGTTATGTTACTCTTAAAAAATGCTGATTCAGTGGAAATCAACATGAACAATCTTTGTGATAAAATTTTCTTTGATAATGTTGATGTTTTAAAACAAAACTGTAGAAATAAGATTATAAGGAATGCTCTTTGTTCTGTGTCTTTTCCTGCAGCAAGATTCTTTTGGTCTTCTTTATTTGGTGATATCTCTTGGGTTAAAGCATGGAAATTACCAGATAAGTTTTGTGTCAATAACAAAATTAAAGAAGTGTCTTACAAACTAATTCACAGAATATATCCTGCTAAGCATGTTTTGGAAAGATTTAAGCTTAATATTTCATATACTTGTGAATGCTGTGCACTAGAGAAATAAACGATTTTACATCTGTTTTTTCACTGTATTTACTCAAGATTATTTTGGAAAGATTTAGAAACCTTTAATAATAGGAAACTGAAGTGTACGATGGAAATTTGTGTTTTTGATGTGCTTTTTTACACCCAGAAAGACAATTTGGAATGTAAAGAACAGCATATTATACAGTTATTTATTCATATTCATAAAAAGAAGTGGGCTCAAGATAAACCAAATTTTCCACATTTTATAAATGACTTTAAATTATATGTACATCTTTTGGAACAAACTAAAAACATAAAAGCAATGAAAACATGTAATGCTTTGAAAGCACTGGATTTTATGTAAAAAAAAAAAAAAAAAAAAATCTTGTTTTTTTTCCCTGAAAGTTAATGTATGTAATAATATGAACACGTGATACCTCTTGTTCTTGTGGCATTGGATAATAATAATAATAATAATAATAATAATAATAATAATAATAATAATAAAAATAAAAACAAATGTGTGTGTGTGTTTTTGAGACTTTCCTGACAGGAAATATAATTTTATTTTGCGCATGTGAATTGATTTTTGTGAATATATATTTTTTTTTCACGCACGTGAATTTTCCGTACATGAATTAGGTTTCATGCATGTGAAATTGTCTATGCATGTATGAATCATGTTTGTTGCGTGAATTATTAATGAGATTGATTTGCCTCCATAGAAAATTGCCTGTTGAATATTATAGGTTGGATTTTAAACAGAATGAACATTTTGGAAGTGAAATCTGATATGAATTATTAATAATGAAAATATGTGTGAAATGTTTTGAATTGAAATATTCACAGCTCAAATATTCAACCATGCTGAATTTCAGCCCATACAAATGCTAGCCCTAAAAATACAATGCATTAAAGGTGCATTGCGCAACTTTTCATGTTAAAAATACCCGTTTTCTAACCCATCCATGCTTAAACAATTGCCTGATGGGCTGAATGAGCCCTTCTCTGATCACTGCGATTGTCTCTATAATCCTGTACAGTAAAATAAACAAGAGGGATTCGGGTCGGAATTTGAGACTGGGCGTGACGTCATGCGCGTTCACGGCACGCTCACCTGGCTATGCCTGGCAGGTTTGTGTATTCGCCGCCATTCTCCGTAGAAGATGGATTCTAAGAGACCGGCTTGTAGTTCATTTCAAACACCAACGCAAACTCCACGTAAGATAAAAAAAAATAAAACTTTTGTCCGTGAGCGTGCACACCTCTGGTTGCAGTTTCGCTTGCCGCCAGAGGGGGCATAGTTCTGCAAAAACTCAGAGACTTGCGCAATGCACCTTTAAAATGCAAGCACGGTTAATGCAATGCATTTTTTTTTTTTTTTTTTTATTAGTGCAATTCAACAAGCTTTTTTGTTTCAAAAACATTTGTCATTATTTTACTTCCATAGTTGTGCATTTGAATACAATGCGCGCCTTCACAGAGTGGTCCAGGATACGATTTTCAGCTATTAATAATTTAAATTCTACGGGTTACCTCCACAAAACTATTGTATACCACCAGAGAGAACTTCGGATGCAACACATTGTGTTGCAACACAACACAACACTGCTTTATAATGTTTGGAATAAATTGCTGTTTATTTCTGCTTACTGCTATTCTGTTTTTAAAAGGGTCTTATTAGGTCCTTTTACAAAGTCTTGATTTTGTTTCTATTAGGGGTTTCAGATTTACATAAAAGGTGTATTCAATGTACATGTATAAAGTTAGGTTAAAAGGCAGTGTGGAAAATGTGCTTGGAAATAACCTAAACTGTTAGAGGCCTGTCATTTAAATATAAACTAAAGAAAGGGGAAATTCAAATACATTTCTTAATTCACAACTAAAGCACACAGGTGGCATGATAATGTTACAACCAAAGAAGAAATGCGAGTCTGGCATGACAACACATGTGTTTTTAGCAAGTTATGGTGTTGAGAATTTGGTGTCCATTGTTGTTATGGATTTTGGAACACTGGAAACATTCCAATCTCAAAAACGTGTGGACATAGGAAAAAACATAAAACACTTACATTACAATAACCTGCTTGCATAAGTGTGCATAATAGGGCATGTTCACGATCACATTCAAATTCCTACTGTAAAGTAATATCCACCGGTCATTATTTAAATGAAGCTGACTGACCCTGAATAAAAATCGTCAGTTTCTGTGGGATTGAACCCTATACAGACATTTTAGATTTGTATTGTTATATCTTCTCATACAAGAAAATGAGACTTCTGCGGCTGCCTTTACAGAAACAAACCTGTTTGACCATATTGGTTTGTTATCACCTGCAATCTGGTTAACATTTCCCAGGGTGGGCTAACAGGTTCCATATATCTTCTAATCTGTAAGTTCATTCCACCCTGTATACAGAATATAATATATTGTGTGTATATTTTCCTTGCAATAAAAAGTGAAAATAATGTTGTGTTAGTGCCACAGAGACGTAATGATTACACTGCTGGGAAAAAAAGAACAGGAAAAATAATTCTGTTGTGCCCATAGCAAGAATATCTTCACCATTCATATGTAATCTAACTTCTAATGTCAATCAAATCAAACAAAGCCAAACTGGCTAAACCAATACTGAGGACAGATCGGATGTCTGAGTGTCACATAATTAGTGGGAACGCCTCTTTCTTAGAGCAGTGTGGCCAGTTTAACAGGACACTGGTTTGAAGTTGAGTGAATGTACTTCACTCACAAGCGGACTTAAAATTATTCTAGAAAAACAACAGATTAGCCATGGTCGTACCATCCACAAAGAAATCAGATCCCCCTGGTAATCATTAGTTTATGAATATTGTAATATTTATGGGTCAAGATGGTTTCATGTTTTGAAGGATTTGGAAATCGATCATTTCTCTGTATTTCAGTCTGGAGGTTAAGAGAACTTTTACTTCTACTGGCATGTTTTTTTTGTACATCATCCATTCTGGTAAGTTCATAAAAAATTTGATACATTAAAAAGTTTATTTCTGTGTAATGTATAATGTGTAATTATAGCCTATATTTAAGTACTGACTTCTGTTATAAATGTGAATTATTATTTTTTTGCTGTTTTTATGTCAGTAAATACATGTATGTTACTAAAGATTTACATTTCAAATAATTAAAATTATTTTTTAAATTTCTTCTTCAAACATTCTCTTCATAAAAAATCCTAATAAAAAAACACCTCCACACGTTCCACACTTTATTAAAGGTAGGGTAGGCAATTTGTATTATAAACACTTTTTGTTATACTGGTTGAAACTCTCTTCATATCCTGATAGTAATCAATAATAGAAGTGGTCTAAATATTAAAACATGTACATATATCTTCTGTGGAAGTCTCGATCATTGAATTTGGTCCGACTCTTGTCCTACCTGCCTGTTACCTTATGTATTTAAATACCTCCTCGCACCATGCTCGCGCAGACGTCACACATGATCAGCACGTTCTACGAGGATAGGCAGATTTGTAGACATACAGTCACAAACAAACAGCCGTTGTTTAGCCGCTTTAAAGTTTCTCCTGAACCAAAACAACGAGCTTATGCTGCGTTCACGCCATGTCATAACCATAATTACAAGATGGCTACCCGTCATGTTCTACTCAGATTTATGCTTTTGTATGTCAACACTATCAACACCCGGAAATTAATCTGCTGCAGTCAGTTGATAACTAGAGCTCTCTAAGTTGCTGGTGTTCACTATTATTGCAATGTTATGTGCTTTGAGACATGAGGTAATTTAACACTGTCTCTCGTCTCGTGACGCTTTGCAAACTCTGCTGTGTGTTCATGTGTTTTGAAGGAGGTGTGTAGAAGCTCGGAAGCTCGGGTGGGATCTTGTGCCTTCAAAGCTAGCTTGCTATTGCTAGCCTCTCCGAAATTGCCTACCCTACCTTTCAGCATAACTATAATTGTTAACACTTTATTTTACACTGTCCTTGTTACACGTTACATGTAGTTACAATAGTAATAAATTATACATAATTACATTCAACTAACCCTAAACCTAACCCTAATCTTAACCCTAACCCTTTGGTAAGTACATGCAGTTCATTATTTAATTCTTTTTAAATAATTCAATTATTTAATACTTAAATGTTCCGTATAATTACACTGTAACACAGATAACAAAGTGCAACCAATCATTTAAACTAATAACAATATAAAAACAAAAAAGGCATTTTGTGAATGCCGTAAGCACAAGCCATTCCTGCATCCACACCTACACCTTATGTTTGCACCTGGTTGCAAATGATAGTTGATGGACAGGAGGACACAACAGCAGTCTGGTGCTAAGCGAAAAAGAAAGGTATGTTTACCAACCTGTGAAATGTTATTTTTTGGCTATTGAAGTTAATGTGATTTATTAAACATGTTTAAAGCATTAATAATTTAACCACCACCAGAGTTATTTCAATTCAATAACATTGTGCGCTGCATTGCATTTTGAACTATGGTAAAGATATTTGTCATTTTTGTCATATTTGTCATTGACATTCAGATCACATGCTATACAGTGCATCCATGGTGTATGGCTTTACGTGTCAATATGCCTACAGTGTTTTCTTCTTTGTAAATGATTATTTGCTGCAACAAAATTTTCTGTGATTTCTGAATGTCCAAGGCTGTAAAATCAATCAGACAACAGTAGCTAAAGGACATAATTATGTTTTATATTGGTTTATAATCAACTGTTGTTTTATTAAACACTCACTGCTCTTGTTTTTATAAGTAACTGTTTAATTAAAGGTGAACTCAGTGATTCTTAAAAAATGGCAGATGTCTTAGATTTATACTGACTCTTAAAGGGATAGTTCACCCAAAAAATGAAAATTAGACCATGATTTACTCACCCTCAAGTCATCCTAGGTGTATATGACATTCTTCTTTCAGAGTTATATTAAAAACTGTCCTGGCTCTTCCAAGCTTTATATGGCAGTGAATGGTTGTTATTGTTTTGAAGTCCATCAAAGTGTATCTATCCATCATAAAAGTCCTCCACAAAGCTCTGGGGGGTTAATAAAGACCTTCTGAAGCGAAACAATGAGTTTGTGTAAGACAAATATTCATATTTAACATGTTACAAAGTAAAATTCTAGCTTCCGGCCAAGCGAACATACGCAGTCTACTTACGCCTAAAGGGCAACTTACACAACTTGTGACGTCAGAAGTAGCGTAGTGCATCATGGCGTAGCGTAAATATCAGCAGTTTGTCGCATTACTTGCATAAGTTGCGCTTTACACTTAAGTCGAATCCTATGTGCGTTTGGCTGGAAGCTAGTTATTTTACTTTATAAAGTTTTGTGTTTAAATGTTTTTATTTGGTATTTCAGCAGAAGATCATTTGTAACTACACTTTTTTGCAAACAAATAAAACTAACAACTTGACAAAAAAGCCAAAAAAAAAACAAAAAAAAACACACACCTCTAACCCCACCCCCAAGTGCTATCCAGTGGTAAAGGCAGGTAATGAAGGCATAGTAAAAATTAATCACAAGCTTGCAGAAAAGAAATAAAAGGGGACCACATTTTTTCAAATAACAAAATCTTGTTTTTTAGAGCATACCTAATTCTTTCTAAATGTAGTGTACCAGTCAATTCTGTCAGCCATAGTTTAAGCGTTGGAACTTCCTTTTTCTTCCAAAACAAAAGAATAAGTTTTTTAGCAGAAATTAAACCGTACGAAACAAAATGTTGTTGTACCCGTGTAAGTCTCAAAAACTCTTCAGAAACTCCAAGAATAATTAAAATAGGATCTGGCTCAAAACATATGTCCAATGTATCTGAAAAAACCTGGAAAATCTTATTCCAGAAACTTTGTAATTTTGGACACATAACATAGCAATGAGATAGACTGGCATCTAAAATTTGACATTTGTCACATAAAGGAGACACTTTTGGAAAAATTTTGTTCAGTTTACACTTAGAATAATGAAGCCTATGAAGCACTTTAAACTGAATAAGACAATGTCTTGCATTAATGGAACACCTGTGGACAAGTTCAAGACTGCTTTCCCACATATCACTAGGAATCTTTACCGCAAGTTCCTCTTCCCAGGCAGATTTAATTTTCTCCATCGAAGGACTTTTCACCTGTTCTAAAGCCTTGTACAGAAAGGAGATGTTATTACCCTCACTATGACGTCTTTCCAAGAATGAATCCAGATACATAGGTGTGGCAGTAGCATAGTTAGGAATGAAAGACTTTACAAAGTCTCTAATTTGAAGGTACCTAAAGAAATTATTTGAAGGAATATTATATTTCTTACACAGCTGTTGAAAGGAAGCAAATTTTCCATTCATATATAAATCCCCTATATTTCGTAACCCTAATTTTTTCCAAATATCAAATGCACTGTCTAACAATGAAGGGCAAAAGGAGGGGTTAGCTGAAATAGAAAGCAAAAATGACATCTGGGTGAATTTAAAATGTGTCTTTAACTGTTTCCAGATTCGAATAGAATTATGAATGATAGGATTGTAATTATAAAGTGACCTAGTTATACCTGTGGGTGACAGAAGTATTGTGTTAATAGAATATGGGAGGCATACTTCCTGTTCCAGCATCAGCCAGCTCTCCCCAATCATAGTAGAATCTATCCATGTAGTCAGAACCTTCAGGTTTGCCGCCCAGTAGTAATAAAGAAAATTAGGTAGGGCAAGCCCACCCTGTATTTTGGGTTTACATAGGTGCTGCTTAGAAATCCTATGAGCTTTATAGTCCCAGACAAAAGGAACCAGAATAGAGTCCAATTTTTTGAAAAAAGATTTGGGCAGAAATATGGGAATGCTCTGCAACATGTACAAAAATTGTGGGAGAAATATCATCTTAATTGCATTTACCCTACCCAGAAGAGAAATAGGAAGAGTTCTCCAGAACTTGATCATTGATTTAAGTTTAAACAACAGGGGTTGAAAATTAGCCTTAACTAAACTTGAAAACTTTTTTGTTACCTCTATTCCTAGATATGTAAATTGTTCTGAAGCAACCTTAAAGGGCAAGTGATGAAGCCAAGAAGATTCTTTGATAGTAACTGGCATCAACACACTTTTGTCCCAGTTAATTTTATATCCTGCAAATGTACCATATAAATTAATCAAACTAAGAATATTTGGAATGCTGCTATTGGGCTCAGAAATAAATAAAATTATATCATCTGCATATATAACGCTAATTTATTATCAGTATTTCTTGTTTTATAGCCTTTAATACCAGAGTGGACTCTAATGGCCTCAGCTAAGGGCTCAATCGCTAAAGCAAACAAAAGTGGTGACAGCGAACAACCCTGTCTTGTACCTCTATGTAAATTAAAACGAGCGGATATTGTTTGATTTGTGAGAATTCTTGCACACGGATTAGAGTACAACAATTTAATTCTTGAAATGAAATTTTCTCCAAGATTAAACTTCTTCAATACTGCAAATAGGTAAGGCCATTCAATTTGATCAAATGCCTTTTCCGCATCCAATGAAAGAATGGCTAAATCCTGCCCCAGGATTAGAAGAAGAGTTGCGTTTTGGTATGAAGCAGGTTTGATCTGGGTGTACCAGTTTTCCAATTACTGTATTTAATCTATGTGCCAAAGTTTTAGCCAGAATTTTTTGATCTGTATTTAGTAGTGAGATCGGCCTATAAGAACCCACTTCCTCTGGGTTCCTTCCTTTTTTTGGGACTACAATAATAATTGCCTCATCTAGGGAGGGCGGCAGGGACTGATCTATAAATGCCTGTTTGTAAACCCTATATAGATAAGGTGATAGTAGTTCGTTATAGGTTTTATAGAGTTCATTACAGAATCCGTCTGGACCAGGAGTTTTACAGCCTTTTAGAGATTTTATAGTATCTGAAATTTCTTTAATATTCATTTCTGCACCTAACTGGTCAACTTGTTCTTGATTTAGTGAGGGAAGATTCTGTTGGTCTAGAAACTGAGCCATAACTGTATGATCTATACTTCCTTTAGACGAATATAGTGCCTCATAAAATATGTGGAACCTACTGTTTATATCCCTAGAGGAAGTGAGAGTTTCTCCTGTGTCTGATCTAATTTTGTATATTGTACGTTCCGATATTATTTTACGGAGTTGTCGAGCTAAAAGTTTCTGAGGTTTATCACCGAATTCAAAGTATTTTTGCTTTACATACAGAAAGGATTTTGAAATTTTAGAAGAGAGAATTTGATTCAATTTGTATTTAAGTGCACAAATTTCTTTATATTTTTCAATACATGGCTGTTTAGCATTTTCCATATCTAATTCTCGAATTTTAATTTCCAATACTTCCAATTCAACCCTGCTTCTTTTTCTTTGAGATGCCTGATAGGAGATAATACAACCTCTAATGTATGCTTTAAATGTATCCCATATCACCCCTATAGACATGTCAGGCTTGTCATTGAACTCGAAAAAGGTTTTTATCTCCTGTTTCAAGTAAATGATAAAGGCTTTATTTGTAAGTAAATGAGAATTAAGTCTCCAGTTTCTATGTGGTTTATCCATATTATCTATTTTAATAGAAAAAGTCACTGGACTATGATCGGAGATAATAATATTATGATATTTAGCTGTACAGACCTGGGGCAAAAGTTTACCATCCAGAATAAAATAATCTATTCGGGAGTAAACATTATGGACTTTGAGAATGAAAAGAGTATTCCCTGTCCGTCGGATAGAGAACTCTCCACACATGAAACATATTAGAATTGCTTATATATGTATTCAAAAATTTACTAGAATTGGAACTAACTATTTTTGTGGAGGAGGATTTGTCCAAATACGGGTCAAGGACACAGTTAAAATCGCCCCCAATTATGAGGTTTGTATCTGAAATATCAGGAATTAAGTCAAACACTTTTTTGAAAAACTCAGGTTTGTCACAATTTGGTCCATAAACATTGACTAACGTAAGTGGCACAGAAAATACCTCTCCAACAACTATCACATATCTCCCTTCTTTATCTGAAATAGTCTGATTATTTTTAAATGGAACTCCTTTACGGATAAGGATAGCTGTGCCTCTAGATTTGGCAGAGAAATTGGAATGATATATTTGTCCAATCCACTTGCACCTCAGTCTAACGTGGGCAGTGCGTTTCAAATGAGTCTCTTGCAGGAATATTATATCCGAAGACAGTGATTTTAAATGAGATAGTATTTTCCCCCTCTTAACTGGTTCGTTCAATCCTTTAACATTCCAAGTTGAAAAGTTTAATGAACTTGAAGCCCCCTTTACATTTAAATTATTAAACATAAACAGTGATTATAACCTCCTAATCTGCTCCAGCCAATTACACACTGGTATTTGTTACCATGGAAACCTTTAGCACCGACCCACCCCCCTAAAAAAACCTTAGATAACAGAAGAACATGTTTAGCTGTTACAGGAACAAATGTACAGCACAACTTTCCACGAAGTTGAAGGCAAAAAAAATAAAAAATAAAAAATAAAACGTAGAAAAGAAAAGCCCACCTCCGCATATTACCTTTCAAGGACTTCAGAATGGTCCAGCATCGAGTCCGCTAAATAAAAGAAACTTCCAACAAAACAACCGGAATTCTTCTCGAGTTATTGTTCAATATCTACTTTGCTGCCTCAAACTGTTCGATTGCAAATTTCCATGCTTCGTTCGCATCGGTGAAAAGTTTCTCTCCCTCGCTGTACGTCACCCGCAGCTTCGCAGGATACAGAATGCCAAACTTCACACCGGGTTTATCTCGGAGGATCTGTCGTACTCTAGCAAAGGCTGCTCGACGTTTGACCACCGCCGAAGGGTAGTCTCTGAAGATCTGGATGGGGCGACCGTTAAAGGTTAGCTTTCTTTGTGATGACACTTTGCGCATGATGTTTTCCATGATATGGCCATGATGTAGTCGTGCGATGAACTGGCGCGGCGGGTCACTGTCCTCAGGCTGGGAGCGAAGAGCTCGGTGCGCACGGTCCAGAACAGGAAGTTCATCTAATCCAAGCACCACCTTGACCGCTTTCCAATCCTTCTCGGACTCCCGCGATTCTTAGATTTTGCCTCTTAGAACGGCCTTCCAGATCGATGCATTTCTCCGTTAGTTCTGACACCTCCTCGGACAGAGTTTTAACTTTGGCTTGTAGTTTCGTAACAGCATCCGACGAGGCCGTAGCGGTCTGTTCGAGGATTTCGAGAGTTGTACGGTGGTCATTTATAATTAACTGCATTGCATCAAACTTCGCATCAATTTTCCTCTCCAGCGTCGCCATCTCTCCTTTCAAGCTCTCTGTAATATCAGTTTTAACCTTGCCCAAATCCACTTCAAGTGATTCAATTGCAAGTAGCACTGGATCGTTACTCGCGGTTGAGCAGGCCTCTTCCAGCGAGCCCGTGGTCTCGCCCGAACTTTCTCCCTCAGCAACGTCTTTCTTCCCTTGTTTCTTCGACGGCATTTTGCAAGTTGCAAATTATACTGAACTTATGCAACACTATAAAAGCTTCGAGATCTTTATGTTGTCTTGTTTTAATGAAATTTGAGTGGAAGTCATCGGAGCTACAAAAAACACGTCTTACTCCATCCTTAACCCGGAAGTCCTCTGACTTTATAAAGTTTTAAATGTGAATATTTTTCTTACACAAACTCATCGCTTTGCTTGAGGAGGCCTTTATTACACACACACACACCCCCCCCCCCCCCCCCCCCCCCGTAGCCATGTGGACCACTTTTATGATGGATACTGTAGATACACAATTTTCATTTTTGGGTGAACTATCCCTTTAAGCTCAGTTTTTGTCACTTTAGATTAGGCAGTGTAAAGTTAAATTCAATTTTTGGTTGTAGTTTAAAATCAGAGTACCTAACTAACTCAGTATCCTAAAACTTTGTTGTGAGCGTTGTTGAATGTTTGTTGTTGTTGAATGACTAATATGTTCCACATTATTAATTTAATGCAGGGTCATGCTGAAGTTTGTCATAACAGAGAATGGAGTGGCAGCACTTCTCCAGAGGAACCCAGCAGCTACACAGGCACTGACACAAATGTCTGTATTTTATAATTCTATAGAGCTATAATTGTAAATTATTATGTTATGTTATATAGTAGCTATGTTTTAATAAAGTTCTATTCTGACACCTAATGTAGTCGTGAGTTGTTGTTGTTTTTCCACTTTCATTTGGAGGAGATCATCATAAATTATACGTGTTAAATAAACTCTTTAGAAATTTGACATTGAAACTTCAATTACAAACCTTATCATAAACTGCAATGGAGGGTGCAGCAATATTACTTTATTTCACAAAACTAAACTTTTCAATATGCGCCTCATCAAAATCATATATAACTCATTATAATTTGTCCACACTGGATGCACCCCCAATCACTGACAGTGAACGGATGCCCCACTTTTATTTCTGACGTACTCAACTGACTGATATATACAGTACAGTATTTATATATATATATATATATATATATATATATATATATATATATATATATATATATATATATATATATATATATATATATATATATATTTCCCATGAGGGGACTAAACAAATAGGGGAATTTTCGGTAACGCTTTAGATTACAGCCCGGAAAGTACTGCGTAATTAAAATGAAAGTACAGTGTAACTTTCGGTAATTACAGTGTACCTATAAAGTACTTACGTGTAAGTATAGGGGAACAATATGTAAAGTCTTAGGAATAAAGGTGTAACAACCAGGAAAATACTGCGTAATTAAAACGAAATTACAGTGTAACTTTTGGTAATTACAGTGTACCTATAAAGTACGTACGTGTAAGTATAGGGGAATAATATGTAATGTTTTGGGAATAAAGGGGTAACAACCAGGAAAATAACAAATTATTTAGACTGTAAGTATTCCATGTAGTTACAGGGTAAGTATGACATTGCGGGCTGTAAATTAAAGTGGTGCTTCTTATACCCTCTTGTTTCATGTAGTTACAAGGTAAGTACAATAAAAACACATGTACACACACAATCTGATATCACTCGGAAAACTTTATTTGAAAAACAACTTATTTCAAAACGAATTTACAGCACTTTGTTTCTCTTGCTTGGTTTCCTCCTCCTCTTGTTCCTCTTCTTCTTTTTCTTTCTTTCCTCTGATGAAGGAATCTCATGACATGTCTCTTGCTATTCTGTATTATGTGTTAAAAGAAAATACAGTACAGAAATGTCCTCACCATTTACTCATCTTTTACCCTCATGTCATCCGAGATGTATACGAATTTCCTTCTTCAGATTAACACAAACAAAAGGTTTTAGAAAAATAAATAATCTCTGTAAATGCATATAATGCAAGCTCATGTGTTCCTAAAAGTTGACAACAGCACATACAACAATAACCATAGTAATCCATACGACCCCAATGGATGAATCAATGTCTTCTGAAGTGAAACAATAAGCGTTTGTAAGAAAAATACCAAATATTTTAAATTTTTAAACTGTAGACTATCGCTTCCGACCAACTGTCACCTGCGCGTTCATGAGAGGGTTCAAGTTTTTTTTTTTTTTTTTTTTTTTTTTTTTTATTGCTCAAAAGTAAACATCAGTATACAAAGTATACAAAGCATACAACTTAATATTACCCTTGCCAGGGGGATAGACATCACATGCATTCAAACAAATTGTAAGTTATACAAATATTTCTAGTTTTCATAGCCTTTTTGTTCAATGAACCACTAATTAACTTTATATACGATAACATATCACAATAAAAATGTTTAAAGGCCGGTTTTTGTTTTATATATTTGCATTTGTGGATATAGAATTTAGCTTGCACAATTAATAAATTTATAATAAAGAATATATCTTCTTTACTTTGTTTTCTAAAAAAACAAAACACAATATTTTCCCACTTCAAAGTAAAGTCCTTGTAAAGTTCTTTCATAATAAAGCTGCAGAAGTCCTTCCAGAAGGTTTTGGAGTGTGTGCAGATCCAAAAAAGGTGCTGGGTGGTCTCAGGGTGATTTCCGCAAAAAGAACAGTTCACATCAATGTCCCTTTTGAATTTTGTCATATAGTGGTTAGCAGGGTAGTACTTATGAATAATTTTGAAAGAAATTTCTTTAACCTTGTTTGTAACAAAAAACTTATTGGGAATTGTCCATACTTTTTTCCAATTAATATCATTTAAAAAAGAATTCCAGTATGAAACAACATGTGGAACAGATATCACTTCTTTCTGAAACAAAGACCGTACATATTTATTGTTATTTCTAGAAGAGGTCAGACAAATTTTACCTATATCTGAATCAATTGGATTGTAGAAAGGAACAGAAGAGAAATTAAAATCAACACTTCTAAATAGTATTTTGACACCAGAAGGTATAGCATCATATACTATTGCATATTCTTTCGGTGTGGCTGGAAACTTATAGGTGTTTAAGAATTCTGTATAAGACATAAGTTGTCCATCACTATTGAACAGTTGAAGCACTAAAATAATCTGTTTCTCAATCCAGTTAGAAAAAAATAATGATTTATTCTTATACAAAATATCTCGGTTGTTCCATATAATATATTTATGGGGAGAAAAATTGTGCTTATATATGAGGGACCATGCTAACAAAACTTGCTTGTGAAATAAAGAGAGCTTTTCCGGTATTTTGTCTACATTGTAATTGCAACCTAATATGAAACTCAAACCACCAAATCTTGAAAATATATAGTTAGGAATAAAATTCCAAATGGAAACAGGATTTTTAAGAAAATGTTTGGCCCAATTTATTTTAAAAGTATTGTTTAGAGTAGTAAAGTCTAACACATTTAGCCCACCATGTTCATAATTATTCATTATGACATTTTTCCTGATGTAATGTGTTCTATTCTTCCAAAGAAAGTTAAATAGCATACAATCGATATCCTTACAAGTTTTGTTGTCTACATGAACAGAAAGAGCTGCATATGTTAGTCGAGACAAGCCTTCTGCTTTTGAGAGCAAGACTCTCCCTCTTACTGTTAGGTCTCTCTGCAACCACTGATTTAATTTGGTTTGTGTTTTTTTAATAAGCGGTGGAAAGTTTAATATAATTCTTCTCTTTTCATCTTTGCAAATGATTAAGCCTAAATAATTCGCTTCCTTGCAGTTAAGAATGTTACAAATATTCTGATCCTCACAATCTTTGACAGGTAATAATTGACATTTGCTTAAATTTAAGGTCAAGCCAGAAGCTGTGGAAAATTCTTCAATAATTTTTAAGGCAATAGGCACCTGACTGGCATTCTTAAGAAAAATTGTCGTATCATCAGCTAGTTGGCTGATGAGTATTTCTTTACCTGCTATGCTAATACCTTTCATGATGCTATTAGAAATATGAGAAGCAAGAATTTGCATGCAAAGTAAAAACAAATAAGGGCTGATCGGGCATCCTTGTCGGATCCCGCGTTTAAGATTAAATCTTGACGTTGTGCCATTTTTCATTCTAACGGAGCTATTAGCATTTGAATACAGGGCCAAGACAGCATTACAGAACATATCACCAAAGCCAAATTTTTTAAGAGAGAGAAATATGAAGTCATGCTCAATAGAATCAAAGGCTTTGTAGAAGTCTAAGAGGAGGATAAATGAGTCATCCTGTATCAGATCTGAGTAATCCAAAATGTCAAAAACAAGTCTGAGATTATTAGAGATATGCCTATTCTTCATAAAACCCGATTGAGTTTCGTCTATAATATCATCTAATACGTCTTTTATTCTTCTGGCCAACACTAAAGCCATGATTTTATAGTCATTGTTTAAAAGACATATTGGTCTCCAATTGTCAATAAAAAGCGGATCCTTATTAGGCTTTGGGATTAGAGTGATGAGGCCTTGCGTGAGACTCGATGGAAGAGTACTCCTTTCAATACTTTCTACAAATACTTGTAACATGAAAGGTGCTAGTAGATCAGAAAATGACTTATAGAATTCTGATACCAGCCCATCGTTGCCAGGTGATTTATTATTTTTAAGAAGAGCAATAGCTTTAATAACCTCTTCTTCCGTAAGTGGACTGTCACAATAAACCCTATCAGTGTGTTCTATCATTTTTACATTATTTATAGAGTTGATAAATTTAGTCGCTGTATCTGCATTGTACTTAGACTCATATAGCTTTGAATAGAAGGCACAACAGAATTGGGAGATGCTTTGGGCATCATCAGTGACAGTGCCGTTTATATTCAACTGATGAATAGTATTTGTCTTGGATCTGTGCTTTTCTAAGCGGAAGAAATATGCGGAGTTTTGTTCACCTTCCTCTATCCATCTTTTTCTCGACCTAACAAAAGCTCCTTCAGCTTTTCCACGATATAATTCATCGAGTTGACATTGAAGTTCTCTTAGATGTAATTTATCCTCCTCTGATACTCCATCTGGTGGTAGATGATATATAGAAGAGATTTGAACAATTAGTTTTTCTTCTGCTGCTGCCTTAAGTTTAGCCATTTTAGCTCCATATTGCCTTAAAAATTTGCCTGCTTCAAATTTAAAAAGTTCCCAATTAGCAGAATACAGGTTATTTTTCCTACCCTTATCCCAATATAGCTTTATTAACCGCTTAATTTCTAATTTTACAGCGCTATGTCCTAAGAGCGAGCTGTTCAATTTCCAATATGAGGATCTACTGTTATTATGAGCAGAGAGTTGGAACTTTATATAGATTGCCTGATGATCAGTAAGTGGTGTTGTAAGGATATTGACTGTTACACTGTCTTTCGGTATATTATTAGAAATTAAATAAAAATCTATACGGGATTTCCTTGAACCTGAACTGTTACTCCAAGTATAAGATATATTATTAGGAAACTTTTCTCGCCAAATGTCAACTACATTAAATTTTTCCATAAAAGTTTTCATTTTTAAATTATCTCTGGAATTTGGGACGTGGGGCCACCTATCAATTGAATTATTTAAAGTAATATTAAAATCACCTCCAATTAAAATAAATGAGCTAGGGTATTTGGAGAGCCAAAAAGTTAACCTTACATCTATAGAATCAATTAGTTTATCATTTTCAGGCTTGGTATTGTAACCATAAATATTAATAACAATAAAGATAGAGTGGTTATGATCAATTAGAAGACAAATATAGTGGCCTAAAGAATCACAATCTGAATGTAGAATAGTGCCATTAAAAGAACCTTTCAAAGTTGTGACCCCAGCTGACCTCCCTGAACCATGCGAATACCATGCATCATTACCCCATTGGGACTTCCAGAAGTTTACATCAGCCGCTACTGAATGGCTTTCTTGAAAGAAAGAGAAATCACATTTAAATTTTTTTGCATACAAAAATAAGGCTTTACGTTTACAAATTTGTCTCAACCCCCTGGCATTAAGTGAAACAATAGAAAGTGACATAACAACGTATAACAAATATGAACTAATTTGTTTTATGTGTAAGGCAAGGAAAGTATTTAAGTGATCTACCTCAGAAAGGGATCGAGCTTTGCAGCATGAACAAACAATTTGGCAAAAACAATATAAACAAAACTTAAATTCTCAGCTTCTGTAGGCTACAGAATAGTGCTAGATAGGAAGCAATGTTATAATCACTAAAGAAAGATAAGAAAAATAATTTGTTCCTATTTTAAATTTCACAGTAACATTGTGATGATAGTAGCTTAACATTGTAATAACTTACAACAATTCAGGGCGAACATAGCCTATGTAAGCTACCACCTTTGGTTATCCTGAAGATGGGAAGATTTCTGTCCCGTTAACGAATCCACGACATCCAACGTAGTAAGCTTTCTTGCCCTCGCTGCGAGCCTTTTCAATGATGGGCCATAACTTGTGCCGACGTTCTCTATCTTCTTTTGAAAGATCCTCTGCAAACTTCCAGTGGTTGTCTTTGAGAAATTGTGACGTCTTTGCAGCTTTCCATAGGCTATCTCTGGTCACCCTTGAGATGAATTGAATGAGAATCGGTCTGGGCTTGCTGCTGTTAGGGAGCTTGGCGCCGCTGCGATGCACAGTGTCAACGGTGTCACGGATGCGGTTTTTGCATTCAGGTAAACCGGCTTGACAGATCTCGATGGCAATCTGGCGGACATCGTTCTTTTCATTTTCTTTGACACCAAGGAGCCTCAGATTCCACCTCCGAGAGTACCGTTCTAGGTCGAAGATCTGTTGCTGGTGTGTGTCCATGCGACTCTCCTCTTTAGTCATCCTGTTTTCTAGAGTGCCCACTCGTTTTTTCACATCTTTTATCTCCTCACACGCAAAGTCCACAGTTTTTTTTACACCATCTAGCTGCAACGCCAGCCCATCCATTCTTTCATTTATTAGTTTCGACAGGGAAGCGACGACATCTATGTCTTCTACCTTGGAAGAAAGCATCGGTTTTTTAGGAGCTGGAGATTGTCTGGGTGACAGGGACAGAGGAGGAAATTCTTCCATAAGATCCTCCATTACAGGCAAAGTCACCGACCCAGTCGTGTAGTCATGAATGTTATCAATTAGAGGGTTTCCTCCTGAGGCGGCGTGGCTAGCATCACCTGTTGGCATTGTCAACTTTGCTCTTGGGTTTTTCAGCGGTCTTTTATTGTCGCGGGTCGACATCTCAAAGGTCAAATCCTCCTCACAAAGTTCCTTTAGCTTTAAGCACTATAAATGATTATAAGGTCCGAACAGAAAGGATGTTTTAACCGTATTCAAAGTTTTCGGTTGCACAGCTCGACAGTAAGCGTCTACCTACTCGGCCATCTTGGTCCCCCCCAGGGTTGAGTAAGTTTACGCTTGACAATTCAAAGCGTGACGTAAGCGCACCGAAAAACCGAATGTCGAATTTTTTTTTTTAATGTTTTTATTATTGCTCACAACAAAATACAAATAATAACAGATAATAATAATGAAAAACAAACCATGCAGAAGAACAGACACCAGTTCTCGCGCGAGTTTCACATCATACTCCCGCGAGAATGCAATGAACGCTTAAATTCAAGCCGGCCATTCAAGCCCCTATGAAGCCGACTCTCATGCACTCGCTGGTGATAGTTGGTCGGTAGCGAAAAGATGAGTAAATTATGACAACATTTCTGGGTGTACTGTATTTTCTTTTAATACATAATACATCATGAAAAAGACTCCTTCTTAAGATTAGGCTAATCAGTGGAACGATAGAAAAAGAAGAGGAGGACCAAGAGGGACAAAAAAGGACAAAACATGCTACTTTCTGTCAGGACTTTAGTATTTGAAATGAAAAGTTGATTTTAAAAAAATAATAAAGAATAAGAAGTGTAATATGTTGTAAATCTGTTTTGAAATAAGTTGTTTTTCAAATAAAGGTTTTCCAAGTGATGTCAGATTGTGTGTGTACATGTGTTTTTATTGTACTTACCCTGTAACTACATGAAACAAGAGGGTAAGAAACACCACTTTAATTTACAGCCCGCAATGTCATACTTACCCTGTAACTACATGGAACAAGAGGGTAAGAAACACCACTTTAATTTACAGCCCGCAATGTCATACTTACCCTGTAACTACATGGAACAAGAGTATATTTTCCCAGCATTTAAAAAAAAAAAAAGTTTACTTGCCTTGAAACTTAATCAGTGCACCTTTGCAATAATAACAAATTAGCCTACTTTATAAATGCACTGATATGTACCCCGTAATTTAAAAAAAGCCTTTATGTATTTTTATACACTATTATTACAAAAAGATGCCGTGTGTACTCGCTAAATTGCTCCCAAAATTATGATTCTAAAATACTTAGTCTAAATAATTTGCCTAAATAATTTGTTATTTTCCTGGTTGTTACCCCTTTATTCACAAAACTTAACATATTATTCCCCTATACTTACACGTACATACTTTATAGATACACTGTAATTACCGAAAGTTACACTGTAATTTCGTTTTAATTACGCAGTATTTTCCTGGTTGTTACACCTTTATTCCTAAGACTTTACATATTGTTCCCCTATACTTACACGTAAGTACTTTAAAGGTACACTGTAATTACCGAAAGTTATACCGTACTTTCATTTTAATTACGCAGTACTTTCCGGGCTGTAATCTAAAGCGTTACCGAATTTTCATACACTGTAAAAAGTGAACATGTGCAGTTGTTTCTTCTCGGTCAAAAGCGACCGGACACCTGAAAATGAAACTCCCCCCCAGTGAAATCAATGTAATATATATTTTTTTCAATCCTTTTTTTCTTTTGTATTTCTAAAAAATAAGTTTATTTTGATATAATTTTATGGTACTAATTAATATTTATGCAATAATTATGGTCCATTTTTGCCATTGAAAAGAATAATAATAATAAAAAAATTTAACTAATGCAGAATTTTAGATTAATATAGAGACTATGTCTTTTAAATCCAATTTCTGAAGGCAGATTAGAGCCATCCGGTGAGAGAAAATCAAATAAAATGTGGTTTTATGGTGTAACCACTACATGCCTGAATAGCTCTCTATAGTCAAGTCAAGTCAAGTTATCTCTGCGCAAACCTACGCAACCTCTGTGCAAACACTGACATTTAGCACATGCGCAAGCGCATCACATGTTCAGTCCATAGGTATGTTTGAATATATATGTTTGCAGGCGTGTAGTCCTTCTTTACAAATCAACCTTAACAAACTGGCCTTAAAAATGCATAATACAGAATTATTTATCGTGTCCGCATAGCCACGTGGTGACTCTGTACAGATAAAACAACAACGTTTGCCAGCATGTTTTGCAAGGGGCTGTATTAGGAGAGCGTATTTAGAGATTAAGTGTTACTTTACTAGAGTGGTAAAGGGATCCTCCATAAGGAGAAACTAGTTGGCACTTAAGCACCCCGCTATGACATTGGGTCCAGGTGCAGGTCCTTCATCAGATCTGGATACAACCTGGATCCGGCAGGCTGCGGGAAAACCTCGGGATTAACAGAGAGACTAACATTAGCATAGACGCCATCCTTCTTTTGGTGTAACTGTCACATGCCTGTCCTGTCTTGTGCTGCACATGGGTGTTTTGTTATTTTGGGCCATGTGCTCGTGTCATTGTCCGGTGGTCTCAGTTCCGGTGGTCCTGAGTCCGGTGACCCCAAGATCCAGGAGGGGGAGGAGAAAGGCTCCCTCCGTGACTGTTCCGGTGGTCCCGAGTCCGGTGGTTCCAGTGCCGGTGGTCTCGAGTCCGGTAGTCCGGACACTGAGGAGGAAAGCCCTCCTCAATGACTTATCCGGTGGCTCCTAACCCAGAGACCATCCCGGAGGTGACTGCCATCCCTGACACGCTGCCCAGGTGCCTTGCTCTGCCCGCGCCGCTCAGGCGCCCTGCTCTGCCGGCCCCGCTCGAGCTGCTCGTCATGCCGGCGCCACCCCAGCGACCTGGCACGTCTGCCGATCCAGAGACTGTTCACATCACGTCTGCCGATCCAGAGACTGTTCAAGTCACGTCTGCCGATCCAGAGACTGTTCACGTCATGTCTGCCGATCCAGAGACTGTTCACGTCACGTCTGCCGATCCAGAGACTGTTCACGTCACGTCTGCCGATCCAGAGACTGTTCACGTCACGTCTGCCGATCCAGAGACTGTTCACGCCACGTCTGCCGATCCAGAGACTGTTCACGTCACGTCTGCCGATCCAGAGACTGTTCACGTCACGTCTGCCGATCCAGAGACTGTTCATGTCAGCCGATCCAGAGACTGTTCACGTCACGTCTGCCGATCCAGAGACTGTTCACGTCACGTCTGCCGATCCAGAGACTGTTCATGTCAGCCGATCCAGAGACTGTTCACGTCACGTCTGCCGATCCAGAGACTGTTCACGTCACGTCTGCCGATCCAGAGACTGTTCACGTCACGTACGCCAAGCCTGTGTCTCCGGACAAGATGGCCGCCGCCGAGCCTGTGTCTCCGGACAAGATGGCCGCCGCCGAGCCTGTGTCTCCGGACAAGATGGCCGCCACCGAGCCTGTGTCTCCGGACAAGATGGCCGCCGTCGAGCCGGTGTCTCCGGACAAGATGGCCGCCGCCGAGCCGGTGTCTGTTCCTGAGCCGGTGTCTGTTCCTGAGCCGGTGCCCGTTCCTGTTCCTAAGCCGGTGTCCGCTCCTGTTCCTGAAGTCTCCTCCCTGGCCTCCTGAAGGGTCGTCTCCTCCCTTGCCTCCTGAAGGGTCGTCTCCGCCCTGGCCGCCCGAGGGAAAGTCTCCGCCCTGGCCGCCAGATGGACTGTCGTCTCCACTCTGAACCCCCGATGGATTTCTGCCCTGGCCATTTGCACAGCCTGCTCTGCCCTGGCCTCCCGAATTCTATGGTCCGCCCTGGCCTCTCGAACTCTGAGGGCCGCCTTGGCCTCCCGAATTCTATGGTCCGCCCTGCCCTCTCGAACTCTGCGGGCCGCCTTGGCCTCCCGAACTCTGCGAGTTGCCCTGCCCTGTCATTTCCCCCCTGTCCCCCCCGTCCCGCCCTGGTCTTATGGAGCATCTGGTAGCCGCTCCGTAGGGAGGGGGTAATGTCACATGCCTGTCCTGTCTTGTGCTGCACATGGGTGTTTTGTTATTTTGGGCCATGTGCTTGTGTCATTGTCTGATCCCTCCCCCTTGTTATCTGATTATTGTTTGAGTTCATCCACCTGTTCCCTCCTGATTAGTTTCCCTTTATAAGTCCCCTCTTGTTTGCAGTCTGTGTCGGTACGTTGTCTAATGTTTCCCGTTCCCCGTGATCCTCCAGTACGTTTCATGTTCTGTTTTTGTTTTGTATTTATTAGTTATGTTTTCGCCCTCGTGGGTTTTGTTTTGTGTTTGTTTTCTTTTGTAAATAAACATCATTCTCCTGCACTTGAGTCCTCGCACCTTTTTGGATTGTATCAGCCGTGACAGTAACAAGTACATCAGGATTTATGGGAAGTGTTCCCGGTTCCGGCTGACCTAAACTATGCAGCCTAACATTGAATTATAGAAGAATTTAATGTGTTATGTGTATACTAGGCCAAAGATATGCGTTTTTAGTCTAGATTTGAACTGACAGAGTGTATCTGCTTCCCGGACAATGCTAGGAAGAATGTTCCAAAGTTTTGGTGCTAAATAGGAAAAGGATCTAGCAGTCGATTTTGATATTCTAGGTATAATTAACTGGCCGGAATTTTGAGATCGCAATAGACGTGAAGGACTATAATGTTAAGACCTTGCTCAAGTACTGGGGAGATAAACCATTTAGTGCTTTGTAAGTAATCAGCAATATTTTAAAATCTATATGATGTTTAATAGGGATAATAGAGAGGCTTGTGAATTTTGTAGTTTTTAGACAAAAATACTTTTAAGATTCAAAAGTATTTTTTCTTTTAAATTCTCATACTACTTTTTGTCTAGGTTTATAAAAAGAAATAATAAATTTGATTTGAAGAGTAAATGTTTTTGCATTATTATTACTACAGTCAAACCTGAATACAGAGAAAACATTTTGTTATGTAACATCAAAATTCAATAAACATATAACAAAAATAAACAGGAATCCTTTATCACAGCTTAATCCATCTGATCTAATTTCAATCCTTTTTTTTTCCAAGTCTTCTGACTAATTTTTGCTGTATGGTAATAGTCCTTCCAGATTATTTGTGTGTGTGTGTGTGTGTGTGTGGGTCTGTCTGGTTTGCACTCTTGATGTTTTAAAGTTTCACCCCTTCATTGCTGAGCACTTATTTTCTGCATTGTGGCTGATTTGTAGATTGTACACAAAAATATTCTGTGTTTCCATATTTTTTGCCCATTTCTTATTTCCTATGGCGGTTATTTTTGGCCGCGAAGACCATGAGTGTGACTTTTTTTTACAACCACTTAGCCTTTTCAAATCATGCCCTACATTTTTTTGTGTTCATATACCAAGTGCCATAAACGTCACCAGGTTTTGTCCCATTCCAATGAAGCTACGATTTTTTAAATTTCAAAATATAAAACTTTTCGGTCAAAAGTGACCAAAGAGCACCAGAGGGTTAAGGAGGTATTTCTACCTGATTTCACCTACAAGTTCTGTGACCAACTTCAATCAGTTTGATGTAACATAAAACAAGGGAATGCTGTTTTAACTTAATTGATTTAGATTGACCCAACATACAATTTCCATTAAAGCTCAGGATGGACACGTTCGACACAGGCGCACCTGCTCACTGCTGTTCGGCAAATTTTGCTTCAATGAGAAATTGTGATTAGGGGTTATTATATACATGATGTTAAAATGAAAAAAAAAAAAAATCGCAATTAAAATGCACTACTCTTCACCACAATGGTAACCACAAAATTCAGTTATAGAAACTGTCCAACTGAACATTTAACATGAATAAACTACCCACATCTTTCCCTTTACTGCAAAACATAAAATAACACTTAATCCCTAAATTTACTCTTCTAATGCAGGCCCTTGCGAAGCATACTGGGAACTACAGATCCACTGCTCACGGCTTCATTCCTCAAAAGCATTGTGAGATATAAGTTGATCATAGAGACCATTGGTGGCAAAGGCTTTAAGATCTATTGGCTTACAATGCTAAACGAAGCCCTGAGCACTGGACCTGTAGTTCCCAGCATGCTTTGCAAGGGGCTGCATTAGGAGAGCATATTTAGAGATGAAGTGTTACTTTATGGGTTTTTAAGTAAAGGGAAAGCTGTTGGTAGTTTATGTTAATGTTTATTGTTCAGTTATGTTGGACATTTAGAGTTGTTTCTATTATTGAAATAAAGTTAAATCTACTGAGAGTTATGCTTCAGTAAAACCTTGTTTTTCAGGTTGGTTAAATTCAGTTATAATCAGTAATCTTAAATCATTTATTTCATTTAAACAAAACCAGTTATTGTAGATGTTACCACATGAAGTACATTTTCTAAATTGAACTAACTAAACATTTTTTCAGTGTAGCACCACAGACCCAGTGTTCATAGTGTTCAAGGTTACTTATAGTTGTTTCTGCCTATTTATCTAGGATTGAAAGTATTTTAAGAAGAAAAAAAGACAAACTTCAGTTTTAAGTATGCTCATAATTATTTTAGTTGTGGAGAAGCAGATAAAATGTCGAACATACAGCCATCTTGATGAGAACTAAGGTCCCTTTGATGTTCCCTTTTGACTTGTTGAGTAAAGACAATTCTTTGCTTTTGAATGATGGTGTTGCTAGCGCTACATAGCAGGACCTAACCCATTCACACTTTGTGCATGATTTCACCAACCGCAAATGAGATCCACATAACTGTAGCTACTGCGAGGATGAACCAAACACAGACTAATCTTCTTCCAGAAGATTAATTCAAACTCTCCGCTTTCCGCCGAATGAAGGGGGAAGATTTGTTCAGAACTTCTCATCATCATCATCAATCTTGCCATCGGGTCCCGGCGCCACCAGTCTGGCTATTTAAAAGAGCCCCCCAGGGATGAGCCCCACTAATGAAATAACTGGTCAATGCTAGATTTGTTGCCGAACACTGATTGGTTAAGAGAATGACAGAGACCAAGGTCCCACGAGAGATGAACAAAACAGATTTCAGCAGGAAATATTCATGACCTAAGATTGGAATGTCTTAAACACCATAAACTTTACACACCAAGAGACTTTACATATCAAAATCCATAAAACTCATCCCAGAACAATTCTTGACTGACCTATAATCAAACATCGTTCAACTACATGATTCTTTATTGTCTACAACCTATATGTGTCTATACTTGGTTAGATCCCATACAAGTCATTAAATCGTTAGATATTAGATGTGTGAATGAAAGTGTGTACTGTTTCATATCAATGCTATCTTACGAACACAACTGGCAAGATGGCTGGAATTAAATCTGTGTAAAATGTTTCGGATTCTGATAATGAGAAATCATGCCTAAACTGTTGCATCTGGTCTCCACTTAAAGCTAGAGAACCGACACCCCCAGGGAAGACATGATTTACGACTTTGAAAACAAAGCAGCAGTCAGAACTCCCATTTGTAGGAGGAACAAACCTTTTTTTGTTTTAAAAAAAACTTTAAAAACCAGTGCAGAGCGTTAGGTTCGCAGAACAAAGATAAAGAAAAAAACAGACAGACAAGTAACCATGTAGACGCGCATAGACAAGGAACCCAAATTAAGATCAGAAGAACGGGTTCAACAGCTTTATTCAAGCCATCTTTCTAGCCTACTCTCGTCTCAATTTTCTTTCTTTTCTGAGTTTTCCGTTCTTTTCCGTTGAGTCTCGGTTCTAAGTTAAGTTTTGCGGCAAGATTTCGGTCCACGTTTCTTCTGCAAAGCCAGCTTCAACCAAGACTTTCCATCAATCCGCCATCCACACCACGTGAGTGGCCGCCACAGACATCTATCCAAGCACGAGGAGACCAGCCAACGAACTCGGGAAACCCCTTTTACGTCCAAAAAGGGAATCCCAAGAGAAAAAAAGGAACGCAAACAAGCAAGTACTGCCTCCAGACTCTTAAACTGAACTGGTGTATTTGATACAGATTTAGTAACCCACCTAAGAAACGAAGGGTGAAATTAATTATTGATGGTTTGTTCAGGTTATGTCTTATAAGTGCATAGAATCTTGAGATTTCATCATCTCACTATTAAACTCATTTTTTCCAAACTCTTTCTTTCTTTCTTTCGGCAACTTGTATGAATGTGTGTGTATGCGTGTGCATGTGTTTGTGTTAGATATTAGTTTTATGTGTTAGTATATAATCAATAAAGTATTGTTTGTATTTGAAAAGAGAAGTATTACTTGTGTTATGTGCTTACGAATTTATTGTCTTGAACTGCGATCTAAGTTACCTATGCTTTTACCCTTGATTTATTTATTTACTGTTAGCTGGGGATTATTCTTTCTTGGCCAGGAAGATATTATATTTCCTAGAGTTAATAATTGTTTATGCTTTTGTTCATTGGATGAACTGATATGAAATGATCATACTATTGATTCTGCTACAGTAAATTCTTGATTATAATCGTTATTAATTATTGATCATAATCCGTTATGAATAATAATTAATTATATTTATACGGGCATATAAACGCTACATAACTTTTATCTACAATAAAAAAATAATTTATATATAGAACAAAAAAACAGAATTTGGTCGATTTAAAATTCTGGTCCTCTCCCAGGTTCTATGGGGATTGAATGGTGGGATCCAAATAAGACCATTTCAGCCCCCCAGACCTAAACCAGTTCCTCAAAATAATAATTATTCATCTACAATATCCGCTCATGACATGGGAATCAGTGAAGAGGAGTGGGAACGGCTACAGAAGGCTCTGGACTGGCCCGGTCCAGATCAAGAAATCACTCAGCTGAATCAGAGCACAAGCCCAGTCCACTCAACATTCTCTATTGTGGGACTCAAGGAGAGTTACAAAGTGGGAGAAAAGATCTCTGTTACCATCACAGCCAGAGACCACAACAAGAACCTGAAAAGATATGGAGGAGATTTTTTCCAAGCAAAGCTATTCAATTCAGAGCTCAAGGTGTGTTTGTTTTATATTATTTTATAATATTTCTTTTTATAAAAATTAAGACACTGAGTTTGATTAGCTGAGTTTCATTTGCCTGTTAATGGTTGATTTACAACATTTTATATATTATAGTTTTATAAGCTTTAAAATTGGTTTTACTAACAGAAATTAGTTTTCTGCATTACACTTAACTTTCTCTATTCTTCTTGAAGGCGAGTGTGTACGGGGAGGTTGTGGATCACTGTAATGGGACTTACTCTGTTGCTCTTCTTCTGCCCTGGGAAGGTCAGGCACAAGTTTATGTACGTCTAGAGCACTCCAGTGAGCTTGTGCAGATTCTAAAAAAATACAGGGAGTCCTCATTCCCACGCAGCCACTATAATGGCTACTTTGAAGGGCCAGGACCCCAAAAAAACAGGATCCGTGAAGTAGTACAATGCAATCTTAAGTGGGGTGCAGATGGAAGTTGGAGTAAAGGCGACTGCTGCTGTGAGTATAAGGATATAAAAACAGGGACGGTGTGGCAGTGTGAGAGACCAAAGAAACTTTCTTGTGACAAACTGGTTCATCACTCAAGAGGTGGTTTGGAAAACCCATTAAATCCTTTTGAGGAGCAAATTTTCACAAAGTAAGTGGGAAAGGATTCAAAATGAATCACAGAGGAATTGTAAAACCAGAAAAACTTTGGAAGATGTTTGTTTTTTTTACTCCACACAGGACATTAACAAATGTTGCTATTACTGGAGACACACAAATCATTAATGTCCTTCCCAACACTACAGGCATTGGTATGTTCATATATCAGGACCGATATAATCTAAAATCAAATGTTGTTAGTTGCAAGAGAATTAAGAATTTGCATAATTACGGCACTGTCTCTTCAAGTTAATGTTTCTTTGCTTTAGGCACAATGGAGAGATGCAGATCTGGCATGACAACACCAGTTCCTGCAGGGTTTTATCTGAAAGACGTCTGGAAGTCTTTTGTGTGCAACACCCGACAGTTCAGTTCTTCACAAATGGGAAATTGTCTTAAAAACAAGATTGTCTACTTGATGGGAGACTCCACTACAAGGCAGTGGTTTGAGTATTTAGAAAGAAAAGTGCCAGGCAAGTTGTTCATAAATGACATTGATGGGAGGGTGGCGGGGGTTTATTTAAAAATGTTAATTAAATGTTATTTAAGACTTGATGTCATAAAAGTAATATAACTGAAATATACAGAAGCCCCAAAAAGTATTTGGATACTTCATCAACAAATGCATGAATGTCTTGCAATTACACCAAAATATGAAATCAAGTGACAATTGTTTGTAAAGACTTAAATAGGTCGCACTTAAAAATTACACTGTAATGTTTTTCTTCATTGCAACATGTAATTGCAAAAATTCATAAAGAATTTGTTTGCATCTAAAATGCAATGACATTCAGACATGCAAATGAGTCAGTGCATCTTGAAGGGATAGTTCACCACATAATGAAAATTCTGTCATCATTTACTCATCAACATTCAAACATTCAATATGGGTGAGTAAATGATGACAGAATTAAAAATTTCAAGTGTACTATTCGTTAAGTGCCATATTTCCATATTTCTAGGGGGCTGCTGTGTACAATAAAAAGCAGCTTTGCAAAGTTGTTTAAGAAATAAATAAAGCAATGAGTCTAATGTAAGTTTTACTTATCTTATTTAGGCATAAAAAGAATGGACCTCCACACTCCTCGTTCTGGTGGACCCCTGATGGCTGTAGGGTTAAAAAATAATATCATTGTTCACTGGAGGCCACACGGTGTTCCTTTGCGATTTCCTAAAATGCTCATTACTGACTTGCATTATATCAGCAATGATATTGATGAAATAGCTGGTGGACCTCATGCAGTTGTTGTCTTTACAATATTTGCCCACTTGGCTTATCACCCAATAACATTTTACATACATGAAGTGGCCAAAATCCGTCAGTCTGTTGTTGCATTGTTGAGTCGTGCACCAGAGACCAGAGTCATCATCAAGTCTGGAAACACTGCAGGATTAAAGGTACAATTGCTCATTTTCCAATCCTACTCCATTTTCAATAACTTTCTATCTTGTATTCGTAATATGGTACATTTGTCTTGCTGTCTTTATATTTAAAGTCTAGAAACACAAATATGCATGGGATAAGGTGACACTTCATTTTCCAATTCATGCCAAATTCCATCCCTTAAAGGTGTTTCAGTCATATCCTGTCATTACAAACCTGTATGATTGTCTTCCATGGTTTTGCGGAATGAAAGTGGATGGGTACGAGAGTACAAGCAAAGTAGTCCATATGACTCAAGCACTATTCCATGTTTCAGAAGGCATATGATAGTTCTGTGAGAGAAACAGAATTAACGTACTCGGTTACTAACGTAACTTTGGTTCCCTGAGAGTAGGGAACGAGTATTGTGTAGCTAATACGCAGTGGGGAATATTGAATACTCCTCGAGAATATTGAAGCCGATATTTAAAACGCAGTGCAGCTGCACAGCGAGCATCAGCAGAGTGATAAGCTCGCCCATTGGCTTTGCTGCAGCAACTGCACAAACCTATGGCGAAGCGGCTCTGACGCGCGAACCAATCAGGCAGCTTGGCACCCAGCACGTCAGAACCCACCAGAAGGGGCGTAGCTTATAGCTATAAAAGCCCATAATTTTTGCCATAGCTTCAGGTTAAATCGATTGAAGCGAAGCACCTAGCAGATTGCAATAGTGTGGCAGGCTACGCAATACTCGTTCCCTACTCTCAGTAGTTAGTAACCGAGTATGTTCCCTTTCGTGAATGGTCACTTCGTATTGCGTAGCTAATACGCAGTGGGGACGCAATGCAAAATGTTGCACATTAGCAACTGACTTTGTCCAGAACTGGCGCCCTGGGCGAACAGCCCGAGGTACACATGAAGACACAAGCCACAAATCAAAAACTCCCAAAGGGATATAAATCTCAGTAAGAACCAGACATGAGTCGGGTCCTTATGACATATAAGAGGTCTGGAATCTTCTGGCCCCTTTGAGAAAACGAACAGCAAGGTCGTTTTCCCCCAGTGATTGGCCCACTACAGGAGCGTGGTAGGTTGCTCTGGCTGCCACATATACTTTGAGCATGGAGTGTGAGCGTCCCACGTGCAAAAGCTATTGAAGAAAAGAGAGTATCACTGGTACCACACACGAACGTGGGTCGAGGTCCCTAGCTGCGCACGAGCTGGTGAAAACTGACCACTTCAGAGCATAGAGGCGCCGAGAAAAAGGCGCTCTTGCCTCAGTGATGATATTTAGTACTCCTTCTGGGAGGTCCCAGGATACCCGTTGAGGGGCCACACATGGAGGGCCCACAAATCGGGACGAGGGTCCCAGATCTCCCCGTTCGCCTGCGTGAGGAGGTCCTTCCACACAGGTATCGGCTAGGGGCTGTGTTTGACATCTGCACCAGCGCTGGGAACCAAACTTGGGTTCTCCAGAAGAGGGCTACTAGAAGGACCACGCATCTGCTCTCCCTGATCCACTTGTTGTTGCAGTTGCACTGTGTTTTAAATATAGGCTTCAATATTCTCGAGGAAAGCTACGCAATACGAAGTGACCATTCTCGAAAGGGAACTATTTTTCCCATGAAAAAATGGTCACCATTTACTGGACATTCTGCTATAAATAGCTTTTTTGTTCAATAATAGAGACTAGTATAGAGCTCAGCATAAAACATGAGGAAACGTAGATGAATCATTTTTATTAATTAACTATTCCTTGTTTTCCCCCTATTAGATAGGCCTACAAGGTCAAAGTTTAATGTCATAACAGGTGACAGACAAAAAATTAAGTAACCTACTCAGCACTGTTTCTGGTAGAAAATACAAACAATGTAGTTTATCTAAACCAAGTTAATATTAATGCTTATAGTATTGTCTGTTACTGATCTGTGTTGTTACAGGATATTTTTCAAAGTGATTGGTATACAATACAGATGAATACAGTGATGCAGGAGATGTTCCGAGATATTGATGGAGTAATCTACATCGAAGTCTGGCAGATGACGTCCTGTCACTATCTACGTGAAAATATTCACCCAGGTCCTGTTATCATTGATAATGAAGTCGACATGTTGCTCTCATATATCTGCCCTGCCTGATACACTAGAATAATATTTACCTTACTTTGTTATAATATACCAAGGAATGTATGTACCTACAGTGAAAAAATGAGCATCTGTAAGAAACTTCTGGTATACATATTGTTAAAATTTACCAAGCTTAGCACCTACCTGCTTACTGTAAACCTGTAGAATCTCAAAATTAATTAAATTAAATTCACTATTATTTATTTTTAACCTCAATCTTTGGTTCTAAAAACTGGGGTAACTTTCAGGGTATGTAAATGGCCATAGTGGTACATTCTGTGGTTATTTAATTGTATGTTATTATAATAGTGTAGATAGTGTTAGATGTTGTATGCTGGGGCATTCCAGAAAGCAGGTTATGTGACATGCCCTGGGGCCTCATTTATAACCGTTGCGGATGCACAAAACAGGCCCTGAAAGAGGCGTACGCCACTTCCGTAAGGAATTATTCTTGTGCCAATAATAATGAACGTAGCTTTTCAAGAAACTAATGAAAACATAAATTGAAACTAAATAAATTATCTCTAAAACTGAAAAAGAATAAATCGTAGGCAAATTTTTTTGACTTCATTTTTAATACACTGCATGTTTTGCTAACTATTTCTCATATTTCAATCGCTGATCTGAACTTACAAATGCGCTTCCAGAGTTTTCATTTACGCTTCTGAAGTTTTCGTTCGCCATTCTCACACATTTCTCTCGTGGGGGCGGGGCTAGTAGCAGTGTGTTCTCATTGGTTACTGAGTTTTTGATTGACAGCTTCGTGACCTGGAAGTGAAGACGTCAGAGGTGTGTTTATGTGTGGATGTCAGCGTCTGTAATCGCAGCTTTCTATTTCATTTGAGTGATATTAAGTTATGTTTGTTTTTTAATTTTATCTGTATTTACCTGCTGCTACTACTTAGTTGGCAGAAGCTTTTAGGAGCACAAGAGATCTATTCAGTCTATTCAGGTGTAATTGTAGGCCTACATTAAAGTACTGTATATAATACTTAAAATATTGTAGTGTCCAATGTTTTCGGAGAATATTTGTTTATTCCTGATTATTCTTTTGCATGTTAGGCTCTGATTAGGTTCAGCTGTTACAATTTAAAGAGAATAGCAAACGTGTGTGATATATTCAGCCCTCAAAAAAGGTTGGCAACCATGGCCATCACACTACTCATTGTTAGCATGATATACGTTTACACCATCAAAATTAATGATCACTTAAATAAGAGGAATTTAAACAATATGAAAATTACAGTCGTGGCCTGCTGTCAGATACAGACCTCAAAGGGCATTGCATTACATATGTCACACAAAGAATGTTCTTGTTGCCATTTTTTTTATTGATAATTGTATTTAGTTATTTCATTTAATTAACACTATCTTCTAACATTTAAAATTGTTAATATATTTTAACAATCATCAACCGTTTCAATCGGGACTTATACAACCAGTTAAATGAATGTAATTGAAAATATGAATTCAAATAAATGTACATTCTTTATTGTCACTAAAACATATACACAAGTATCAGAGTGAAAGTCTTGGATGCAATTATGTTGTGAAAGGAAAGACCAGAATCCACAAAACATTAACTGCATAATATACATATAATGCACAGTATTCTCATGATATACATTACTATACAAAATGCACAATTACAAATACAGAATACATTTTAAAAATTCATATACATTTTAAATGTTGCAATGATTCTTTGAGCAGTTCCTGTTGCAGTACAAGTAACAAAGCAGTGACTGGATACAAGCAGTACAAGGATAGTCCACCCAAAACATGAGAATTCTCTCATCATTTACTCTCCTTCATGCCATCCCATATGTATATGACTTTCTTCTTGACATAAACGTAGACAAAGATTTTTAAGGAAATAATCCATCTCTGTGAGTCCATAATACAAGTGGATTGTAAGTTGTAACCCATGTATGTAAGACAGTTGGTCGGAAGTGATTTTTAATAGTTAAAACAGTCATATCATTAGTATTTTTCTTATCTAGCCTATTGTTTGACTTCAGAAGGCATTGACTCATCCACTGAGGTCGCATGGATTACCGTCACACTCACTGTGTGTGGTTTTTAAAGCGTCTTTAGGACTCGCAGAGATGGATTACTTTCCTTACAATCTTAATTCGTGTTTATCTGTAGAAAGAAAGTAAAATGCATCTGGGACAGCATGAGGGAGAGTAAAATAAGAGAGAATTTTATTTTTGGGTGAACTATCCCCTTAACATTCATATGCTGTTGGTATGCTAATCCAAGATCAGCATAGACTAATAAGAATAAAGTGAAACCTCTTGTGTACTTGTGAACAATGTTTGTTTTAATCTAGAGGAAATAGAAATATTTGCTAGTTTATATTAAAATAAATCAGGTGTCTGAAGATCAAGATCCCAGTCATTCAAAGGTGATGTGTCTGAACAAAGTAAGATTATTGTCTGATAGGGACAGTGGATCTCTGGTACTATCACTCCATCAGCATCACTCTGTGTCAGCATCAGAATTTTGTTTATAGAAAAGTTGCTCCACTCCCTGGAAAATGAGAGAGGAAATGTATTATAATCTAACAATACAAACTGCTTTGAACTCCCACATACAGTAACAAGTTGCAGACTTAAAATATTTAATATATATATATATATATATATATATATATATATATATATATATATATATATATATATATATATTAGGGCTGGGAATCGATTAAAAAAAAAAAAACTAATTAATTGCACAATTTCTGTAATTAATTGCAATTAATTGCGTTTCCCCCAAGCTTGTAATCATCAATATTTAAAGGAATAGTTCACTTTAAAATGAAAATTCTGTCATCATATACTCACCCTCATGTTGTTTCAAACCTGTATGAATGTCTTTCTTCTGCTGAACAGAAGATATTTAGAAGAATGTCAGTAGCCAGACAGTTTCTGGTACCATTGACTTCCATAGTATATATTTATCCTACTATGGAAGACAATGGGACCCAGAAACTGTCTGGCTACTGACATTCTTCTAAATATCTTCCTTTGTGTTCAGCAGAAGAAAGAAATTCATACAGGTTTGAAACAACATGAGGGTGAGTAAATGATGACAGAATTTTCATTTTAAAGTGAACTATTCCTTTTAACTTAGAATCACCTAATTAAACAGCACAGGGAAAAAAAGGAACAGAAAATAGCCCTATATTAAAATATTAAACATCAATATATCAATATATTATTCTTTTTCAATAATCAATCAACATAATCAATTTAACAGATTATTATTATTATTATTATTTGGATTTATTTTTTTAACTAATTATCAAAATAAAATAAAGTCCTACAAAGCTATTATTACCAGAGCATGTGATCAGAGCAGGTCATTTTACCATTGTTGCCCAGCTCAGCAAACAGAAGTCTACTGAGAAATTTCACGTTATTTGAGTGGACTTTACTTTTCCAGTGCTCGGTACATGATTGAAGCGTTTGGGCCGTTAACGACAGAGCCGCCGACACACACACACACACACACACACACACATAGCCTACACGGAACGGAGAGCGCGCCGCTGGGCCGTTAACGACAGAGTCGCCGACACACACACACACACACATACACGGAAAGGAGAGCGCGCCGCTGGGCCGTTAATGACAGAGCGCGCCGACACACACACACACACACACACACACACACACACACGGAACACAGAGCGCAGCGCACACACGGAGCGGAAAAGACCCGCTCATGAAAGCTGCGCGAGAATGAAACCTAATCGCCGAACACGGAGAGGCGGGACGGCATATTTCGGTCTTTTCAATAGCAGCCGCAACAGGAAATCATTAAAACGAGGCAAAAAAAAAGTGCTGCGTTAATTGCGTTATTTTTTTTTAACGCGTTAAACATTTCAAATTAATCGCAAAGATTAACGCGTTAATTCCCCCAGCCCTAATATATATATATATTTAAGGGATTTTACAGCACTAAATATTTACTTCGGAGTCATGCAGCATTTATCATCTGTAATACTGTTGTGTAACCAGTAGATGGCTGTATAGCCCTATATATAAACATATATCCATGGCTGTGCATTCCCTACTAGTTGCTGTATGTTTTCAGTCATAATTACTTGCATGTATTAATTTTTGAATTTGGACATATATTTATTATTAAAGACTATTAAAGATTAAACATTTTTCTCAGAAATGTTCATTTGAAGTGCACTTTTTTTTCATTATTATTAGTCAAATATGTACACAGAAAAAGCATTTTGTTACTCATACTAGATACATATAATAGCTTTATCAGTCATATTCATCACACAAAAGTAATCAGAATAAATACTGCGACCAGGGCGATACTTCAAAATAATTGAGTGTTTACATGTTATGAACAGAGACGTGGTCTGTGAGTCGTGTCTCTCCTCTTTTAAAATCTCTGCATCGCAAATTAATCAGCAATTGAGAAATTCAGGTTTAAATAGCTTTATTGGCATGGTAAAAAAAGGCTTTACATTGCCAAAGTTGAATCAGGCAGTGATTGACAGCGCTCTGGTCCTATAGCATCGGTCATTGACTGATACAGTACAGATACTGTACAGTACTCTAGCCCAATGTTGTTTGGGGTGGCTGGGGGGAAATATGATCTAATCGAAGCAAATATGATCTAATCGAAGACTGTAACCGAATGTAGATAAACAAGTCATGTAATGATTGGGCTAACAGTTAAATCAAGACAACACAGCTGTATAATGTTATGGGCTCTCACTGAGCTCTAAAATGCCTCTCCACCTGAAAAAAGCCAGTACTGTATTATAAATAGTATTAGTATAGTATTAATGAAAATAAAAAAATCAGACTTACCACGAGTAGGCTAACGTTATCCAGTATCCTCCTGATATAGCGATGATGACTAATGATAATGATATCATTCATCTGTACTATTCCTTCTATAAGAAATCATCTCAACAATATAGTGTAGCAGCAAATAAATACAGATATAAACTTTATATCACTAAAATGAAATAGAAATCTGCGATTACAGACGCTCACATCCACACATTTAAACACCACTGACGTCTTCACTTCCAGGTCACGAAGCTGTCAATCAAAAACTCAGTAACTAATGAGAACACACTGCTACTAGCCCCGCCCCCACGAGAGAAATGTGTCAGAACAGCGAACGAAAACTCAGGGAGCGTAAACGAAAAAGTTCAGTTCGATCAAAAGTTTGATCTGTAAGTTCAGATCAGCGATTTAAATATGAGAAATAGTTAGCAAAACATGCAGTGTATTAAAAACGAAGTCAAAAAATTTGCCTGCGATTTATTCGTTTTCAGTTTCAGAGATAATTTAGTTTCATAGTTTCAATTTATGTTTTCATTAGTTTCATGAAAAGCTACGTTCATTATTATTGGCACAAGAATAACTCCATAATCAAGTGTTGTTTTTGTGCCAGTATATCACGAAACGCTCAGCATGAAACTTTGCGCGTTAAGTTCATATTCTGAGTCTGCTTGACTGTAGCCTATGCCTACAGCCTACATCCCCAATAAGGTGCGAGTTTGGTCTTTTATATCACTGTATTAGTCCATTAAGCTACATTAAGCGTTTTGTCCGACAGAAGGGGAATCCTTGAGTATGAGGTATTGAGGGAAACCGATTATAATCCCGTTCATAGAGAAAGCTGATAACATGTAGGCTACACAGGGGAAGTAACATTGAAGTTATTAAATGAAACATAAACACAGCTTTTGTGTGTTTATCATCTTTTCTGCATATATATACTGACTGACACAGATAATCATTTTAATTTTATGAATGAATGGCTTGTTCTAACTGTTGCTGGTCTTCGTCAACAACACGCGCTTTTGCGCCTCCTGCTGGTGAGGTTGACTAACAGCAGATGGAGAGTATGCTCGGCAATCTACTGCTTTTCCTGCAGTTCCTGGACGTCAATGTTGAATTTACTGTTGAATTTGAACCACTGAATTTGTGGAAGTGAATTTGCAAAGCGAAATAAAATGGACCGAAAATTGTCTGTTGAATATTATAGGTTGTATTTTTAAACAGTTAGAATATTTTGGAAGTGAAATATGAAAGGTGAATATGGATTATTGAATTTTTAATAATGAAAATGTGTTTGAAATGTTTTTAATTGAAATATTCACAGCTTAAATATTCAACCATGTTGAATTTCAGCCCATAAAAATGCAAGCCCTAAAAATACAATGCATTAAAATCACAGTCTATGATTAAAATGCAAGCATGGTTAATGCAATGCCTATTTTTTTCAAGTAGTGCAATTCAACAGGCTTTTTTATTTCAAAAACATTTGACATTATTTTACTTCCATACACAACATTCTTTTAAACAGACTCGAAAATTATATTGGCATTAGTGGAATTGCACTTGCATGGTTTAAATCATACTTATCTGACCGTTATCAGTTTTTAGCAATAAATGAAGAGATGTCTTATCGATCACAAGTTCAGTATGGCGTACCACAAGGCTCAGTACTAGGACCGTTGCTGTTCACTCTGTACATGCTACCCTTAGGAGATATCATTAGGAAGCATGGCATTAGTTTTCACTGTTATGCTGATGATACTCAGCTCTATATTTCTTCACGCCCGACGAAACTTACCAATTCACAAAATTAACGGAATGCATAGCTGATATAAAAAATTGGATGACTAGTAATTTCCTACAACTAAATTCTGAAAAAACAGAGATTCTAATTATTGGACAAAAAACGTCCTCACGTAATAACCTAGAATACTGTCTAACACTTGATGGCTGCTCTGTTAAGTCTTCGTCGTTGGTTAGGAACCTGGGTGTGCTCTTTGATACCAATCTTTCATTTGAAAGTCACGTGTCTAGTATCTGTAAAACCGCATTTTTCCATCTTAAAAATATACCTAAATTACGCCATATGCTCTCATTGACAAATGCGGAACAATTAGTTCATGCGTTCATGACCTCAAGGCTAGATTATTGTAATGCTTTACTGGGTGGTTGCCCTGCACGCTTAATAAACAAACTACAGCTAGTTCAAAACGCAGCAGCTCGAGTTCTTACCAGAACCAGGAAGTCTGACCATATTAGCCCCGTTCTGTCAACACTGCATTGGCTGCCTATTAAACATCGCATAAATTTTAAAATATTGCTGATTACTTACAAAGCACTAAATGGTTTAGCTCTGCAGTACTTGAGCGAGCTCTTAACGCATTATAGTCCTTCACGTCTATTGCGATCTCAAAATTCCGGCCAGTTGATAATACCTAGAATATCAAAATCGACTGCTGGCGGTAGATCCTTCTCCTATTTAGCACTAAAACTCTTGAACAGTCTTCCTACCATTGTCCAGGAAGCAGACACACTCTGTCAGTTCAAAGCTAGACTAAAAACACATCTCTTTGACCTAGCATTCACATAATACATTATAGACTTCTATAATCCAATGTTAGGCTGCATAGATTAGGTCAGCTGGAACCGGGAACACTTCCCATAAATCCTGATGTACTCGTTACATCATGAGAAGAATGGCATCTACGCTAATTTTAGTGTCTTTGTTTATCCCGAGGTTTTCCCGCAGCCTGCCGGATCCAGGCCGTATCCAGATCTGACGAAGGACCTTCACCTGGACCCGATGACAACGCAGTGCTGAAGTGCCAACTAGTCTCTCCCTATGGAGGATCCCTTTACCACTCTATAGATAAAGCGTTGTCGGGAAAATTCGTTTCACGTACCTACCCCGAAGTGACAAAAA
Source organism: Vimba vimba (assembly GCA_022828995.1). Lineage (NCBI taxonomy): Eukaryota > Metazoa > Chordata > Actinopteri > Cypriniformes > Leuciscidae > Vimba > Vimba vimba. Next base: position 6,147,548 of record CM040840.1, read on the forward strand.
AAAATAAAATTCTGTATCAAAATTTATAAGGAAAGACCAGTACTTTATTTAGGCTTGGTCTGTAGGGAATTCCAAACCTGCGCACATATATTCAAACGCACATAACTATAGAACCAATTCTTAGTGCGCACAGGTTCGCGTTTAAATTCTATGTAGAGAGAATGGTGTCATCTTAGTGGCCCCTAATTTAATAACAAATGATCGACGGAAGCGAATCAATCAAGACTAACTTTAGCTGGAAAATAACTTTATTAAAGAACCGCTATAAAGTCAAAACAATCTCTGTTACCTTAAATTATACGCTTATCTCTGTAAAGCTGCTTTGAAACATTGTTAAAAGCGCTATATAAATGAGGATGACTTGACTTGACTTGAGTTGCTCCACTCTGTTAGGGTCTTTGCATCTGTCCTGTGCCTGCTGACGCCGAGCAGGGTTCGTTCTCTGTGGAATTCTGTGGCTGGCAGCGTTAGTTCATTTACCTCTTGTTTGAGGCCTGCGGGAGCGTGGCCAAGGAGAAGATGATGGTGGCTCTTGGTGGCTCAGGCTGGGTGTCAGACGTCCGCTTTCATTGCCGTCTAACGGTTCCCTTCTCTGCCTCGGCAGGTCGTTGTCTGCTTCAGGCTGAAGGATGTCGAGGACGCTGCTCTGCCGGGTCTCCAGGTGGTCCTGGTGGGTGGCAGGGCTGGATGTCTGAGGCCTACTGGCATACTTGTGGGAACACAAGAGAGGAGTGGCAAAGGCAAATGCATGTTTCTACAGAGGTGGTAAGCTCTGTGGGAGAACAGCTATGTGGGCCATTAAATTTGGCGTTGGTGAGCACACACAACAGAAGGGGTTTTGAGTATCTTAGTTGACATGCTTTAAAGACCCACTCCGATGAAAATCATGTTTTTCTAGGTGTTAACATGTTCTTGTGGCATTTTTCTGATGTTAGAGGACATATCTTGAGAAAAATAAGCTCACAGTTGTATTTCTGAGTATTTCTGCATTCAAATGGCTGTGAATCATTAGCAGACGCTAAAATGCCGGCTAAAATAGACTGGAGTTGTGACCTAGTAACTCCACTGGGCGGGGCCACAAGCTCATACTCCCCTCCGCCCCCGCCCGCTCAGGTTCTGAGGAGTAGAGAAGACGATGGCGGATCAACACCTATGTGCGGTAGCGGGTTGCAATGCTAACTGTACGTTCACACCGCCACCGACTTGAGCGGCAAAGAAGCTCTGGCCGCCCTGTCAAGGACGCTTGTCAAAAAGTACGAGGAAGCTTGTTGACGCTTTGGCCGCTCTGACGTAGCAGCATTCTATGTTCGAACATGGGAAAAGAGAAGTGTCACACCATGAAAAGTAAACAGAATAAACAAGCAATACATTGACACTAGAAACCTTTTATAATGACAGCATTTGTATAACCGTTTTGGTCACATTATTATTTATTATTATTAATAGTGAGTGCGCGCGCGCGGCCGGGGCTCTTTCTCTCTCTCTCTGCTCGTTCTTATATGCCCTGTCTAGCGCGCCCTGTTAAACTGGCAAGACTTAAAAACACATGCAAATGATAAACTTTCACTCTGTGATGGTTAAACTGTGCAATTAATCCGATAATGATAGGAAACCCAGCAACGGCGATGATCAGCTTCTCCTCCGTTTTCTCGGAACTGATGTTTTGGTAGGAACGAAAGTGAACCACGTCACATCTCATTACCATAAAGTTGAGCTACTTTCAACTTTCAGATTGATGCTCAAAACGCGACGCCGATGGATTTGACGCTCCTTGCAGCTGAGAGAAGCCAGCTTCCATTGAAAATGAATGACTTCCGGTAACTTTGGAAGCTCAAGTCGGCGACGGTGTGAACGTACAGTAAGAGGAGAGATATTGGGAGGGGGAGGGTCGTCTCCGTGCCAACGGCTCCGCCCACAACGCAGAGGCGAATTGCTATGAGCTACTGCCGCTCTGCTGAAGCGAAGTCCCAGAAAACGGCACAGGTTTTGTGATTTTGGCTAAAAACGGCATAATCATCATTTAAAGACCACTGAGAATGTTTAAAAATAGCTCAAAATATGATCGGAGTGGGACTTTAAGCAGCGTCGACTGATGACTGGACTTTTACATGTCATAAAACTATTCCTCAAAACTGATGGTTCTTTTCACATGTTATACTACGAGAGTAACAAATAGAGCAAAACCAAAATAGAAACAATAAGATGATCTCAGAAAGGAAAGGGAAGAAAGGAGTGTTTTACCTATTTAAGTTTAGCTAGGAGACATAGGTAAACAGGTGTCACGTATGGGTTAAGCTGCTGTTAGCCTAAGCTAGCAGGGACACATCAAACATCAAGGTCAAAAGAAGAAGAAACAGCGGGAAGTGTCTCCCGTTCTGTCTGGGGCCTACTGTGCGTTTACGTTAACCATACTTCAAGTGCTTAGCTTGGTGCTGTAGGATTACAAATTTAAGAATATGTTTCAGATATGCTTCCTTACATAAACATCACGGTGAAGAATACTGATTTTAGCATTTGAGGTATAAATGCTTATTGAGTTTCCAGCAATAGATTTCTGCCAGACCGGTTTTACCAGTGTAAGTTAAATGAGTCAGATCACGGAGACGCTAACCTTTTGTCTTTAATGGCTCTTGGAGCCAAAGTCCCAACTCCAGTCGTTGAAAGGTTGGGCTGATTGGATTAGCATATATGCGTTTGAATAGTTAATAATAATAATAATAATATATTTTATTTGTAAAGCACTTTTCATAGTTAAAAACAATCCCAAAGTGCTACAGAGTATAAACAAAGTTAAAAACCGGGAAGAAAAAAATAAAAAGTTAGCAAAAAGTAAAAAATGCTTGCTTAAAAAGATAGGTCCTTTCTTAAAAGAGTCTATGGCTTGAGGAGGCCTTAGGTTTTCTGGAAGGGAATTCCAAAGACGCGGTGCGGCTGAGCAGAAGGCTCGATCCCCCATAGTGCGGAGCTTAGTTCTGGGTGGTTGAAAAGGGGCTTTGTTTCCAGAGCGGAGGTTGCGTGAAGAGTTTTGTTTTGTGAGTAGTTCCTTTAAGTAGGGGGGTGCGTTGCCGTGAATGCATTGATGGGTAAGTAGGATGATTTTATAGTTAATCCTGTATGAGACAGGAAGCCAGTGGAGTGAGTGAAGGATGGGAGTGATATGGTCATATTTCCTTATCCTCATTAGGATCCTTGCAGCACTGTTCTGAATGTATTGTAGTTTTTGAAGGCTTTTGCCAGGAATCCCAAAGAGGAGAGCGTTGCTGTAGTCCAGCCTCGAGGATACAAAAGCATGGACAAGTTTTTCAGCATCTGACAGACCAAGTGTGGGACGGAGTTTAGCAATGTTCCTTAGGTGATAGAAGGAGGTCTTACACAGATATTTTATGTGGGCGTCAAATGTGAGTTGAGCATCAAATCTTACGCCCAGGTTGGTGACTCTCGATGATAGTGGAATGTTTTGACCAGAGAAAGAGATGTGGGTTATGGGTGATGACTGAACCTGGTGTGGTGTACCAACTAAAATAGCTTCTGTTTTGGAGCTATTTAGCTGTAGGAAGTTTGCCTTCATCCATGCCTCAATCTCCTCAAGGCAGGAGCTCAATGATGACAGAGTGGCTGTAGATGGGATGAGATTGTTTTTTATATACAGCTGAGTGTCATCAGCATAGCAATGAAATGATATTCCATGCCTGTTGATTATGTGGCCAAGGGGAAGAGTATAGATGGTGAACAGAATCGGGCCGAGAACCGACCCTTGAGGGACACCGCATGTGACTGTATGCGTCTGAGACTTTACACCTCCCAAAGAAACATACTCTGTTCTTCCAGACAGGTAGGACTGGAACCAGCTCAGAGCAGTGTCAGAGAGTCGGATAGTATGATGGAGGCGCTGAAGGAGAATATTAGAGAATATTAGAGAATATTAGAGAAGTAGAGAATGGTTGATTGGTTATTAAGGGACTAAGAGAGCTGATGTGTGTTTTCACCAGGGCTGTGGGAAAAGGGTCCAGAAATTCATTTATCTCTGAGATAAAGGCTGGATTTTGCTTAGGAGGCCGGTAAATGAGAAGAATAGTCATAGTGAAAGGTGGTTTACATCTGAAAGCAAGGCATTCAAAAGTGGACAGTTCGGGCAGAGACAGCAGGGTGAGTTTTAAGTCACTGCGTTGTAGTACTGCTAGGCCACCACCGCGACCGGAGTGGCGGGCTTTCTCCAAGTATTGATAACCAGGAGGACATGCTTCATTTAATGCAAAAAATCCCTCTGACTGATGCCAGGTCTCAGTAAGACACATGATATCAATATTCCTGTCCAATATGTGGCTGTGTATAAGACAAGATTTATTTGTGAGAGACTGTGTGTTAAACAGTTCTATTTTGATGTTAGATGGAGTGGTGTACTGTAGAGAACGAAGTAAACTGAAATCCACTCCACGTTTTATGTTCCGCTCCATGGTGACGGGTCTTATGCAAGTAGACTTCCCAACGCTATTTATTCCAAGTAGAGAGGCGTTCTGATGACGTAGATGCCATGCAACAATGCGCTCGGTTGACCAGAGGGATGGAATGGAGTCACCAGACTGAGAGAAAACAAACTTTCTACGGCAGCTTCTATGGATGTAGCGGGGTTGGCTTTGAATTTTAAGTTGTTTAATGGCTGAGATATATGTTGGACTGCTGTTATTCCTTAAATTAAGCAGTTGCGGGATGGAGTACTTTAGCGTCATGTTGCTTTACAGAGAGGATCCGAAGATTGTCCAGCCGGCTGGCAAGTGGCTGCTCGCTAAGCCGGGGAGATGTTACCTTGTCCGGCGAGGGCTAACTTGGCAGTGAAGTGTTGTCCGTTTAGATGATCTTGATGCTGGTGTCGATGAGTGATATCAAGACCAAAGGGCCAGTAAACAGTAGTAAAAACTCTGATGCAACAGCTCAGGAACAGGCCGGCATTGTACGAAGAAAATTGCCAGCAACAACAGGTATACAAAAATCCATACATCCATATAATCCGGAAAAAAAACTACCTGGTAGATAGCAGATAGTGACTTTGTAGAAAGTAGGTTCTAGAGTGCAAAAAATAATACACAAAGACGTTTTCTTAAGGGAGAAGCGGCAACAGACAGTGCCAGCGTCCTCTCGCCTCGCCCCTATAATCAAGATTCCAACACTGATTAGTTATGCTGATTGGATTGAGACTGGTAACAAGCTGGAGTCTAGGGGGGTTCCTTAACCTGTATACTTAATTTGCATGCTTTGTTCAACCTCAATGTAAATCCCTCCCCCTAAATGTATATAAAATTGCAAGGCAACTTTCTTTAGATTAGACTTTGGTGACTGCAGCTACCGACAGCACGTGTTCTCCATAAAGAAACCTGCTGAAGAAAGAACCAAGTCTCCTGGTCGTCGATTCTGAGTTTCCAACAGTGCTAAGGAGTGAGGGGGGTAAAGCACAGACAGGGGTTAGGATACCAATGACCTGGGTAGTTATGGAAACAACAGTTGCTAGAACTACTGTAATCCTATAGAGAGAGGGAAGATGTTGATAGTCAATATCTAAGATAGGGTATAAGTAAAGGTAAAATGTCCTTACAGCTCCAAAAAACTAAAAGGAAAGGGAAACAATTGATTTAGTTAAATTTCAAATTTAGTTAAACTTTATTTAGCTGAATATGGAAATTCAGGCTGAAACAAAGTAAATAAATTGAAATAAAATAACAAAATAAAAGTAAACAGGGAGTGTCCTCATAGCCCTGGTAACTAAAATGGAAATTGAATAAGCAAATTGATTTAATTAAATTCCAAATTTAATTAAATTCAACTTAACTGAATAGGAATATTCAGGCTCAACAGGTGTGAATACACAAAATAAAATAGGGGTAGACTTAAATGTCGAAATACATGAAACACAAATAAAAAACAAGGTATCTGGGTTTCAACTAAAAGTGAAACCAAAAGGGAGGGGGTCGATTCTTTTGAATCGTAGATCATGGGTCTGGCTCGCCGTTCAAAGGTGAATCACTCAAACAGAATCAGCATTAAAAAAAAAACAATCTTGTGCGTGCATGTTCAGCTGGCTTCTTCGTCAGAATTCGAAATAAATCGATACTGCAGAGCTAACCGCCCTCTAGTGGTTAATCATAGTACTGCACCAAAGATACAGGAGTTTCTTTGCAGTATACAAATCAAAAGAGAGTTTTCAAAAGGGGTGCATGTTGGAATTTGTCCTTGGGAGCAGCATAACTGCTGTCGTTTGCAACACAAGATTTAAACAATGTGTCAAGGGTGTTGGTGCCAACCAGTACTGGGACTTCAGCACTGAATTTGTAGTCAGGTATGACAAGTGCAAGGGTGGAAACAGTTTCAGCTTTTCCAGCAATTTTCTCTGGGAAATGTATGCTAACTTCAGTATAGCCCAAGTATGGTACAGTCTGCCCCCCAGCTCCTTCAACTTCTATAAGATCATCAAGAGAGAGGATTGGAGAGGATGACAGATGTGTGTCATAAAAGGACTTGGACAAAGTGGTCACCTGTGACCCTGAATCAAGAAGAGAGTTGCAAACCTGTCCCTCAATAATGATTTCAGCTGTGCATTTAGGACAAATTATGCCAGAGATTAAATCACTTTCACGAGATGGAAGACATGAGTGAGCTTGACATCTTGCTTCTTTTTGGTTCAATTCATTGGGACATTCTTTGCTACAATGGGCCCCAGTATGTCCCGTTACTGAAACCCCGTCCAGTTTAACGGCACTCCATTTTTCACTTTCCATTCATCTTGTTTCGCTTTGATTTTGATATTATAGCTATTGTCAACTGGCCAGAATTTTGAGATTGCAATAGACGAGTAAGACTATAATGCATTAAGTACTAGGGAGCTAAACCATTTAATGTTTTGAAAGTTTTTTTTTTTTTTAAATGTAAAGGATGTTTAATAGGGAGCCAATGCAGTGTTGACAGAACCAGATTAATATGGTCATACTTCCTAGTTCTAGTAAGAACCCTAGCTGCTGCGTTTTGGACCAGCTGGAGTTTGTTTATTAAGTGTGCAGGGCATCCAGCCAGTAGAGCATTTCAATAATCTAGCCTTGAGGTCATGAATGGATGAACTAACTTTTCCGCATTTGTCATTGAGAGCATATGTATTCATATAAATTCATATATATTTTTAAGAAATGTGGCTTTCAAATGAAAGATTGGCATTAAAAAGAACACCCAGGTTCCTAACTGATGACAAAGATGTGACAGAACATCCAACAAGTGTTAGACAGTATCTTGCTTACTGCCTGCAGGGGTTTGTGGTCTAATAACTAGAATCTCTGTTTTTTCAGAATTAAGTAGTAGGAAATTACTAGCTATTTACTATTATTTTTTTATATCAGCTATGCATTAATTTTGTGAATTGGTAAGTTTCGTCGGAGCGCAAAGAAATATAGAGCTGAGTATCATCAGCATAACAGTGAAAGCTAATGCCATGGGTTGGATTTCCCGATAACGTTGTCTCTTAGCGCTACAAAGACTCTAAAGGTATAACATAACTAAAGGTATACCATTTAGGCATGTTTCCTGAACTATACCTTAGGAGGTTGCTTAAAGGGGACCTATTATGCAAAATTCACTTTTGCATGCTGTTTGGACATAAATGTGTGTTGGCAGTGTGTGTACACAACCACCCAATAGTGATAGAAATCCACTCACTCCTTTTTTATTAATCCCCATAAATCATCAGCAGTGTCTCATAACGACCTGTTTTCAGAATGTGGCTTTAGTGACGTCACTAAAGCCACAGGCCCCGCCCACGAGTGTTGACAGACACTGCCGTTTCAACATAGACCCGCCCTGATCGAGTTCACAGCGAGTTGTACACATCTGCTATCTGCACTGACGAGAATGTCTCCCAGCGTTGTAGGTGTTGTGTGGCTGGATGGATGTATTAATCCACATAGCTCTCTCTATTTACTCCCGAAATCTGAGGCAGCCGCTGAAGACGAGGTGGAATTATTTTGTTTTCAAAGAAAATGCTCTCTCAACTCTACCGAAATTCATTTATGTAAGTTACTTACGCACTTCTTATACTGTTTACTCAGCTCTTACGGTGATTTTCTGGAGTAAAACTGAGGCTTCATCCTTTGTGTGATGTACAATAAACTTTATTAAACTCATCAATATATTTTTGATCATCATTCAGACCTGGTCCGAAACAGCAGACTTGTAGGCTATTAATAGTGGATACATACAAGCAGATGACAAATACGTTATAATCGTAATTAAACTAAACTATACCTGTTCCATCTCCATACAGCACTCTGACTCTGTAGGTATCATTGTCCGACTCCGGGTCGAAATGAACACCGTTACTGAGAGTTTCTGATATTATCATCTTTCCATAAGATGAAATTGTCCTGAGAGACTGAGTGTGAGCTCATGAAGCTCAGCCCCCTGTGCCGTGCAGCAGCAGCTTATTTGCATTTAATGGGCACACAATAAAACAGCGCGTTTTTCTGAGCACCAAAAAATGACAATTTAAACATGCTGTAAAAAATGATCTGTTGGGTATTTTGAGCTAAAACTTCACATACACACTCTGGGGACATCAGAGACTTATTTTACATCTTGTGAAAAGGGGCATAATAGGTCCCCTTTAAGATATAGCTTTTTACGTGTGACGTTACCAGGTGCTGTCCGTGGGGGTGGTGCTGAATTTGATTATATCGATGGCTCGAGAATCAATTGTTCACTTATGCAGGTGCTGCTTCACTGCGTTATGTGAGAAAGCGATGTTCTTTATAAAAGAATCACATCTGAAATAGTTGAAATTGCATTTATTAGGATTAATGGGATATTTAAAAAAATAATCTGCCACAATAACGGCCAATTTCAAATGTTTACGTGGTTTGTTCTTTCTCCTTTTTGTTCGCTGAGGTGGAGTTGTGATGAAAAATGTTTCTTGTAAATACTTTCCAGCACAGTGACAAAAGTGTACAATGCAGGTATGGTGCTCGGCAGTGATTAAAAAATGATTTAAACAGTAAAGTCTGATGTGATCTCTTCTTGTAAACTTAGAGATGTGGATTCGGACAGTAAATAAATTACCACATGCACACAACCTTGGTGTTTGTCAAATAACGTCTCGGGTTACGACTGTAACCCTTGTTACACGAGGGAACGAGACACTGCATCGACTATGACAATTTGGGGAACGCCCCCCAGCGTAGTGCCTCTGAAGCATGAATGAAACTAAGCCAATCATGATTGGTGTTGCGTCATGACGTAACGTGCAACGGCATACACGGAAGCTACAAAGGGAACACACAAAACAGAGTTAGCTTCTGTGATGAAGCAACTTGCTCCCAGGCAGGGGAAGGCGTGGCGAAGGGACGCAGTGTCTCGTTCCCTTCTCAGGGAACAAGGGTTACAGTCGTAACCCGAGACGTTCCCTTTCGAGGGAACTCGAACTGCGTCGACTACGACACTTTGGGGAACGAGTACCCACTATGCCAGAACGAGCCCTGCCTGTCCCAGTGGGAAGCTGCGCACAGGCACACTTAGGACGAGAGCACTAGAGTGCCAGGCATAAAAGGGATGTCCAGACTATAAAATCTAATAAAAGTGTGTGGGGTGGCCCATCCAGCTGCATCACACACTTCTTGGATCGGGGCCCCTGAAAGGAGGGCTCTAGAGGACGCCATGCCTCTGGTTGAATGAGCCCTCACGGCCAAAGGTGAAGGCAAACTGATAAGCCATACATATTACCTGAACGATCCAGTTGATGATGGTCTGTTTAGATGCGGGAAGCCCCTTCTTGGACGACCCGAAACACACCAGCAATTGGTCTGACTTCCGCCATGAAGAGGACCTCTGAATATATATCTTGAGAGCTCTGACAGGGGAGAGCAAATTAAGTCTCTTTTCATCCACCGTCAGGTGAGGTGGGGGATGAAAAGCCTGCAGAACCGTAGGCCGTGCCACATTAGAAGGCACTTTAGGCACATAGCCCGGCCTGGGATGCAAGATAGCCTTAATGTCGCCTGGAGCAAACTCCAGTCACCCATGAGATATCTAGAGCGCCTGATGGTCTCCTGCTCTCCTCAGAGAAGTAATGGCTAGTATAGAAGATACTTTGAGGGAAAGGTTCTTGGCCTCAGCCGACTCCAGAGGTTCGAAGAGGGCCTCGACCAGCCCTTCGAGAACCACTGCCAGGTCCCATGTGGGAACCCTGGTACGGGCCGCAGGTCTCATCCTCCAAGCCCCACGGAGGAAACATACGACCAGCTGATGTCTCCCCAGAGTCCCATCACCCAGAGGAGCATGGAAAGCCACAATGGAAGCCACGTACAACTTAAGTGTGGACAGGGTAAGATCAGCCGAAAATCGATCTTGGAGGAACTCCAGCACTGAAGCCACTGGGCAGTTAACTGGGTCCACCTCACGCTCTCTACACCAAACGGTGAAAACGTTCCATTTCAGGCCGTACAATTTCCTTGTGGAGAGAGCTCTAGAGCTGAGGATGGTCTCTACTACTCCTACTGACAGGCCAGCCTCTCGGTACTGTGCCCCCTCAGGGGCCAGACCCACAGTTTCCATAGCTCTGGCCGAGAGTGATTAAGCCCTCTGCCTGCGTCAGCAGATCCCTCCTGATGGGAATCTCCCATGGAGGGCCGTCCAGGAGCGAAATTATGTCTGAGAACCATACTCGGGCCGGCCACAACGGGGTACTAACAGTAACAGACTGACCCCGTCGTGATGGACCCTCTCTAGAACTCCCGGAACCAAAGCAATCGGGGGAAATGCGTAAAGACGCAGCCTCGGCCACGTCTGCACCATGGCATCCAACCTGGATGTGTGAGAGAGAACCACAGTGGACAGTGTGTCGTTTCTCTCAAGACTTGAACAGATCCACTTCCACTGGGCCGAACCTCTGACTCCACCACCTAGGAGTGGAGTCTCTGTTCCCCGGGCCTCAGCCCCTGCCTCGACAGGATGTCTGCTCCTTGATTCTGATCCCCTGGGATGTATGTTGCTTTGAGAGACATATGGAAGAAAAATAATGTCAAATGTTTTTGAAATAAAAAGCCTGTTGAATTGCACTACTTGAAAAAAAAATAGGCATTACATTAACCATGCTTGCATTTTAATGCATTGTATTTTTAGGGCTTGCATTTTTATGGGCTGAAATTCAACATGGTTGAATATTTAAGCTGTGAATATTTCAATTAAAAACATTTCAAACACATTTTCATTATTAAAAATTCAATAATCCATATTCACCTTTCATATTTCACTTCCAAAATATTCAAACTGTTTAAAAATACAACCTATAATATTCAACAGGCATTTTTCGGTCCATTTTATTTCGCTTTGCAAATTCACTTCCACAAATTCAGTGGTTCAAATTCGACAGTAAATTCAACATTGACATCCAGGAACTGCAGGAAAAGCAGTAGATTGCCGAGCATACTCTCCATCTGCTGTTAGTCAACCTCACCAGCAGGTGGTGCAAAAGCGCGTGTTGTTGACGAAGACCAGCAACAGTTAGAACAAGCCATTTTTTCATAAAACTCATTTACAGCAATGTACGTGTATTTGTGATTATTATGAAGGCGGTTTTATGTTAAATTCAGTGTCTTCACGGTTACTTTTCCTGTGTAGCCTACATGCATCTTTCTCTACCGTGAACAAGATTATAATGCTTTTCCACGATGCAGTTTTATGACTTTTTATGACTCAAAAAGTCTAATCACAATCAATCAAAACAATGTATACAATCATAGATGATTCACAAATAATTACAATAATTAGAAAACATTATGCGATAAAATTTCAAATTGGAGCCTGTACTCCGTTGATTCTTGCACCCAACAACACAACAAGATGACATTTAATAACAATAATAATAATTTAAGCTCCTTATTATGTAGCCAAATCTGTGCTGGTTTGTATTAGCCACCTCCAGTTGTCCGTTTGTTTTGCCTCCAGCTAACGCTGTGACGTAATTGTGACGTCGGCGCAAAAGGGGTCTATAGTATTTTTAATTGCTTTATATTTTTTAATGGAAACAGGTCTTGTGCATTTTTTGAACGAAAATATTTTCTCAGACAATCTGTTGTTATTATGATAAGCAATTATCTCTGCAGTTAAAACACAGCACGCCACAGGAAAAGTGTTAAAGCATCGCATTCACTACAAATATTTATATTTATTGAATATAAAAAAATGTTGTAGCTTCTCAGTAATGATTTCATGTAATTTAAGTGTTTATCTCCATTAATGAGAATGGCATATTTAATCTAAATGTTTATATCAGAAGTAAAACATAGTTTAAATCATTAATGTATTTATTTAAAATGGAGGAAGCCAAAACCACATTTGTAGTGTAACGCAATAGGTCGCACTCGCAGCATCAAACAGTTGTCCGCTCTGAACAGTCACAGCCGCATGCAGCACCAAACAAAAAGGCGAGACCTCACCGAAGACGCGCTCAAGCCTAAATGCAAGCGCGATAATAACGTCACATAACTTATTATAATGCGGACAAATGGGCTTCTAGCTCATTATGCCACAATCAGGACTCATAATGAAGATTTCCGTTTTTACTTAATCTGCCGTTCTCTTACGAGAGGTCTCTCGTACTGCGTCTTAGCTAAGACGCTATGGGAAAAGACCTCTTTTCACGAAATACTGAAGCCAAAAATTATCCTTAATTTTGTATTATTGTAAAACGCGTTGCAGCAGCACGCGGCCATAGGCGAGACGGCTCGCTCGCTCATTGGCTGCTCTGAGGCAACTGCATTAGCCTATCGAGCGAGGCCTGAAGTGACGTCAGGCCAATGAGGGTGCTTCGCGCCCTCTGTGCCACTTCCCGCCGAAAGGGGTGTGGCTTACCCCTATAAAGGGAGCTCGAGAAGGCTGATCCACTAATTTTTCATCTCTTCAGCGAAGCTCACGCATCGCTGGATCACGGGAAGAAGCCGCGCACCGTCTGAGAAAGCACCTTCAGCGGGACGAGCCACTCTAGAAGCTGCTGGCCCACGCCGCCTTCCACCGCCGTTCCTGCTGCGCTATCCGGCGCCTATATCCTTCTCTAAGCTGTGTTTTATGTACCATTTAACACTAAAAGAGCTGGGTGTCTTTTTCAAGACGCCCCCCCCTTTCCGAGAGGATCATGCAGCTCTCGCGCTCGCTGACGGCGCCGCCCTCACTCCGAGCCGATTGCCTATGGTGACTTTGAGAACTCGCCTGGCATTCTTCTGCGAGGCTGCTCCTCCTCCGCGGACGGGGTTAGTTTTTTCTTTGTTACAAGAAAACCCTGCCCCCGCGCGCGTCATTCACCGGCGAAAGGAGAAAAAGTGTTCTTAGTCTCGCTGAGGCCAGACTGCCTTTTTTTCCCTCACATTTCTCAGTTCCCTGATTAGGCAACTGGAAATATCATATTGCCGCAAGCGAGTCTGTGACATACACGCATGCCTGTCAGCAAACGCCAAAGAATACATATGACGCTCAGCGCATCCAAAAGCCTGTGTGTTTCCCCTGTGGCTCAGTGGTGAAATCATAGACTTTTCGCATGGGAGACCGGAGTTCGAATCCCGGTCTAGCGGCTTATATTTATGCCGCCAATGCTTTGCTCTGTCAGTCCCCTGAGGGCGACTGCGGAGGTGCATTTTGCAAACAGCAAGCGCGTAGTACCCGCTTGCCTGCAACCAAACACCGCTCTACGGTTCCCGTGCGTCACTGGCGAAAGGAGAATAGAGTGTTTTTAGCCCCGCTGAAAACCGGACGATTTCCACTCTTCTCACATTCTGGCACTCTTCAGGCGTCTGAAAATGTCAGTATTGCATGTTGTGCTTCCCGCATGCCTGCAAACAAACGCCAGTGCGGATAATACCCGCGCTGACTGAATGCCTATATGACTTCACTGTGGCCCAGTGGTAGATTCCCAGGCTTTCGCGCGGTTGACCCGGGTTCGGTTCCCGGGTCCGCCGGCAGAAAATATTTTTGCCGCCAAATGCAAATCACTCTGTCAGTTCTCTGAGAGGCCACTGCAGATGTGTATTTTGCAGCCGACGAGCACGTGGTACAACCCGCGCTCGACTAGCCGCCGCCCCGCTCCGCGTGGGCCACGGCTAGGGTTTACGGTGAAGCACAAAGCCATCCTAGCACGCCTAGGAAAGCGCCGGTGTCCGAGCCCCACCGTGGCCGGACTTTCACCGAAGCCCGTCGCTCGTTCAGTTCCAAGAAATGTGACTGTTCCAGTGTATTCTGCAGTGTACAAGCCCGCTTGCCTGCACACAAAAGCCTTTTACGGCTACCCAGATAAATCCCTTGGGATGTATTTTCTGGTGTCCCGGCCACGGCCGATGGTGCTATATGTGTAGAGAAGATGCCCACTGCCTAGTGCCCATCCCTGCACACAAGCACAGCCCTTCACATAGGGCCCGCGCTCATAAATTCGACTCAGGTCGATCACGCACACCATGTTCTGCATGTCTCATGTTTTCTGTAAACGAAACCTGTGTGCATTCGCTCTGCTCAGGCAGACAGTGCGCTCACTGCAGTGAATGTGCCCGCTCTCCGCGCCCACTTTCACTCACAGACATTATATGTCCCACGGGACTCGCCCAGCCCTCCCTCACTCGGTTAAGCACCGCAGCGGGGTCGAGCGCGGGCAGTCTGCCCGCTGTTATCAGCGCGCTAAAGCGCCTCTGCCGCCAAACGAGCAGAGCGCGCTTCAAAAAAAATAAAATAATAATAAATCCCGGCCACGGCCGATGGTGCTTCAAGTGTAGAGCAGATGCCCACTGTCCAGTGCCCATCCCTACGCACAAGCACAGCCCTTCGCAGGGCCTGCGCTCATAGAATTGACTCAGGTCGATCGCGCATTCAACATAGTAAACGTGCCCACTGCCTCAATGCCCACGAACACTATGTTCTGCAAATGCCACGGTTTCTGTGAAACGAAACCTGTGCGCGCTTGCTCTGCTCAGGCAGACAGCGCGCCCGCAGCAGTAAATGTGCCCGCTCCACCGTGCCCACACTTACTCACAGACATCATGAGTCCTACGGGACTCGCTCAGCCCTCCCTCACTCGGTTAAGCGCCGTAGTGGGGTCGAGCGCGAGCATTCTGCCCGCTGTGATCAGCGCGCTCCCCGCCTCAGATGTCACAGGCATGACGCCTATGTTACAGCACACCGAAGCACTTCTGTCGCCCAGCGACCAGAGCGCGCTTCGCATCCAACCTTGAGCCTACCATGCAGATGCATGGGCAGCGCTTCCAGGGGTTTCGGATTGGGTGCTAGACATTATAAAGAGAGGCTACTCGCTGCAGTTTTGTCGCCGTCCTCGTCGCTTCACAGCGCGAGTCGAAACTACGGTGAATTCGGAAGTAGCACACCTTCTTCGTGCATAAATATCAAAACTGATGAGCAAAGGGGCTATAGAGCCTTTATCTCAAGCTCAAAGCGAAGGGGGGCTGTACAACAGATACTTCCTGGTTCCCAAAAAAGACGGGGGTCTCAGACCCATACTGGATCTAAGACAGCTGAACAAAGCATTAGCGAAACGCAGTTTCAAAATGCTCATGACCAGAAAAAACCTCGCGCATTTTCGCCGAGGAGACTGGTTTATGTCGATAGATCTGAAGGACGCATATTTTCAAATACAAATAGCGTCACGTCACAGGCGATACTTGAGATTCGCCTTCGAGGGCCAGGCATACCAGTACACAGTCCTGCCGTTCGGCCTGTCCCTAGCGCCCCATACATTTACGAGGTGCATGGACGCAGCGCTCGCGCCTCTCAGACCCGAGGCATGCGAGTGCTGAACTATTTGGACGACTGGCTGATTCTAGTTCAATCACGATCAGAGCTCGTGGAGCACAGGACCATTTTACTCGATCACCTCGAGAATCTCGGTCTCAGAATCAACTGGGCGAAGAGCTCTCTGAACCCCAGTCAAACGATATCGTTTCTGGGCACAGTTCTGGACTCACAGTCTATGATAGCGCGTCTGTCACCACAGCGCGTGCTAGGCATTCAGCGCGCAGCGAGCTCTTTCCGCTGCGGCGCGACCATCACGCTCAAAATGTTTCAACGGATGCTCGGTCTTATGGCCTCAGCATCAGCAGTTCTCCAGCTGGGCCTGCTTCGCATGCGTCCTCTGCAGTTCTGGTTGATGGCGCGAGTACCGCGCAGAGCGTGGGCATCCAGTCAGCTGCGTCTCAAGGTCAATCAGAGTTGTGTTACAGCTCTGAAACCTTGGAGAGCAAGCGGCTGGTACCAGTCAGGTGTAAGCCTGGGGACTTCCTCGAGAGTGAAAATGGTGTCGACAGACGCCTCCACCTCGGGATGGGGAGCACTGCTCGAGGGCAGACCGGTCTTTGGCCAGTGGTCAGAACTGGAGAAGTTCCAACATATCAACTGCCTAGAAATGCTGGCAGTGGACAACGCGCTGACGCGTTTTTGTCCCCAAATAAAAGGACACCACGTCCTAGTCCGCTCGGACAATATGTCTGTGGTGTCCTGCATAAATCGCCAGGGCGGTCTCAGATCCCAAAACTTATACAGGCTGGCGGACAGACAGGCTGTCCAGGAACAACATTCCTACGGGCAAATAGTCTCTACACCCACAGACAGTCCAGCTGTTGTGGGAGAGATTCGGCAGAGCGGATGTAGACCTGTTCGCGTCTCACGAAAACGCTCACTGCCCCGTGTTCTTACCAAAAGCGAGAGCGCGCTGTCCCAAACGTGGCCGCGCTGTCCGCTCTATGCTTTTCCCCCCGTCTCACTCCTGCCTCAGGTGATAGAACGGATCAGGGAAACGAAATGCTCAGTGCTGCTTGAAGCACCGTTCTGGGAGAACCAACCTTGGTTCCCAGTTCTGATGCAGTTAGTAGACACTGCCCCATGGCCAGTGCCATTTGAGGAGGGACCTCCTCTCTCAGGCCAGGGGTTCGATTTGGCACCCTCACCCGGAATTGTGGTCCCTCCACGTGTGGGCGCTCAACGGGTACCCGCTGATCTCTCAGTGGGAGTGCTAAACACTATCACTCAGGCTAGAGCTCCGTCTACCAGACATCTCTACGCCTCAAAGTGGTCGGTATTCTCCAGCTGGTGCACAGCTCGGGGTTTCTCACCCTCCGACTGTAGGGTGACGGAGGTTCTCTCCTTCCTACAAGAGCTGTTGGATAAGGGCAGAGCCCCTTCCACGCTCAAAGTCTATGTGGCGGTTATCGCAGCGTTCTATAACACAACGCTCGGTCACTCAATAGGAAGGAACGATTTAGTCATCCGCTTCCTCAGGGGAGCTAGGGGGCTGAATCCTCCCAGGCCCCCTTCAGTCCCTATGTGGGACCTCTCTACGGTTTTGGAAGCCATGAAAGGTGATCCTTTCGAGCCCTTCCAAACAAATAGCCTCAAACATCTGTCTTTCAAAACAGTGTTTTTGCTGGCTCTCGCTTCAGTGAAGCGTGTGGGTGACCTGCACGCGCTCTCTGTGAGCGCGGCGTGCTTGGAGTTTGGGCCAAACGACTCAAGAGTCATACTCAAACCTAAGCATGGTTATGTTCCAAAATCCCTCAACACACCGTTTTGGGCTCAGGTCATTTCCCTGTCTGCCCTGCCGGTGTCGGGCGAGGAAGGAGACGCAAGCGCTCTTTGTCCAGTTAGGGCACTAAGAGCTTATGTGTCTCGCTCGTCTGTTTTTCGACAGACTGAGCAGCTATTTGTCTCGTTCAGTGGACGTTCCAAGGGACTGGCTGTTTCGAGAAAAAGCCTATCCAGATGGATAGTTGACACCATAGTGCTGGCTTACACTGCCAAGGGCTTACAGTGCCCGTTGAGTGTCAAAGCGCACTCCACGAGAGGTGTCGCCTCTCCGTGGGCTTGGTCTAGCGGGATCTCCTTACAGGACATATGTATGGCGGCGGGCTGGGCCTCGCCGTCTACATTCATAAGGTTTTATAACCTTGAGGTTCCCGCCTTGCAGGCTAAGCTACTGTCGGTTTAACAAATCAGTTCTGTCTGATTACGACGCTGAGATTGTGAGCGTTGTGCGCAGCCGACTAATATACTATGGGCAGTATGGCGTAAGACCCGCATTTTCCACATTAGTCAGGCTACCTGCCTTGTCTATGTGATGTCACGTTATCGCGTCTACGGACGCTGCTATATGTGGGACAGAGGGAACCCCCCCCCCCCCTTCCTGTTCCAGGACTCTCTGTGAGTCCCTCTGGTGATTGTGCACTTTAAATCCTGGGCTTCGCTTCCAGGTTTATTAGTGTCTGATCCCAGCACGCACGGCGTTTTACAATGGGTCCCATAGCGTCTTAGCTAAGACGCAGTACGAGAGACCTCTCATAAGAGAACGTACTCGGTTACTAAAGTAACCTCGGTTCTCTCTAGAAGAGGGAACGAGTACTGCGTTCCCTGCCGTGCGTGCGATCCACTCTGGTTCGCTTCGGCGATGAAAAATGAGTGGATCAGCCTTCTCGAGCTCCCTTTATAGGGGTAAGCCACACCCCTTTCGGCGGGAAGTGGCACAGAGGGCGCGAAGCACCCTCATTGGCCTGATGTCACTTCAGGCTTAGCTCGATAGGCTAAGAGCGAGCGAGCCGTCTCGCCTATGGCCGCGTGCTGCTGCAACGCGTTTTACAATAATACAAAATTAAGGATAATTTTTGGCTTCAGTATTTCGTGAAAAGAGGTCTTTTCCCATAGCGTCTTAGCTAAGATGCAGTACTCGTTCCCTCTTCTAGAGAGAACCGAGGTTACGTTAGTAACCGAGTACGTTATATAGGCCTATGCCGTCAGTTTCACTAAATGGCCCTGTGAGAGACCAAGCTGGCAGGCATGAGGAGTCAGAAAATAGGTTTCCAAAAAAATACGTTTTTATTTACAAAAACTAATTTAAAGAATAACAGAAAATTCTGGGCCCATAAAAGAGGTCAACTAAACAAAACTTAACTCAGGTAACATAACCTTAACATGAACAACCCAAAACCTGGGCAAACCAACAGACCTCCTAGACTGAGACATGGGGAAAACTTATATAGTGGCTGATCAGGCCATTCTGAAACAAAAGGGGGTAAACAAAACACATAATATATAAACCACAATAACAACAACACATGTTAAACCAATGCTACCTGATATGAACCAAAGATAAATCAATTAAATAATCATAACAACAAAATATAACTAACAAAGAAAAGAACACATCTCAAATGGAAAAATGGAATCCTCTGCCACCCCCATGATATGGGACAACATGGCGCAGTCCAATTATTCATTCCCCTATTTAAACAGCCTGGCGTCAGTTGAAAGTCCTTTTGCCTGTCAGCCAGCCAGAGACCCCCATCAGCAACTCCCCAAGAACTGGTAACTCAAAAAGAAAGGTATTAATTTCACAGAACCTAACTTAATGAACCTGAAATTAGCTAAATTGACAAAGTTAACTAAATGTGTGCACCCAAAAAGAAAACTAAGTCAAATAACTAATAAACCGTTTTTTAAACCTAAAATGTGTGTCCAGTTATTTATTTTATATATTATGTAAGGTGCTCAAAACAAATGAAAGGGTTACCAACATGAGTTGTTGTTTCCATGTGTGGCTGCTAGTGCGGCCATCACAGGCCCAATGTGCTCGGGGTGATGGATGTTTGCTTCAAGTGATAGGCTTGGTGAGTGAAATTATATTTGCATTATCTTTCTGTATATGTATAATTTTCTTTACATTTTCTGTCTAAAAGTGACCAAAAAGACATTTAACTCCAGCTCACCATCGGACAAAATGGCAGCATATAACAATAAACATGATTATAAACAAGTTAATTAACATATAAACATGTCGGATAAATATAATTTGAATATTTACATTTATTTACATATTTTAAACACCATTTCTGCTTAATTTCTGTTTGTAAATCATACATGGGTTAACAAAACTTTTTTTCTTTAATCAGTGTAAATTAGTTAAATTAATTAGCCTATTATACATATTTTTGGTATGGTAAGCTATCAATGCATGTATTGCTTCCCCCTTTTATTAATTGCTTTTGCTTGTTTAATCCTTATTGGTAATTTGCTCTGTTCGATGGAATCATATAAAATAGAACATCACTGCTTTCCTTCCTAACAGTTTGACAACGTTTTTTTTGGATTACAATGCAGTAAAGACTCATCACTCAAAATGAAATGGTGTTACTTATATACACAATAAGTTACACTGTACTTAAGCTTTGTCAGTGCCAAAAGGCTCTTACGGACATTCATCACTTATGTAACTATATTGATGCTCAAACGGCAATGAGCGCGCATGCGCATTTACAGCATCATCAGCACCAGCTCAACAGAACATCGCGATGCTGCTGCCTCTTCTTGTGTTTACTATCGTTTGGGGAAGATTTGGTTATGAAAACCTTTAGAATATCGTCATACATGCTGATGGATGTTTTCTCTATCGTACCACACACATAAGCCGAGACGTGGAAGCTAAATAAAGAGCTCTGACAGGAGTCAATCTCTCATTACAGTGAGGGCCTTATCAGAGCGCGTAACATCGTTTTCATCAGGACTGACCAGGGCTCTTATTTTTATTTCGTGATTTCATGTGTATAAAGGTGTAATTATCTGCTCAGTGGGATGCACATCAGTGCTTTGCCGTACTCTCTCTCCGTTATAATGGCTGCTCTATATCAGGGCACGGACGTGTCCTCACCGGATAAATATCTGGCGTTAAAAGACGTCAGAGAGGTGAAGGAGGAGACCACTCTGGACGAGAAGCTCTTTCTGCTGGCCTGCGAGAAGGGTAAGTTCATTTACCATTACAATACGAATGTATTTAAATATATATTGTATAACACAACAATAATAGTATATTAGGTTATATTTATGTTAGATTTTGAGATATAAACAAAATACTTATAGTATGTTAACTTTTTTATTGTTTCTATTATGTATCATTGTTTTATTAAAATATAATATCTCTCATATCAAATATTTAGTTCATATTTAGTTCATATTTAGTTATGAAACCCTGTGTGTGTGTGTGTGTGTGTGTGTGTATATATATATATATATATATATATATATATATATATATATATATATATATATATATATATATATATATATATTATATGATATATATGTATATTTATTTTTATTTTATTTTTTTAGCAATATTATTAAATTATTGCTAATAATATAGTACGTTTATGACCTAATATTAATTTAGAGATAATTTAGAGGATGTTTTTTACTTTTAATAAAATGGTCACATGTAGAAAAACAGCAACATAAGAAGTGCTAGAATAGAAAGTTTCAAAAATGTCTTTGATTAGAACAGAGACGAAGATGTAGTTTAGTTAACTAAAAAAAATAAGATAGAGATTTTATTTCGAATGGTTTAAGGGTAATTGTATACAATTAAAATAATTGTAATCAAATAATGGACTGTAAGAATTTCACATATTTATTTTGCATTACGTACTACTAGTGTGGTTCTAGTAATTTGTTTTGAGATAAGTAGATTTTAAGAGCTTGACTGATGGCTCAGACCTGGTTCATACAGCAGTGCGCTGCGTAGTTTATTTCCAAACATTCCAGAAACAGCTTGGAAAACTAATGAATTTCCTCTGGTTACATTGTGCAGACAGGAGTCAGTTGCTATTCTTTTACCATATAAAGAAATCCTAAAATGGCTCAGGGAAGGATATCTCTCCTTTAAGGGCAATATAATTTTCCATCACAAACCACTGTCCTCTCTTGCTGATAACATTTAGTTGTCATTGTATAAACCATTGAACCTGTATTGTTACCTAACTGCATTTTAAGGAGACTACTACATGGTAAAGAAACTTCTGGAGGAGAAACGACATGGTGAATTAAACATTAACTGTGTAGATGTACTTGGGAGAGATGCTGTCACCATTTCAATCGAAAATGAGAATCTAGACATATTGCAGTTGCTCTTGGACCATGGCTGTCAGGTAAGAAAACACCCATGTCCTCAGCTCATGCATAACATATTATATAAAACCAATCTGTTAATTTGGGATGGGTGTGTGTGTGTGTGTGTGTGTGTGTGTGTGTGTGTGTGTGTGTGTGTGTGTGTGTGTGTGTGTGTGTGTGCGCGCATGCGTGTGTGCAGGCCACAGATGCATTATTAGTGGCTATTGATTCAGAAGTGGTAGGAGCAGTTGATATCCTGCTAAACCATCGGCCCAGGCGTTCCTCCAAGCCTTCTATTGCGGTTGGTCTATTTTTCAATTATATATTCTTTTTTTTATTTTAAAAATATAAAATCTACCAGTTAACTTGTTGGAAATGCTTGACAGAATTTTTTCTCTTGATCTTAAAAACCTTTTGTTTTGTTGAAACGAATAGTGAAGGAAAAGCCAAGCGTCTCGCACACATATGCCCTTTTGAATGATATGTCTATTTTTTGGAAGAGTTTCTTTTTTTATATTTGATTGACTAAATATTAGTATTTTACTATCAGTGATATTTATACGGTTTTATATTTATTTATTTATATTTATAAATAGTATTTTTATAAATATTCATATTTCAAACTCCTTTTTTTTTTTTTTTTTTTTTAGAAATTAATGCAGCGCATTCAAAACCCAGAGTATTCCACCACAATGGATGTTGCTCCAGTCATTCTTGCTGCCCACAGGAACAATTATGAGATTCTGACCATGCTATTAAAGCAAGACATCTCACTGCCCCGACCCCACGCTGTAGGGTGCGAGTGCACCCTCTGTAATGCCAAAAACAAGAAGGACAGTCTTCGCCACTCAAGGTAATAATTTTATCTAATCAACCAAACCATTTGGTTTATTTAATTTTTCTTATTCACACATTTAAAAAACTTTTTTAACATTTTTATTGCATCTTCTTATTGTATATACTGTATATATATATTTTTATTTTTGTAATCTATACATTTATTTAATAATTTTCCCATTTTCCCTATCCAGAGTTTTTAAAGTGAATTCTGTATTTATATCTTATAAAAAAAAAAAATAGAAAAGCATTTGAGAGAACGATTAAGATTTATTAGTTCAAAGTTGAAAAAACGTTGAAGGCTTATCAGGGACATAGTCCGATCTTTATTCAAGGACATGTAAGACATTTCAACCTATATGATACATACTTAGGGATTTCAAGTAGTCCCAGTTGAAAATGCACCTATAAATACATTTGATAAGAACAAACAGACATGCTAAAGTATATTTACAATGTGTAGTTGTGTTGCAATGTTTTTAGTGTTCTCCTTCCTCCTCCATCGTGTCTCTTGCAGGTTCCGTCTAGATATCTACCGGTGCCTTGCCAGCCCATCCTTGATCATGCTTACAGAAGAAGACCCCATTCTGAGAGCATTTGAGCTCAGCACTGATCTGAAAGAGCTGAGCCTGGTGGAAGTAGAGTTTCGGTAATGGAAGAGTGATTAGAGAAAGAGGTCTCATAGGGATAACTGCTAAATGAGAGAGCTAAACAGCAGCAAATACCCTCTTTGCTTTGGTTTTGACCATTTTACAGATGCATGCATTTTAATAACAATTAATTTACTGGGGACAAAAGTTGTTCTGTTGTAGAAAGAACCAGGATTTTTGCCAATGGTTAGACACCTAATCATATTGAGTTAAAGGTGCAGTTAAAGTGATTTCTGAGAAACACTATCTATGTTTATATGGAGACACCTTTTGTTTCAATCAGAATGAATTAATTGAATTGAAACCAAACGTTGTGTTTACATGACTGCTAAATAAAATCATCAGGTTGATGTGCGCGTTTTATATGTCACAATCTTCAATATCGGAATAGATTTTTTTTACACGAGTTTCCCGCTGTTTACTCAGACTATTCTCCTAAATTGCTTCTTTTCTTCATTTTAAAGAACAGACTTAATATTTATCTATTTCGGGTCCTAATTAGGAGACGACGTGCATGAATCGTTGTGCCATGCTGCACAATGTCTGTGTGGATGAAAGTCCAAAACAAGGACTGATGGGACGTTGTCCTGCTCCACTTCACAGATGATGGGCCCTATTTTAACGATCTGAAACGCAAGTATCAAGTGCGAAACGCAAGTAACTTTGTGGGCGGATCCCGGATGCTGTTGCTATTATACCGGCGGGATAAATGACTCTTGTGCCCGACGCAAATCTAAAATGGGTTGGTCTGAAGTAGCTTCATTATTCATAGGTGTGGTTTGGGCGTAACGTTAAATAAACCAATCAGAGCGACATCTCACATTCCCTTTAAGAGCAGGTGCGCTTGTTCCATGGCGGTTGCTATTATAACAGCGGATTTTCCAGGCGCACGCAGGAGCGGTTCACAGCCGAGGAGACCGACGTTCTCGTCAGGGCCGTAAAAGACAGAGAAGTGACGTTGTATGGGGATGGGAGAAACCCACCCAAATTAGCTTCGGTTAAACAGGCGTAACCCTCCCGTGGACCCACCACCTGCAGGAGGGACCGTAAGGGGCCGGTGCTAAGTGGATCGGGCGGCAGTCGAAGGCGGGGGCCTAGACAACCCGATCCCTGGACGCGGAATCTAGCTCTAGGGACATAGAACGTCACCTCTCTGGCGGGGAAGGAGCCTGAGGTTGTGCATGAGGTTCAGAGCTTCCGACTAGAGATAGTTGGGATCACCTCTACTCACGGCTTGGGCTCTGGAACCACACTCCTCGAGAGAGGATGGACTCTTCACCACTCTGGAGTTGCCCATGGTGAGAGGCGGCGGGCTGGTGTGGGTTTGCTTATAGCCCCTCAGCTCAGCCGCCATGTGTTGGAGTTTACCCCGGTGAACGAGAGGGTCGCTTCCCTGCGCCTTCGGGTCGGGGATAGGTCTCTCACTGTCGTTTGTGCTTACGGGCCGAACGGCAGTGCAGAGTACCCGGCCTTCTTGGAGTCTCTGGGAGGGGTGCTGGAAAGTGCTCCAACTGGGGACTCCGTCGTTCTACTGGGGGACTTCAACGCCCAAGTGGGCAGCGACAGTGACACCTGGAGGGGCGTGATTGGGAGGAACGGCCCCCCTGATCTGAACCCGAGTGGTGTTCTGTTATTGGACTTCTGTGCTAGTTACAGCTTGTCCATAACGAACACCATGTTCAAGCATAAGGGTGTCCATCAGTGCACATGGCACCAGGACACCCTAGGCCGGAGGTCGATGATCGACTTTGTGGTATGTCGACTCCGTATGTCTTGGACACTCGGGTGAAGAGAGGGGCGGAGCTGTCAACTGATCACCACCTGGTGGTGAGTTGGATCCGATGGCAGGGGAGGAAGCTGGACAGACTCGGCAGACCCAAACGTACTGTGAGGGTCTGTTGGGAACGTTTGGCCGAATCTCCTGTCAGAGAGATCTTCAACTCCCACCTCCGGCAGAGCTTCGACCAGATCCCGAGGGAGTCTGGAGATATTGAGTCCGAGTGGACCATGTTCTCCACCTCCATTGTCAATGCGGCCACTCGGAGCTGTGGCCGTAAGGTCTCCGGTGCCTGTCGAGGCGGCAATCCCCGAACCCGGTGGTGGACACCGGTAGTAAAGGGATGCTGTCAAGCTGAAGAAGGAGTCCTATCGGGCCTGGCTGGCTTGTGGGACTCCTGAGGCAGCTGATGGGTACCGACGGGCCAAGCGGACTGCAGCCCGGGTGGTTGTGGAGGCAAAAACTCGGGCCTGGGAGGAGTTCGGTGAGGCCATGGAGAAGGACTATCGGTCGGCCTCGAAGAGATTCTGGCAAACCGTCCGGCGCCTCAGGAATCTGTAATTATTTAAGTATATATATATAACTTATATTACTATACGTTAATTTTTATATATTTAGTTTTAATCTGTTTTCTCTGTTCACAGAAGCGCTCTAAGTGCATGATGTGACATTGTGAATCCATGTTCTACACTATCCTGCAATTTTCACTGGTTATAAAACACACAACAAGCTGCATATTACCTGCAAGTCATTTTCACTGAAATGTAGGCCTAATGCTTGATGGTTGGTGATGTATCCTCAGAAAAACTAACACCAGCGCATTGCCATTGTGACCCACCTATGATGACTTGACAGCTGAGCGCGGGCATTTCACTCACATTGGATAGGCCATGCTTCAATATCACATTTGCATAGTCCGAACTATTTGAATTTGTGATTGGTTGACTGCCAAATTAAAAAATTAAACAGAAAGATAAAATAGCGTTATTAACCAGTTAATAGCCATTTCAAATAAGCGTTTCTGTTCAGAACGATTCAATTTTATTTAGTTTCCGTTTCTGGTAATGTTCCTGTCTAAATTTTGTTTGTTTTAGTTTTTTGTTTTCGTTCATTGAACCGGTCCAGAGCCCTGGTTTAAACCACCTCTTACAATCTGAATAAAATTTTAGGGTATGTTTACACGACAACAATATACTAAAAACAGAAACGTTTTTCCTTTGCATTTTTCGAGTACAGACGGCAACGTTGTCAAAACGCTTCACGTTCACGGATCTGCGGAAACGACTAAAAATGCTGTATTTTGCTGCCTGGCCAGTAGTTGGCGATGTCACTTTGTAAAGAAACACTATGCACCTATAGACTGAACACGTAATATGCATGTGCATGCCGTAGCTGTTTTCACAAGTTTGCTTTTTTGTAGTTTGCACGAATGCAATAACGGTATCGTTTTCAAAAACGTGTTTAAAACACATTTTCTAAAGTTTGCATTTTCAGGCCCACAAAACGCCATTGTTGTGTAAATGAATGGCCAAAACACATAAGTTTTTTTGTTGAAAACGGTGTAGTGTAAACAGCCACTTTATCGGATTTGGCCAATTCATTCCGATTGACGTGGTTGCATGTGAGTTTTTATTCCGACTGCGTTAGTAGTCTGATTATAATCATTAAGCTAATGTTAATATTTAAAATCGACACCCAAACAAAAACACCCCTTCCTTCATTGCTCCGCCCCCAAAATAATAAGCACACTATGGAAATCAGCTGTGATTCTACAACAACAGCGGCATACAATAGCATATCTTGGTTCAATGTTACTCATATATTGAGCAGAAACAAAGCAACCTCGGCATTCATTTCCAGGCCTTCCCACTCTCTAACGTCTCTCCAGCACTGGAAAGCTTTTCCAATATTAATGCAGATAAAGACATTTTTACAGCACACAAACAGACATAGCTAATATTCAAAATATTTTTTGTTTACGTGTGGATTAAAATTTTCAATAGCGTTTTCAGTGAACAGAAAGAACCATTTTGTACATAGTACAAAGAACATTTTAAAAATCTAAAGAACCCTTTTCCACTATAAAAAACTTTTTATGCAATGGAAACATTCCATGGATGTTAAAGTTCCTTCATGGAAACACAGATGCCAAAAGAACCTTTATTTGTAAGAGTGTAGAAGAAATTAAGGTTTTTCCTTCTACTGCTTATTCTGGGTCTCATTGACATTATTACAGGAATGATTATGAAGAACTTGCCCAGCAGTGCAAGATGTTTGCCAAGGACCTGCTGGCTCAGGCCCGCAACTCTCGTGAACTGGAAGTCATACTGAACCACACGTCCAGTGAAGACCAAGTGGACAAGAGAGGCCTGCTGGAGGAACGCATGAACCTCAGTCGCCTCAAACTGGCCATTAAATACAACCAAAAAGAGGTTAATGAGAATTTTTAACAAAAATTACTGTGCTTGTGTCCTCTCAAGCCTGGGCTGCGTTTCTCATACAACGATGTAACACATTGCTTTAGTACCATGATGCATCGATGGAAAATGAACTACTCTTAAAAATAAAGGTTCCAAAAGGGGAATTTCTCAACGATGTCACAGAAGAATTATTTTTGGCTCCTTAAAAAAACCTTTCAGCTAACAGTTCTTAACAGAACCAGTTTTTTTTTTCTTAGAGTGAAGAAAATGTTAATAAGCTTAAGAACCTTTTTCCACCTTAAAGAATACTTTGTGCAATGGAAATGTTCCATGAATTTCTTCATGGAACCAAAGATACCATTAAAGAACCTTTATTTTTAAGATAGTTTCCCGAAACGGTAGTAACTACGCCGTATGAACGACGTTGGTTCAACAATAGAGAACCATTTTTTGATGATGTCATGCAGCATGGTGGAGATGTAAATAATGAACATGGCGTACGAGGACTATGTCGCTATTTTTGTTCTGTTGTTTTGCTTCAGTTGCAGGTTCCCTCTTATGTCGTATTCCTGTTCAATGGAATGAAAGATGCTAGCATGCATGTCAGCCTGCTTATTTTGCCCCAGAGCACAAGTCATACAAAAAAAAACAAAAAAACTATGCTTCAGGTCAAGAGCTGTGGAAGTGTGTGATGCTGTTTGTGAATGTTCTTTGAAACTATGGTTCTGGGAAACACCAAATCATTAAATATATTGGTTAAATTACTATATTACAACATTGCCAACAACATAATCTGCAATCATAGTTAGGAAATGTACACCTGGTTAACTTGCTTAATCAGTAGACAAATATTGTCAGATTAAATGACTTGACAGATATATAAGCCTTTATTTTATGAGAAAAGACCATATACATGTCTTTTTTGTAATGTGTTTTCTCTTTTTCTGACCTGTAGTTTGTCGCCCAGTCCAATTGTCAGCAGTTCCTGAACACGGTGTGGTTTGGCGAGATGGCGAGCTACCGCCGCAAGCACACATGCTTAAAGATCCTGTATGTTTTGAGTGTTGTTCTGCTGTGGCCGCTGCTGTCCGTCTGCTACCTGCTGGGACCTCGTTCTCGTGTGGGCCAGGTCATCCACACACCTTTCATCAAGTTCATCATTCACAGTGCATCTTACTTCACCTTCCTACTGCTTTTAAACCTGTATTCACTGGTCTACAATGAGAACACGAAGAACTCAACGGGTCCCCCTTTGGCATCGATAGACTACTTTCTCATTCTCTGGATCATAGGTGAGGATGGGGGGCATTTGTGTACATACATGAACACTTTTATTTATTATTTTCTTGGTATCTGCTTTCTATCCAACAAACGAGAATGTTTTGCTGTGATTGTTGTTTCAGCAGGAAGAAAAAGATAAATCAAGTATTATAACAAATCATAAAGTGCCATGAATTCATCCCTAAGGCCTTGAGGCAAATGCCTCTTCCGAGTCAACACTTTGGTGATGTAATGCTGCATAGACTGTAGAGCAGAAGTACGCTGTGCATTTAATGGTACAAAAGAGTAGTTTGTAACATTGCGATTTTAAAAATTCATATAAATGTAAAGGTGTGTTCACACTTGTAGTTTTGATGTTTTTTAAGAGGTTAAGAGGTTCATGTTGTGGATTCAGTCTGTGGCAGCCTACATTCTCAAATTCAATGAAACATTCAATGAAGTCTCAATGTCAAAATTCTTTCAAATCTACCTTTGTAAAGATTATATTTATGAAGTCAGATAAAAAATCACAATGGACCCATGTCACGAGCCTTAAACTTATACGCAGTATATACATTCAGTTCGTCCATCTGTTCTTCATAATTTTACAGCACCATTAGTATGACTGATAAATTAGATAGATAATGTTCCTTTATGCGGAAGTGAGAAACAAAGCTATTGGTTAGATTCTCTCTAGAGCGCATTACCATGATACCACTGGGTAATTTGTTGCTAATGGCACTTGTTTTAGTTTTTGTCTTATTTCCTTTTATTAAGTATTTATGGCCTCAGATGGCTGTGAATTTTAATTTGTATGGTTTATTGTGCACCCTGACTTAAAGAATGCCATATGATCAAGTTGAAGTAAATTTAACTGCAAAGTAAACCGCATGAAGACCATTAGAGGAAGATGAATTCTTTACACTTCAGCTTTAAAGGGATAGTTCACCCAGAAATGAAAATTCTGTCATCATTTACTCACCCTCAAGTTGTTCCAAACCTGTAAGGATGTCTTTCTTCTGCTGAACACAAAATAAGATATTTACAAGAATGTTGGTAACCCATCAACTGTTTGGTTACCAACATTCTTTGCAATATCTTCTTTTTGTGTTCATCAGAAGAAAGAAATTCATACAGGTCTGGAACAACCCTCAAGTTGTTGTAAATGACAAATGAGTAAATTACAGAATTTTCATTTTTGGGTGAACTATCCCTTTAAGAATATGCACTGCTAATATCATTTACCTAATGTTTCTCTAGATGTGCATTTTACTCTCATCACATCAGCGTCCTTTCCAGCTTAATACAATGTTGCTGACTGCTGTTTTAATAACAGACACAACATCTAATCACACTAATCACCTTACAAATTAACTGAAATTCTATAAAGGAAATCATATTCAGCCCATTAGAGCTGATTCAGACATCTGTCTTCATTAATTTCCAAAACAACTGGACCGTTTCCAAACCACAAGCCCTCCAGTGTACTTTCATACATCAAAATGCCAACAGACTATCATATTCAACTGTCTTTAAAACTAGTTCAGCGAGTTTTGTGCTTTTTTGTGGTACATCCATTGTTGTGTTGTTACCTCTGACTTATCATCAGTGTTGGGTAAGTTTTAAAAAAGTAATTAGTTATAGTTACTAGTTACTTCTCACAAAAAGTAACTGCGTTAGTAACTGAATTACATCATTACAAAAGTAACTAATTACCAGGGAAAGTAACTATTGCGTTACTTAAAAAAAAAAAGAAAAAAAGTTTCTTGGATACCCCCAATATGAAATGTTAAATGAATTAAATGGACACTAAATAGAACATGCTTCTTAAGAAATGTACCAAAAATAAATAAATAGTAATAGAAAATATAGCCTACATACACATTATCATACACTAGTGCATATCATTAAAATGATAAAACTCACACACCTTTACAACTGGTAGACTGTATTGCCTACTTGAAGTATTTTCTTCCTCACAATATTAAGTTTAACAAAAAGTGCTCTCAATATAATACTGAACAATGTACCAACATAAATAATAATAATAAAATATAATCTTTATAATATTTTGGGGCTTTATTTTTATAACTTACAGAGAACGTCAGGGCCGCGGGAAGAGGTTTTAGGTTGGGGGTGCTGATTTTTTTTTTTTTTTTGGGGGGGGGGGGGGGGGGGGGTTCACCACTTTTGAATAAGAAACAATATCAAGACTATAAAACTCGTCAAAAAACGCGCACACACTCAAACCACCTGACTGCACATCACATTTTTGACTTTATTGATTCTGCTTTTATTCGTAATGCAATGGACCGGTCAACGGGACATAAATGAATCCAAAGGATGGGACTTTATGGGACATTTGCACAAAAAGAATAAATAACTTACCGTAGCCTATTTTATAAGTCGCTCCGGAGACGCATATCAGTCAAAAAATGCGCCACGAAGAAGAAAAAAACATATTTAGCCTAAGTCGCACTGGACTAAGTTGCATTTTTTTTTAAATTTATTTCACAAAAAAAAAAAAAAAGTTACAGACAGTTCTCCGCTACGGACGTGAGCGCTCTAAACCGGCACTAAAATAATGTTTTAAAACTTTCACAGAGACCTAAAACTGAAAGCACAAAGCCTGTCTTTAAATTTAATTTCGTTTTGTATTAATTGTATCTTAATTTTAATCAATGTTTCATCAACAAATTTTCTGGATTTAATAAGTAGCTGTAGCCTATAAATGAGGCTGAACATCGTCGAGGCTTGCAGGCTTGCAGCCTCTGACAGAAATAGATGGAGGGACTTCGTGTTGGGGCTGTCGGAGCGTGGGTTACCATCGCCATGACATAAAGAGAAAAGAAAAGAAATATAGGCTATTAGAAAATAGATAATCAGGACATGGAGGCGCTGGCGAACCTGGAGCTCGTCTCACAAATGAACCGAAACTCAGCGTAGGCCTATAAGGTAGCCTATTGCCTCACAGACCTGAGACATATAGATAGCTTGAAATGTCTACTTTTAAGCAGTACAATTCAACACGAAAGAAAACAGACGGCGCTGCTTATGTAATTCGTATGAAATGTGCATTTCTCTCTGGCGCTGCGAAGATCGCGAGTCGTCAACTTCATCTGTCTAGCCGACACTGACATAAAAAAAAGAACTGTTTTATTAGTAAACAATTAAAATGTATCCTGATATATTTAACATATTTGCCTGTTCCTTACAAAACACTGACAGTGCCAGTGGGGTTTTTGACGGGTTTTTTTTTTTTTTTTTTTTTTTTTTGAGCAGCATGCGGACAATTTTTTTCGACACACAATATTACATAACACTCTGCGCTAATGTTTTAAAAAGATAATTTAACATATAAATAACCATTTTTAAATAGCCCACTTAAAGTGTTTATTACAAATAAATGACTAAATGCTAAAAATTTATCAATTTTAATGAACAAACATGTGCGTTGCATTTACAATTCTGTGAAAAGAATTGCTGCAGCACCCCCAGCACCCCCACTTCCCGCGGCCCTGGAGAACGTCATCATCAGAGGTTAGCCAAATTCTAGTCGTGTTTGCCGCACAACAACCGGTCAAACAAATAGCCATGTTTGAACGTTCCCTGCAGGTTATTTCGGAGTTTATGTTAGGCTATATAAACTAATTTAAACATTGCATATGATACCAATATGCTACAGAGATTATTCTAATGCTGAAATGTGTAATTTATTTATAAATAAAGTATTTATGCTCGTTGCTCGGACACATTCGGTCTCTGTCGCGCAATGTCGAGCGCGTTCTCGGACACACTCGGTCTCTCTCGCGCACTGTCGAGCGCGTTCTCGGACACACTCGGTCTCTCTCGCGCACTGTCGAGCGCGCTGGCTCGCGGCATTCGCCTCGCTTTTGTCCAGTCCGGCGCCTCATAAACACACACACAGAGAGAGCCCACTCGGATGAAAACCGATTCAGTGAGCTCAATAGTAACGCCGCATTTTTATTGACAGTAACGGCAACGGCGTTGTAACGGAGGAAACAGTAATTAGTTTGATTACTCGTTACTGCCAAAAATAACGCCGTTAGTAACGCCGTTTATTTATAACGCCGTTATTCTCATCACTGCTTATCATTAATCTTCCTCACACTAAAAGGTTTCACTGAAGGGAGTATTTCAAAATCTACAAAAGCATTATCACAAAAGAGTTATTTTAGCTGTACAAAATATTTCTTTGCACAATGTAATGAATTAAATACTACTCACCCACATGCTGTTCTAAACCTGTTCTAAATTACAATAGAAACGGTATAGCAAAAAAATGGTGCAAAACATATAGCCTCATATCGTCCTGCCCTAATAGACATGAGTAAATTCATGAGTGTCTATTTGCACTAATCCCAATAGCCTGTACTGACGTCAAAGGCTTTTTACACTAACTCAACTTGCCGTTGTCTGGTGGAGCCTTTTTCTAATCCAATTCTTCACCCTACTCCCATTGCATACCAGCTCAGAGACACATTCATTTTAAATACAAATGAAGAAAATATTTGTAAAGTGTAATTCAAGCACTTCGTAAAATTGTTTGGAGAAGCCTGGCACGTCCACTGCGTTAATTTATTTTAATAAATGTAAACAGATGTTGTGGTAAACAATATGTTGTTATTAATGCATACTGTTGTAAAATGTGATTCAATACACTGCGGTGAAAATAGTATCTTCCACTTTTTTTTAATATACTGTATTTACACCCAGTGGAAATAGCATCTATCGCTATTTGCTCTTATTGTAAAAAGCATGCATAAATCTTTTCTGTCAGGCATGGTTCTTTGAGTGTCTCTGGCCCTGTAGGGATTATCATAGAATCTGGAAGTGATTCAAAACTGCCAGAAATAAGGAATTTCTGATTTGCTGCTTGGACGCTTCTTTGTGCTGATGGCAAATTCCTATCTCTTCAGGCATGGTGTGGTCGGATGTGAAGCGTCTATGGTATGAGGGATTGGAAGATTTCCTGGAAGAGTCACGAAACCAGCTAAGTTTCGTCATGAACTCACTTTATTTGGCCACCTTTGCCCTGAGAGTGGTGGCTTACAGCAAGGTATAAACCCAGTCCAGAACATTTAATTCTGAGCACTTTACTTACTAGTCATTACTCACTAGTTTTCTCAAGAATGAAAATTCTGTCATCATTTACTTTTACTCGTCCTATTTTCTTTCCAAGCTATGACTTCCTTTCTTACGTGGTACATAAAAGAAGTACTATTTCGTTGAACATCTCCTTTTGTGTTCCATGGAAGAAGAAAGCTCTAGTTTGGAATGACACAAGGATGTGTAAATTATACAGAATTTATTTATTTTTTAAATCAACAAATCTAATGAGCGCTGGCTAACGTTTAAAATCTTGTTGTCTAGTGTTACTGTGTTTAAGTGTCTCTGATAACATAATTTACACCAACCTTTCTTTTGTCCTCTGCTTCAGTATGCGAATGAAGTGGTAGATAGGAAAAAATGGGATGCGTTCCATCCCATCCTGGTTGCAGAAGGACTTTTTGCTTTCGCCAATGTTCTGAGCTATCTGCGTCTCTTCTTCATGTACACCACCAGCTCCATCTTGGGGCCTTTACAGGTAATCACAACATCCACAACTCAACAGTTCTTGTCCATTCGCAATGCAGGTTTTTGAAGGCCAAAAAAAAAAGGGTAACAGTAACTTCAAAAGCATGTCAGTGGGCACTGCAGTATAGCATAAATTATTTGTCAAGCAGATAACAGATTCTTAAACACGAGAATCATTTTAAATGTTGCAATCATACATTATTATGATTATACATTATCATTATTATCATAAAACATTATACATTATCATTACACATCCACACTACAAAATGGAAATGCTAAATGTTTATGCTTATTGTTGACTATACACAATCACATATTCGAAACGGAATGACCTTAAATGAGAAACGTTTCAAGGATTATTTTGCATAGATGTTACATTTCAATCAAAAGCCAATGCAATCCTTCTGTGTCCAGAGGCATATGAGCAATTTGTATGAGCATTAAAGGTCCGTTTCTGCAATTTGTTTCTTTCCTAAATTAATCAATGTTTTTGGACTATGCTGACTATGTGGAGGGCGACCTATAACTTGTCTTGAATTGGCCTTGACAATTCGATGTCTTAGCACTTAACACACGCTTGTTGAAGTAACCTTTTTTATTTCTTGAAGAACAGATTAAAGATAAGCTGTCAAGGCATGCGTCTGTTCAGATGTTAGCACTTTGTCCTTGGCAATGTGCCATGCTCTTCCAACTGAGATACAGGACGATTCATTAATATTTTTAAGATTCACTCAGGCTTTGTAACCGACTTCAGCAGCTTCAGTTTTCAGCAGGCATCTTTCTGCA
The DNA here is from genome assembly GCA_022828995.1 of Vimba vimba. Lineage (NCBI taxonomy): Eukaryota > Metazoa > Chordata > Actinopteri > Cypriniformes > Leuciscidae > Vimba > Vimba vimba. The sequence continues at coordinate 6,182,818 of CM040840.1, forward strand.
GTAGTTTCAGAGAGGTTGCATAATGCAGTGTTCTTCTCTGAGGATTTCAGTGTTTGGCATGAGTAACGCCATGTCAGTCCTGAGCGTACGTGTGAGTCGCTCTCTGCTCTCTAGACTGACATCAGTGTCTGGCGCTGATGTATGGAAAAGTAATTCTCTGAAGAAGTGTGGTCGGAATGATGCATTCAGACGCACTTAGCTGTAATGGATTCACGCATGAACACACACCCTATGCAAGATATTTAGGGCAAAGAGCATGGTATTTTTGGTTTTCTGTAAACGCACGTAGCTATCCACATGCTTAAATAGTTGCTTTGTCACTCCCTCTAACAGACAAACATATGATGTACAAATACAGGAATGACAAGGAACAGACTCAAGTATTCACACAGCTGACCTCCACTGTGAAGGAAGAGGAACAGTCAGACGTTTACTCCCTCCTGCTTCATTATTTGGTTGAGGGTGTCCAGTAAATCTCCCCAAGTAAAGATAGCAAGTGGAAAATCTGAATCACCTCTGGATAAACGTCTGAGGACATATTTCTCTTTGTGAGGGCAAGAGTTGAGACGTCAAAACTGACTGCTTAAACTTTATTTAAAGGAGTAATTTGGTGTTTGTACAGTACAGCTGTCTGAATTGTGCAACTTTGTAAGGGTGTGAAGCCTTAAGCCTATACATACCAGCTGTGCAGTATGTGATGGGCTGGTGTATTGCCAAATACAATAATCTGCAAATCCTGTCCTTACAAAAAAATAAATCATTTGAAGTTCAAGTATATTATAAGCATAATTTATGTAGTAAGTATACTAATATCAATGTACTAATACTATACTTGTAAGTGTACTATTTCATTATTTCATGACTTGAGAGTAAATTGGCCCACTTTTTAGTGTATAAAAGTATACTTTTAAAGTATACTTTAAGTGTAACAGTAGTAAAACAACTAGTTTGCCACTACAATTTTCATTTGTACTGTCTGCAACTATACTTAGTTTACTAGTTAAATACTTGTAGCACATTTTTAGTTTATGAAAGTACACTTTGAAGTGTACTCTCAGTAAACTACTAGTATAGTAGTTTTATACTGCAAGTATACTTGTAAGTTTTCTTTAAGTGAACTTAACATTATACTTATAGTTTACTATTTATATATTATTTTTGCACTTTAAGTATATGTTCCTATTTAGGTATTAATTTATATACTTGAAATACCTTTATCTGTACTTTAAGTAGATTGAGTATGTATATTTTTGTGAAGTCCAGCGTACATAGGAATTTACTTCCAGAATTAGGAAAATTTTGTTTTCTTTATAAATTTATCTTTAAAGGTACCGTATGTAGGATTGTGGCCAAAACTGGTACTGCAATCACTTTAAAAATACTGTAGAGCCGTGTATCCCCTCCCCCTCCCCCCTGACTCGAGGTTGCCAGATAAGCTGCAGGATTCAGCAGAAACGTATGCTGCTTCAATGAGCTTCCAATGGCAAGTGACGACGAGACGTACCCAGTAAGTTTTTTTTTCTGTTAATTGTGTTTATGCTTTATGAGAGATATTTTGATGAGTAATTACTTATTTAAAAAATGTACTAATTGTTGAGGTGCTGGGGCCATAATAGCTGAAGAGATAAGCGTTTTTGATTTGATATTTAATTTGATTTGATTTCTTTATTTTGAACATATAAATACAATTAAAAAAAAAATCTGAGGAAAAAAAAAGGATAATAGTAAAACAAAACAAAAAACATATAGACTTAAACAACAAAATAATACTTCCTTATTTTTCAATACGAAAAAAAAAAAACTCGATTTACAAGTGCTAAAGTTTTTGTCATAAGTAGGCTAAAAACAGAATAAACATTTGCCACAGAAATTATAACACGGGACAAATTCAATATCACCAATGGCTATCACAGGGTTGTTTTCAGTCCCATCAGAAAATATTGTTAGAGTAACTAAATTACATTAGCAATGGTCATACAGGTCAACTTGCAGCATGTGTAACTTAGTCCACGATATACTGTACGTGAAGAACGAATGACGAATATTTTTTTCTGAGGTAAAGTTAGGCTTCTGTCTCAATTACGTTTCAAATTGCCATAATGGGCGTGCTAATGTTTTCATCAGCGTCTCAGCATAATGACAGATAAACGGGCTCCTATAATGCATTGCAAATGCATACGTCCATGTGAGCTAACGTTACGTTGCTTGAACATGCATAACTTTGTTCGACTGTCATGAATATATAAAATGTCCATTGACATCCAGTACAAGTTAGCCAAGATGAATCTTACCTGTCTAGGAGAAAATTAGCAACGTTGCGTCTGTTTTCAAGTTCTTCTCCGTTTTCAGCCGTCTCCATCTTTCAAAAGCATCTCCAATACAAATTCTGGTTTTATTTCGGACTTTGTCACGACGAATTTCTGAATTATAACGAGGTCTTTTTGATTTAGTAACGTTAGACATTTTTATCCGACTAGAGTTAGGGTAGGTTAGAGCAAAGCTGGCAACCCGGATCTTGAAACACTACTGACTTCGTGATTGGTAGATAGGTGGAGGGAGGCGCTTCAGGCCAAAACACAAAATGACAACATCAACATCAGTTGAGGGCTGCAAGTCCACTTTTTAAATGACAATATCCTAGCCATACTACTGTTGTCAGTGATATAAGTATTTGAAATGAACATGATTTCTTAATGTCTAGTGACACATCAGGGCAATTTTATGATTAATTGAAATAGATTTCTTACATACAGCTCCTTTAAAAAATGTAAGTTTATAAGACATTATGTAACACTATCTAAAATAAAAAGGGTATTTCATAGGCTATACTTAATCAAAAGAGTAAACACAACTACAAGTATACTTAGAATACTTAATTATACTTTTAAATTGATCTTGATAAAAAGATTGAGTACAAGTATAGGCCAAATAGACTTTTCTGTCAGTTTAAGTCAGGTATAATATAAGTGTAATTTTATGTTTATTTCTTAGAAGTACACAAAGAATATTTCTTTCTTCAAAGAAGTACATCAAATGTTGACTGAATGTATACTTTTTATTTTTAGTTTAAAAGAAGTATACTAATAGCACACTTGCTTGGATGTCAAGAAGTAGTCACTTGCAGGTCCAGATGGAATCTGTGGGCTTTCCCCCTATATTTTGTGCTGATATTTGGGAAAAATCTGCAGAATTCTATGGAAGGGATTATTAACATGTTTCGTATTAACATGTTAATAGACATTCATGGTCAGTAAGATACCATTGTTTGTTTTAAAGAAATTAATACATTTTCAGCAAGAATGCATTCAATTGATCAATAGTGACAGTAAAAACTTTTACATTATTTGAAAAAAAATTTTTTATTTCAAATAAATGCAGTCCAGAATTCTGAAAATTCGGCTTTGCCAACCACAAACGTTATACAAAACATTAACACTCTTAAAGCAGGATAAAATAGTGGAATGCAACCGTTGAAAAACACAGTATTATATAGGATTTCTAATCAGGCATCAAATAGAATACTCAGCCAGTGAAATCACTTTGAGGTGGATTTGGCATGACACCTGGGCTTCATATCAGAGACAAGATTGAAATGGCAACTGCAACGGTTCAACAAAGATTGAAAAATATTAGATGTGGAAAAGGGGTTTGAGAGTGACAAGAAAATGAATTACACTAATTGCAAAAGAAAGAAAAAACCTAACATCCTGGCTACAGTATGTTGTAGAGCAAACACACAGTACAGAACATTATGGTTCACTGGTCAGACTTGACACAAGCAATTCATCTAGTCCTCAGCCCACACTGGAAAGGCCAGTGGAATCTAAAGTACAGATAGAGGTAGGCACCCTTAAAAGAGCTAGTCTACTGTATGTGTGTAAGTACAGTTCTCTACCGAGAAATGTTCCCCTTCCATTACCCCCTAATGACTCAAACAAATATTTACCCGAGCCAGGTTTATCAGTGACTAGTTGTTGTCTGCTATATGAAGTTAGTTAAAAATTACATGCAACACTTAAAATGAACTTGTTTCAGAATATTGCCATATTCTTGCTTTAACTTTTAAACATTTTTTATTTCCATGACCATCAACCCATAAGTAGCTGTTCTCAAACATCTCCATTTCAAAAGGAATATTCCTAATTAAAAGAATAGTACATCTAAAAATGGAGAAAATGGAGATGTATGAAAATGTATTTTTTTTTGAAGAATATTCATGTAACTAGTCTGTGAAGATCCAGAAAGAACCAAAACAAACAAACAAACTAAAAAAACAAAAATCATAAGGGCTGTGAAAAACCACGTCGGTCTTTGGGTTAGTTTTTGGAGTGTGTTCCATATGTTGGCGGCAATTCGGCTGATTCAGCATGTTGAATCGGCACCGGGGCCATCGGTGAGAGAGATCACTCTGATTGGCTGTTCAGTTTAGCAAATGAGTAGGTCCACGAGAAAAAAAGTGAAAGAGATGAAAGTGAGCTAAGAAGTCAAGACGACACAGACAGAAAGTTGTTATAATTTTACGTCATCTTTCCTGAGTATTTCAATACGCAAATATTTTCATAACAACATGAGTTATAAATATGGATATTTTTCTTACAAAAATGCATTGCTTCAGAAGGCCTTTATTAACCCTCTGGAAAGCTTGGAAGAGCCAGGAGCTTCAAAAGGCTCTATTCACTCCCATTATAAAGCTTGGAAGAGCCAGGATATTTGTTTAATTTGTGTTTGGCTGAAAGAAGAAAGTCATACACCTAGGATGGCTTGAGGCTGAGTAAATTATGGGATTATTTTCATTTTTAGGTGAACTAACCATTTAAGTTGTTTTTAACCTGGAATATTCCTCATTTAGAACAAACTCTATAGATCCTATATACAAGTCAGTCTGGGCTTTGATGTGAAAGGGCCGGTTTATTTGTCTTTTCAGATCTCCATGGGCCAGATGCTACAAGAGTTCGGGAAGTTTCTTGGCTTATTCCTGCTCGTGCTCATCTCTTTCACCATCGGCCTGACACAGCTGTATGGAAAAGACCAGAAGGATCCATCCAGAACCAATAATCAAAGCGAGGAGTGCAATGGCATCTACTGTCGGCAGCAGAGCAACGACACCTTTCACACGTACTTATTTACACTAATTAGAGGATTGGAAGTCAGTGTAAAAGGTGTAAAAAGAAAGGTTAAAGGGGTCATATTCATTTTTCAATCAAAATGAGTTGTTTTTGTATCTTAGTTTCAATAAATGCTCTTCTTCGACTGGGGAGGAAGTTTTGAGTTCTGAGCTCTTCCTCATGATATGACCCCTTTGAAAGGTATTTGACAGACAAAGCAGTTTTCAGATTTTTGTGACAGAAATCATATTTCTAAAGATGAAAGGCTCCATGTTACCCATGAAAAGAATATGAATGCTCTGTTTTAATGTAATATTTTACCTTAATCATTTATCTTCAACTTTCTCTAGGTTTAGGGGGACATGTTATGCCCTCTTCTGGTACATTTTTTCCCTGGCACATGTGGCTCTGTTCGTCACAAGGATCAGCGATACTGAGGAGCTGCGATCATTTGTTGGTGCTCTTATCATCGGTACCTACAACATTGTTGTAGTCATCGTTCTCACTAAACTCCTGGTGGCAATGCTGCATAAGAGCTTCAGACAGATTGCTGTGAGTGACCCTTGAGATGATTTGATTCCAAAAATGTGAATCCAATAGGTGTTTTCTTAACATGATAGAATTACCGTAATTGTGTGTTTCCGTCAAGTGGAATGAAACAAATGAAGTTCCATAGTATCCATCCCCCTGAGTTAACATCACATAAACTCTATGGCAGGGGTTCTCAACTCTGGTCCTTGAGGGACCACTGTCTTGCACCCTAATCAATCACACCTGAAAAGGCTAATCAATATCTTTAGGCTTCCTAGAAAGTTACAGGCAGGTGAGTTTGATTAGGGTTGGAGCTAAATTCTGCAGGAAAGTAGATCTTGAGGGCCAGCATACGAGTCTCTTCACTACGAGTTCTCCAAACTTGATGGGAGCAGTAGAGAGGTTAATGCAGTCTTATTGGTTGTTTTATGGAGGTCTATCCATAAGCATTACCGTTCCTTTCAACAAAGTTTAATCAGCTGGCACATATAATCCTGGAAATAGGTGACCAGAAATCTGCCATCTTTGATTGTGGGCATTCAGTTCTGCCATTTGACCAATCACTCATGATTGAGAACAATTGGAATACTAATGGTAGAGCTCTTTAGTAGGGATGTAGAGATTCACTCAACTCACGATGCGATACTGATTTCACGATATGATTTTCTCACCATTTTTTTAACAACATGAGATTTAAGACAAATTATAAATGAAAAATCCATGTACACATTTAGAGAAAAAGATAGTAAAATAAATATAACACCTGGTTGCCATGAAAACACTGATGCACCTTGTGATCTCCGTGGCTCTCGCACTTGTCGCTGCAAGTGGGGCTGCAAATCCGCCGGTCACTGTGGTTTGCCTTTTTACATGCAGACGGAGATGATTGGAGCTTCTCATTGTGGTGATTATTAGTCTTCAGGAAGTTAAAATGTTGCTACACCTCCAATTGAATGAGTCAACGTCAACATTGCGCTTGCTGTTGCCCTGCTACGGTGTGTGTCCACTCACACGGAGCAGAGCAAGCGTTTCCAATTCATTCCTATGGAAGTCGAGCTTCCACCAAGAATTAACTGAAATCGCTCGCTCTGCTTCGCGCCAGTGTGCACGCACCGTCCATAACGCTAGCTACAACTTGCTCGCTGCTATTGTGCCTGTGTGAAGCGAGGTCACAGTATAGCACCCCTGCTGTTTAAAATGTGTATTGTGATTCGTTTACAACTCAGCCGACTTGAATAGTCATATTTTTATTGATTTTTAACCGGCTGCTAGTGAATCGTTACATCCCTACTCTTTAGTTATATTATAACTCCTTAGTTCAGGAAGACATGTATGAGTACAGATACCTCTGGTTTCTTGTATCAGGCAATGAGCAATGGGTAGTGAAGGCATCATTGTTGTACCATGATGATTTTATCCACTTGCAGAACCATGAAGATAAGGAGTGGAAGTTTGCTCGGGCTAAGCTGTGGCTCAGCTACTTTGATGACAAGTGTACACTGCCTCCACCCTTCAACATCCTCCCCTCACCCAAGACCGTGTGCTACCTGGTGATCAGCCTGAGCAAATGGATCTGTTCCCACACCTCCACAGGCAAGGTCAAGAGACAGAATAGCCTCAAGGTATGTAAGACTTATGTAAACTCATATTTGGGAAAATCTACCAACTTTACTGTCTATCCATAGTTTGCATTTCGATCGATTTGACATGAAAGGCCTGGACACACCAAGCCAACTGTCGGCTGTTGGGTAGTTTTTGCACATCGGTAGGGTTAGGTTTTTTTAGTCAGGCGCCGTCTGGGTTTTTTGGGCCGATTCAGCATGTTGAATCGGCATCGAGCCGTCGGTGAGAGAGAGAAAACTCTGCTTGACTGTTCAGCTTTTTGGCCAAGACACAGTCGACCAGAGGCGACAACACAGTCCGCTAGTTCTTTGATGTCGGTGTGTCCCAGGCTTAAAGTAAAAAATGTTGCTTCTAAAGACAGCCTATCCTTACAGCTTTGTACTGGTGCTGGAACAGGTGCTTGGTCAGTGGATTTGTGAACCTTACTTGCCCCCTTTCCACCTAAATGGTTCCATGTTCCTGGCTATTGCCAATTCTCAAATGGTTCCATGCATTTCTACCTCAGAAAAGGAGGTTCGGGCCTGAAATAATTGGAGTTGTTGTTGTCTACTAGAGGGAGGGTGAAATTGCTCAAAAGCAGTTTTGAATCATCTTGCACATTTTGTATGTCTCTCTTATCTTACACATTTCAGTTTATAGAGCTTTCACCTAATGAGCTGATAATCGAATCAAGTGTGACATACATAATAAGGGAGACATACAAAATGTGCAGGATTGTAAACCACTGCTCTGGAGACCAAGGGTGCCTGTTCGTCCATCTTTCCATGCACAAGAGAAAGACAGTAAACCCGTGCGTTCAGTTTCTATGTCTCTCGAGTAGGAATAAAAAAAAAAAGACAACCAAGAGTTTGAGACCTGTTGGCTCGCAAGAGTCATTCTCGACAGCATAACGCAGATCTGCCGCTGTTGCATAAACCAGGGGTGCCTAATTCATGCTTCTGGAGGGACTATTCTGTACAGTTTAGCTCCAACCATAAATAATCCTAAATGAGCCTGGTAATCAAGGTCTTTAGAAGTGCTAGAAGTTCCAGGCAGGTGTGTTGGAGCAGGTTGGAGCAAAACTCTGCAGGATGTTGGCCCTCCAGGAGCTGGATTGGGCCCCCCAAGGCATTCGCATGTTTTTTGGTTATGTAGTCACATAAACAACATGTAGCGTCATAATCCATTGTTACCATTCATTTCTCAAGTCTGTGGAAACACTGGGCCGCTTCGAAACAGGTTTGCCTGAACATTGGCTGAGAACTGGGTCTTGCACCATTTTAGTGAAAAAGGGGTGAGCTCTAGAATATCATTCCTTAACGTCAGCCTACCAATGAACCAATAACTTTTTGCTTCCAGGAATGGAAGAACCTAAAGCATAAAAGAGACCAGAACTACCAGAAGATTATTTGTTGTCTAGTGCACCGTTACCTGACCTCCACAAGGCAGAAGATGCAGAGCACAGACCAGGCCACGGTAGAGAACCTCAACGATCTGCGGCAGGACCTATCCAAGTTCCGGAATGAAATGAGGGATCTTTTGGGCTTCCGCACTTCCAAATATGCCATGTTCTACCCCAGAAGCTAAGCCATGACCATTTAGTAAAAGTGACCCAGCATGTTCAGCAATGCTCTTCTTCTTTTTCTTTGGAAGATGTTAGGTGACAAAAAGTCCTGGGACTCTACTGGAATTCTATTAAGCTCTGTTTATTCTACAGCCTCCAGAACCATAACTTGTGTAATATTCTTGCATCCTACTTGTTTTCTAAAAGTGTCATTCTTTTCAAATAAATAACATTTATTATAGAGAAACATTTTCTTAGTAACTGTTTCAGCGTTTTCAGTGTTTAAACTTGTGGTAGAGTAGAGTTCTTCAAACCTACTCTTGACGACCCACAGTGTTCCCGAAATCGCATACTGTCTGAGTAGGTACTACATTTGAATTTAAACTTACTTCATGACCATTAAAAAAGTTTGTTCTATATGTTTTGAATATTGGTAGTATGAATTAAATTCGAATGACTTATTGCATCCGGCATGTTACTGTCACGTGACCTAACAGCATCAGATGCATCGCTTCACTGCCATTCATAAATCCTCTCCAATGGCCTCATGGCCTCAACGGTCGTATCCGGTGTAGACACGGTGTAACTCTTTCACCCTGTTCTAACTCTGGGTTCATTTCCTAATTTACTCAAGGTTTTCTTGTTGCATACTGGCAAAAATCCCATAGATATGTCTATTTATGACTGAGTGTCATTCAGTCTATGAAAACTGTAGGCAAGGCTTTCAAGGTTGAAAAAAACTTTACTTTTCTAGCTAATTGGCAGCAAAAAAGCAGGTAATTTAGAAATGTACCCACATTTACATGGCAACACCTGTTCATTATTCATTACTGGGACATTGTTACTCATTTCACAGTGACAGTCTACTTAATTCTAATGATCAGAGAGAGTATGTAAAATGGTCACAGCTGTTTCTGGCACAAGAAATACTGAGCAACTTTATTAGGGGAGAAAAAAAGGATGTTACACAATTATAGAATATGGCCCTTTTAATAGTTTACTAAGGAGTTAAACGTTAGAATAGTACCCTTCACAATCAAGCACTATGAGCCCTAGGCAATTTTAGAAATAGATGTCCTGACATGAACATGTGGACTACCTAAATATTTTCAACTGAAAACTTCCTTGAAACAAATCTGATTCTGGAAAATAATGCATTTAATTTACAAAAATACAAATAAAAAAATACTAAATAAAAACAGGAAGACAATATCTGAGATTTAACTGATAATGAACTTTATTTTTCCTCTCATAAAACAAATAATTTATAACTTAACATTCACCTCTAGGAATAGGTTTCTTTGAAAATATTTCAATATTATCCAGCATGATTTCAAAAACAGCAAAGATGTGCTACTAATTTATTGCCTTTTAGCTCCTCTAACTTTGTTATTGGATCAAAAATCTACAAATATCTTGTAAACTGTGCCATTCAAAACACCATAATCTTGCTCTTTACATTCCAGTATTCTTGACATGTCTTATTACTTTTGCTCTTGCTGTCATTTTGATGCTCATCACAACAGTAAGAAGAGAAGTAGGAACCAAGAGAGCCCAAACCGGTGTGTGCCACGTGCTTCAACAGTCCTCGGCCTCCTCAGAAGAGAGCGATGAAGGAAGTTGGGACATGCAGGGCAAATATGAAGACATCACACACCCATGAGTGGATTTCAAGACCAAAGATTTTCCGTAAAAGCTCAGCAACGTTTGTTCTTCAGCATGTTAAATGCCCTCTGGTTCTTGGCCTTGAAAGCCATGATGAAATGATGGGGGGCGATCATTCCACGGCCCTCCTCATCTGCCTGGCCCATGAAGATGTAGTTCAAACCTAGCGACACCACACAAATAAAACCTGAATGCAGTGACGGAACGGCAGAGACATTCAGGAGGGGCTTTGGATCAGCTTTTCTCTGGGGCCTCACTTGCTCTATCCACTCCATATGTTTATATACTGTATAAACATATGACAGTGAGATTTCGTCATGAAAAATCATCGTTACTAAACTCAGTGAGTTAACCCAAAAAATGTGCCATTTTTTACTCCCTTGTTGTTCCAAACTGGCATTTGGTTATTTTTTACGAAAAAGTTAACATTTCCACAACTCACCTCTTCTAGGTGTAGTAAAGTTAAGTTTTTGTCTGAACTGTTTATTTAAAGGTGCATTCAGTAGTTATTTAGCTATCATTAGCATTGCTGTTCTTTGAGTACTTTAAGTACAATACCATGGTGTTAAACGCTGCCATCTATCGATGTGGATCAGCATGATCTTCTCCTGAGTTTTATGGAAATTACACTGATACTAGTGAGTTTTAGGCCATGTCCCTTCATTTTCTGCCTACATAACTACTTTCAAGCCCCAGAAAGAAATCTCCAACACACCTTCACGCACTGTCGCTCTCGCGTCAACTCAAGACGCATGCGTCGTGGTGCTCTCGTGAACGCGCATTGAAGATTCATATTTTGTTAATAAAATGGTAAATTGTGTTTTTTTGCACAAACAAAGCACTCGAGTCACTTCATAAAACTGAGGTTAAACCACTTAAGTCACATGGATTATTTTAATGATGTCTTTACTACCTTTTTGGGGCTTGAAAGTGGTAGTTACATAGGCTGTCAGTGGAGGGACAGAAAGCTCTCAGATTTCATGAAAAAGATTTTCACTTTTGTGTGAACTATCCCTTTGATACAGTTACGTTCACACATGGTACAGTTATTTACGGGAGTTAAAATCTTCTATAACCAAACTCAGAGCTGTAAATTTTCACAATCGTATTCTCGAAAAAAACTTTGCTGTGTGAATGGAAACGGACTGGACAAATAGTTTTCACGTCATACAGTGTGAGACCGCTGCTCTGCTCTGCATAAACACGTGTCTACCATGTGTTGCAGATTATCATGTGTGGCTTCGCTTTCGGTAAAATTACAGAGACAGAGATGACGAAATGGGAAACACCCTTGGGGCGGTGCTGATTGTCTGAACCTGAATCGACTCACACCAGTTTATTGGTTGATGGCGTGGGCGCCACCTCAGCAGCGCTACGTCACTCATTTTTGATATAGTGAACAAGCCATCTGCTCCTCAGATTTTCTTCTTCAGAAGAAGCGGTTTATCTGGCCCATGCTAGATGATTTCGTTTAGGATATTCTCTCTTTGTGCTTCAGTGACCGCATAAAATGGAACTTGCTTCGTTCTCCTCTTGGTGAGCACAATGGATCTGCGTCATTGCCAGCCACAGTGCTTTCGCTTTATTGCAAGCAACGACTTGCAGGGTAAGCCTTGCATGCTCGCGAGCCTATTTATGGCACTTCTAGCTGTAGGTTTTGTGAGAATTTTTTAAACATAAAAGCTAACCGACATGAGGCTTGCTTGTTTGCATTGAGAAGAATTCAACCGCTCTCACCCGTCGCCATTCATGAATCCGAGGCTCGGGGATCGGATGTCGAGCGCGAGCCTATGAAAAACGAAATGATTTATGCCCCAGTTCAGAGGTACGTGATGCCGTTTCCTTTGGATTGGAGGATGTTTTATTCACCGCAGCATCTGATTCGGAGGATTCTGGGCCTGCGGCCGACGCTCTCCCACCTAGCGGCTAGGAAGTGCGACCTACACTGAGCCCATAGACGTGCTAACAATGCTACTGAGAGGCTCAACATTGAAAGCCTACTAGTCTCATGATGTTCAGTCATCCAAGCTCTACGAGCATTTTCTGTGCGGCCAATCTAATTTGCACCCTATTAGAAGGATCTTTATTACGAGATCTCAAGATCCTGGAAGCAGCCTTTTTCCCGTTCTGCCAACCCCTCCACCTGTAGTGTTTCAGGGCGCAGCGGTTTCCAGCGAGTTCATGTCTCAGGCACAGACGTTGCATACAAAAAAACCCCACTTCCGCTCCATCTCGGAAGTCTAAGCTCCCTTCTAGGACCACTTCCAAATCCTACATGGTTGCTGGCCAGGCAGATATGGCACTTAATGCCTTGGTCATTCTTCAGGCCTACCAAGTGGACCTCCTTAATGAAATGGACAAGGGCAGGGGCCTGTCACCAGAAGCAGTCAAGGCGCTCCGTAGAGCTACTGACCTGCCACTGTGTGCGACTAAGCACAGTGCACATGTTGGGTTTGGTGGGTTTGGTGGCTGCTGAACGCCATTTTTGGTTGAATCTCACTGAGATTCCCCTATCTCCTAGTCAGGTGTATTTGGAGAATTGGTCAGCTCAGTGGTAAATGAGTGGTCTGAATAGGGAACGAGATGCTGATGCAGGTTCACTACATCAAGAGTAAGTGACGTAGCTGTGCTGAGGTGGCGCCCACGGCATCAGCCAATAAATTGGCTCGATTCTATTGGGGTTCAGACAATCAGAACCACCCCAAGGGCCTTTGCCATTTCGGCATCGCTATGCAGCATCTTGTTCCCTATTCAGAGACAAGTAACTCGAAACAAACATAATCGCAATTCAAATGCTCCTTTCTCCATCCAAGATATAAAAGATGCTGTCACCTGTTGGTAATGAAGATTTGACGAATGAACTCATGGCTCGATTGGACTCTTGTCACCTCAAAAGTGATACGACTTTTCAGTTTTATGGACAAGTGCCATCATTGGTATTACTTTGTCACTTGTTGACTTGTTGGTCATGGTCGCTATCAAGTTTCAAGTTTGTTTTTATTTATATAGCACATTTAAAAACAGCAAACATGGCTGACCAAAGTGCTGAACAAAACACAAGATAAAGAGACAAGGCCAAACCACACATTCATGACAGAAGCTCACAATGAATTAAGTCACACAGGCACTGATTCTACTGTTGTCTCCACTGGTAAAGCACGATAGTAAGTGTGCTTTGTCTGTTTTTCACTCTTTGCATCACCAAACAGCATTACGGTCGGCCTATTGGTGTATCTACAGAGCAGCGGCAGCTGATGAGGAACACTGTAATAAACACCAAACTACTGAATGCACCTTAAAGAGAAACTAGCTGCTTGGAAAGGGAACAGGTTTTAAGGTCATACTTTAGTTTTTTTAGGCTTAATATTTTTAACAAATTTTTCATAACCAAAATAGAACCAGCCAACCTTATGTTTTGCAAACCTTTTTTTTTTTTTTTTTTTTTAATCTTACAAAAAAATTAAGCTCACAGTTAGTTCAATAGCAAGCCTGTTGGAAATTATTATAGTTTGTGGAAAACAACCTGAAATATTCCTTTATTTTTACACACAGACAAGCAAACAAGCATTACTAACAGGAACACAACTACTTATTCAATATGAGAGGTTACATTAATGTGTTTTAGCTGATGTCTGTGGCAGATAAAACTGTCTAGCACATTAAGCCCAAAGTATACTTCACTTTTTACGCATTCTCTAGGGTCTGTGTACAGTGCGTGTGACGTGAATTTTATCATCAACATAGTAAGGACAGCAGCCCAAGTTTTCTAACTGCACACACTTTGTACGCACAGGTCGCACATGCACTGAAATGTTTGTTTATTTTTTCGCAATAATTAGTTTCTCCACAATGTGGCAACAGTACGGTGGCCGAGAGAGCTCAACGTGCTACAACTGAAGAAAACGCATGCAAATTTCTGTATTTGTGCGCGTTTCTGTGCATTTGCAGCACATTTGCTGTTAAAATGAAGATGTTTTCTTAATTTGCTGGTGTTTTTTCTATTTGCTGGTGTTGAGCTTTATGCTATTAACAGCACATTTCTGTATTTGGTTGCATTGTGAGTATTTGCAGCACATGTGTTGTCAAACTGATGAAGATGTTTTCTTAATTTGCTGGTGTTTTCTCTATTTGCATGCGTTTTCTTCAGTTGCAGCGTGTTGAGCTCTCGGTCACCGTACAACAGTGCCCCAAGGCCGTTGATTCACGAGGTAGTCAAAGAATAAACAGAGACAGAAGCTTGTGCCAGCTACAACAACAATGGACGGCTATGTAGATGAGAGATTGGGCAGTGAGGTTAGAAAGTACCCACATTTGTACAACTCTAGCTTAAAATATTAAAAAGATGTGTATATGGGTTATAACTCATGGGGAGATATTTTTCATATCTCCTGTAGACCAGAAGGGTAGTGCAAATCGTAATGCGCATGCGTCAAATGGATAATACTTTGAAAGGCTTTGCATATAACTGCACGTACACTAGTATACGTTGGGCTTAGGTGTTACTGTTTACAACAAGCTGAGACAGGCACTTACCTCGTCTGACGTAGGGGCACTTCTTGCAAAGGATGACAATCTTTGTGCTCATGGTTTTGCCAGCCTGCTGGATAGCAAGGTTACCTTCCTTGTAGACATTGATTATGGAGATGGTGGCGTACATGCTACCTTCTCGCGTTACAGCGGTGATAACGGTTCCAGTGATAACTAAAATGTCAAAAAGATCAAACAACACGTTAGAGACCACTAATTCGAATGTGATTGAATTATCTTCATTTGGGGGCTTTTCTTTATTTTTTCTTAGCAGTGTTGAGGAAAGTTACTTTTAAAAGTAATGTGTTATAATGTTGTGTTACTTCCTAAAAAATGTAAAAAAATTGTGTTATTTAGTTACTTTTTATGGAAGGTAATGTGTTATGTTATTTTGTGTTATTTTCCCTCATCTGGGCTGAACTTGTTTTCAAACATTAATTGATGGACCCCCTGCAGTACGCTAAGTTCTATTTTTGGCAAGTGTAAAGACCCTTTCACACACCAAATGCAGGAGAAGAAAGTTCAACGCTCTTATTTCAGCAATAAAAACAAATGAAAACAAAAAACAGATGTTTATCAAAAGTAATTTTTGCTTGTTAGTATGGTTGAATTGGATCATTGAAGGTCAGCAGTATTTAAGACATTGGTCAATAAAGGGATATGAAATACAAAGTATATTTGTGTTAACATTTAATTATTACAGTTTTTTTCATTTTGAGAAATTATTATTATTATTTACTCACGATTTCTTACAAAATGGGGACAGGAGAGGTGTCAGTCAATTAATGGGAAAACAATGTAACTTCCGTTACTTATTTAAAACTGCAAGTCAGATATTTTATTGTAAAGTTAAAAGTAGTGCATTACTTAAGTAGTTACTTGAAAAAAAGTAATCTGATTACATAACTTATAATGCATTTCCCCAACACTGTTTTTAGTACTTCAAATAAACTTCAAAATCAACTCCTCCTGATAGATCAAATAGTAGAAGTAGTGGTTTAAAAATGGTAAAATTAGGATATGTTAAATATGGCTTAGGCCCATTATTTGAACATTTATTTTCATAAACTTGTGTTTATCCATTTCCACAGTACATAAAGGGTGTGATTAAAGCAATATGACTTGATGTGCATGTAATTTTCCACCTTCGTTTACATTCAGGTCTTGGTTCTCATCATGACTCTGGTCTCCACCAACCACAGGATTTCCCCATATGCAAATCCAAGTAAACAGCAGAAATCATAATGAAATATCTACTAGCTCCTGAACGTGAACATTGCAGACCTGTTCCAGGGGCAGCGACTGCGGTCAAAGAGCTCGACTGAATCAACACTCCCATTTACCAGCGGTTTATCCACAGTCCACTGCAGTCTATTTACACTAGAGCACTGTATCCACACACAAATCCACTGTGCTGAGGGCAAAAAATGCTCAAGGAATCTTTTGAAACACATTGACACAAACCAGCAGGCCAAAGATAGCATGCTGAAAAAGAGCCATAAAAACATGCACCTTGTGAAGAGTACAAGATTATAGACTAAATGTGAACAATCACTGCTTGTTTCCACTTATTCTGATGCCCCCCACCTACAAATTCCCACCTTACTTTGTGCTTGTGCGTGTTTGTCTTCATGTGTCAGCAAAAAAGTTAGTATCAACTGCAGAGTGCTGCTCTTACCAAAGTTGCTGGAACAGTAGTGGCTCTCAGGGGTTCCCTTCCGTTTGCATTTCTGTTGACACAGCGCTGCAGAGTACTTCAAAGCTGGAGAGGAGAGCAGAGATAGCAAAAAAAAAAAAACTTCAAGAAGTTTTACTGTAGCATGCTGACTCTGAGCCAGCGGAGTTTGTCTTTTAGTACAAAAAAGTGAGAAAGTGTGGGTTAGGTTCAAGCTCCAGAAATTGGATATTAAAGCCAATATCGAAGAACAAAAGGATGGAAATTTGCCTGAATGTCCTGTCTGTCGATTATATATTTATTTAATTAAATTAAACAATTAATTCAATTTAGATTAAATGATATGCATCAAATAATATCAGTACATTTTTAGTGTTGTAGCAGTGTTTAACCCAGCTCTATTTAACACTATTTAAAATAATTGAGCAATGTTTAAATGCTTTTCACATAATTCACTGATTGTGTACAAATATATATATATATATATAAGGTTATATAAGGTTATATATATATATATATAAGGTTAGGGGTTGTAAGATTTTGTAATGTTTTTTAAATAAGTCTATTATGCTCACCAAGGCTGCATTTATTTGATCACAAATACAGTAAAAACTGTAATAATATTACATTTAATTATACTTTAAAGTAACTTTTTTCTATTTGAATAGTTTTAAACTGAAATGTATTTCTGTGATGGAAAATCTAAATTTTCAGCATCATTGCTCAAATCTTCAGTATCACATGATCCTTCAGAAATCATTATAATATGCTGACGTCGTGTTTAAGAAGCATTTCTTATTATTATCAATGTTGAAAACAGTTGTGCTGCTTCATATTTTTGTGCAAACCCTGAAAAATTGTTTTCAGGACTCAGAACTCAGGAAAGTTAAAAATAAGAGCATTTATAAAAAAGACAGTTTAGCTTCAAGTATTAATTTCCCCTTTGTTTCCCCTAGCCAAAGACAAATAATGAAGAGCAACTGTGGTCAGATTTAAATTTTCTGAAAAAGTCTTAATCCAGTGCAATTTTGCTTCTGAAGCAAATTTTTTATTTAATATTACTTTTACTGGAAAACATGACACAAATACTAATTAAGAATGATTTTGCCAGCAACATGATCAAATGCACACAGTGTCAGGAATTGTCCTTTTTGTTCCATCTCTCATTGGCAAGCTTGCATTGAGTGATCTTGCATCATTTACTTTCCACTACATCTTCATCCAATGGACTGAACACGTGTATGTAGCAGATGTACAATGCGATTACATGTTGCCTCATATGACTTTAGTTTCATAAGGTGCTAGAAAGCTAATTCATTCATTTCTAATGTGACTAGTTTCATCTTGTCAAGTCAAGTCAAGTCAAGTTTATTTATATAGCGCTTTTCACAACACAGGTTGTATCAAAGCAGCTTCACAGTAATAAATTAGAACAATACATCAATGTTTGTTTCTAGTGGAACGTCTACGTTTGGTAATGCTGATCAATAGTATCGTTGATTGATTAATTAAATTCAATATCCCCAACTGAGCAAGCCAAAGGCAACAGTGGCAAGGAACCGAAAAACTCCATCAGGTGACCTAATGGAGAAAAAAAAAACCTTGGGAGAACCCGGGCTCAGTCGGGGGCCAGTTCTCCTCTGGCGTTTATGAACTAGAGGTCGGATTTAACTGTAGGATTAAAAGTATTATATGAATGCCTGGCTAAAGAGATGCGTCTTTAATCTAGTTTTAAACTGGGAGAGCGAGTCTGAGCAACGAACAGTATCCGGAAGACTGTTCCAGAGTTTTGGTGCTAAATGTGAAAATGCTCTCCCTCCTTTGGTGGACCTAGATATCCTAGGTATGACCAAAAGCCTCGAATTTAGTGACCTTAAAGAGCGCGATGGATTATAGGGCGATAGAAGATCCGTTAAATAGACTGGAGCTAAGCCGTTTAGGGCTTTATAAGTCAGTAGCAATACCTTGTAATTAATACGGGACTTTATAGGTAACCAATGTAGGGATGATAAAATCGGTGTTATATGATCATATTTTCTTGATCTAGTTAGAACTCTAGCGGCGGCATTTTGGACTAACTGTAGCTTGTTTATTGAGGATGCAGGACAACCGGCTAATAACGCATTACAGTAATCTAGTCTCGAGGTCATGAATGCATGAACTAACTTTTCTGCGTCAGAAACTGATAGCATATTACGTAGCTTAGCAATGTTTCTAAGGTGGAAAAAGGCTGTTCTTGTAACATATGAAATATGATTTTCAAAAGACAGGTTGCAGTCTAATATAACACCCAGGTCTTTTACTGTAGAGGATGAAGTAACAGGACATCCTACTATGTTAAAGTTGTATTGTGAGAGGTTTTGTGGGTGGTTTTTTGAACCGATAAGTATTACCTCTGTCTTGTCTGGATTTAATAAAAGAAAATTATGCGTCATCCAATCTTTTATATCTTTAACACACTCTGTCAATTTGGATAATTTAGCGTTTTCATCTGGCCGTGATGAAATATAGATTTGAGTGTCATCAGCATAACAATGGAAACTAATTCCATGTTTCCTTATAATATTTCCAAGTGGCAGCATATATATTGAGAATAATAGAGGGCCTAACACAGATCCCTGCGGCACTCCATAGTTTACTGGAGTTATGATAGATTTTTCTCCATTTAAATAAACAAAATGGTAGCGGTCAGATAAATACGATCTAAACCAGCTTAATGCTTGTCCTTGAACACCAGTATAATTTTGTAGTCGATCTAAGAGTATTGTGTGATCTATAGTATCAAACGCAGCACTAAGATCAAGTAAAACTAATATTGAGATACAGCCTTGGTCAGAAGCTAAAAGTAAATCATTTGTGATTTTAACGAGCGCAGTTTCAGTGCTATGGTGCGGCCTAAATCCAGACTGAAACTTTTCATAGATGTCATTTTCTTGTAAGAAAGAGCCCAGTTGAGCGGACACAACTTTTTCTAGTATTTTAGACATAAAAGGTAGATTTGAAATGGGTCTATAATTTACTAGATTATTCGGATCTAATTGTGGTTTCTTAATGAGAGGTTTTATAACTGCCAGTTTAAATGTTCTTGGAACATAACCTAAAGATAAAGACGAGTTAATAATATTGAGGAGAGGCTCTTCCACTACAGGTAACACTTCTTTCAATAACTTAGTAGGTATAGGATCTAGTAAACATGTTGTTGTTTTAGATGAAGTAAAAAGTTTATTTAACTCTTTTTGTTCTATAGTTGTGAAGCACTGTAATTGTTCTTGCGGGGTGATAATTGAGGCTGAATTATAAGGTGCGATTGAGGATTGAACGTTTACAATTGTGGTTCTGATGTTTTCTATTTTCTCAGTGAAGAACTTCATGAAATCATTACTACTAAACTGTAATGGAATATTTTGTTCAGGAGACATCTGTTTATTTGTTAGTCTCGCCACGGTGTTAAATAAGAACTTAGGATTGTTATGGTTGTTTTCTATTAGTTTGCGTAGATGCTCAGCCCTGGCCGCTTTTAGGGCCTTTTTATAACGTGACATACTGTCTTTCCATGCGATTCTAAAAACCTCTAAGTTGGTTTGTTTCCATTTACGCTCTAAATTACGGGTTTCTCTCTTTAGAACACGCGTAGTATTGTTGTACCATGGTGCTTTACTTTTCTCTCTGACCTTTTTTAATCTAATGGGCGCAACAATATCCAATGATCCAGAGAGAATGGTGCTCATAGTGCTAGTTAATTCCTCAAGTTCATCTGTTTGTTTGGGTTCACTGAGCAGCTGAGACCGGAAAACCGTGGAAACCGGAAAACTTGTGGAAAACCGGAATGGCTGGTGACAAATGGCTGAAACCGTTAACATGGCAGCAGGTAAATCCAGGTTGGTCTTTTGAGTAGGGATGTTTAATGAGTAGTCATTGACTTTTAAATAGGACCTATTAAGCTTTTTTTTTTAACGTTTTCAGCTTTCTTTAGTGTGTAATGTTGCTGTTTAAGCATGAAAAAGGTCTACAAAGGGAGTTATTCTCAATATCAGTGCACACTGTTTCTGAACTCCCTGAAACGCCTCCATAGTAGTCTTGACAATATTCTTCATTTAAATAATTCCCCGCCCAAAGCATTCGCAAAATGCAAAAGGGGGCGAGGCCTGGTTGAGTTGCGTTAGTAGAGCATTGAAACTCCTGGTTATGGTAAGGGGATTGACATTTCTGAAACGCGCACGAAGAAGTTGACCAATCACAACACACTGGTCTAGCCGACCAATCAGAGCACATTGCACTTTTTGGAAGGAGGGACTTCTTATGCTGCGTTCACACCAAACGCGAATAGAGCGTCTGGCGCGAGTGATTTCAATGTTAAGTCAATGTAAAGACGCGTTTACGCTCGTCTGGAGGTCCTGTGGCGCGAATGAGGCATTGAGCGTCTGGCACGATGCGCGTGAATGATTTTATTTGGTGCTTTTTGTGCATTCACGCGTTTGACACAAATTCGCGTCTAATGCCCAAGTTGAAAAATCTGAACTTTAGCGTCTGTTCGCGCCACGTTAACCAATCAGGAGCTTGCTTGCTGCTGTCACGTGGTGAAGTGACGGGATAAACTCCCGCCCGGAGTCACTCATTCAAAATGGAGTATAGCAATATAGCAGAATATAATATTCAATATAGCAGTTCACTGAGTATCACTAGAAAGTGAGTATATTCTAGTGAGTATCACTAGAGCACCAACAGTGGTATCCATACCACAGTTTGAAAAACATGGATAGTTTTTCAATATTTAATATGCTGTATTTTAAATTTCTTATACATTTTCTAACCAAAGACAGATGGACAGGCGCTCTGCAACTGGGATAGAGCGCCTGTAGTTGGTGTCCTGAAGGGTGATCCTCACTCCGATGCGGTAACTCTCTCGATGAATGCTCGATCTACATCAGCCATCTTGCAAACAGACAAGCGGATTTCGCCTCAGACGCGCATCAATTTCGCTTCAAACTTTTGATTTTTACACGCGTCAATTTCGCTCTGGACGCGCGAATGGATTCAAAATGTTCAAGCGTCCAACTAGACGCGGTAGACACGAATTAGACGCGCTATTCGCGTTTGGTGTGAACGCACAGTTAGAGAACGGAACTAAATAGAGCGTTACTGACCGACTGGGAAGAGAGGTGCTGTAACAATTTAAAATATATGAAAGATTTGAGCATGAACCTATTCTAGTAGACCTCAAAAACAAAATCAAGACTTTGTAAAAGGGCATAATATGACCTCTTTAACTGTAAGTCAACACCTATAATGTAGGCTAACATTAAACTCTCCACCTACATGCAGTATGATTACGGAGAATACTTACGTATTGGTCTAGTGGTAGTGGGTGGTGCTGTTGTGGTTGGTGGAACGGTTGTGGAGGGAAACTTCTTTGGTCTAAATTTGTAATGACCAATAAAGCCATCCGCTGTTAAACTGAGATCTGAGAGGAACTGAATGAAGAGCTGATTCCCCTCTGAGAACACAGGCCTAAAGCAGAGAGATACACAGAATGTGAAGTGCAAATAAAGAAGTATTGCTAACAGCAGCATGTTTACATCTTGAATATAGAGCAAAGGACTGATGTAATACATGTGATATGATATATATGATGCATTGATACATACGCTGGTGGACTGTCTCCACAATATTTCCCAATTCTTTTAGCGTCGTTGATTTCTCCACCATTAAAAATTGCTACGTAATCGTAACGGCAATAGTTGTCCCGCTCCACATCAAACTTCTCAAATTTTACCTCTATAATCTGTAAAAAAGGACAAATGTTTAATCTATATGCGAAACACACGATTAAGGAATATCTGAAATAATGATGATGGCATTACACTTTTAATCAACGCTACTTGTAAAACTGGGATTTTTTTCACCCATTTTAATATCCTCCAGGTAAAAATCGTAAGTCTAAAAGCTTAGAAAAATAATTATATTGTGAGGTATCATTCATGGTTGTAGTCGTCACATTTATTTATATAGCGCTTTATACAATACAGATTGTTTCAAAGCAGCTTCATTGTGATAAACAGGAAAATAAGTATTAATGTTGTAAAATTAATAATGAATCTAATTCAATTTCAGGTGTAAGACAGCACTACAAAAGGAAATAGTGTCCTTATACAGCTCAATTTAGTTAAGTGTTGTTTTATTTCAGTTCAATGTCAAAGTTGCAAAGTTCATCAATTATGAAAATTTCTATTCAGCTTTAAGTAGCTATAAAGACAAAAATAGTATCATTATTCAGATCAAGTCAGTTCAATGTTGATTCAATTCAGTTCAATAACAGTGTCGATGTTGCAAAGTTAGGGTGTGTTCACACTTGGCAGGTTTGGTTCGATTAAAACAAACTCTAGTGCGATTGCTCGGTTAGTGCGGTTCATTTGAATATGCATGAATGCTGCCATCCGAACCCTGGTGCGCACCAAACAAGCGGACTGAGACTGCTGAAAAAATTGGTCTCTGTCCTATTCCAAACAAACTCTGGTGCGATTAGACTGATATATGAATGCAACATGGACCAAAGACATCTAAACGAAACAAAAACTGGTCATGATGTCACAAGATGCGACCATAAAAAGGACAGCTCGGGTTTTTCTTGTGATTGTTCGTCTCGAGCTATGTTGCCCACAGTTTGGTACAGGTGTCAGAACTGTGTCTCCATGCATTCCTGGCACTGTTTTGACTCCTTTACACATTTTGTAAGCTCTTCTGCTGGTAGAAATATAATCATATGTATGTGCATACAACAAGCACGTTTAGCCCAGCCCATTGCAAAACATACATTTAGGTTTGATCTTAAAAATGACAGTGTGAACGCCAAGCGAACCAGAACTAAATGCCTTTTTTTTTTTTGGTCTGGACCAAGAAGAACCAAGAGAACTAAAGTACAAGTGAGAACACACCCTTAGAGTCATTATCCAGATCAATTCTGTACAAATGTTGCAGTGCAGTTAAATCAATAAAACTATTGATTGTCTGTTAAGCCATTAATTGTTTTTGTAGCCAATTTAAGGATAAAAAAATAAAATAATGATGAGTCCACCTGGTTCTTGGGTGCTACTATATGCCAAGAACACGTGACTCCAGCAGGATAGTCTTTCTCTGGCCAGTTAGGGGTCTTGAAGGTTCCTGATGGCTTCATCAATCTCCCACCACAGTACTGATCCCCTGTAAACATCCATTCAGACAGACGTTTAGGAAATGTTTCCTAAACTCCACGAGAGAAACGCTAAACATAGACCAAGCATCCAGTGTGAGGTCGTTCACCCCTAATTAAAAGGAATGCATGAGATAATTGCACAGCACCATCATTGGCGGACTCTAAAATGTACTTCCCTACAGTCGTGTCATTACGAGAGAGTTTACAGACTTGTTGGTCCCAGCGTGCAGTTCCTGCCTTAATCCTTCAACACAGCTGCCAAAGCCCTTTATCCAAAGCTGATGCTTCTAGAACTGTATGCCAACGAAAGCAGTGTGTATTGATTTTGGTGCGCATATTAAAAGGTGCTAAGACTATTTTTGACCCAGAAAATATGATGAAATTGCACTATAAACCTCTCTGCCATTATAAACAAGATTTTTGGATTGCTATGCTATACTAAAAAGATTGAAAGTCACTAGACCCATCATAAATGTTTCCAATCATATTTCACCCCAAAATCACAAGGAAATACAAGCCCATGTCACAAATTCAAATACAAGTAAGCCATTTGTAGGTTTACAATAATGTACACTAATTTTAAAGGTACACTTTGTAACTTTTTTTTGTTCAAAATTTATATAATGAGCGAGTACATAAATCCATCTTCCAACCCATGTTTTTGTCTAATCCTGAATCACTACGATACACCTATAATAAGTGTTTATATTCAGACTATTGTAGGGGCCGTTTACACGACTCTGTTTTTATAAATAGAAAACTTTTTATGCGTTTTGGACGTTCATTTACACAACAATGGCATTTTGGGGGCCTGAAAACAAACTTTTGAACACTGATTTGTGAAATTTTTGACATTTTGTGAAATTTGTGAAAACGGTGACGTTATGCGCATGCATATTACGTGTTCAGGCTATAGGCGCATAGTTTCTTTACAAAGTGACAATGCCAACTACTGGCCTGGCAGCAGAATACAGCGTTTTTAGCCTTTTTCGCAGATCCGTGTGAACGGACATCATTTTGACAACGGTGTTGTCTGTACGTGAAAAATGCGAAGGAAAAACCTTTCCGTTTTTAGAACATCGTTGTTAACAGGGAGTTTCCATACATAAACAGGGAGAATTAGCTCAGGCTACAATGTTCTTCCACAAGACACATGTAGTTTTGTTTATTAACCGCTAGAGCGCCAAAACTTACATAGTGTATCTTTAATGAAAAATTTGTATAACGGTTTTCATACAGAAAAAATCACTGTATTACAGTAAAGAAATATAATGAATCTAATGAAAATGTATGATTCTAATGAATTTAATTAGAAAATGGAAAAAAAGGAAAAATGAAATATGACCCTTTTTCATAAGACCCACACATAGTGGGTGACCAAAATAAGCACTTAGCACAAAACTTAAACCTGATAACATCAGTGATGTGATGACTGCAAGAAGAGCTGCATGATTCTGGATAAATTAAGTATTTATTTATTTTTACAGAGATCACGATTCTCCTACGATTCTGAATAGACAGCTAAACAAAATAACATATTTACAAGAGGTTCTGAAAAAAAAGTATTAAAAAAAAATTCAATGGCTTCACTTGTTTCATTACTGGATGAATCATCATTTTTTAATGAATCTCTCAAATGAATGATTCAATGAAAGTTTTTAACAGTCTCTGTAAAACACCTTTTGAAAGTAACATGAAGCTTCAAATAAAGACAGTCTCGATTCACCAGTACGTAATGATGTAATATATACTATCTTTATTCGAAATGTCAAAGTTACTTTCAAAACAGAAAAGTTTTTTTTTTCTTCTATTTTGAACGCTACTTTAGACATTAGTGTTTATATCTGAACTATAAACTTTTATCCCATTACTTCTGTGATCATTTAAATTACTGTAACACAGAAATAGTGATACTTGTGTGGTTGAAAAGACCTGTTTCATACCTATACATGACTACTGCTCTCTAGCTGGGTCAGCGGCTGCGCCAACAAACACAGATTTGAATGTTTGCTGTGATCGTGTGCGTCAAAGGTTTGATAGGCATAGCTGAATCGTTGTCATTAGGAATAAGATTGTATAGGTGTTTGAATCGAGAAACAATTAATCGTGTGGCTTTAACAGCAAGCTTCCATTGTTTCCAACACGCATCAGTTGTCCGTCAACTACAAACAAACAGAGACACAATCTAAATCATTAACATTCCAGCTGTCTTGCTTCAGCCAAGCAGACGTCTCGTCACTTATACAGTTACTCAGTGAGCAAGACAGCCCCTGGAGGTCTGACCAATCACTGATTCACTGGGAAAACGTCTGTGAGAAATTCCACATCATGCCATGAAATACACAGCAATGTTCTCCAGCTTCCTCCAGAGTGTTCTAAATCAACTGTCAGACCCTGCAGAGAAAATCCCATTTTCTTTAACTAGTCAAAGTAAAACCAGGTTTTTCTTACTTTTGTGTAAATCGACAAGGTCTTTCAGTGATTTACTGAACGGAAACGGTTTATATTGGGGCATTAAAGATCCATTTCTTTTCTCCAGCTAGCGTTATACTGACCTCTGACTTCTCTAGGAGCTGTCAGATGTTAAATAGCTCTTAACTGCTCATTAAAGTTGACCTTTGACCACGTAAACACAATCCAGGCGTAATAGCATCTGAGTTTATGGACAGCAACATGGATCATATTTTGGAAGAGCTGGGCAGTATGATTGTATATAAACACCAAATTACAATCAAAAACAACTGTTGAACTAATCGTTAAAGGGTTAGTTCACCCAAAAATGAAAATTCTGTCATAATTTACTCACCCTCATGTCGTTCCAAACTCAAAAGACTTTTGTTCATCTTTAATGAAATCTGAGAGATTTCTGTCTCTCCATTACAGTCTATTTACCCAAAGCTCTGACGTTTCAAAAAGTTTATAAAGAGATAGTTAAATAAATCCATGTGAGTTAAGCATGTAAGAACCAATGAGGTTCGTTCTCATGTTACGCAGCACGTTTGAGCTTCCACAAGAACCAATGAGGTTCATTCTCGTGTTACGCAGCACGTTTGAGCTTCCGCAAGAACCAATGAGTTTCGTTCTTGTGTTACGCAGCACGTTTGAGCTTCCGCAAGAACCAATGAGGTTCATTCTCGTGTTACGCAGCACGTTTGAGCTTCCGCAAGAACCAATGAGGTTCGTTCTCATGTTACGCAGCACGTTTGAGCTTCCACAAGAACCAATGAGGTTCATTCTTGTGTTACGCAGCACGTTTGAGCTTCCGCAAGAACCAATGAGGTTCATTCTCGTGTTACGCAGCACGTTTGAGCTTCCGCAAGAACCAATGAGGTTCGTTCTCATGTTACGCAGCACGTTTGAGCTTCCACAAGAACCAATGAGGTTCATTCTTGTGTTACGCAGCACGTTTGAGCTTCCGCAAGAACCAATGAGTTTCGTTCTTGTGTTACGCAGCACGTTTGAGCTTCCGCAAGAACCAATGAGGTTCATTCTCGTGTTACGCAGCACGTTTGAGCTTCCACAAGAACCAATGAGGTTCATTCTCGTGTTACGCAGCACGTTTGAGCTTCCGCAAGAACCAATGAGGTTCGTTCTCATGTTACGCAGCACGTTTGAGCTTCCACAAGAACCAATGAGGTTCATTCTTGTGTTACGCAGCACGTTTGAGCTTCCGCAAGAACCAATGAGGTTCATTCTCGTGTTACGCAGCACGTTTGAGCTTCCGCAAGAACCAATGAGGTTCGTTCTCATGTTACGCAGCACGTTTGAGCTTCAGCAAGAACCAATGAGGTTCATTCTCATGTTACGCAGCACGTTTGAGCTTCCACAAGAACCAATGAGGTTCATTCTTGTGTTACGCAGCACGTTTGAGCTTCCGCAAGAACCAATGAGTTTCGTTCTTGTGTTACGCAGCACGTTTGAGCTTCCGCAAGAACCAATGAGGTTCATTCTCGTGTTACGCAGCACGTTTGAGCTTCCACAAGAACCAATGAGGTTCATTCTCGTGTTACGCAGCACGTTTGAGCTTCAGCAAGAACCAATGAGGTTCATTCTCATGTTACGCAGCACGTTTGAGCTTCCACAAGAACCAATGAGGTTCATTCTTGTGTTACACAGCACGTTTGAGCTTCCGCAAGAACCAATGAGTTTCGTTCTTGTGTTACGCAGCACGTTTGAGCTTCCGCAAGAACCAATGAGGTTCATTCTCGTGTTACGCAGCACGTTTGAGCTTCCACAAGAACCAATGAGGTTCATTCTCGTGTTACGCAGCACGTTTGAGCTTCCGCAAGAACCAATGAGGTTCGTTCTCATGTTACGCAGCACGTTTGAGCTTCCACAAGAACCAATGAGGTTCATTCTTGTGTTACGCAGCACGTTTGAGCTTCCGCAAGAACCAATGAGGTTCATTCTCGTGTTACGCAGCACGTTTGAGCTTCCGCAAGAACCAATGAGGTTCATTCTCGTGTTACGCAGCACGTTTGAGCTTCCGCAAGAACCAATGAGGTTCGTTCTCATGTTACGCAGCACGTTTGAGCTTCCACAAGAACCAATGAGGTTCATTCTTGTGTTACGCAGCACGTTTGAGCTTCCGCAAGAACCAATGAGTTTCGTTCTTGTGTTACGCAGCACGTTTGAGCTTCCGCAAGAACCAATGAGGTTCATTCTCGTGTTACGCAGCACGTTTGAGCTTCCACAAGAACCAATGAGGTTCATTCTCGTGTTACGCAGCAGGTTTGTTCTCACGCATCAAGTACAATTGAGCTTATGTTTACCATATTTGAGTGCTGAATGTTTATGTGAATAAAAGCCTACATTAAATCTGTTCATCATATAAAGTGAGCGTGCCTCTTCAGAACACTTGGATTAAACCGCTCGATTCACATGGATTTTTTATATGATCTCTTTATGAATGCTTTCAACCAGAGTTTTGGGTGAATAGACTTTCAATGAAGGGACAGAAATATCTCAGATTTCCTTAAAAATATCTTTTTTGTATGTTTCAAAAGTCTTATAAGTTTGGAAAGACATGATGGTGAGTAAATGATGACGGATTTTTCATTTTGGGGGGAACTATTCCTCTAAAACACCTCATAAACTATTTTGGCTTACTGAGTTGAACAGAACAAAACATCTTATTAGCTGCCAAATATATGGTCCATTTTTAAG
This sequence comes from Vimba vimba, assembly GCA_022828995.1. Classification (NCBI taxonomy): domain Eukaryota; kingdom Metazoa; phylum Chordata; class Actinopteri; order Cypriniformes; family Leuciscidae; genus Vimba; species Vimba vimba. Next base: position 6,211,842 of record CM040840.1, read on the forward strand.
ATGTTCTTACCCCGTTCATTAGGGTTGGCAGCAGAGTACACAGCCAGGAAGCCACTACCAGCTGTATTGGCATCAGACATCATCTGTATGAGCATCTTGTTGCTTGTGGAAACGAGGGCTCCCGGCCTGAACGTCCCACAGAAGCGGCCGAGACGCTGTCCATTGCCGTGGCCACTATAAACATCCACATAATCATATCGGCACAGGTTGTCACTCTCTAAGTCAAGAAAACGAAATGAGAGGACGACCACTTTGCCCTCTGGAACCTGCAAGAAGCAGACGTCATATTGAGACCCATAAGAATTGCCATGCATAATACTAGGATATTGGCTTATTACTAATACTTATAAAGTACATATTAATGCCTTATTCTGCATGACCATATTCTACAACCCTTAATCCTACTTAATACCTAAACTTAACAACTACCTTATTAACTATTAATAAGCAGTAATTAGGAGTTTATTGAGGCAAAAGTCGTAGTTAATAGTTAGTTAATAGTGAGACTTGGACCCTAAACTAAAATGTGACCCAATGCACTTTTATACAGCTCAACACTTTACACTTATTGTCATCCGTTTATATTGTACTAACATTTTTAATTTAAATACGTCATTTTCAGTGCTTCATGGGGTTGGCATGAGATAGAAGTTGTGATAGCCTATTCTTCTCTTTTGTGATGTATATCTGAATGTGAAACTGCTTCTCAAACAAGAAAACATGAAAGGCGGGACTTGATTTTGTCAATCAGGATAAATCATTTATAATAAAAACGGCAATATTCCATAAAAAAACATGATTTCACAGTGATATTAAAGGGGTGATCACACGACACTTTTCGTTCCACTGACTTCCATTCATACGCAAGTTTATACAAATTTTGCTGTGTGCTGTGTTCCAAAGTTCAAGTTTGGTGAACTCAGCCCTGCGAATATGTATCACATGAAAACATTCAATAGAAAAGAGATACGTTATGTTGCAGGATTGCATTAAAGTGGAGTAGATTGTATATTTTCTTTTAACATTTTGGAAATATTATATTTTGAATTAGGTTTTTAAAAAAGATGCTGCAGAGTGACGGCATAGTATGACTGTTGCAGTGTCTGAAGAAATTTTGAAATTTAAACTCAAATTTTTTTTTAAATACTTTAGTATTTTTCAAATGACTAAGTTTGTAATGTTGTGATGCAATCTCATGATTGCTTTGGTTCATGGCTTAAAATGTTTTACTCAAGATTGTTTATCAGAAGCCTATGGAGAGAATGAATGGAAAAATACTTCAAGAACCATGACTATGAAATCTTTCCAAAGTATTATACTAACAAATATGTAGGCTCATAGATTACAAGTAACACAAGTTACGTAATCAGATTACTTTTTCAAGGAACGAGTAAAGTAACACATATTGCTTTTAAATTTACAACTAAACATCTGAGTTATCTTTTCAAATAAAGTAACGCAAGTTACTTTGTTTTCCCATTTATTGGCTGACAGCACTCCTGTCCTCATTTTGAGAGAAATCATAAGTACTGAGGCGTTGTGTGCGCTGTGTGAACATGATGGTTATTGCAGTTGTAGGCTAAATGTGACCATGCATTTACTCATCTCACTTGCACAAAAACAGATTCAGCATCTCTCAAAAAGAATAAAAACAATGAAATGCAAACTAATAAGCATATATATATATATATATATATATATATATATATATATATATATATATTTTATTATTTCTTTCTTTTTTTTACTGCAGCAACATGGAAATCAGGTTCTGCCCTAATTAAGATTTTTAAATAAAGTGGACAATCTCTCTTAGTCAGAGTGGTCACCAATTAAGTCTCTTATATGCAATGACGGCAATGCAATAAAATGCTAGAATGAGTCTGGAGTTGCCACAAGGATGTAATGTGGCCAGCAGCCAAACCAGATGGAGATCACAACCAGACACACACTGATTCTTGCCACGACTTTATATTGCATCATCATTACAGTACATGCAATGCAGAACTACATTTTATTTTTTTTATTTACCCACAAAACATTAACATTCAGACATATTCAAACATGGACATTGATCAATTCAGCCTTAGCTGTTAGGCTATCTGTTTTTGTTGTTTATAAACTTTTTAAGATTAAATTTAAAAAATCTGGAAAAAACTGACTTGTTAGAGATTGTCTAAAATGCAAACTTTGTACTTATTGAACAATGTTCATCACAGCATGCACTGTATTCAATGAAGTTCTGTAGATACCTATGCTATTTATGTGTGTATGGATACATTCCTGGACAAAGTGATGGATTGTGGATTAAAAACATATAAATCTCCACAAATGTTAGATTGGGTAAGGTTCTATGCTAACTTGAGATCTGTAAAGTGTTTTCTGTTTACCTGCTATGTAACAGAATTTTTTTTTCTTCGTTTCTCTGTTCTTGTGTTTTTGTATTCTTCACCATTACTTGACCCACTCAAGTGACTGAAATGACGGAAACTGATTGTTTGCAAATTATTTCATGAATACTGCATATTCAAACTTAATTATTTCATCAGTACTGCATATTCAAACTTATTTGAGTTATACTTTTTAATACAGAAAGGTATGATATTCAAAGGCGATAAGAGTGTTCAAAGAGTATTCAAAATCGAATCTAATTAATTCTGATTGGTTAATTTTGCTATAGTCAATTCTAACTCGTGTTTTAACCATAGCCCCTTTAACATGGCAACTGTTATATTTTCGCTGCGATATTTAATTTCCAGAGTGCCAAAGCCTCAAACTTAATGTAATTTTTTTTTTTTTTTTTTTTTTTTTTGCTGCTGCAGGGCAATAATATTTTCTTCAGGAAATGCAAATATGGTTTAACTATATTAGCTTTGAGACGCATGTCAGTTACATGTCGGCATTTCAGCTATCCGAATACATAATAAATCAGTTACTTACAGTAATTCTCCATACACATTTGGTATTCGGCGGATAGACGCCCGGATAACCCTGACTACCGATAACACCCGACTCTCCTGTGATATTACCACCACACGTGAAGGTCTGTCTAGGCAAGAGAAAGAACAATAAACACCTGCATCGATGCAGCATTCATTTTTGCAATACAGCCTATATGTATCATAAAACTTTGACATGCATGCACAGCGGTTTCGTATGTGAGATCCGCCGCGCCGCTAGCTGTGATCATACATGAGCATTCAGTGCGCGCGCATCATGACTGAACAAACTTACCTGTTTTGAGACTGAGCTCGCACATTCAAGATGAGCAGCAGAGCCCAGGCGATCAGGACACCGCAGATCTTCCACATTGTAAGAACGGACGGTGGAACAGATCAGACGGTGTGCGTGTCTGCGTCCAGCTGCATTTAATGATATTATTGTCCTCCGTCTGTTCTGAAGTTGCTCCGGGGAGTTTCAGAGGCAGATGAATATAGCGTTTGTTCTGCTCTGTGGGAGGGAGCAGCACGACAGCTGCCTTTTTCCAAACCTGTGATCAAAGACATGCACAGGAGAAAGAGAGAGAGGGCTCTGGATAGGCGTCTGATTTAATAAGAGGCTATAATAAAAAATAAAAAAAAATAATAAAAAAAAATTCAAGTAACAGTAGGCTAGTAACAATTTTTCACTCTCCAGTTTATTTCAATTAAGTTTATTTCACATTTTACAACACATATCCACTAATTTATTTGTCAAATAATCTATGCATATGATCCATGAGTACTATGAGATGATTACAGCGCCACCTCGTGGCTTTAATGGTAAAATATATTCTAATTACTAAATGTATTATTTACATTAATTACGGTTTGCCATTTTAGATCTTTTACCATGCCGTTATATTAGGTTTTTTTTTTTAGTAGTTGTTGCCCATCTATGTGTATAAAAAAATGAATGTAAATCAAGACTTTGAAGATCATTTAGGTGTGAAATGAAATGTAAGAATGTAAGAAATGAAAAATAAGTTTATGTATATTTATTTATAGAAATATTTCACTATTTGCCTTTTTTTTAATAAACATTAACATTATACATGCACATTATACAATTATGTACTAAAGAGGCTTGAGACTTCTGTTCCAGCAGCTCAAGAACAGTGCGTATAGAGCTTCATGGAATGGGTTTCCATGGCCGAGCAGCTGCATCCAAGCCTTACATCACCAAGTGCAATGCAAAGCGTCGGATGCAGTGGTGTAAAGCACACCGCCACTTGACTCTAGAGCAATGGAGATGTGTTCTCTGGAGTGACAAATCACTTTTCTCTGTCTGGCAATCCGATGAACGAGTCTGGGTTTGGCGGTTGCCAGGAGAACGGTACTTGTCTGACTGCATTCTGCCTAGTGTAAAGTTTGGTGGAGGGGGGGTTATGCTGTGGGGTTGTTTTAGGGGTTGAGCTTGGCCCCTTAGGAACTCTTAATGCTTCAGCATACCAAGACATTTTGGACAATTACATGCTCCCAACTTTGTGGATGGCCCCTTCCTGTTCCAACATGACTGTGCACCAGTGCACAAAGCAAGGTTCATAAAGACATGGATGAGTGAGTTGACTGGCCTGTACAGAGTCCTGACCTCAACCTGATAGAACACCTTTGGGATGAATTAGAGCGGAGACTGCGAGGCCTTCTCGTCCAACATCAGTGCCTGATCTCATAAATACGCTTCAAGAAGAATGGTCAAAAATTCCCATAAACACAACCCTCATTCTTGTGGAAAGCCTTACCAGAATAGTTGAAGCTGTTATAGCGCCAAAGGGTGGGCCAACACCATATTAAACCCTACGGATCAGGGTAGGCTTGCACCAGCCATTCGTAAGTTATTTCTTAAACTGGAACGTAAAGTCCACACTAGAGCCTTAGTAACTACTATTTTGTAACTAACTCTGTACTTTATTCCATTGCACCATTTGTTCGCAAGATAAAACGTAGCTAGTAAGTCGTAAACTCTCCGTAAAGTAATGCGTAGTCGCATAATATGACGTTTACCCTCAATGATCCAATATCAGCCTTCAAATACACGAGCAGAAGTTGTTTAAATGCTGTGAATTTCAGTTAATCCTTTATTCTAACTTCTTTTGCCTCACTTAACTAACAGTAAAAATAAGTTTCCATTAAATACGACACTTAATCATGATCAAGTGTTTTTATATGTAAATAACATTCAGAAACTGTATTTGAAACAACATTAATAAGGATAAATAAGTATTGATAAAAAATAAATAAGTATTAATCAAAAATAAATAAATAAAAAACATAAGAAATAACATTTATTGATTATGACTGATTTTATTTGACATGCACAACACGGACCGATGGGACAGATGCACACAGCGGTGCTAACAAAGTAATCTATTCATATAATGTTCTCTCTCTTAAGAGAGTAAATGTCAGGATTATCATGTCTAAAGAATTGAAGTCTGTCAGGTAAAAAAGAGCTAATTGATGCAGTTCAGTCTGTCTGCTATTTTATTCCAACCGTTACTCCTGATCGGAGGCTTCCATAAATATTTAGTTTATACATAGAGTTACGCTTCAGCTAAGTTTAATGGTGTAATGCAAAAATATTTAGTAGTGCGTAAGTTGAATCTTAGTGCCCATTTACGTCAAAACTACCGTGTCCTAACTATATGCGACGCGCGATAAAAGGTAACTTTTCCATTACCCCTTTTCCACCCAAAAAGAACTGCTTCGGAACTGGTGCTGGTTCAAAGTTGGTTCAACTTGTGAACCTTCTCAGAACCTGTTTGTTTTTCCATTGACTAGAGAGCCCAGCGAATGACGTCGTTACGTCACTGTGTACGTTGCCATACGTCTTAGCTTTCCCAAAAACGCTTGCGCCAACTTCAAGCATAACAATTACAGTGGCGGACTACATCGTCTTTCTCCAAATGTTTCTCCTGGCTTTGCGATCCTATATTGGGATCAGAAGAAGACGTTTAGAATCCATCTTTCTTCAATCATTCTTTCTACTAGCTAGCGCTGTGTTTTTAGCAACAACTCCCGTCGAGTTGTTGGTCACAATAACCCCGCCCCCAGCCCCCGACATAAGCATGATGTGGTAAAAGATTGGTTCTAGTCCAGCAAAGAGTTGGTGCCGCTTTGGAACCAATTTTCCTGGCCGAGAACCGGTTCTTTGGCCGTCGAAACACAAAGAACTGGTTCGCGAGTAGGCACCGGCTCCGAACCGGCACCAGCACTGCCTTGGTGGAAAAGGGGTACATGTTAATCAGAGTTTTGTCCTAACCAGCCACGATGGCGACACGTGAGGATTCTTTTTAGAAATGGTTTCTATTTTTCTGCGACGTCACAGCTGGAACAACAAACACAAAGTGTGGCAATGATAATCTCAGGTACTGTTTATGTGCTTTATTTAATATTAAATGCATGCAATGTGACTTTGAATATCATTTAGTGCTCCCAGCTTTCACCTCAGATCTTGAAATTAAACAAATGGAAACAAGAACATTCAAACTGTGAACAAACAAGTGTATTCTTTGACAAATATTGTTTTAGTAACTTAGTAGCCAATGCATTTTTAATAATGTTTAAATGGTGTAACATTTGTGAATTTGATTATGTAGCCTACTTATCCATTTTCTTGCGACAAGATTACCGTGCCGTCAAGATTACTCTCTGGTGCTGTGCACTTGCCGCGAGAATCCGCCCACACGCTGTTCTGATTGGCTGTGGGTTTTGATTGATTTTGACACATCTCGCAGTGGCATCTAGTGTGGACAGACAAATTTGTCGCTGGAATCTTATCGCATCACGTCTGGTTAGGACACGGTGTAAGTTGTAACTTGCGCAGAGCTAGTGCATCCGGCCCCAGGGATGGGATGTCATTAAAGTTCATGTGCATGTAAAGGCAGACATCCCAAAACTTTTCGCAATATAGTGTATAGTCGGCTTTCATCAACGCTAGTTCTTTGGCGTCGGTTTGGTGTGTCCCTACCATTAGTTTTGGCATATCTGTGATCTTGTATGCCATTGGTGCTCCATGTGAGGAGCATGTGAGCACCTTTGAGGCAGTCACAGGTAACCTCTGTAGAGACTGGATGGGCATGGGTGTTTCTAAAGCGGCCTTTGGCAGATGCTTAGACAGATGCTCATGGATCCTGAGTTTTTATCTTTTTTGGGACCCGACGTTCACAAGTGGTTCCTAGCACCCAGAAAGCACAGGTGCTTCCTTTGGGGACCCAGCAGGCACAGGTGCTCCCAGTGGCTTTTCAGTGTTGCATCAGAGAAACTTGAGTGCTGAGCTTTCTCTGATGCATCACTGAAGACCAGCGATGAGGTGAGGTCCTCTTTTTTAGAACTGGGAGAGTTCTGCTGGGACCTGACGAGCATACATTCTCCCTGTGTGGACCCATCAGGCACAGGTGCTTTTGGTGTCTTCAGCCTCCACTGCTTCGTGGTCTTCAGTTCTCCCCTCTCAGTTTTCTCAGACCCAGCTGCCACAGTTGCTCCCTGTGGCTTTTTCTGTCTCCGCTGCTACGTGATCTTAAGGATCTGTGAGGTGTGGCTGGACGAGGCTGTTGTCATCCTCCGCTTAATTTGCCCACTGTAAATGCGGATCCGTTCGTCCACAGCACGAAGTTGATGTAAGTGCCCAGGATCCAGCAGAGATCGCCACGGGGCATGACGAAGCGGAGATCTTCGTCCAAGCCACACTTAAATCCCTCCCATCAGACAGACGTCATCGCAGGTGGCCTGATGGCAGATGTCGAGGAACTCCCCCACGCAACTCTTCAGGTCTCTGCCACTCTGGAACAAACACTGTCGCTCCTTCCAGCAGTAAATTGCCCATTGTCGGGACAACATTAATGGATGCTATGTCCAGTTTTATTCTCATTTTGAGAGTCCGGTCATCTGTCACACACGATTGGAGGAAACACAATGAAGATAAAGATCAGGGTTAAAAGGATTTAATATTAAAGATTTAATACACTGAAAAGACTGCAAATTAAAATACAAAGCAAATGAGGGAAATAATGACAAACACCAGTAATGATTAAATTAATCACCATGACAACTGATAAGTGGCAAGAAACTGAACAAAGGAAGACAGAAAACTAGAGAAAACAAACTAAAAGTCCATGATAATGAAACTAAGATTGAGTGTCTGTGACAAAAGAGAGACTATAAGCACTTCAATTAATGATTGTTCATACAAAAACTAGCGCTGTGCATTAAAAGTGCATTAAAAGCTCAGAGAGATAATGAGGTGACAGTCCATGCAAAGCCTTATAAGTAAGCATAAGGATTTTAAAATCAACACGGAATCTGACAGAGCCAGTGTAAAGATTCCAGTACAGGAGTGATATGATCCCTTGTCCTGTTTGAAGGATTCGAGCGGCAGAATTTTGAACCAACTGTAATTTATTAAGGGTAGCTTTTGAGACCCCGGCCAGCAAAGCATTGCAGTAATCAATGCGAGAGAATACAAAAATGTTAATAAACTTTTCAGCCACTGGGAGTGACAACATGGGACGCAATCTGGCAATATTTTTTAGATGAAAAATGATGTATTGACAGTGCTCTGAACATGAGGAACAAATGTTAAATTAGTATCAAATATCACCCCCAAATGTTTTCATTTTGTTTGGAAATTGCAGTGTAGAACCATCTACACTTAAAGTTGGAGACCCAGCCTTCTGCAGCTGGTGTGGTGAACCAAAGAGCATTACCTCCGTCTTGTCACTGTTTAGACCAAGCGTGCCGCACAAGCCCTGAAAAGTGAAGCCAAAACGTCTCGATCGCCCCCCAGTGACTGGTCCTAGTATAGGTCATAAGCCCCGCCTCCCCGTGTTATTCAACGGGACGTGAGACCAACTAAACAATTAAATTACACTTCAAATATCTTTTTTCCAAAGATGGTTTCTTTCATTTGCTGTCGTTTTTATCATGCTGATGTAAGTTCAAGTGTTTGTTTCAAAAATAAGTTGTTTTTTAGTTAGTTACGTGATGCGGTGGTGTAACGTCATGATTGACAGCTGTGATTGACAGGTTCTCGAGCGAAGTAGTCACTGAAGCACCAACGGACATTTTTTTCGGGATCTTCGTAGGACTGAGGAGATTGTATTTACTTTATTTTAACAAGCCTCTTGTCGTACTGCAATCATTTTTTTAAAAAGTGTGCAGAATCCAATCTCCCTGAGTGCATTCGGCGAGAGCGAGGGCGGAGCGTTGATTTCGCGGCTTTACTTCCTGCTCACTACTGCGCATGTCTGGTCCCGAGATCGCTACTGCGCAGACTCAAGTTCCAATATGTCAGCGCCATATCGGGACTCTGGCGGCTTCAGTTCTCATCAATGGAAGAGAGCGAAGGGGCGTCGTCCATCTTTTTTTACAGTCTATGGTTTAGACATAGAAAATTCCTAGACATCCATTTTTTAATCCCAGAAATACGGACACAGACACATTAACATCAGGTTTTTAATGTATATAAACCTGGGTGTCATCTGTATAAAAGTGAAAACTGAGACCAAGTGATCTTAAAAGTTGACCAAGAGGATAAATGGTAAATTTTTCTCCAATTCGTTGTTGAAATATAAATATAAGTCGGACATTATGGTCAACAATCTTTATCACAATATACATTATCAGTTGATATAATAATCATTACAATATGATTCAATAGTGTGTCAACCCTATTAACGCCACGAAAAAAATCTTTTTTTACCGCCCCCCAGTGTCCTCTGGCTAGTACTACACTTTTTTGAAAACCAACCGACATCAACCGATTGACGCCAATGCAGCAATACTTCTACACATACAAGCCATAAATAAATGACCATTGTGTGTGTCGCCAGTCACAACTGTTAGCTAACGTTACCATTAATCACAAGTGTAAGCCAGTCCCTTTACATGTAGCTCATTCACTTAAGTTAGTTGTTGATCAGGGCTGCGTTTCCCAAAAGAATCGTAAGCCTAAGTTGATCGTAAAAACGATCGTACGACTGATCTTAATATTACGGTCTGTTTCCCAAAAGCATCGTAGCTTAAGTGGCACTTGAAAATCTTCGTAGATCTACGAGTGCTCTGGAGTAATCGTACATCCTCAAGTTCATCGTAAGAAGACAGATTTATGAGGACACCTGCAGGACAACCGGCAGATTACACCTTTAACTTTATTCAAATGTATGTGATTATAATATAAGGTTTTGATTGTACTTTATTGTACACTTTATTACTCTTTTTTGTTGTTGGTTAAATTAATGTATAAATTAAATAATTAAAAAGGTCAGAAAACAAAACAAAAAAATTTAAATAATTTAATTTAATAATTTTAATCAAAATGAAATGAATGAACAAAAAATAAATAAAACAAATCCTTTAAATCTGTTAAAAATTACATCTTTTTTTTTTTAAGTTTTTTTTTTTTTCAGCCATTTTGTCAGTGCCTCCGCCTGTAGGTGCTTTATATAGACTTGTCTTGATTGCTAATCCATAACAGATGACAATTATTAGGTTAAACGTTCAGAATACGATTCCATATAAGGTTATGTTTCAGAACTTCACGAATGGACAGCGACTCTTAAGTAGCACGTAGAGCGCGTTCTCGCGCGTTCATGTTAAGTTCATTTTTGGGAAACGCTCGTGGAATTGCTGCGAGCGTTCGTAATCTTGCACGTAGAAAGCGCTCTTAAGAGCTAAGATACATCGTTATCGGGAAACCCGGCCCAGGTTAACTTCTACGGTTTTAACGTTATTCTTAAGATGCAGACTCGAGATACGTTCAATGATTAAACGTCACGTTAATTACTATTGTGAAATCAAAATAAGCCACGGGTAAACTTATGTTCCCTTTTGCAATTGGTCAGAGAATTGATTAACGTTGAAATATTAACGTTAACTTACCTAGTGTAAACTAAGCTAGCTAACACCAAGTTAACATTTTCAAACTAACGTACATACTTATCTACCAGAGAAAGTCAGCAGAGCAACATGTCTGGCATAAAATTTACAGGCTACTTAATACAGCAGCACATTTAAATGGTTGTTTGTTTCACTTACTTCAGTTTATCTGCGATGCAACCGATGATTCTCTCCGGAGCAGGAAAGTGATCCACGGAACGTTGACTTGAAGAGCGGTCTGGTGACTGGTCGAGATTTGTGTTTAATGCCCGTGCGCTGCCCTGTGTGTAACCTTGAAATTGAACATTCGTTGAAACAAATATTTCTTAGTTGAGCTCTTAATGAAAAATATTTATATTTAACAATGAAATGAAATGAATGAAATATTACCTGAAAAATAAAACAAATAAATGAATAGAATTGTACTTGTAATTGTAGAATTGAATTCAAGTAAAATTAATTGAAAGACAAATTATTAATTGGATGAGTTACTTACCGCTTTAAAAACTTTATTCATGTGTACATGCATTCATATAAGGCATGTACAATTGCAATTAAATATTTGAAATTACACAACATTTTGCAAATATGCTACATAAATGGTCAATTTGGTCAAAGCTGCCTGGATCCGACCGTTGGTTGTTGACTTTGATTTCCGTCCACTGCTTTTTTTGGGGGGTGACCCGTCCACTCCTGCACTGTCCTGTTGAAGGAACAGACATAATGAGAGAACAGATATAATCATGCAATGCTGGGCAGGTTTAATGGGTGCTTCTTAGACTAAATCTAAAGGCGTATCTTTTTTTTTAATCATTTTTATCATTTTGGAAAGGATATTAAATTGAGGATCTAGAAAACATAGTAGCATATAGTTAAAGACAATGTTTACTTGTTTGAATACATTTTAAAAATAAGTAATAAAACAAGAGATATAAGGGACTTACAGAAGCTTCTGTGCTCCATACTCTTACTCCATCTGGACATGGGTGCTCCCTCGGGAGAACTGGGTGGTTGCTGTGGGGAACACGGTGGAGCAAGTGTTCTCTGTGGGGTCTTGGCAGGCACAGACCAGAGTTTCCGATAGAAAAAAATAGTGGTTTCGTTTTCCGGACATTTTGATGAAATGCCGGTCAAATATCGCCTCTTAATTAGTCAAGTTGAGGAAAACTGGAGGCAGGCTATGTAACTTAAAAAAATGACATAATCAGGCCATATAGAATGCAACATGTTTATTAGCCTAACTTTCAAATAGACGGAAAAAAACATGAACGTCCGATTGGCGTCAATCAACGCCAATTGTTTTTACTATGGTTTCACATTCATAGTTTAACAAACCAATCCCCCTTCCCCACATAAACTATCTGAAGCCTATTGTTTTTACTCAAGCGAACTTCCCAGTGTTTCTCCACAACTTGCAATGCGCATAAGCCGCGTAACCTTGTTCTCCGCAAGGCGACTTTGCTGCTTCGTCTTGATCCGATTCTGCAGCGAGAACCCCCTCTCTGCAGGAACACTCGAGACCCATTTTCTACTGTTTTGTACGTTTCTTCATTCGGATTATTTGCGATCCATTCCATTCTAAACAAACAACGCAGTTTATATTCTTCGTCCTTTTCATTATTCATTAAGATAATAATTAATAAATGCACGCATAATTATCAGTGAACTTGATAAACGTTGCAGATATGTTTTGCTATGCATGCAGAAACAAATGCCTTTCAACTTAGGCTATGTGTGCAAAATTCAGAATAAAATGAATGTGCCGCAATTTGTACAAATAGAGTCTAGATCTACTATACGTGTTGTAGCCATTAAATAAGCTCATTTAGTTTAATATTTGTTAAAATATTATAATGTTATTTTTTAATTTATGTGGATTATGAAAAGTGAACCGCACGCGTAAGATAGTATGCGCAATATCGAGAGACATGGAGCGGGTCAGACATGATCTTGACCACTTAATTAAGGTTTTTGTTTTGTAGAAAGCCTTTTTGAAGTGAATTTCGTTTTGTATAAATTGTATCTTAATTTTAATATTTTTTTTAACAACCAATTGCCTAAATTTAATATAATAATAATCATTTTTAATATAGCAGACGATAGGCCTAATCATGCAGGCGCCCACGCGGTCACTTGCATTGCTCGTGAACAGGAGCGCATCTCATCCTAATTTAACGAAAAGAAATAGGCTACTCTCTGATTATGTAATCCATGATGTGCATTTCTCTCTATAGGCGCGTTCACAACGGAGATGGCGATCGTCAATTTCATCTTTACAGCTGTTGTTGCTGTTAATAAACTAAAAATAATAGGCCTATAATTTTAATCGCTGTCCTCAGTGTCCAGAAAAGCGCTGAAATGGAGATGAAGGGGAACCCGTTTTTATTTATTTTTTATTTTTTGGCTTATCCAGTTTTCTGGAGGCCCACCTACAATCAAAATACTGGCGCCGTTAGTGCTTCGCAGCGGTCTGATATCAAGAAATAACACACCGCATTCCACATTGGAATTCAACCAACCGAGCCATGTAATAATGTTTAATAACTTTCAAACGGTAGAGCCTGTTCCTTTATAACATAGCCAAAGGTCGGTGTATTTTTGCTTTATACATTTTAGGCTTATTCTCAAATTCAGATTGTGTTAGGGGGGCGGGATTATTAGGCAATTTTAATCGGACAATTTGACCGGAGAGATTTAATTTTGTCGGACATTTCATTTTTTTTCCGGCCAATGTCCGGCAATTACCGGACAACGGAAACCCTGGCACAGACACTCCCTTTTGGATATTATTCTGCCTCAGCAGATCAGGGTTTTTAGGATCTCTCCTCTCGGAGATCTTCTCTGGCATTGGTGCTCTGTGTGAGGAGCATGTGAGGAGCATGTGAGCACCTTTGAGGAAGCCACTGGTGGTTGTAGAGACTGGATGGGTATGGGTGTTTCTAAAGCAGCCTTTTTCAGATGTTTAGTCAAATGTTCAGGGATCCTGAGTTTTCCTCTTTTTTGGGACCCTATAGGCACAAGTGCTTCCTTTGGGGACACAGCAGGCACAGGTGCTTCCTTTTGGATATTCTTCTCCCTCTGCTGCTTAGGGATCCTGAGGTTTGAGGAAGACACAAGCACTGGTGCATTTTGCAAATGCTGCCTCAGCAGATCAGGGTTTTTATGATCTCTCCTCTGTGAGATCTTGTCTGGCATTGGTGCTCTGTGTGAGGAGCATGTGAGCACCTTTGAGGCAGCCACTGGTGGTGGTAGAGACTGGTTGGGTATGGGTGTTTCTAAAGCAGCCTTTTTCAGATGTTTAGTCAAATGTTCAGGGATCCTGAGTTTTCCTCTTTTTTGGGACCCTATAGGCACAGGTGCTTCCTTTGGGGACTCAGCAGGCACAGGTTCTATCTGTGGCTTTTTCTGCCTCCAATTTCTCCTCTGGTCCATGGCCCTTGTTGCATCAGAGTAACTTGAGTGCTGAGCTCTCTCCGATGCATCACTGAAGACCAGGGATGAGATGAGGTCCTCTTTTTTAGCACTGGGAGAGTTCTGCTGCCTCCACTGCCTCGTGGTCTTCAATTCTCCCTCCTCATATTTCCCATCTGAGAAGCCCGAGTGCTGGGAATAAGCCTTCTCAGATGCATCACTGAAGACCAGGGATGTGGGGCATGATGTTTCTCCTTCCTCCACTGTTTCCCACCACTGGTCTGAGATGAGGTCCTCATACTCAGGATACTCAGATATGGGGTCTGAAACTTCCATTATCGCCCACCAGCGCCCCGCAGCAAGGGCCGTAGTGAGCTCATCTGACAATTCAGTAGATGAGGACTGCTCTGCACTCTCAAAAATGGTGGGCATGGTTGACATACTCAAAAATGAACTAGAAGTGAACAATACGTCTTGCAACTTATATCTGTGAAACACTATGAAAGAAAGAGAAAGGGAAGAGATGACTGAGTAAACATACAGTACAAGAACCTGAAAGCTTGTTGTCTTAAACCCAATGTAAACTTATGTCGTCCGCATCCTGCAATTTTTGTCATGTGAAGTTCCACGGACATCCGTGTGTAGCCCAATTTTTATGTTCGACCTCCTTAAAAATGCATTTAAAATGAACAATGAAGCTAAAAAAGTTAATTATTTTGATCAATTTCCCTACTAATGTGCAAACGTTAACTCAGATGCACATAATGTAAATGTATATAGTAATTTTTGATTATGCCTGGTGGTCGAGGTAAATTTGATTGATTAAATGACAGCTTAAGGCCAATAAGCTTTCAATATCACTTCAGTGCCATCAGATCTGCTGTCGTTTTGTCAATGAAATATAAATTATCAACAATTATATATATATGTAAAAAAGTATATACATTTATCTAAATATAGCTACAGCAAAACACAATAACATTCCACAGTTTAAGCAGATTCTTCTGCAAATTATGAAAATATTAAAATTCAGATCCCCAAGTGTAAAAAGCATACTCACACAATCGCCGACTCGCTACAAGAAGAATAAATCCGCTGCACTGTTTATACTCACGATCATTATGACGTAACAGTCGACAGTTGACGTCACAGTCGGCCACAGGAGTTGACGTCACAGTCGACCACACGTGTTGACGTCACAGTCGACCACACGAGTTTGTGAGGGATGGGAGACCTAGGCTGTTTCGGTGTATTAAAAGTGAACATGCATTACAAACAAAGACTGACTTAGCTTTTTTAATTCATGATTGTTGATACAAAAACTAGCGCTGTTTATTATTTATTTTTAGCATTTGCAACTGGTGCATAAACGGGAGCAAGTGAAGCTGGCATACATTTTATTATTTAAGCACAGACCACTCAACCAAACTTAATCAACAGATTTTACAATAAAAGCTCATTTCTGAAACAGAATACAATTCACAAAAATATTTGCTGTTGGCTATCCTTGTTTTCTTCTCTCTCTCTCTCTCTCTCTCTCTCTCTCTCTCTCTCTCTCTCTCTCTGTTTACAATCAGAAGAGTAAGAGTCCCGAACATCAGCAGGACGTTGATTTTATCCTGTAAAATGTATTAGGCTACTTACTACATTTTGCTCGATATATCGCCAACGAAAATAGTTCCAATTAAATCTATAAATCTTTGATCTGAAGATCATCTTTGAGAAACAGTTTCCCTGACTGAAAACTTTCCATAAGTTTAGTGGCTTGAGATGGTCTCAGACAGAGGGTTACGGTTCAGCTTTTTTAAACTATTATATTCCGCTATAATGTATTGATTAAAAATGGACTTTAGATATAGCCTAGGCTACTGAATAATATTAAAATTCAGCTTTTAACGCCTATGAAAACCAGCGCTGATTAAGAAATAATTGCCCACCGGAGGTGCAGGTAATGAAAATGCATTTTCCATAACATTTAATTTACATTTGAACTTAGAAATGTAAAATGGTTTCCTCTATTTAACAGCATATAGGCCGAAAGACGCCTTCCCTTTTCCTCGCGTCTTCCCTCAGGTAGATTGCATGTCTTGTGTGGCTGGATGTTGGGCAAACGAAAAATAATAACGCTGTTTATCCAATATTTGCTGAAAGCCACATATTAGATTTTTAAAAGATCCTATTAGATATAATAACCAGCTCATAAGTTATTTTTAAAGTCTGTCAGAATATTTGCTGAAAGCATATAAGATTTTAAAAAGATCCCATTAGATATAATAACCAGCTCATAAGTTATAAATTAAAGTCTGTCAGTGTCATTGTTCTGGTAAATTATTTAAAGGAGCTGTATGTAAGAAATCTATTTCAATTAATCATAAAATTGCCCTGATGTGTCACTAGACATTAAGAAATCATGTTCATTTCAAATACTTATATCACTGACAACAGTAGTATGGCTAGGATATTGTCATTTAAAAAGTGGACTTGCAGCCCTCAACTGATGTTGATGTTGTCATTTTGTGTTTTGGCCTGAAGCGCCTCCCTCCACCTATCTACCAATCACGAAGTCAGTAGTGTTTCAAGATCCGGGTTGCCAGCTTTGCTCTAACCTACCCTAACTCTAGTCGGATAAAAATGTCTAACGTTACTAAATCAAAAAGACCTCGTTATAATTCAGAAATTCGTCGTGACAAAGTCCGAAATAAAACCAGAATTTGTATTGGAGATGCTTTTGAAAGATGGAGACGGCTGAAAACGGAGAAGAACTTGAAAACAGACGCAACGTTGCTAATTTTCTCCTAGACAGGTAAGATTCATCTTGGCTAACTTGTACTGGATGTCAATGGACATTTTATATATTCATGACAGTCGAACAAAGTTATGCATGTTCAAGCAACGTAACGTTAGCTCACATGGACGTATGCATTTGCAATGCATTATAGGAGCCCGTTTATCTGTCATTATGCTGAGACGCTGATGAAAACATTAGCACGCCCATTATGGCAATTTGAAACGTAATTGAGACAGAAGCCTAACTTTACCTCAGAAAAAAATATTCGTCATTCGTTCTTCACGTACAGTATATCGTGGACTAAGTTACACATGCTGCAAGTTGACCTGTATGACCATTGCTAATGTAATTTAGTTACTCTAACAATATTTTCTGATGGGACTGAAAACAACCCTGTGATAGCCATTGGTGATATTGAATTTGTCCCGTGTTATAATTTCTGTGGCAAATGTTTATTCTGTTTTTAGCCTACTTATGACAAAAACTTTAGCACTTGTAAATCGAGTTTTTTTTTTTTCGTATTGAAAAATAAGGAAGTATTATTTTGTTGTTTAAGTCTATATGTTTTTTGTTTTGTTTTACTATTATCCTTTTTTTTTCCTCAGATTTTTTTTTTTAATTGTATTTATATGTTCAAAATAAAGAAATCAAATCAAATTAAATATCAAATCAAAAACGCTTATCTCTTCAGCTATTATGGCCCCAGCACCTCAACAATTAGTACATTTTTTAAATAAGTAATTACTCATCAAAATATCTCTCATAAAGCATAAACACAATTAACAGAAAAAAAAACTTACTGGGTACGTCTCGTCGTCACTTGCCATTGGAAGCTCATTGAAGCAGCATACGTTTCTGCTGAATCCTGCAGCTTATCTGGCAACCTCGAGTCAGGGGGGAGGGGGAGGGGATACACGGCTCTACAGTATTTTTAAAGTGATTGCAGTACCAGTTTTGGCCACAATCCTACATACGGTACCTTTAACGCTGCTGCAGCAGAACACATATATGTGACGTAGAACCTGTTACTTTTCTCAGCGCCGTTGAAGATGGACCAATCAGTGTTTGATTATTGCATGAAGTATTGTTTTTCGTTTGTGCTTCAGTTTATGACATTTGTGGGCAAATTCCCAAAATATGTGGAATTTAAAAGACTGCATTTTTGTATATACACGTCTCCAACAATAATAATACAAAAATATATGAGATTACTTCTATACTCTTTGCCAGGGTTTTATTCTGTCACTACTGTGTGTTCTGGCCAGCAGAGGGCGCCTTCTCTTCTTCCGTTCTTCTGAACCGTTAAAGACCCGCAAAGTAGCCAAAAGCTTTGCCTGACTCGTTTTGCAGAAATGTAACCGTAATTTACTTGTGTAAGATTAAAATTAGTATCACATTTATACAATAAATATCAGCTTTTATACAATCGTGAATAAACATGAACATTATTTTTTTTTTCAGTTGACTATTTATTGTTTTAACACTTTTGGGCGGCTAAACAACCGCGTTTTAGGACCCAAATTTATGTGGCACATTTCAAATTTCAAAACAAACTCGTCGCGCTTGTCAACAGTGAGAATGGCTGCGGTGGACTGAACGCAGGACTGTCTTATTCAAACTATTACAGTTCGAATGCATGAAGCTTTTAAAGCTTTTGTGGTGATATGTGTTTGATTTTCAACACAGCAATCACCATAAAATTGTTTTTATGCGTCTCGTGTGAATGAGGCATCTGACTGCAAGACAAGTGGTCTAACGTTAGTTGGATTAGATTGATATTTGAAGCGACGGCAGAGATGGAGGCTCATGGATCTTCATCTGAAGGCTCAAGCAGCGCAGTGAAAGCTCCCTCCATCGAGGACTTTGTGCTGGTCAAACCCATCAGTCGAGGAGCCTTTGGGAAAGTTTACCTGGCCAGAAAGACATGCAACTCCAAACTCTATGCAATCAAGGTATACAGATGTTTAGTCATCTTATATAAGATAGAATATAATTCATATTTATTATGAGCATTTTATTATATTCGGTTAAGTAGGTATTTATTTATCAAAATGCAAATTTATTTTAAGTGGTCGCGAGACCATTATTAATAATGCGCAGAATATCTGAGCCAACAATGTCGAAGGCCTGTTTTAAGAAACGAGAAGGAAGAATATCCTGAGGAGAAAAGGTGGATTCTAGTTGATTTCCTTGCATGTCTAAAGGAAAAATAGGGAAAATCGGGTACGAGATAAAAGCTTGGGTTCAAAGTGATGTTAATTTTGTCAGAGAAGAAATTAAGGAAGTTTTCACACTCGCTATTTAACCAAGAGATCCTGCAAGTGGGTGGGAAAGTTATTTTGATTGTAGATCATGAGGGCACATTACTTTATAAAAAAGTGCACGTTTAAATCATTTATAAGAAATACTGCAATATAAAAACAAGATCTTTATATTATCTTTAACTCGTTGGCATCAATATTTATGTAATCGATCAACTGGGGAAAATGGTGATTTCTATTATAAGTTAACATTTTTTTATTTGTTTTCACCATTTTGAAATTGTTTGCATTGACTAACAAAATGCTGCTGTTGTCTGGCAGGTGGTGAAGAAAGCAGACATGGTGGATAAGAACATGACTGATCAGATGAAAGCTGAGAGAGATGCTCTGGCTCTCAGTAAAAGTCCTTTCATTGTGCACCTGTTTTACTCTCTTCAAACCTCAACTAAAGTATATCTGGTACGTATAAGTGTGAATCTCATGAAAACGTGTACAGGTTACATTTAAAAAAGAACTGAGGTAGAAAATGTTGAGTTGTTTTAAAAAATAATGTCAAAAATGTATTTATGAAGTTCACCTCTGCATTTATTTCAGCATTAATGTGAAATTTTAACTGGTTCAACTATGTTTGATACTTTCATAGGTGATGGAGTATCTGATTGGAGGAGATGTGAAATCACTTCTTCATATTTATGGGTACTTTGATGAGGACATGTCTCTGAAATACATCTCTGAGGTCTCGCTCGCTCTCGATTACCTTCACAGACACAGCATTATTCACAGGTATTTCTGTCATATGAAACTGAGGAATTGAGTCATTTAGTGTTTTGTTTGTCAAACTAACTGACTTTTTTGTCATTTGATTCAGGGACTTAAAACCCGACAACATGCTCATCTCGAATGAGGGTCACATTAAGCTCACAGACTTTGGCCTCTCCAAGGTTAAACTTGACAGGGGTATGTTTTTTTTTCCAATTATTATTTATTGTTTTTAAACAACCAAAATGCTGAAATATAGTCTTTATTGTGTTATTTACAACTTTTTCCTTTCCCACTGTCCAGAACTGAACCTGATGGACATTTTAAACACACCCTCTTTAGTGAAACCTAAAAAGGATTATTTCAGAACACCTGGTCAAGTTCTGTCACTGATAAGCTCTCTTGGTCTCGTGAGTAGATTTGCAGATTCATATAATTTGTATTTTATATGGCTCAACAATAAGGTGTTTTTTTCCCCTCACAGTTCTGTTGTTCATATTTTAATAGCCTTTCCTCCTAGTAAATCCAGGTTTGAAGAAACAGGAACACTTACACGCTTCTTGAGCTGCTTCACTGGTTCTCCTAGTTCTTGCTTACACTGTTTAAGTACTTTACCTGGTGTTGGACACGCCTTACTATTTGAAAAAAAAAAAAAAAAAGGGCTAAGCTAGCACTTTGAAACTGAATTTTTTAACTTTGACTGTTCGAAATCGGCCCCTATACCCTCATTAACTATTCCCTAAAATACTCCACTAATATGGTCCACTGAAGGAGTGAATGAAAACGAGTGAGTGAATTCGGACAGGGAAGGGCTGCCGCTTTTGCATAGTTTGTTTTTGCTGTTTATTAATTAACTGAAACGTAGCAAACTGGCAGCTCCAGTAGTAATACAAAGATTTATCCTGAACTCTGCTATGGAAACTAGCATGTATAAACCTTAGTTTATTAGTTTACAAAACTGCAGCATAGGTGATTAACACATTTTTTTTTTTATGCCTAACAATTACCTTATCTATATAATTTCATTTAGACCTAACTCACTCTCTCTCTCGTACATTCTACCAGCCCTCTCTCCTCAGTGGATTTTAAAAAGGTCATATATGCCCCTTAAATTTGCCATACCTTTATATTACCCTTAATATGACTGCAGTAATGATAGACACTTTGTTGGCAGATTGGCAGTAACAAACTCACCTTTATTGCCTTTATTGTGCTTGATATAAAATAAATGGTGCTTTTAAAGTCCTTGAATCTGGTGTTAATGAAAGAGTGGGAACCCAGATATTAGATTGATTTCTGAAGGATCATGTGACACTAAAGACTGGAGTAATGATGCTGAAATTCAGCTTTCATCACAGGAATAAATTCAAATTGAAAATATATTAAAATAGAAAATAGTCATTTTAAATTGTAAAAAAAACTATTGATTCTTTTTTAAATGTAGATTATTTTAGTTCATGTACTGTTGATCAAATAAATACAGCCTTAGTGAGCATAAGAGACTTCTTTCAAAAATCAAACCAACCCCAAACTTTAAATGGTGCTGTAAATAGTTTTAAAAGCACTTAGTGGTTGAATTGTCTGAACTAGTTGGTTTGAAGGAGCTGTATGATTAGGGTTCATCGGACCCTGTTGAGGCGTGCTGTTCATATGGAACGTGAGCTTGTTTAAAAACAGCTTGAGAACTGCGGGGTCTTGGTACATTTTTAAAACTTCACGCTGTCTTAATACAATGTTCACACCACACCACAAGATATTGAAAATAGCAGTGAGATGCAACAGTCATCTGCATGTGTATGTTGCAAAAAGTAGCGCAGACTGAAAATAAAGAACGTGCAGCTCTTTGAAAGTAAATATCCATGATCTTCTATTACTCAACTATCACAGCAAGTTTACAACACAATTTTTTTTTGCAAGATATAAAAAAAAAAACATAAACCTGATGACAGTGACGATACTGTACTTATAGATAAAGTGACGATCCGTTAACTGGCCCAGGCCATCGATCATTCTTATTTTTGAGCCCTTTTATTTATATTAATATATATGTTAAACATGTTTGAAACAGCTTGAATAATACGTTATATTTTTGACTTGAAATGGCAGAATACCCCGGTGACAGAGGGCAAGCGTCACAGCAGCACAGTGTTTGGCAGTCCCAGGTCCTGTGGGAAACTCAAGCAGAGGAATGCTTCTCTGTGTTCACCTCTGCTGAAGAGACGGGCAGAGTACCTGAAATCCCCAGTTGGCACAAATCGAGCTTTAGGTATGTGTCAGAATAATGTTCATACGGAGTGTGTCATTAGTGTTATTGCGAATGACATTTGTCATTTGTTTTTGCTGTAAGTGAATAATGTAAAGCCTAACATGAGCTATTCTTTAGGATCCAACAGTGTGTTCAGTCCTGGCCTGCTGGCTAGGAGTTTGACACCAAGGCTGATGAAATCCAGGAAGAGATTCGAGAGTGTTGGAAGCACCCACTCGTGCCAGTTACCATCCACTACTGACTCTGAAGACTGTGTCAGCCCAATGTGGGAAGATGAGCAGGTTTGTTTCAGCATCACTGTTGAAGGGTTTTATAGCACATTGATCAATACTATATTGTCTGCATAAGATAAGAAGTAACAAAGTAAAAACTATAATTAGTCTTTTAAAAAGCAAGAGAATTTAGGTTTCACAACATTATAATATACTGTATGTAAAATGGATATTAATTTTAAGATTAGCTGAACATTAAATATAAGTGTTTTTAGATATTAACTTCAAATGAGCAATTTATGCAAAACGTAATCGAAGTATTAAAAAATAGAGTAAATGTGCAGCACAATTAAATATTTAATCAAACTAATAACAATAAGGTACCAATATATTGTGCACATGTAAAATAAATCCTTAAATTATTGTATTATCACAAAGTACAAAAATAACAAAGTATTTTTTAAATTACAATATTCTAATTATTTTATGTATTTTATTATATTTTATATTATATATGATATCACATTTCTTGGGTAAGTACACATACTGTAAGATAAATTGTAACCGAAATATTAATATTGAAATAATTGAAAATAACAGTTTACTATTTGAAAATATTTTAAAGTATAATTTATTCCTGTTGATCGCAAAGCTGAATTTTCAGCAGTCATTAGTTCACATGATCCTTCAGAAATCATTCTAATATGCTAATTGGTGCTCACAAAACATTTTTTATCATTATCAATGTTGAAAACCATGATAAAAAATGTTCAGGATTCTTTGAGAAAAAGAAAGTTCAAAATAACAGCATTATTTGAAAGTAAAATTATAAATGTCTTATATGATCTTTGATCAGTTTGTTGTTTCCTTGTTAAATAAAAGTATTAATTTCTTTGGGGAAAAAAAACAACACACTGACTGACCCTAAACTTTTAAACAGAAAAAGTGCAATTTATCATGTATATGATAATAAAAAAAATCAACCTGACAATGTCTTGCAATTCTAGAATTTACTAGATGGCGAGAACCTTCCTCAGGTTAATGGAAGAGAAAGGGCCAATCGAATGTCAAAAAGCATTCCCTTGACACCTGTGGAGAGGAGGAACATGTTTCCAGCACAAGCTCAGGATCACAGCAATGTTTTGACTCCTCTCAATAACCAACTGGACAATAGCAGAAATATTAAACCAGATATTTCTGCAAAAAGGCTCCAGTTCAGTGCAACCAAGCACACTGCCACATCACTGGGTAAGGCTGTTCCCCATCAGTCATTTGGGAACAGTTTTATGAAGCCAGAGCCGCCAATAGAGCCCAAAGTCTCAGTAAAGAGAGTGTTTGAAGAAGTAGAGAAAAGCCCAGAGCAGGCTGAGATCCACTGCAAGAAAAACAATGCAGTGTACAAAAGGTCCTTCCATATTCCTGAGGGCAACTCAACGGCCAACACAGGCTTGACAGGAATTTTCTCAACTGTGGGGCTTGATGATGGTAGAACTGCACCGATATGTCAACAGTACAGTGAGAGAATGGGCCCAAAGCAATCTAGTCCCATAGCTGTGGCCAAAAATCTCTTCTCTGATCTCGAAGATCAAGGCGAGGGGATGACTTTGCTTAAAGCAGAGACCAACTTGAGCTCCCCAACCTCACCTGGCGATGCCCGAAGTATCAGAAGAAGCCTCAGCTTAGACTCGGACGGCTCGGGCCATGAGATGTCACTGATTGCTAACACGCCACAGAAATCGACAGACTTCAAACATGAGGCTTTGTCGTCCTCTTTCGAGGAGCTGGATGAAAACGAGATTTCCGTAGTCACGCCGGCAGCTCGGCCCACAATAGCTACACCAAAGCATAGCAGCTCAAAGCAACACAGGGGTGAATCTAAGTGTTCTCTCCTTGACCATCCTCATGGGCTATCTGACAGTATGATCAAATCACCTGGCTTCCTCAAACCCAAGAACGTGGTTGTGTTCAGGAGCTACTGCAGCTCCATAAACCGCTCTTGTATGTCGCATCACAGCCTAGCCTCTTTGGATGCCATGGAGATGTCTGCGTCAACCTCCTTCCACAATGCACAGTCTGCAGTGACTCCAGTTCAGAAGAAAAGGCCCAGTCTGAGCAGCTCACTTTACCAGGTGAGGAGCCTTTTGGAGTCATTTTGGAACTCAAACAAAACTGAAGAAAAGGATTTGAGTTGGAATTAAAATAATTTTAAAATGAAATAATCATATTTTCTTTTTCTTTTCTAGACTCCACAGCAGATGATTGTGTCTCAAACTCCCTACAGAACACCCAAAAGTGTCCGTAGAGGTCCAGAACGTGTAGAAGGGGCTCCTATTTTGGGAACTCCTGACTACTTGGCACCAGAACTTTTATTAGGCAAACCTCATGGTAAGAGTTTGTGTGATCAGTATGTGATGTCTTTATCTTGTGCTGTTATGTGCCTCAAATATTAGTCGTTAAATGATAATTGTCAACCATTATGGATTTTACAATGGCCGAGAGAGCAGGGTGTCCCAACAGCTCATATAATGCTGAAATATGATATGATACAAAATGTGGAATGCATGTCTTTAAGCATTTGATACAGTGTACTTACACTGTACATGTGGTTATATTTTAAAAAAATACTTTCATGTAATAGATTTGTAAATAATTTCTATAGTTACATCTGTAATTAACACTGTTGAACCTTCTCTTACCCCTTCACCCAACCTTAAACCTAACAATATCACCAAACGTCCCTAACCTTACCCGTATCCCACCTCAATAGCAGCATAAGGGTTTTGCAATGCAGCATAAGGGTTTTGCAATGCAACATAACAATTGTACAATTCATTTTTGTTACATAGTACATATACAAATAACGTGGGGACAAATCTTTTACTTTGCTTCATTAACAGATGTTATGTTTTAGTTTCAGGGTCTGTACGTTATGGTAAGTATGCTAAAAAGTATTCTGTTGAGATCATAAGCCATGGAGATGTTGGTGCATGTGTGGGCAGCTTACCTTTACCGCATTAGATCAGGACGTGGCTGACTAATTCCATTATGGGTCGCAGCTTTTGTGATTGGCAGCTCCTGATTCATCACCCTTAATGCTTCAGTAATGCTGAATGTCTCAACTCTGTTGGGATGTTATGACGGTGCTTGGGAATTCTGGGGCATTATACTAAAAAAGCAATTTCAATGTTTATTGTCAGTCAAGTAAAAGTAATTTGTGGCTTGACTTCCTGTAAAGTCTGAACGCTAACTTTGTGTAGCTTTCGAAACATTGCTCTGTTGAGCGGACCGTGTCAACTTATGTTTCAACCAAGGGTGTGAGTTTGGGGCAAAACTGCCTGTTTGGCTTAGCAATGGAAGTCTTTGGTATGGTTTAAGGAAAGTTTTGATGCAACACCTTAGCGTATGCGTACAGCCAAAGGTATAGCCTTTAAACGGTGCTCAACACTTGCTCATTTAGAGAGTTTTTCATCTCTGTCCAGAGCTTGACATTAACTTTTTGCTCAGCAGCTACTGTGGCAAGTGGTTTTCCAAAGTTACTAGCCACTCAGCATTTTCACTGGGCACAACTGCCATATAGATATTTTTTATATTATTATCTCATAATTTGGCATCAGGTATAGGCTACTGTCACTTTAAGACCTGGCGCACGGATCCATTATACTGTTACACATGGTTTTTCATTCACAACTGTTTACGTTCACTTAATACACAACTGACTGTTTACGTGAATACTCACAAGACTGGCATTTTGAGAGAATTTTGTATGTATTTGACTGTTTAAGCGCAATAAGTAGTGAAAAATAGCTCAATTTAGTACTGAGAGGCTGCTTTATGTGCGAGCACAAAATCTGCGGGAATGAGTAAAATTATGCTCAATATGCGCAATCCCACAGCAAAATCCAAGCCCTGTAACACCAACAGTATTCATCCGGAACAAGAAAAAAGTGTAAGGCAGGACTTGTTTTTGTCAATTGGGAATTGATTGGATCGTTGGATGGTTTGATTTGCTATTGCTGTGATCTCATGTCATCAGAGAAGAGATGAGATGTCGCTGCAAGTCAAAAGTTATTTTGATTAACAATTATGAGTTCATGAGCAAGCTGCGTCTTCAGAGTATGAACAATCAGAAAAAAAATCTGCCTACTTGTGTACAATGGTGATGACAAAAAAAATTTATTCTTTAGACATACTTTTTAAACCCAAAGTATACTTTAGTTTTTGCATATATGCGAGGGTATGCGTACAATGCGTGTCGTAAATTTCTAGAAATAGCTCAGCAATTGGACAAAGATGAAACATTTTTTAGCATGTGGACCTCCTGTGTTTGTGCATACTTTCAAATGAGGTATGTTTTAAAAAGCTATGCATTCGGCTGTACAAATATGCTTTGTTTGCGTTAAAACTCATGCATACTTTGAGTTTCTCAATTTGAACAAACTCTGGCATTCAATTAGTCTTGCACTGTTGTTCATCCCAGAGCCAGAAAAGACAGACTAAGTCTAAGTGGCAACAAAAAGGTTTTCTTTGCACTAATTGCAAAACACGTAGAACTCTGGTCAGTCACATCAAAAGCTAAAACCACCCATCTTACTCTTACTATTTACTCTTACCAATACTTTTCTAAACAGTTTTCACAATAAAAAAGGTGAAACTTTAGACTTGCATTGAAGAAGGGACCCAGTCAAATCTACAGATTTGAGGTGGTGGACACTTTTGATTCGGTCTTTTTGACCACCCAGAACACCCTAGCAACTGCATAACACTCTGGCAACCACCTAGCTCACCCTTTGCAGTTGTTTTCTTACAATAGTTATTTTCACAAATCTATTCAGTGCTGCTACTGGCAAAGAAACTTCACCTTTAGGCTTTAAGTTTATCAGTGTTGAAGGTATTTATTTTTTGACTGATTTTTATTCAGTTTTGTTATGTAACATTAGCTATCATGATACTTGAGTTCATATCAAGCTGGTTTTGTGTTCTGCTGTTCCCTTTCCCCCAAAAAATCAACTCAAGCCTGCTACTGTCACCTCTTTATAACAGTGGTCACATTTCTAACACATTTTGAGCCATGTTGGCTCTAATAAAACAGTGTGCTTAAGTGGGTTTTGTTGTTCTCCAACAGATTTCATGGTGGATTGGTGGGCGTTAGGTGTCTGTCTGTTCGAGTTTCTCACAGGAGTCCCGCCCTTCAACGATGAGACTCCACAGCTGGTGTTCCAGAACATTCTCAACAGAGGTAAGAGGATCAATGATAAATACACACCAAAGGTGATGAAAAGCGTGTGTTTTTTTTAAAACAACTAAAAGTTATGTACTCCTGGATCCAACAAATGGATCTCCTGGTTTGTTTTTCCTCAGAACCATGAGAGTTGTTGACTGTTTCTGATCTTCATGTTCTTCATTTAATGGTGTGTTCAGATATACCGTGGCCAGATGGAGATGAGGAGTTAACCCAGAATTCAAGAAATGCCATTGAGATTCTTCTCACCATGGATCCAAACAAGAGAGCTGGCTTTAAAGGTGAATCATATTATATATCAAATTAATATTTTTAACAACTGAGAAGATAGGTGATTTCTTTTATTATCAAAGTTTGAATACTGTCAAGTTTTTTATATTACATCAGCATAAAATAGTCAAATTGGACGACTGCAGGGAGGGACTATAAGCACAAAGGCACAACATGTAAGATTTCTGCATTAAAATATCTGAAAACCTTACATATTTTGTTCACTTGTGTACTTATATTATCCCAAATGTTTCCAATAATGTTTAAATCCAGAGAAATTAGCAATTTTATCCAGTGTAACATCCCTCATTGCATCACCTGTCAGTGGCCTCATGTCCGCTTTATCCTCGGTTTCCACGTTTACTGCTGTAGAAACCATGGGAAGACAGTGAGACTCTCTGAGTGTCAGTGGCTACGTTTACATGCAACTAAATAATCCTTTAGTAATCGAATGGACGGCTCAATCGGACTGAAAAGCCCTCATGTAAACACCTTAATCGATCCGATTCAGCTTGAAAGGGGTGGTTTATTCCTTTTCTAATCCGATCGAGAGAACATGTAAACACTTGATCGGCTTGAAAACCGAAACTGAAAGGACTGCGCATGTGCAATGACGTTAATATAGCGTGATGACGAATGACGCGTGGAACGAGCTGTTCCTTTTGTTGAATAAAGTGTCATATAAATGAGTGTCCCGTCATTCTAAAACTCCTTTCACTGCGTCTGTGAAGTGAAGCAGGGCAACGTCCCACCAGTCCTTGTTTCGAAATCTCATCCACAGATGACTGGTTTTGGGCATTTTTACAGCGTGATAAATATAAGCAGCACGGCATAACGCTGCACGGTTCATATGCTCATATCTCCAAATTATGACCAGAAATGGATAAATATTAAGGCTGCTGTTTAAAATAAAGAACCAATGTAGGAAATTATTATGCACAAACAGCAGGAAACTGTATATTCGTGCAGTGTGCACATGTCAAAATATCTATTCTGATTTGAAGCTTGTTACATATAAACACGCACATCAACCTGATCACGTTTAGCGTTCTTGTAAACACTACATTCAGATTCATCAATCGGAATGAATTCAGTCCGATTGAAACAAAAGTTGTGCATGTAAACGTAGCCAGTGTGGCATTTCCTAACGCTGTTTAACAAGTCTGGTGGACAAGTCTATGGCAGTGTAATTTAATACAGTATGTGTTATACATAAACAAGCCTTTTTGCATATGCTGTGGGTGCGTTCAAATGCACTTTTAGTATGACTGTTACCCCACCATTTGATTTGATGAATAAAGTAACGTGTATGAGTAGTAATTTAGCATTTAACATTTACTTGTGGATAATTCATTAAAATGAAATTAAATCAAGAGATCAAATGTAACGGCCTAAAAAACATCAAAACCAACAAACGTAAAACAATGTTCACTAACCACTAAAGTTTTTCAATTGGATTGGCGTTTATTCTCTTTAGCATGCAGTGTGATTTAGGATTTCACTCAGTTCACTGATCATTCTGATCCAGTTTCAGCAAGTAAAGAATACATTTATACTTATGTGCGTTATGTATTATACATGTTATCGTCTCTGACATGTTGAAGCCGCTCAGGCCGGCATTTTCTCCTTCTCGGAAAGCAATAACGTACTCAAAACATCTGGTAGTGTGGGTTTTCCAGGTAATGCTTGCACTTTCTGGACCCTTTGCTTCCCGTAAATACTACTGTGTATTATGCACGTTATTTTTGACCGACATAGATGTCTCGATATTCAAATGCGGATTGTAAGGTAGTAATTTGTTCTTAGCCGACAAGTATTCAGTGAAGTGATTGATGTCTATGGGTGTGATATGATCTTGACCAAAAATTTACGCACCTCTTGATGGAAATAACATTACAACTTTTATTTCCATGAAGAGGTTTATCAATTTTTGCTCAAGATCTTGGATTGACAATGCAAGAGTCCAGCACTCTGTAAAGTCTCCTTCAGCACATCCCAAAGACTTTTAATGACTTTAAGGTCTGGACTCAGAGGAGCCACTTCATGTGACAATAATTCTTCATGCTCCCTCCCAACAATTGTTTCACAATTTGCGTCTGACGAATCTTGACATTGTCATCCTGGAATTTGGCCACGATGTGTGTTCCTACATGGTTAAGAAATGAAAAGCTACACACTCCCATCAATTAGGGTTAGAAGAACTGTTGCCAAAATTTATTATTTTGAACTAGCATCTAAAACTTGTTAATCTTACTAACAAGAATTGTTAATGACAAAAATTCTTAAAACTACCTTAATCTCAACACTGGCATGTTTTCATGTATTTTGTCTTTCTGTAGAACTGAAATATCATGCGTTCTTTGAGGGTGTGGACTGGGAAAACCTTCATCATAAGAGTATGCCCTTCATCCCTCAGCCCGATGATGAGACAGACACCTCGTACTTTGAGGCGAGAAACACAGCACAACATCTCACTGTATCGGGCTTCAGTCTGTAAACACACACACACACACTGTAGCGCCAAGGGCTCACGCAGTATGTTCAGGTACAGCTGTGTTGTAGAAGCTCTAATGAATACAGATCCCACAGTGCTCTTGTTTGTCCTTCTTCCTTCTGTCTCAGTTATTCATGTCAGACGTTTTTATGTTCTTGAAAATGTATATGCAGATTTGATGTTGGAAAGCATTCTGAAATGCAGTGAGCACATAAATGCCGCAAAGCTTGTGGCGTAAAATCTTCAGTTATCTTTGTTTGGGGAAGAAAAAAAAATATATATATTTTGCAACACTACTATTTACTATGTCTCATCAGTGCACATTGAGATGGAAGACTGCTGTTTTTAACTCATGTTTTCTTGAAAACTACTTGTCTGATTGTAATTTTAACATGCTAAATGTTTTAACTAGTCTACAGCAAGTTTGATTTTGAACATGGTTGCTGCTTCAAAAACATCAGTTTTATTCATTTGTAATTGTTTAATATACACAACACCTTAAAATGTTTCTGGATTATAACTTGTCACTTGCCTATTTTTAAGATGATTAAATAAAATACAACTGTTGTGTTAATAGATGAGCGTTATTTCTGATTTTCACTTGAAACCTAAAGCCTGTTTGTCTGATAGAAATAAATAAATTCACTACCTCTCACAGAAATATGCATATAATATAGAGGCCTGATCTTCCACGGGCCCCGGCGCAACCGAGCAACACACCAGAAGTTTCGATTGCTGAAAGAAATCTCCAAAAATATAAATATCAGAAAGTAAAATAAGTTACTCAGATTTTATTTGTTTAGAAAGTACAGGTTACTATTAATATTGTTCATCTTTCTGACATAACCTGGCTTTGTGCTTTTGTTGTAAGGAGTGGGACAAAAATAAAAACTGAGACAGAAAGACTTCCAGCCTCTTGAAGTATATCAGTTACATAATGGGCACATCCACAAATGTCTTGGACATCTTTAAATGTACGTTTAAAAATGTTTCCCTGGACATGACATGGGAAGAAAAAAATACGGCTTGTTTATTAATTGTTTCCCTCATTTTTGTGAAAAGGATATTCCACCCCAAAATAAAATCGAGGGAACGAATTTCTTAATTCGAGACTACAATATATTTTTTTCTGTTTCTGTGGGGGGGGGTGTGTGTGTGTGTGTGTATATATATATATATATATATATATTAGTCATGTGTAAAAGAAAGTGGGCACTATTATATTCTATGGTTTGATGTATCAGAACATAACAAAAAATAATCTGGTCCTTGGCAAGTCTTAAAATTAGGTAAATACAACCTCAGATGAACAACAACACGTGACATTACACCATGTCATTATTTATTTAACAAAAACTAGGCCAAAATGGAAAAGCCATGGCTACAAACTAAGTGCATACTTACAGCTTCCATAGGAATGAAGAGGGTAAGTAACAGTCAGGCGCTGCTAATCAAATGTCTTTGATTAATTGATCATCAGTAAGTGTGACCAACTCTATAAAAGCAGAAGTTCTGGCAGTTTGGAGTCTGGAGCATTCAGGTGTATTTACACAATACCAAGGAGGAAAGACATCAACAATGATCTTAGAGAAGCAAATCTTGCTGCCATCAATCTGAGAAGGGTTATATGGCCTTTTCCAAACAATTTGAAGTCCATCATTCTACAGTGAGGAAGACTATTCACAAGTGGAAAACATTCAAAACAGTTGCCAATCTTCCCAGGACTGGACGTCCCAGCAAATTCGACCCAAGGTCAGACTGCAATGCTCAGAGAAATCGCAAAACACCCAAGAACTACACCTTAGATTCTACAGGCCTCAGTTAACATGTGAAATGTTAAAGTTCATGGCAGTACAATCAGAAAAAGACTGGAGAAGTATGGCATGTTTCGAAGGGAAGCCTCTTCTCTCTAAAAAGAACATGGCAGCACAGCTTAGGTTTGGACAGTTGCATCTGAACAAACCTCAAGACTTCTGGAACAATGTCCTTTGGACAGATGAGAGCAAAGTGGAAATGTTTGGCCATAATGCACAGCACCAAGTTAGGCGAAAACTAAACAGCATATCAACACCTTCAAGCTAATGGAGGGTTGATGATTTTTGGCTTGTTTTGCAGTCACAGGACCCGGGCACCTTGCCCTCACTGAGTCGACCATGTCATGCAACAGGACAATGATCCCAAGCACACCAGCAAATCCACCGGCCCAGTCAATGTCCAGACCTCAACCCGACTTAAGTGTATATACACAACTTTTTTTGTTGTAGTTGTTCAGGAGGTTTCAAAACTGCTAACCTTTGTTATTATTTCAATAAAATGAATGTGCTATGTTTTAGTTCGATAACGTTTTCTTATTTAATATTTTGTATTTTTAGGGGATTTTATGGTACTGAATTATATTTATGGAATAGTTATGGTCTATTTATTACCTGTTAATCACCTTTAATACCTGTTTTGAGTATCGACCTGAAAAATGTAATTTCTATCTTAATCTGACGTAAATATTGAATACTTTGGACAAAAGATTTAAGTTTGGTCTCTTTTTAAAGAAGACATTTGGCAGATTATTGTAAAAGTAAAAAAAAAAAAAAAAAATCTAAAACAAGTTATATAAGTTTGTTTATTATGAAAAATGCATAAAAAGACTATTTTTAAATTTGATGTGAAATAAATCAAAGCCATGAATCTAAACAAAGTTCCAAATTTGAGGTTCTACAAAAACATTAGCTTTCGGTAATATTTTGTTTGGGTGCAGTACCAAACCTTTCCACTAAATGAATTTTGCTTACCAAAATGCCAAAGTACAAGTGTGAGTATTTTTTCAGGACCATTTAACCTCATCGAATCATGTCCATGATTTCTTTTCTTTTTTTTCACATATCAAGTCTCAAAACCTTTACCAAGTTTTGTACCATTCCACTAAAGTAAAAAAAAATGACTGAACAACACCAGAGGGTTAACTAAATTAAAACAATAACAAACTTGTACAAACGTGGTCATAAATGTAATAAATTCTTTTGTATGTCATGTTTTGGACTACTATATAAATAGTTGAAAAACTTTCTAGACTGAAATGGAAAATCATGTGATTCTTTTTGTAAAATTGACTTATTTTTGTGTCATCAATGCTGATGTTTTGTGAAGAATTTACCATTCTTCCAAGTTTGGTGTGTATTACAAGGTACATTCCAAGGCAATTTTTTTTAAAGATTATATAAAATACAACAAATAAAAAATAAATACACACATCTGATAATGCAAGAGCAAATATAACATTAAATACAGTGAAACGGAAATAAAAAACCATTCAGTTTTTATAAAGCTTTTAATAATGCTTAAGTCTAACATATTGAATGACATGTATTGTAAGTGGTGAAACATGCGCTTATCATGTCTGCTGTTTTAATAAGAACATAATGTTTCGTCAGAACAAAAGCATCAAATCAAGAACCTCCTGCTCTACAGATGATTCAAAGTAGTACAGACATGAATTATATATGCAAATGCTACATTACAGTATAGTACAATTAAAATAGAACTTTGTGTATATATTTTTGCACATTTCTAATATACAATTATTAAAGGAATTATTGACTCATTTACACAAACTACAATGAAACACTTGTATGTCTCAGTTAAAATAAAAAAACAAACAGCCTATGTAAATGATTCATTAGATTTCAGCCTTGTATTAGTTTTAGTCACTGTCTTCACATTCATCCAAAGTGCTTTACATTTCAACTGGATAGGTTTCAATCTCAACCCTGCAAACATTGACAAAGGTTTAGGATTTCTCATGCACACAGACCTTGTAGTAACATTCAAATAATTCACCACAGCCACAAATGAACATTAGTAAATGTGTGTGTAAATGTGTCTGCATCGACACAATACAGTGGACCCAAAAAGTATTTGCACACTTGAATCACACTAACATCCGTCTGAACGTCACTGCATCCTCAAACAAATTACGCTTATTTTATTATTGTTTTATTATTTGAAATCTAGACTTTTTTTTTGCTGATTATTACTTACAAATTTATTTAACTATTCATTGTTTTTTGTTCTTTGACACTTGCTTTAATATTCTGTATCAAATGCAGTGACATGCCGATTTTGTTTTATTAAGTGTGGTTCAGTGTCAACACACTTTTAAGGGTGTCTGATAGGCCAGATCTTTCAGGAATCATGGGATATATAGAGCGGATGAAGAACATAAATCTCTATATTGCCTTTTGAGCCTTTCCATAAATTTGCAAAGCAAAGGGTCACTTAAATACGCATGATTTTTTTCTCATTATGGCTTTGATAAGCACCACAGATCACTTGAGTAAAAGTCAAGACTAGATATTAACATATAAAGTAAAAATGTTACACTTGGTACCTCTAACAAATTTGCGGTCCGAAGCCCTTGATGTGGGCTGAGAATCAGAGAAATCATCAGTGCATCTTAATCTTTGCTACAGTATTACTGACAGTTAGCAGCTATGAGCACAGAACACTGAATGATATATAAGTGACATTAAAGTTATAATAATGCATGTCTATTAACTGGGTTTTCATAACTACTACGAAAGATAGTAATTCTACGTTTAATTACCCTAATCAGGGATTTCTCACTTTGTAAATTTTACATTGCAGCTTATCGAAAAAAATGATAAGCTGCAATGCTGTACATTCCTCAGTCTTTCCGTTCGCTGATTCTCAAGATTCGTCATCATCATAGTGCAAAAGCAGGAGTTAGAGATCACGGGACAGGCAGAGAAACGCCCTCCTCCTCCTAAACGCAACACGCCTCTCCTCTGGATCCAACCATCAGTTCATTCCTTTCAGTTGATTCTTCTGCAACAAGATGAAACAATCCTTAAGTCACCATGAAATCAAAATGGATTATTATTATAACTGTGCACATCATTTTTTTTTTATTCATCTGCCCTTGTAATCTTCCCCTCCCTCTTACATCTCATCTCTTCTCTGATGATGTTTACTGGCGTGAGGGCGGGGCAACCTGTCACTCACATGAGATCCACCAATAGCAAACCACAACCATCCAATCCACTCCCCTTATGGACAAAATCAAGTCCCGCCCTACATTTGTTCTTGTTTGAGAAGAAAAGACCCATCGCAACTTCTGTTTCATGCCAACTTTAAACATACCTGTTTTTACATGCAAATTTTCCAACTTGGTCTTATTTTATTTAATCCGAATATGATCATATCTGTTAATAATTACCTAAGCTATGTTCAGACTATGCAGTGTTCACTGTATACTGGCTATGATTTTTAAAAAATACTATGACAAGGTTTTGAAAATGTGGCATCTATTATAATTTGCAATTATACTTGCACAGTATTCTAGCCTGACGTCGTCATACTCGGATATAGTCAGAATGTGAGTCTGATACTGCTCCATTGAGCTGTGATTATGGGGTGTGTTTCAACCGAACCAGGAAATAAAATGCCTCTGCACTCAATTGGATAGACATACAGCCAATCAGAGCAACGGAGTAAGTGACTCAACTGCACGCACACTGGAAGAAGTAGAAGAAGAAGATGAGTGTAAACGATCTTTGCCGGTGTTGTAAAAAGAATTTAAGGATACACGGAGTACTTACCAACACGATCATCATTTTTGATAGAAATAGTAAAGGTGAATGCATATACGAACAAGTTCTCCGTTAAGGATTAGAACTCCACAGCAAACAAATCTTATCGCAACCCAAGCGCTCTTTGGTGACGCGGATGATTACATTACTGTTGATCATCTGACCATCCTCGTATAAAGCCCGCCCTGACAATTTGATTGGTCCGAACAGCTCTGGTTCGAGCAAAGTTGCTCCACAACGGATTCAAGTCCAGACCGAACTTCCCGACCTCAAATGTTGATCCTTCAGAAATCATTCTAAGATTCTGATTTGCTGCTCAGGAAACATTTATTTCTATTCTTATTAACTCTTTCCCCGCCAGAGTTTTTCTTTGAAAAAGTTGCTGCAAAAATATTTTGTTGTCGGGATATCTGAATATGCAACATATCATATCATATCATATTCTAGCTTCTAAATAAAATTATTTTATTCTACCAACATTATTTTTTATCAACACTTGAATGTGGGTACATTTCATAAAAAAAGTTCAACAAAAAGCTGAGAAAATAAAAAAAATACAACATGCATAAGCAATGCTTTTATCACTTGTTTCTTTCTTACTTCTTCCTTTTTTGTCTGTGTTTTGAATTCTGTGCTCTTTCAGTGAACAGTGAAAACATGGATTGCTGGGAAATTCCATCAATGGCAGGGAAAGAGTTAATGTTGAAAACAGT
Organism: Vimba vimba; assembly: GCA_022828995.1. Lineage (NCBI taxonomy): Eukaryota > Metazoa > Chordata > Actinopteri > Cypriniformes > Leuciscidae > Vimba > Vimba vimba. The sequence continues at coordinate 6,248,711 of CM040840.1, forward strand.
TGTGCCAAGTTAATATATTTGTGGAAATTGTGGGGGGGGGGGGATGATTCATTTATTTGATGATTCAAACGGCATTTATTTTTGTTACATTATAAATGTATTTAAAGTTTTGAACAGTAGTGTACAAATGCAACAATAAAAAGAATAGTATTGTGTTACATAGCTAACACATGACAGTGCGTACCTTCTCCTGCGCTGCAGATACAGACGGATGAGCCACTGCACCACAAATGGCCAGATGACGGCAAAGGCCACAGTTCCAGGAGACACATCAAATGGCCACCAGGATGGCTTCTGTAAAGTGTAAACAGCAAAAAAATTATAATAATAACAAAATGCAAATATTATATACAGCACTCGTTCTATGGCAATGGCACAGTCACATAAAATGATCTGGGACATAAGAAGTAACTGGCCTTTTCTATGACCAGGGTACAAAATAACATTTACAACTGTGCATTTGGCAGACATTTTATCAGTTCAAGCATTCACAGAGAATTGAACCCATGACCTTGGTGTTGCTACTGTCGGAGCTACAGGAATGCTCTCCTACTTAGTCTTAAAACTCTTAAAAACATCCCATCAATCAGTTTATTATAATGACTCTACCTTCTTAGTTTTATTTACAGGTGGTGACAGGTAGTCTGACGGCAGCGCTAAGGATCGGGCCTGAGAAGTGGCACATGACAAATGAAAAATGTTAGATTTCAGATTGAATCTGTGTTCTCTGTCTTGATGTGATAAAGGTGAGGGTTTGTAACCTGTACGGCTGTCAGAGCTTCTAGCGTGTGCAGTCTCTCTAACACGCTCTGCATGTCTTCCTGCAGTCTGGCCAGAGCACAGATGATCTGTTGGTTGAGGTTCTCCATCACAGGTCCACCCGTCCCCCAGCGCTCCCCATCTCCCCCACTGCCCTGCTGTGGTCCTGCAGGCCCGGAGCCAGAGGCAGGAGACCTGGACCCTGATACACACCAGACAAACAACATTCTGTAGATCATTAACAGAATAAAGAAACAGGGTTTACTTGAGGACTTCAGCTCTGTTCCAAAACCTAGTGAACTGCCTACCTAGGAAGCATTTTAAGGCATCATATGTGCACTCAATGCAGAGGTCTTTTTTGTCAGGAAAAGTTTGTTAATACTATTTTAAAACTATTTTAACCGAATCAAGTTTATTTATATAGCACGTTATACAATAGATTGCTTTAAAGCTAGTAGCTGTAAAGTATTATACATTAAAAAGAATTTTAAATTCCTTTTCTACTATAAAGCGGCTCTCCTGTGCGTTCATGTTTTCACTCGCGGACGTTTGACCTCTGACCTCGACGAACTGAACAGAAGAAATGAACCGGAGAAGATTTCCACGTCAAAGAAGGCGGAGCCTCAGCGCCACATCTACCTATTATGTAATCGCCACGGACCAATGGTAGTTCGAAGAGAAAACTTTTCTTGAAAGTTTGCTTTGAAAAGCTGATTCGAACTCCTGAAACGAAACCCCTGATACGTTTTGGCCTGATTTTGTTTGAAATGACATCACACCAGTTCGTTCTTTGATTTTGTTGTTGTAATGCACCATCCTAAAGCCCAGTGGTGGACAGTAACAAAGTATTTTTTCTTTGTTACAGTACTTAAAGGGATACTTCAGGATTTAGCATTAAGCTTTGTATTTGTATTTGTATTTGTATTTGTATTTGTATTATTGACTATTGCATTTGTCCTGGCCTCGGGTCCTCGCTCTATCATTAAGAATCAGTGCATGTTAGTGTCATTATGCAAAAAGCTGGCAGATGGTGGTGATCACTGCCTGGTGTGTTTGCCCAAACAAAGAGTCTATTAAAGCAGAATGAATGAATGAATGAATGAATGAATGAATGAATGAATGAATGAATGAATGAATGAATGAATGAATGAATGAATGAATGAATGAATGAATGAATGAATGAATGAATGAATGAATGACTCACTCACTCACTCACTCACTCACTCACTCACTCACTCACTCACTCACTCACTCACTCACTCACTCACTCACTCACTCACTCACTCACTCACGCTGATTAAATCTAACGATCGCTTATCATATCACGCCAAACTGTGCAAATTATACTTTGTTCTCAAATTGTTAATGTTAACAACATTAGCATTGTGTGACTACATTTAATGCCCTTCCGATATTTATCCTTGTTTTCGCATGGGCCGGTTGCAGTGTCTTTTTTCTGTAGCCACTCCGAAGTCCGAAGTCTTTTGCGTTTTACAACGGGTGAATCTCCAGTTGTCACTGGTGATTGTCATTTGAACCTTTCTGGATCCGCTGTCAAATTGATAAGTTTAATTATATCAAGTGCTGTGAGAAAAGGCAATAAATCTCCACCTCCAACATCCTCACACTCATAGCCTACTAGCCGAGACTCTTCTTTATGTGTACAGATGTGACGTAATGACGCAAAGACATGCTCGAATTTCCCGCATAAATCCACCAGTACCACTGGAATTAAAAACATTATTACAAGCTTACCGTTTTTAATTGAGCTACGGCAAGCAGAGAGTTCTGAACACTGGCTGGTTATGTACTGTACTTGCTGAAAAAAATATTTTGGATGATTTTTAACCCAAAAAAGTTTAGTAGTTTTAAGTAACGCTTTAAGTAAATTTTTCAAGTATTTGTACTTAACTGGAATATTTTTATTTTAAAAAACTTTTACTTTACTACATTCTAAAGCATAATATTGTACTTTTTACTCCAATACCTAAAAAACATCTTGTTCCTCATTACTTTGAACTGAAGAAATCGTCACATGCTCCAAGTCGCGACAGCGGTGTCCGATTCGTGAACGAGCTGATTCTTTTCCTATTAAAAATCAATTCAGAGTCTCCAGTTAACCGAATTCACAAGTCTGGCTGAAAATTACCAAGAACCGAGAGATCCTTGGAGTGCAATAAATGAAAATCATATTTAGGTCTTGACGGTCAGTTGTTTGTGAACAAAATCTGCTGTAATACATGTCATATCACCATCTCAACGGGGTAGGTTTTACGTTCAAAAAAAAAAAAAACAACCCTAAACTTAACTGTAAAATAATAAAACCTGCCGTAGCAGATCAAATTCTATCAATTTACTATGTTTGCATAATTTTCTTTTTGAAAATTGTTATGCATTTATCTCTATGTGATGTCTGTTTTTATATTCTTTATTCAACACGCATTTTGTTTTTCCTCATTTTCAAACACTATGCTACATCTCCTTCCAAATGTTTTATAGTATATGACAAGTTTAGGTTGTTATGGCAATTTTTAGATTTTCATTGATTTACAGTATTGATTTTCATTTACTTTCAGTAAGACATTGAAATGACTCTTTGTTGGACTGTACATGGTCTGCCAACATATGACTAATGTGTGTGTGTGTTTTTTTTTTTTCGTTTAAACACTGGGAAACAGGTGAGACGTCAGGAGGAGGCAGATTGAAAAGGTGCCTATGTCCCCTAGGGTCAGAGGCCGTCCAATTTAGAACTTGTGAGTTTGTAAGAATAAACTCAGCAGGATTAGATCACTAGCAGAGAAACCTTCCCTTGTTTAGATAAGGGCCTGTAAGCAGAAGACCTTGAAAGCAGTATAAAGACTCCTCTGCCCTCCCTTCCTGGTCGCACTTGTTTCACAGACTGTACTTTTGACTTCTGTGTGGCAACTGGGCCTTCTTGCAAGAATAAACTACTTTTTAATGATCATTTGAATTTCAGAGTGTCTCTTACGCAGTGATTGATTGTTTAATGAATATTTTTGCCACAACAAAGTAATAAACTAAAACGAGAATTTTCTTGCATGCAGATCAATACATATGTATTCTGCATCCACTAACATACTGACTAGTGCTGGCTACTTGACGATTCATAATGATGTCAGACCCAACAAACCCCCTCCCTCCCTCCTTATGTAATATAAAACTAATATGAAAGTATACAAGTATATAAAATTACAAAATAAACATTCATCCATCAGTACTTTTTACTTTTAATCAGTACTTTTATCCAAGTACTTTTGTAATTTTACAAAAGTAAAATTGAAAAGGAGTATTTCATACTTTTCCTGGAGTAATATTTTAAAAGAGTATCTGTACTTTTACTCAAGTACCTGATTTGTGTACGTTGTCCACTACTGCTAAGTATACTTAAGTTTTTACACGTATGCTAGTGTATGCATAAAGTGTCGTAAATTTTGTCATCAGCTCCTGGTATTGGGATGTTTGCTAACAGTATAACGTAGGTATTTCAAACTAAGCGAAGAACGAAAAAGAACTTTGGCGTGAGTATATCGGGGCCATCAGTAGACAATAAAAGCAAGCTAGCAAGGTTTTGAAACATAGCTTATATATGATCGCTACTGTTTTTGGCTGCTAGGTTTTACCTCTTCCCCTCCTGACCACAGAACTGTTACTTCTATTCGCAGGAAGTCCCCGTCTCTGAGAAGCTCCTCCGCTGCTCTGTCCATCTTCTCCTCCATGCTGTGCACCTTCCTCTTGTCCCAGCAGTTCCTCCTGTGATCTGACCTCGTCTGTGGAGGACAGCCTGCTGTGGCTCTCCTCGGCCACGTCCAGTGAGTGGTTGATGTGGGTCTCAGATCCCTGGTGTCCAGGAGCAGAACCACATGAATTGCTGACATTTTGCTAGAAATCTGGCAAACAATTGCAGAGGTGCTCTACAGAATTATGGTGCGGTCACATTTACTTTGGTTGGGCAAATTTGCAGATTTCCCAACACACATATTCTGGCCAACAGAAACAGCTTGGTTTGAAACATTGCTACACTATTGACAATAGATAATGCCTAACCTTTGTCCACAACATTTTGCTAAAATTTCAATAATGTGACCGCACATGTATCTTAAATTCTCAGCATCAAGTAAACTATGGTTGGGACATGATGAAAGTGTAAACTGAAATCTGCTTACTTCCTCTCCACCAAACTGGTCGACAGAGTCACAGTACACCTCGCTGTCCGAATCACTGGCCACATGGTGAGAACTGGACACATCTTCTGTTTCATATGCAAGACATTGAGTCTTTAAGAATTTAAGTTCAGATAACTACTGATAGTGTGTTCAAGATCTTACTTTTAAAGTCTTAGTTATATAGGTAAATGATTACCTTCAAAGTCCTTTTCCTCACCTTTGATGTGTCTGTTGAGCTCTACGATGTCTCCAGCATGGTTAATGCTTTCAGAGTCTTCTTCTGACTCTTGCCTGTTCAGATCAGACATAGACCCGTGTGTTCCATTGTTAAGGACTTTATGTTGACTGATATTGCCGTTAGATACCGGTCCTTTAAGTCTCCCTGTAGAAGCCCTTTTCTTCGGTTGTGAGGCTAAAAAAGTTGTCAAAAAAGCAAATGTATTATTATTGCATGTATTATGAGGAAATTTAGAGTCGCTTACCAACGCAAAACTGCTCACAATGCTATATGGGTGCCAAGGCACTGCTAGGTTTCTACGGCATCTAAGTTGTCCTGAACTGACCCACAACAAAACAGCATTTAGAAATAGTCTCTGACTCAAGTCCCTCCTTCAATGTACAACTCTTCAAGACTATTCAACTTTTAAAGTGCCCCTATTATGCCATTTTAAAGGTTCTTAATTTTGTTCTGGAGGTCTCCTACAATAGGTTTAAATGCATCCAAGGTTAACATTTTTTTTTAAAATTCTCATAACATCCAGTACATTGCAGCATCTTTTCTCACAGTATCTGAAGCCCTGTTTACACCTGGTATTAAGATGCGTTTTGGCCGATCGGATCACAAGTAGACGAGGGAGACACATTCCCGTTTACACCTGGTGTTTTAATCGGTCTCTTTTTCCACTTTCAAACACTTCTGTCCTGCAAATGTATGGGCTTTTTCAGATCTTTCGTTCTAATGGACAAAATAAGCTCATGCAATGTACATTTGAACACGCTCAGAAATGACAGAAAAACATGCAGAGAGAATCAGCTTTAGTTTCTGCTCTGAGAGCCGCAAGACCAGCCGAACGCTGTGAGTGTGTGTTAGAAATCAGGAATGGTGAGAGAACATTGTGCTTGGTATGTTTTTCGTCTTCAAACCAAACTTGGGTCTACAGAAGACAAAGTTTAAATCCTGTCTATCTAGTGCGCCTTTCATAATGTTTATGCGTTAGGTCAGTAGATGGAGAGTCTTTTGTGGCTGTTCAAACACATTCGACCACATGAGCGTCTACACTACGAAAGCAATCCGGACTAACATGTTTTCAACTACCTCTGGAAGTGGTTGAAAGTGGACGAGCTTAAAACTTTTTAGACCCCGTTTACACCTGTATTTATTTAGCGTCGTCCACTTGTGATACGATCGATCAAAACACATCTTAATACATTAACATCTTAATTTATTTTAATTCACATCCTCATCATTTGGAAGTGCATGCAAGGTGCATTTTTGCAAAGGTATGCAAGTTCGTGCAGGAAGTGAGGCTGGAATTACTGACGACTCCTTTTGATCAGTTCTTCCTTTTGGGAGATAATAACTCAATTTATCTGCAGTTTGATCTTTGAAACTATGCAAGACATTTTACATTCACAAACAGCTATATTATATTTCTGGTTTTTCACCCACCTACATCCAAGACATGCTGCAACATCATGTTAAAACATCAAGTAGATAGTCAATTTATATTTCTTTTAAATATTCCCAAAAAGAAAAGTGTTTGTGACTGTTCTGCTTTAAGCTTTGCTGCACCAAATGTTACAAAAATCACATATTTAGACACAAAGACACATATTTAAATCTCTGCTTGTTATTCTCCTGCCAGGCTGCGGTTTTAATAAAGAATTCGTTATTAAGTGACTTTCCTGGTTAAATAAATAAATAAATACCTAACACACTACATGAAAGGTAAGCTCAGAAAAAGCATAATGGGGCACTTTTAAAAAAATTCGGTTGCACTTTATTTTACAATACGTGCAATTTCAATGTACTTTCAGTATACTTACCCACAAAAGTACTGAGTAATGTAAAGTGACTTAAGTTAAGGTTCAGGGGTAGGTTCAGGGTACCCATTTATTACCCAGTTAGTGTCATTACTTCAATAAGTATATAGTATGTTATGTTCATGCGAAATTTATATTGCACAAAGGGTATATTGTTTATTGTCATTATAGTTTAGTGATGTATGAAGCACAGCTCACTTTTAAACCAAGCAGCTTTCTGTTGGTTAACGAGGCAAATCCACATGAACCCTTTGCGAAATCTGCATGGGGAAACTCCTGATTGTGTGGATTCCTATTAAAATGACTGCGGTAAATGTGACCGTATAGTACGTTATGAACAATGTTAATAATGATGTTTACCTTTTTTCACCTCTTTAACCTCCTCTTCTTCGTCTTTCTCCTCTTCTTCCTCCTCATTATCATTTTCTCCATCTTCCAGCTCAATTAATTTAGTCTTTGGCATTATTGCTGTTTTGACGGAGTAACTGTCCAGGCTGCCGTTCATCTCCATCGTCCTGATGATGCTTTTCGTGACACTTTTGGGTGGTGACGTTAGCAGGCTCCCAAAGCCTGGTTAGAACAACAATACATATGCTGTATCAATAGATGATGCTTTGAGGATATGTTCTGCACACTTTCTAAAAGGTCTGTTCTATCAGGACTGTCTACAACCCTGTACAGAAGCCAGCAATCTACACTAATAATAGCAGCGAGGGAACAACTGAGGTGTCAAAGGAAACACCGGGACTATGGCACTATTAACTAAGGGCACAGGCCACTGGGAGAACACACGGATATTCACTTGCCTTCAAGTTTCCTAGCAAATCTTTCCAAGCGGGCTGAGCATGAAACAAAGCGTGATTAGTTAATTAATGTTAACAAGATGTTATAATTGTTTACATAAATACTACCGTTCCTACGCTTAGGGTTGATTTTTTTATGTTTTTTAAAGAAGCTCCAAGGCTCCATTTATTTGATCAAAAATACAGTAAAAATAGTAATATTTTGAAACATTATTACAATTTAAAATAATTGTTTTCTAAATTAATATAATTAAAATGTAATTTATTCCTGTGATGGCAAAGCTGATTTTTTTCAGCATCATTACTCCAGTCTTCAGTGTCACATGATCCTTCAGAAATCATTCTAATATGATGATTTACTACTCACAAAACATTTCTTATTATTTTCAATGCTGAAAAGAGTTGTGTTGCTTAATATATATTTTTAAAATTTTTATAATAATTAATTTTTTATATCAATTTAAAAAATTTCGCTGTCACTTTTAATCAATTTAATGTGTCCATACTGAATAAAAGCATTATTAAAATCCTATTAAATGTATGTGTATTAGTGTATGCAAATATAGAATATAATAATAATAATAATAATATTATATATATATATATATATATATATATATATATATATATATATATATAGTCATATGCATTATTTTCTAATGATGTTTGTTCCTATTACAATATAATTATTATAAAACTTCAGGCTTTCCAGATGTAACTGACATTTTTACAAAAATTAATATAACAACTGCTGTGAAAAATTACTTAATTTGATATTTGATGATTCCCCATTTGAGTTTTTTTACGATTTGATTCATGTTTAATTTGAATTGATACTCCAGCTACATGTTCAGCACTTTTGATTTATTACAAGTTTGATAAATAAGAGAACATTTTGAGGATGTTTCCTTCAAAGAAAAGTACAGTCATATTTCACCCCAAATTTGAAGGGTAAAAAGTAAAAAAGTATATTTTACATTAAGGATATTAAGCCTAATTTTTCAGACTTTTTTTTTTTTTTGGGCATGCTGACATTATTTACATGACACGGCACATTTTAAAAGTCTAATTTTAAAAGTCTAATTTCCGTAATACAACTAATGAAATGCTGAAAATGTCTGGAATTGATAACATGTTTTTTTTAGTGCGTAAATTATAAAATGATTATTATTGTTCTTACCAATAAAAAAAATATATATTTATAACAGAAATCTTAAAGGTTAAAAAAAATAGCATTTTTTCTTTTGATTTTTTGGCCAAAATACAATTTGTGTGAGACCCGAGAGGGCATTATTGGTCAGTTTACCTGAGCTCAAATCTGACACTTGCGATATCCTCCTCTTTTCATCAACGAGCTCATAGAACGGTCCAATGATCTGCAGAAGCTCCTCTACCTCATTTGTTACAGGCATACTTTCCAGAATCTGTTCAGCACATATAATAACAAGTTACAACAAAGCTGAAACGCGGACAATTACGTTACATACTACATTCTCAAACACTGCTAAAGAGTCCAAAACATAATACCAGTTTCAAGTCATCCACATAGGCCGCCATCGCCTCCTCTTTTGGCATTTCTCCAAGAGAATTCCACGCATCCCTAAACACAAGCACCATGAAGGGTCACTTCACTGATAAGCTCCATGTCAACACTGATGTTGTCATCTCAAGCACAACCATATCAGGAGTTTGCACATTTAAAGCAACTCTCAGGACGAATGTATAAAAGATGGAGGAAGGAAAACAGCATGAAACATCATAAAATGGTATGTGTGGGAAAAACTGAATTCCTCAATGAACCATCTGACTCTCTGTCGGTTACATTAAAGATTTTCGACAATGATTTTAAAATACGTTTTACAGAAGTGCAAATGCGAAACTCACAGAGCGGTTTCAAAAAGTTACTGATAATAGGAATCAGATGTTACTGATACTGATCTGTTATTTCATTGAACTTTAAACGGACTAACAGTTCAGTTTCAGTAGGTCACTGACACTGGTCTAAATCATGTAGACTCGTACTGGCAATCTGGCATAGACCCCAAATGACATCTCCAACTTTAGTTGTTGTAAATCTTGAATACTTTGGAGCACAGACTCCGGTCTCTTTTTAAAGAAGATACTTAGCAGATCATTGTAAAAGTGAAAAAAATTGAAATTTAAAGGTGAAATATGTTATTTTAGCATCAATAGTTGCACCAAGTGGAACTGCAAAAATGTCAAATATGTGAAAAAAAAAGTCTTTCAAAATCAAGACTTTGTTTAAAGGACAAAATAAGGTCTATTTAACGGCGATAAAAAAAAAATAAAAAACAAAAAAAAAATGAAACCTTTAAAAAACTATTAACATTTATAACTAAACATTTCTTTCTAAATGTACAAATATGGACATTCAGCAGGTTCAATACCATTTGGCTTTGCCAACGGGGTCCCAGAATCCTGGACGGGGGATGCTGCAGGGGCCTTGTGTTGCTTGCTTGTAGTAGCTATAAAATTTCAGCATCATGTCATTTGAAGGCTGAAAAGAACCTGTTTGAAAAACAAAAAATACTGCAATATTAGAGATTTGTCAAAAAAAAAAAAAAAAAAAAAAAAAAATATATATATATATATATATATATATATATATATATATATATATATATATATATATATATATATATATATATATATATATATATATATATATATACATGAATTTTGAACAATACTTATTCTTGTCTTAGGGCAACTTTGATGAACATTTTTTGATCCACTTCAAATGTTGACTACTGTATATATGTATGTATATATATATATATATATATATATATATAAAATGTAAAAATATGATCCATTCTGAACCATGAATTCATTCCAAATTATGTGAATTCACATAAAAAGAAAAAATGCCATCATTTACGCATCCTCATGTCGTTTTAAAGAAGGCACTATCGGTTCTTAAAGGGGTGGTATAATGCCTTTTTCACAAGATGTAAAATAAGTCTCTGATGTCCCCAGAGTGTGTATGTGAAGTTTTAGCTCAAAATACCCCACAGATATTTTTATATAGCATGTTAAAATTGTCACTTTTTTGAGTGAGCAAAAACACACCGTTTTGTGTCTGTCCCTTTAAATGCAAATGAGCTGCTGCTCCCACACAGACATGCACTGACAATGTCAAAAGTTTTAGCCTTTTATGTTCAAACCGGAGTCAGACAATGATGGAGAGACTCAAGAAGAAGTGACAACATGTAGGATGCAACAGGACATTTCTGATTGGTTTATGAAGGTGATGTGTAGTTATCTTCTAATCATTGATTAGCATATTCTGTCTTGATAATCTATAAATCGTGTTAAGGGGGCGGGGTTTATGTAAATTCTAGGGTTGGTGATGTCACTAACCCAGGAGGAATGTCGTGTAGTCAAAAAAGCAATTTCTTTAAAGGGGTGGTTGATTATGATTTCACTTTTCTATCTTTAGTTAGTGTGTAATGTTGCTGTTTGAGCATAAACAACATCTGCAAAGTTACAACGCTCAAAGTTCAAAGCAAAGGGAGATATTTGCTTTTAGAGAAATAGTTTTTTAAGGACTACAACAATCAGCTGGTAGGAACTACAGTGAGGAAAATAAGTATTTGAACACCCTGCTATTTTGCAAGTTCTCCCACTTGGAAATCATGGAGGGGTCTGAAATTGTCATCGTAGGTGCATGTCCACTGTGAGAGACATAATCTAAAAAAAAAATCCAGAAATCACAATATATGATTTTTTAACTATTTATTTGTATGATACAGCTGCAAATAAGTATTTGAACACCTGTCTATCAGCTAGAATTCTGACCCTCAAAGACCTGTTAGTCTGCCTTTAAAATGTCCACCTCCACTCCATTTATTATCCTAAATTAGATGCACCTGTCTGAGGTCGTTAGCTGCATAAAGACAACTGTCCACCCCATACAATCAGTAAGAATCCAACTACTAACATGGCCAAGACCAAAGAGCTGTCCAAAGACACTAGAGACAAAATTGTACACCTCCACAAGGCTGGAAAGGGCTACGGGGAAATTGCCAAGCAGCTTGGTGAAAAAATGTCCACTGTTGGAGCAATCATTAGAAAATGGAAGAAGCTAAACATGACTGTCAGTCTCCCTCGGACTGGGGCTCCATGCAAGATCTCACCTCGTGGGCTCTCAATGATCCTAAGAAAGGTGAGAAATCAGCCCAGAACTACACGGGAGGAGCTGGTCAATGACCTGAAAAGAGCTGGGACCACCGTTTCCAAGGTTACTGTTGGTAATACACTAAGACGTCATGGTTTGAAATCATGCATGTCACGGAAGGTTCCCCTGCTTAAACCAGCACATGTCAAGGCCCGTCTTAAGTTTGCCAATGACCATTTGGATGATCTAGAGGAGTCATGGGAGAAAGTCATGTGGTCAGATGAGACACACTCCTGCAGTGTGTGCAAACCTGGTGAAAAACTACAGGAATCGTTTGACCTCTGTAATTGCAAACAAAGGCTACTGTACCAAATATTAACATTGATTTTCTCAGGTGTTCAAATACTTATTTGCAGCTGTATCATACAAATAAATAGTTAAAAAATCATACATTGTGATTTCTGGATTTTTTTTTTTAGATTATGTCTCTCACAGTGGACATGCACCTACGATGACAATTTCAGACCCCTCCATGATTTCTAAGTGGGAGAACTTGCAAAATAGCAGGGTGTTCAAATACTTATTTTCCTCACTGTACATGAGCTTCCTCTCGTGTTAGTGACATCACCAACCCTAAAATTTACATAAACCCCGCCTCGGAACACGATTTACATTTTCAAGACAGAATATGCTAATCAATGACTAGAAGATAACTACACATAAGCTACATAAATTCATCAACTAACAATACAGAAATGTTGTCTACATGTTGTCACTTCTTCTTGATTCTCTCCATCTTTCTGACTCCGGTTTGAACATAAAAGGCTAAATGTTTTTGAAATTTTCAGTGCATGCAGAGAATGTCTAATAAGGCGAGAAGTTCCACTCTCAGTAAACTTCCGGCTTCTGAACTGTTTGCAGTTCCACTCTGGTTCCATATGAGGGCGCTCACAGGACAGTGCAGAATGAATGGAGGTCTATGGCGCTATACCTCTCAAAATCCACTTTTCTCAGGATATAATTTTGTGTCTAGTAATTTGAATGTTGTATTCGAAAGGAGATGCAAAGAAATTACACACTGCTGGGTGTTCGATTTTTTAGAGTCACTTATTTGCTTTAAAAAGTCTTTTAAAATGTCAATGACGTCATACACATCGTACGACCAGAGATACTGCTTACGGCAATCCTTCAGTCGCTTTGGTGCTTTCACGCTCTGCACTTTCTTTTCTCTCGAGGCATCGACAACACAGCTGACACAGGCAAATACACGTGCTAGAAGAGTTTTTGTTTTGTTTGTTTCTGGTCCCGCTTCGGATGCCACGATGCCATCAAGCGGTATCTCTGGTCGTAATCAGTCCTTCACTGACCAATCAGCGTTCATTAGCAAAATGCTAGCGTGTTATGGGCAACAACAACTCAACCTGTAAGTAATCGAAAGGACATAAGTACTCGTTCATTCAACTTTCGACCTATAACCCATGTTGAACTTGCAAAACCTACAATAAAATCTGAGATTTCTCAACGGCAATCGGGTGAAAGAGACAAATTTAGCCGTCTAGCTCCATAGATTTCCATTCATTTTGCACTCATGGGCGATCGCCCCCAGTGGAACTCTGGTGGAACTACAACCGAAATTCGGTACAATAGGACTTAATAGGGAGTGGCCAGACTCTCCGTAGACGGGCTCTGGTGCATGTCTGTGTGAGGTAAAAGGACGCCAGCTCTTGAAGCTCCGCCCCCTGTGCTGGGAGCAGCAGCTCATTTGCATTTAAAGGGACAGACACAAAAACGGTGCGCTTTTGCTCACCCTCAAAAAGTGACAATTTTAACATGCTATGTAAAAATATCTGTGGAGTATTTTGAGCTAAAACGTCACATACACACTCTGGGGACATCAGAAACGTATTTTACATCTTGTAAAAAGGGGCATTATACCACCCCTTTAAAAGAAAATATCTCCCTTTGCTTTGAACTTTGAGCATTGTAACTTTGCAGATGTTGTTTATGCTCAAACCGCAACGTTACACACTAACTAAAGTTAGAAAAGTGAAATCATAATCAACCACCCCTTTAAAACATTCGTATCTTGTATTTCACAAAATAAATACATAAACAAACAGCATATTGGTTTGGGGTAAATGAAGACAGAATTTTAATTTTTGGGTGAACTATCCATCTACATAGAAATACCATAAGCATGTCTTTAGCATGTTGTCATAAGGTAACACATCATCAATCAGCACACGTTGACTGTGATCAGGGCTAGAGGCACATGAGCTGTTTCACGTCTAAACCCAGCTGAATGTAGGCTAATCGCGTTGACCATAGAAGCCCGAAATAATTTCTAATTTGATTATGAAACTGCGGCGATCAAATGAAAGTAGGTGAGGGGTCGCGTGCACTGCTGCAATAACACACAATACACTATCTGAATGAGGTCAGATCTACTCACCGTTTGAAGGTAAACTTTGGATCACTTTGACAGCAGCGTTGAACCTCTGCTCGTAGACTGGCTTGTTGTCACCCTCCATCATGACCATCTAACCGCTACAGCAAGATCTGGATCAAACCTACAGGCAAAGTTACATTACATATTACCCTATTTATGAAACGCATTTTCCTGTCACAGTAAATCTAAGCTGCTCATTTAAGTTCATACGACTATTTATCATTCCAAAAGAAGTAAACAAAGCCAAAAACAACCCATTACGTCTCGACAAATCCTGAAGGACAAGCAAGACATGACTGAAAGTGCACCGAATACTATTTAATGTCATATTTCTAGATCAACCTGCATTAGAAATTATCGAAGCGACGAAGCACTAGCATTTGATACTTTACCATTTGCTGCTCTACCTGCTGTGCTGGTGAGACTACGACCTCATGAATACGTACCGGACAGTCAACATACGAAAGCCTTCCTCATGTGTTTACTGGGAATTGTAGTTTCTTTAGAGAACGAAACTGCCGAGGGTTTTGCAGCAACGGTATTTAAATCCTACAAATACCATAGATCTTAACCTACACGCGTAACATTCTGGGTAATGTAGTTCATTGAGGTAAGCTTACCCAAGGGGGTTTATGACATAAAAACCATACCTAGCTACGAACTTTGATATTGCAATATTTTGACCCATATTTCTAAAGAAATAAATACGTTTAATAATTCTATGCGCAATCGACGCGAAGGTAACACTGTATCACTTAATGAAACACATCAAAGCGTTCCGTCCCTCGTTACTAAGTGAATTGTAAAACTACAAATCCCAACGTTCAATTCGCTCAGCAACGCTGTATCAGCTGTGTTGATAGGCGACGCTGTGTGACGAAAGCGAGGCCAGTGGGAATCCGACTCATTTCACAGAATCGGCTCTTTTGAACAGATCTTTGCAACGAACCGTTTAAATACATAATAAAATCACTGATTCTTTTGCGTCAATACGTAGTTACGTCACCACGTGTCCCTGGGATCCTGGCATTACATTTCAAATGCTCATTATTAAACCATGTTGGCACATGTTTCTGTTTATTGGTATTTCTTTCTCTATGGCGTTATAGGTAGGCTATAGGGTTGTATATTGTAATTTATCCCATTTGCTACAATTCTCATATGAACCTAAATGTAGGCTAATGCGGATTAAATTAGGCTATACAATCACCATTTCTCATGTTTTTGTGCAAGTTATAACCAACTCCTTTTCGTATGCGTGTTGATAAATCTGTCATTTAATCAAGTCGTCAACATATTTCCAGTGTGTTTTGTAATATTCCTGCCTGCTAATCGGTTCACTCCAAAGCTCATTACGAGTCGCGCATGTCTCGGTTCAATGGATTAGTGAATCGTTGACTCGAGATTCAGATTCTTACTGATTCAGTCCGACATGTGAACTGTATGCATTCGAATCGTTGAGTCCTGTTTTGCGAACCGATTCAATCGAGATTCGACTCAAAAGAACGACTCCGACTTCACCAGGGCTGAGCTTGAGCTCTCAATCAAATCCCAGAGACGAGGAGTAGGAAGCTCTGCGGAGACATGTAAGATGGCAGAGCTGCAGATGTTACTAGAGGAAGAAATTCCAGCCGGTAAACGAGCTCTCGTAGAGAGTTACCAGAACCTTACGAGGGTCGCGGACTACTGTGAGAATAATTATGTTCAGGTAAGCGCGCGCGTGTTTCTCTGTTAGACTCGCTGATCTCCAACACTGCTGTGGGGATCGGACAGGAAATCTGGTTGTAAAATGGAAAAGCAGGGACGAACCGCTTGTGGGAGAACATTCTGAACTCATTAAGGGCGATCTTTTAAAAAGCTTGATCTTATTTAAGTGGTTTGTAGATCAGATTTGTAATCGTGTATGGGATTTGTGTCGTTTACATTGAGGGTGTGTCTAGATACTGTTTAACTTGGACAAATGAAGTTTTCTCATATCCACCAGAATTGTCTCAAACTTCAAAAGGAGGATGTGAGATTTGTCTTGTCTTTAGAACGACACATTTCTGACTGTTTTTGACGATAGACCGCGATTAGATATGAAACACGTTCAACTCGTTGTGTTTTCATAAACTTATAGTGTCAAATGTGAACATGAAAGATCATGGAGTCGAGCTATAATCATGTTTTATAGATCATTGTTTCTCGTATCTCATCAAATCTGCTTCCTCAAAGTGAGGAAGGGTTTCTTTTTTCCTGGTGAAACTCTAAATTCATATTGCTTATTCGAATTTGAGACATAAACCTGATTGGACAGAACTGCTAAAAATATCATTTACCATTTAACATCATCCAACTGTTAGAATTTAAATAAAGCCTTTTTATATTGGTAATCATTATTGTGATATATAAATAGCTTATTAAACAACATTTTATATTATTGTTTATTGTTGTAATATTAATATTTGTTCTTTAAGTTTATATTTATTTTAATTGCATTCATATAATAAAAGTATGTAGATGTGTATATAATTACTTTGAATATATATTAGTATACATAATGTATTTTAATTTAACTGTTGTATTAGAATAATTATTGTATTAAACTAAGAAATATTTATGTTTTATTCGAATTTTTTTTAATTAATTTAAAAATGAGTGGGGGAAAAAGTTAATCAAACAGAGAATGATTTATGTGTTCATGATCTGGCAGATAATTTTATTTTTATTTTTAATTGCATTTATATAATAAAACAATTTATATGTATATAATTTCTTTAAATATTCATTAGTATACATAATTTATTTTGTTCATACTATTTACATTATTTTATTAAACAAATTATACATATATATTTTTTTAATTTGAATGAATAAGATTTATTTTTAAATGTAAGTAAAACTACATAAACGTGTGAAAAAGCTTGAATCAAAAAGAGAAGGAATTATGTATTTATGATCGGCAAATTATTTGTTTATTGAGCGTTTATCAGCATGACTGGAATTTTTCTAAGTGTTCAACGGCTCTTAATGATCCTCCTCTGCCAAGAGAGTTCAGTGTACTCTTGATTCACAGCCTGTAAGGAACATTTAAAGTGACACTCTGTAATCATTTCCGTCAGATGTTTGCAAACAGTGTCATGTTTAACCCCAGTCTTTCTAACCAATATTTCTCCCGAGACACAAAAGCACCTGTTAGAAGCGTCTAAGATCGAGCCACAGGTGAGATCTACTGCACCAAAGCGGCATAATCAAGATGTTTATCGAGGTTTAATTGCAGAAAAAGTTGCTCGACAGGTAGTGCCGCATTTAATGTAAAAGCTGCCCGTCAGGTTTGATGTAAAATGGCAACCCTATTCCCCCGCATGACCGAGCACGCTTCGAGTCGCACCGATACTACAGAAGAAGATGACTCAGATGGGAAACCAATCACTAGGTCTAGTGTTCAAGTCTCGGCTTGACGGTCCGGCTGCAGGCTACCATGTGCCTCTCTTCTTCCTCGACATCATGCCTGAGCGCGGGATGAAGGCACTTCCTGTGAATGACTGCGTCTCTGCGGTGATGCAGCAGCAGATGGTGGGAGTGGGTCTTTATAACCAGGACAGCCACTGCCCCACTTTCTCATGTTCTCTCTCTGTATGTGTGTGTGTATGTGTGTAAGAGAGCGAGAGAGAGGCATGTGAAGCATGTAAGGAGTGTCGTGAAGTCGATCGTCTCCTCCAGGGCCGGGTCAGGTCGCGCTGCTGTTTTACAGCCTGCATGTGGAAATGTTGATCTTTCTCTGTCTGGATTAAATCGGAGATGACATCCAGAGATCTTGTGTTTTACCCAAAAGCCAAAGAATTTGTCATAGAAACAAATAGTTGATTTACTCATCATCATGCTGTTCCAAACCCTCATGACTTTCTTTTTAAAGTGGAACATGAAAAGAGAAGTTTATTAGAATGGTACTTACAATGAAAGTAGACCGTGAACAATGCCGGTCAAACTCTAAAAACCACCATATGTTTGGTCATGTCAGAAAGTATAGTAAAAAAAAATACCTATATATATATACACACACACACACACACACACATATATACACATATATATATATACATATATATATATATATATATATACACATATATATACACATATACACATATATATATATATATATATATATATATATATATATATATATATGTATATATATATATATATATATATATATATATATATATATATATATATATATATATATATATATATATATATATATATATAATATATATACCAAAATATACGTGGTTGATCCATATGGACCAGGCCCCACGGTTCGGCACATGTGATACTCGGTTTAATAGCTAAGTTTAACCATAATAGAGTGAAAGTTCATCATTTGCACGTGTTTATTCTTGACAATTTACACATTTATGCGATTTTACACATACAAGGAAAGAGAATTTGATCGCGCACTGTTATCTTAGCACACACCCGAATCGCGCGCACACAGATAGGCATGTTTTAGATAGTGAGCGAACACCGAATTGATTCATCTTTCGCGTCTCCTTGCGCTTGAACGGACGCATATACACAAAATTAAGTTAAAATACCTGTATCGGCAAGTATTCTCATAAACACAGTCGGTTATGTCTTAAGTGAATGTAAACAGATGAGAAAGAAATTGGATGTGGATCATTATATTGGATTTGTTCATTAGGTCTTAAAGTGACAGCTGCCTATAAAATCTGCTGCTGTCGATGTCATTAATGTTAATCAAAACACAAAAACAAAGATGAATCTATGTTATTTTACATTTAATGATTACATTTGTCTTAAATAATGTTTAATTATTAAAAGCTAGATTTTTGCTGTGGTATCGAAGTACTTAAAGTGGGCTTTCAGTAATAAATAAATGAAAAGAAAAGTTAGTATTAGTATACTGTCAAAGCATTAAACTTTAATATACTAAAATGTCCATTTAAGTTACTGATAACTCAAGTGTGCAAGCAGGTGAATAATAAAATGCTAGTTTTATATCATTTGAAACTGCTGCAGCAGCAGGAATATGTATGGGCATTAATTTGTGTTATTTTAACGTTATATTGTAGTTTTCCCCTAAAGTAGCCTACCCCATATGATGGTGATATACAAATGACATTCACTGGGCTTCAACTGCTTACTCTTTTACTGCAGATACTAAAATGACTGAAAATGTTGCAGCATCAGCCACATGCACATTTCAAGCTCAAAGGATCTCCTGGTTCTGGGCTTATTTGTGATTCAGACATGAAGACTATATTTCAAGTCTTCTGAAACCGTACATAGTTTTGTGTAGCAAACAGACTGAAATTACTCAAATAAATGAAGTAGTTATACGCTGAATTGTGCGTCTGTCCCAATGTCTTTGTATAGAAATGAGCAGACACAAAGTCAGGATTTGGAACAACATGAGGGTGATCAAATGATGACAACAATTTTATTTTATAATAACTGTTCCAATGAGACACTTACATTGAAGCATTATGGAAACGCAAGTTGCATTGCTTCACTCATGCATTCAAGTAAAATCTCTGGTGTTTTGTATAATGTGTTTAAAATACACCAAAGCCCAATTTGCATGTTTGGCCAGCAACAGTTCCTCTTTTGCGATGCAAGACGGCGTGCTTCTGTAACCTCTGTGGACAGGTTGACTTCTGTTAAGGATGCATTAATTAACACAAACCACCTGGCTTGAACAGGTGCTGGACCAACACTGCTATGCGCACAAATATGAGATTGATACACAAGTTAAGTAAAGTAAAGCAAGTGCTCTGGTACTAAAATGTATTGATGTTTGTTCCAGCAGTCATTTTTAGTTTTTCCATCTCCTGTCTGCTTTTCTGTTGAGTTGAGGTGCTCTTCTCTTACTGAGCTGGGCCAGCTCGATGGCACTTGTTAGCAGTCTCTCAGCGTTCTGCCCTACATGACTCCAGCACTGTCTTCAGCAAACCAAGTGCACTGCAGACTTGGGTTTTCTGTATAATAGCACAAGTGTGAAGATTGCTGCCCACTGTTCCAGCATGGCTTCTCTGTGGAGGATGTTGGTATTGTGTACAGAACAATAAGTCTGATTTTAGTGTGATATAAAAGGCCTACAGCAGAACTTGTGATAAGACAGTTATTTAGAGACACTGAAAAATGTAGCACTAGATAGCCTATGTCAAATACAAATTTCCTTGATTTTCCTTGATAAGTATGTGATTGGGCTGTCTGCGCAGAAGTCACCATCATGATGCTAGTGTGTTTCGAGTGATGCTAGTGTGTTTCGAGTGATGCCGTTGCTATGAAAATTGTAGAATTAAGCCCAACGTATACGTCAGTTTTGACGCAAACACTTAGTGCATGTGTACATCAACGTTTTTTTGTTCATTCTCTTCCGTTTTTTTGTTTGTTTGTTTTGTTTTTACTGTGAAGAAATGGGGCGGTCCAATGTTGCCACCTTGTGGGTGAACTAAATAGTGATGTATATAGATATATATCTCAGGATGCATGTGCGAGCTAAGAATAGCGTGTGCGTATAGTCGAATAAACCTGTTTGCGCATGTACAGTACGAGCATACTATGCTGACATTTTAGTCGGGCTAAAGGTTAGTCGACCAAAGATTTTCCTAGTTGACTTTGTCGTTCATTAAAGCCATTAGTCAATTAGTCGGAGTCGATTAGTACTAAACCATAATAATGAGCATTTAAAATATATATATATATATATATATATATATACACATACATATATACACTCCAGCACACGCATAAGGCTTGCCGTAGCAATACCGGCAATGCATACGAAATAAATAACCTATGATTTAAATAAGTCTTATTTTAGAAAATTAAATTTATCAAAAATATTTAAAAAATGTAGGACATAAATGTGAATTATAAACAAACAAATAAATATATAGAAAACTGTAACGCTTAAAAGAGTAATATCAGTGAAAACAATCAGATCGACTGACAAGTTGACTTAACATCGAATGACACATACAAAATAAATATACATTATATAAAAACGAATAAATATAAAAACACCGTCCTTTGAGAAGTTGCGCTCTGATGACGTGGAAGTCAAGTTAAACACTACTACTAATTTAGCTTTCACACTCCACACGAACACTTGGATATACACCTAATATTAGCGCACATTTATCTACTTTAATGTTAACAATAGAGATAGCGGTCGTATAAAGTGGCTTGTACTTTGTGGTCATTCTTTACCCTCTCGAAATATTCCCACACTTTGGATTTTGGGATGCGGTGTTATGTGGGGCATAATGTGTTAGTGATCTGTCACTGTGCAACTTCACCAGTTCTTGTTTTTTTTTTTTTGTTTTTTTTTGTCTGCGATTATTCGACTAACATTTAGTCGACTATAAGGGGGCAGCCCTAGTATAAACCATCAAGTATACATTGGGCTTATATTAATTTATTATTTTTTTGTTATATTTTTGTGAAGAATATAGCCTTTAAAGCTGATATATCAATCAAAAATAAAATAAACCAAGTGTTGTTATGATGTTGCCCAAGTCTTTCATACTCTGCTCCTTATTTGAATCCCGCTTTCTATGTAAATCTATTGGATTATTTTTTTTTTTTTCACAGTAGTAGCAAACACTAGTAACAAAATGGAAGCTACTGAAGCATGACCAATCAGTTTGCACTGCAGAATAGATAGTGACCTGGATTGTTTTTCATACTTGACCACTTTGGCCGATGTGGTTTTTAGATCATTTCCTCAGTGCCAGACGGTGCTGTGAGAACATTCAGTATTCTCAGATAAAAGTTGTAAAGTACTTCAGAACCAGACTGAGGTTTATGTGTGTGTTAGCTTTTCTAATCTGTTTGTCCCGTGGCCTTCATAGGTGTGGCTTGCTTCTCTTCGATGAGTCAGTGTGTCTGTATAAGGGCGGTGCCATCCAGGGCAGATTGTCATATCATGGGCTCTGTCTCTTTTGCAGGGCTTAGATGGCAATTTTATTGTAGCTTTGATACCTTGCTCATCATCATATTCTTAATTGACTAGCCAGACTACCGCTAACTTTGACTGTTTTTGACTTTTTTTACCATTGCACCAACATTAAGCACAGTAAACTTGCTTCCTTTCGAGACCGACTGAAAGGAATGACTTGCCGTTCATTGAGCGAGTCAGATGTTGAGTCAGAAACCCCTCGGATGGATTTAGTGAGTTCATTCAGTGAAGGATTTCTCAGAATTATTCGAATTGGGTACTGTCTTGAGTTTGATCATTAAAAACGACTTGTTTTTCAGGGCCACTTGATTGACAAATTTGTTTTGTAAAGATATTCAGGCATTTAAAATGTGGTTTCAGCATCCAACTACTTTTTTGGGCCACTGTATGTTTAGATTGTGCCTGGGTGTCATTGAGGTTCGCCATGGAAATGGACACATTAACCCCCCAGATGTCTCTGTTTACGTGATCGAGGTCAGAGGCTAGTGCAGTTATCATGACGAGACGAGACTTTACCACCGCTAGCTTAGCTCCACCTAACATATGTCCTGGAAAGTGGCGTTAGCATTGCTCATGCCAGTACCTAGATTACGCCATAATCAAGACCATAATCCTTTTCTCGCTGGCATCCTCGAGCAAAACCACATCAGTAAATCCTACAAATACTCATTATTTTTCCTGGAGGAGATCCTAGGCTGTCCCTTAACCCAGGCAGTTTGCGAACCAGCATGCACTTGGGTGGGAGGCGCTCTAAAATGCCCCTTCCTGTGATCAGACATGGCGATTACAGTGGCCATAACAGATTAAAGAGGCCTGTAATTACAACCCTGCTTCTTTGGCCTTGACTTCCATCTGTTCTTTTGCTTGAAAGAATTGACACAAAGGACACACACTTTGAACTTTTTTTTTTTTTTTCTTGAGTATGAGCTACATATTCTCCTCCAGCACGAGCCATAAAAGCCTGATGTATCAAATATGATACAAAAAAACAACACTTTAATTTACAAAAAAAATGGGCCAAGCCAAAGAAGGCAAAATATTTAGTGGACTTATAATGGTCTTAACCATTTTAATCGCAAATCATTGGTCAGGAAATTAACAAGATTTGCACAAATACTGTAGATAAAGTAACTTAGCGCAGGAGCATCTTGTTGAAAAATAACATCTGATAATTCCTCTTTAGATAACTTGTTTTTTAGATAGCTAAAAGGCTGTCTACACAATAGCCGTGTTTCCACTGTCGGGACAAAAGCGAGTGTGCTAGTAGTGCGTGCCAGGGACAGTCGAGTTTCCTCTCTCCCTTTCGGGGCTTGATCGGGGCCAACGGCCAGGGGTTTTAGGCCTGCCGAATACCTTGGTCCAAAGCGGGCCAACGGGCATTTCAAGACATTTTAAATCATTTTAAGCTCAAAACTCACTTTCAGACATCAGCGAGTGTTTGAAATAACTTCCTTACGATCTGATGGGGATTCTGATCACCGTATGAGGCAGAAATGTATTTATATGCAATTTTAAAGGCTACTTGCTAACCATTGCGATAATAAATACACGTTTTTCATTGTGATTCATCACTCCCACAACTTCCCATATTCTGCCAAAAACTTGATTCTGTCATTGATGTTTTTCTGAGAGAGAAAAAGTAGTGCATTTGTTTAAATTTAGCTAATTTCCAGACCAATAATGTGTGGTTGAGTCAATTAAAAGCTTAATGTTTAGCCGTTTTGGGCCCATTTTTTGCCCTAGTGTGTGTGCGTTTGTGCGTGCGTGCATGTGTGTGTGTGTGTGTAAAGGTTTCATTTTAAAAGATTACATTTTTATGACATTTGTATCATGTGTTGTCAGGCTTAAGAAGATTTTCTAGAATCCAGCAACTGTTTTCATTTACTTTCGTTGTGCAAAGGAGCAGCGTGGACATGCGACTCGAAGCGTGCTCGGTCATGCGGGGGAATAGGGTTGCCATTTTACATCAAACCTGATGGGCAGCTTTTACATTAAATGCGTTTCCACGTGTTTATGGAAAATACCAAAGACTGCTTGAAGAACGTAGACAAATATATGATTATAATCGTGTATTTATTTGTTTTCCGGTTTCATCTGTCTCTTCCCTGTACCTTTTTTAATTCCGGACTAATGTGTCCGCATATACTTTGTCATAAAAAACATGCACTCCGGTTAACTCGTATAACTCATAACTCCTATTTTCTGTTGGTGAGCGCCCTCTGTTGCTCTGGCTGAAAGGATAACAGTATAGTGAGACGGGACCTCGCTCAAACCTCCTCAGATCGCATCATTTCCATAATTGGACAATTAATAGAAACGCTCACTCTTTCTAAAGAAATGTGATGTAAACATATGATATTTTATCAGTATTTTTCTAAATGTGTAAGTCTTTGGACTTAAAAGCCTTAATGAAGTTGTTTTGTGCATTCTTGCAAATAAATGGAAGGTGCATGTGTTCGCTTTATATGTGAAATGGTAAATACCAGTTAGATTCAGCATGATTGCTGTACACTTCCTAGACACATTAATAAATTACTGTGTGACTAACTGTAACATTTTTTTATTGTAAAATATTGGTCAAATATTGATGCTAGAGTCTTAAGTCTTTAATTAACCTAAAGACTAAACGTTTATGCAACTTGTTTCATTGTGATTCATCACTCCCACTACTTCCCATGTTCTGCCAAAAACTTCATTCTGTCGTTGATGTTTCTCCGAGAGAGCAATGGCTTTTTAAGTAGTGCATTTGCTTAAATTTAGCTAATTTTCAGACCAATAATGTGTGATTGAGGCAGTTAAAAGCTTAATGTTTAGCCATTTTGGGCCCATTTTTTGCCTGTGTGTGTACGTCATATGTTTGTAAAGGTTGAATAAACGGTTTCATTTTGAAAGATTACATTTTTATGACATTTGTATCATGTGTTGTCAGGCTTAAGAAGATTTTCTAGAATCCAGCAACTGTTTTCATTTACTTCCGTTGTGCAAAGGAGCAGCGTGGACATTCATCATAACTTTTCCTTTCTTACTTCATGGTGGAAAAAAGTAATACAGGCTTGAGTAAATGATGATGCAATATTCATTTTTGGGTAAACTTAGCCTGTGACAAGTCTAGTTCACACTGCCTTAATGAATACCACATTGGTGGAGTCAGTGTGGTTAAACCCTGTTGGTGTTTGTTGGGTTGGTGTGAAAATGACAATATGTTTCCTGACATTCTAAATCAAACAACCAGCAGAATGTTTGCAGGGAGTTCGTGGGGACAGTGTGTCCTGGCCTTAAGCAGAATGCTAAATGCAAAATGCATATTTTTAAAAATGACTATTGGTAGGTTGCCTGAATGACTAATTTAATAATTTGTCTTAAAAAAAACATACGTGCTCAATTGAGTTGGATAATTTTTTTATCTGATATGAAAACATGTGCATAAACTATGATGGAAGCACATTACAGTATAAATTCCTCGATGTGCATCAAAAAAGACGTGACTTTGCGATGGGACGGCATAACTGGACTATCCAGCGGACCGATCTCATTGCACAGTGTCTGAAATGCTGTTTTGGTCATTTTGAAATGCCTAAGCAAAGTCTGTCGTCAAAGTGGTTTGTTATTATTACCTCCCAGAACCGACTTACACGACTGTGTTCACAAACAGGAGAGCAAAGCAGAGGAGGAGTCTTCGTAAGAGTTACACAGTGTTAATAAAGGACATTCCTAACATTTTTTTTCACCTGATCTTCCGAGTACATTTCCCTCTGGATCTGTATTAGAGCAGCGTGAGCTGGGCTGTCAGCTCTACAGGAAATCCAAACAATCCCTTTGTAGGAGAGAGTGTTTTGACTTGTTCTTCAGCATGAAGATGAACTCACTGCATGCTAAACCTTGAGTGTTTTACCGAGTGCCCATCACAGACTGTTCTTCTAGGGCAGAAAGGAATTAATTGTCGTTTCTTGCAAGCGTGCCAAGATACTTGGCTCCACCGTCCAAGACGAGAGCTGATTATGTCCAACAAAAGTGTCCAAAAGAGTTACTGTTTCTTCCTGTGGACTCCACCAGTGTGTTGGGTGGAGCGTCTCTCCTGATACTCTGACTCTAGGGAGGAAACGTAGGCTTTTCCTTCCTGTGCACTCAGAACCAGGAACAGCCGACCTACCCTGTGATTCCTTTCATGGAAGTCGTGGAGATGAAGGTTGAAGAATGTTTTAGGTTCAGCTTAAACTTAAGATAAAGGACTGCAGTGTTTACTTGTAATGGTATGTTCGTCTGGCCTTGTGATTGGTCAAATAAATCCTTTATGTTTGCTCTTATCTTGTCAATAGACGTCACACTGACTTAATGGATATTGTCTCAGGAATTTCAGCAATTAGTTGGTGGGTCGTTTCCATTTTAATGTGAATTTTCTAAAATAACATGTTAATTGTGTAGTTGCAGTGCTTGACACTTTCTTTTTTTTTGAATTTGAAAACTTTAACCCCTGGTTTTACAGACAGGGCTTAAGACTAGTCCTAGACTAAAATGTAAGTCTGAGCTGTTTCCACTGAAATAAACTTGCACTGACACTGATCTTAAAAATATATCAGTGCCTTTTTAGTTTTAAGATGCACATCGGTAATGTTTTTTTCTAAGCATGTTTATAAAAATTACTTAAATGTCCTAATTGATCTATGGTCTAATCCTGGCTTAGTCTAAGCCCTGTCTGTGAAACCGGGCCTAAGAGTACAAAAAGAACTTGAGGGCGCAGTGAAAGTGTATTAAATAATTATTTTTTCCTGATGTACAAGCAAAACACTTTAATTCATTTGTAGTCTTTAATACTTCTAGCTGCACATTCAAACATGAGAAAACATGCTTTCTTACAACCAACTAAAACATATTACAGTACAAACACCATAAGGTAAACATTGTCATGATTCATCATCATCAGTAATCATTAGCATTAGCTTGGCAGAAATGTGCAGTATTCACTGATGGTGAACGGCTCTGAAACTGCACGTCTAGAACGTGCAACAGCGCCTCATTTTCACTTTGAACGTGCAGCATTCATATTTATTTCATTAAGTTATTTAACTATTTTGAAGTTTTCAAATAATGAAAGTTTAATAATCCCATTAAACCGTTTTACGATTTAAGACCAAATTTAAGACGTCTTAAAAAGTTCATTAAAACTTTAGTTATACAATTAAAGATATTTAAGACTTTTATGACCATATGATTTTTTTATCGCTCATTGTTCATCAAGGAAGAGTTAGCGTTCTCCTCTGCACCTTCTGCCTTTCCTTATCTCGGGGTGTTTGTGTCTGTGACTGTGGAAGATATAAAAAGAGATTGTTGCCTTTGCCTTCTGGGAATGGGAGTTTGCCTTTCTTGCTTTGTGGGAAGTTTTTGGAGATTTCTGAAGATGCCAGTCAAACATTGTATCTGTGTGAAATGTCCTTCAGATAAAGCTGTTTTTCCAAAGAACTGCCTGTTTAGCCTTGATGGGCTAATGTGAGATTGGTGCATTGTGGGTCCCACAACAAGTCTAGAAGGTTATTGATGTTTTTGTAAGAGCAAATATGGAAAGAAATGTAACAGCTGGACCAGAACAAATGACTCCTGTTACTGACAAGGCCATTTCTGTTACGCCAACACACATTTGCCTTATCAGCTCCCACAGTCTTGTGTCTTGAAGAATCAGATCCACTGGCCAATGATAAGTATGATCGTCCGTGATAAAGTATTATATTAAAAATCGACTTTAAAGTTCTTAGAAACTAACTCGTACACTACCGTCAGTAAGTTCTAGTTTAAATAAATGCTGTTCTTTTGAACTTTCTGTTCATCAAAGAATCCTGAAAAAAAATTGTAATAGTTTTCACAAAAATATTAAGAATTTATACTAAGGATAATAAGGTTTTTTAACCAGCCATCATTAAGGCTTCATGATGCAGCTCTGGCCTGATCAGGAAGGTGACAGTTGCGTCAACAAATAAAATAAGGGATAATGTACATCCAGCCAGTTGTTATCTCAGAATAAACACTGTCTGGGTGATCAGGACCCGTCGCAAAGCTGAGGACTTTCACTCAAAATAAATAAAGATTTGACATTTATTGTGATAATTATTGATATCAACAAATTACATTTGTTTTTTTGTTTTTATTTTTTTTTGCCTATATCTCCCGGCCCTATGTGTATCACAGGAATAAATAACGTTTTGAAATGTATTCAAATTGAAAAACATATTTTGTAAGGTATGGGGGGTGTCACACCACATTTTGCAACCTGAGTTAAAACCGGTTACGAGATCATTTTAAGAAGCTTATTTATGATGTAACGACAGTTTTATAGTCTTGACTTCAGGCCTTCAAAAATATCAAAATTAATTTTAATTTAGACATTTGTATGTTTAATGTATTTTTGAATTCATTAATGTGGCACAGTCACTGTTATCATGGCAACTTTTGCATGGGCAAGCACCACTGACATTCCCTAGTCCTGTAGTATCTGCCCTACTTATGTACATTTCTGTTAGCCGGATGCGAACTATGAGATTTACAGACGCACCAAAGGTAAAATTCAATCAACAGAACAGCCATAAAGCAGAATAACAACAGATTCTGATAACAGTACCGTACATCCAGACTGGAAATGGGCCAAATGTTCTGTTTAAGAGATATGAGATTACAAGCTGCCTTTATGGCACTTTCAATCCTTTTTAAGTTGTCTGTGGAGAATGTTGGATCCTATTTGCACATGTTGTTCAGCACCATTAAAATGAAGTCTGAATCCTATGACATGTGGACAGGGTTTAAAATGTTAAGCTTTGAGTTGGTTTTCAGTGAGCACCCTGAACTACTGTGTAGGCTAGATGGAGACACACTTATTTTCAACCCTTCCAGTATGTGTGAATTCTATGGTTCTTAAAGCAAGACTGTGGGAAGTGCATCTCTAGTGTAATAATGTCCATTGCTCTTGCCAAACCCTTGCTAAAAATAGCATAACTTTTGACTTAAGAACAGCTCTGTCCCATTTTTCAGTGGAACATCTGTAAAACAATATTATTGCATACCTTCATCACATAATTTACAATGGAGAATGCAGAGCTGTACAGTAGTCCCCAAGTGTAAATGTCTTTTAGTGTATGTTCATGTATGTAATGCAGACAGAGGGTGCGTCTCAATCAGCTCCCTAGCTTCCTAGGTCGTGAATAGTATATCGTGAACACAAATTCGGGCACTGGTAAGGACGTTAACTTTTTAAAAGTTACAAACAAACTTTCATTATCGAAATCCCTCTTCACTGCAGGTGTTTGGTAATGTTTTATCTGCATGTGAAGTCCTTTCACGGAAGGCCTTGCATGAGTGATAGTTTACCTCAGTGAGATCATGGTTTACCACAGAGGTAGGCCAATTCGAGAACTGAGAAAATACCACATTTAAAAACTGAGTTTCGGTTCTGTGCGGTTGCGTTTGAGTCAGATTCTGTTATTCTATTGTTAGTTTCACAACAGTTTTCGAGTTGTTTAAATTTAAAATCTTTTTAGGCATATGTGATAAAGGTGAAAGTTAAGACAAGTGTATATATATATATATATATATATTTTTTTTATTTTTTTTCCAATACCATTTATTTTTATGTTGAATTGTCTGATATAAAGAGAGATCCCATGTAAAGAACAAAAATACGAGAAAATGTGGTGTTTACAGCTTTGGACAGAATACTAAATGCATTTTAATTATAATAGGCTATATACAAACATATATTATTATTATTATTATTTTTATTATTATTATTTTAATTATTATTTTATTATATTAATATTATTAATGTTATAACAATATTCATGAAATTATGTCTATTTTTTTTGCAATCTCAATTGTAACCATTTATTTTCACTGTTTAATTTCATTTATTAACTTTGTTTAGAAATATGTGATGTTATGCTATTTGTTTTTAAGATTAAATCTTAAGATTTAAGATTAAGTGGTTCTCATCCTTTTTGACTACAAGCCCCCCCACTGTCCACAATATAATCGAAGGCCCCTATTGGGCCCCAACCTCCTAGTTGAGAACCACTGGATTTTTGAAAATTGTGAATCTGTAAAAATTCCACATTACAATATCCAAGAAGCACCCACCTGGAAATGAAAGAGACCACCGCAACAGACCACTTTACAAAGCAGTAGCTTATCTAAACAATACTGTAGCATTGAGTACACTCACATTGGGTTTGCTCACTAACTACCTCAGCAAACTTTATCAAATCCAGTGATTTACTTTGCCTACTAAAGCATCCTGGTACCTTGTAAATGTGACTTTGTTTTCCTCAAAATGATTTAAAACTTGTGCAATCTTCCAGAAGTTACATAGCAACCTGGCAGTCAGATTGGAATGGATGCTTTTAGCCAGTTATTTTTTTGTTTGCAGCATGCTGTATATCAGACGGTCCGTGGGTGTGCTCTCTGAGGCTGAGACTGTGTATAGGTTGAAGCGATTGCTGTTTTTTGTGAAAATGTGAAATAAAATGTTTTTCTGACCTTGACCTGCAGGCACAGGATAAGAGGAAAGCCTTGGAGGAGACCAAAGCCTACACCACCCAGTCCCTGGCTAGCGTGGCCTATCAAATCAATGCCTTAGCCAACAATGTCCTGCAGTTGTTGGATATCCAGGCCTCACAGCTGCGCAGGATGGAGTCCTCCATTAACCACATATCTCAGGTCAGAAATGTTCATTTTTAATATATCTTTCTCTCAGTCTCATTTCCCTTGCTTTGTCCTTGTCTGTCTAGAGTTTTCATTTAGCATTTGTCTGTCTCTCACAGTGACTGACTAGTTAATATCGGTTTTCTGTTCACCTCTTCTGCCCCCCGTTTCTCTTTCTTCTTCTTGAATGCGTCTCTATGCAGTCATCATGGAGACGTAAAACTCTCCCACGGAGTCCTTGTGTAAACCTCATCCCACTTCCATATGGTGCTGTTATTTGCTGAAGTCATGACTGGCTTCAGTCAAACCCACTAGTTTCTGCTGCCAATAAAAAAAACCTCTGCAACCTATGGCCATAAGGCAGCCATATTGATATTTAGAACAAAGTAGTCTTCCTTATATGAAATTGTAATACCGTCATATAAGATTTTAATCATACAGCCAATCCCTACTTAGGAATGTGAATAGCATTTTTATAACTTTTCTTTAGGAGAAGTGTGTTTATTCAGATCATTGCATCATATATTATTTTGAATGGTTTGAATGATCAGTTACATTCATCAGGACTAGAGAATCACACTGATTCATCATTAACTTCAGCTTAGGACTTTATCTCTGTTCCAAAACATAGTGAACTGCATTATGATCTTGTATGGTCCTAACCGTTATATAATCTCAAAAGTGATTTATTTAGAATGCTCTTCTTAGATAGCAACTTGACTTACTATTAACTTCAATAGAGTCTAAACTGAAGTTAGCATGTTGCTAAGCTAACGGCTTGCTGCTGTAATAAATATAGAAGTACATAAAACACTCAAAAATCGGGTAAAATAGTCCCATTTTTATTTATTTTTTCTGCTGAATGACTAAATGTTTAGTCTTTTCACTGAGCTCATTACAATGCTTTCTGGTATTGAATTGAATACATATTCTGCTGACTGTTTGCAGCAGCTTTGGTGCTGTTTACGAAGGCTTTTGAAAAGAGCTTATCGAAGTCTTTATCAGATTTTTTCCTCATCACTCAGAACTGTGGGGAGGTTCAGCTTCCTATGACAGTGTCAACAAGACCTTCAACCATCTGAAGATTCTTAAAATTTGATCTCTTATATGACAAACTCTTTCATATAACTCTTTCATCTCACCCTCAAGCACAAACACTGCCCACAGTGAAGTGCTAAAACCAGAATTATTAGATTGATATAATCTGCCAGTCACATTAGAACTTTAATCTGCAGATGTTGTTGGGTTTAATTGGCTTACAGTGGACTATTCTCAGGTCTCGTCTCCATTCATATGCATGTCTGGGAAATCACAGTGGGCTTTATGAATGGCTGTAAGACAGGCTTATTTAGATGGTCAACAGAGGCCTGTTCTCACGTCCAGCTCTTCACACACACCCTCCACTTACAGTGTCAATCATGATTCTCTCCAAAGATGGAGATGAGAATAATAGGACAGTTATGTTGAAAACAGGGTGCTGTTCTGTTGTAGCGTGTTGTACTAAAGGTGGGGGAAAACTTATTCAGTGATGCATCACAATTCTGAATTGCTCACAGATATAATGGTATGCTTTGCTTGCTGTCAATCCCAGACACAAAAAACCCCTCAAGTATCTAAACTTTCACAAAGTTTGGAAAGAGTGAATTTCTAAGGCAATCAGGGTTTTTGTGACATTGTCCATTACAACTGCACACTACATCAACAATTAGTGGCAGCTCAAAACCTGTCAACATCATAGTTCAGTAGTGTAAAATCCTGTTCCTGGAGAGCTACCTTCAGAGTTTAATTAAACACACCTGAACCTGCTAATCTAGGTCTTCAGGATCACTAGAAACTTCCAGGCAGGTGTGTTGGAGCTAAACACTGCAGGACAGTGGCCCTCCAGGAGCAGAATTGGACACCCCTGTCATAGAGACCCAATTTCAGTCAGAACTCATTGCAGTCCCTGCATTTTGCATTTGACTGAAAGTAATTTAATTGTATAGTGTTTAAAGATTCTCACTCCTATATTTTAGACAAACTGACATTGGTCATTCAACTCTGGAAACTGCAGTAGTTCCATAAACAAACCGTAACCCTGTAGCCTCAGAGCTGATTGCCACGGATCAGACATGACTGTGCTGCTCTACTGGAAGGTGACTAATGGCTATAAAGTGCCTCTAATCTCTCAGCTGAGGCACACCTAGAGCTTTGCTGACAGAGGATGTTCCCGTCTTTACAGCATTTCTCACTCTTTCCTCTTCCTCTGGCTGCCGATTAGACAGACCGCACTGCCAGCATGTGGCCAAATTAAATTAGAACATCAGTGCACCAGACTAATGGGCCAGCATGCTAGGTCTGGAGTTCATTGTTTTCATCGCAGCTGTACACGGAATGTTCTGAGTTGTGTTATCACAAATCTGTCTTGTTGGAGCCAGCACTGACCCTGAGCGTGGGAGGCTGAAGTGCTGCTACCTAGACCAGTGCATGAAGTGGCTGCTAAGAGACTGTGAACAGTCCGCGCTTTGTCTGGCCAGCTAAAGAGTTGGCAACACACTAGGAGTCTCGTTTTGCTTTTCTCTCTCTTCGTAGCTGCAAGTAAATCTGTGTTTGCCTGTTGCATCTGAGGAACTACAGAGATGACTAATTAAAGGAGAACTTGGTAACTTTTTTAACTTAATAAAACTGTCTAGAAATCATTTGGATGGTTAAACAACCTGTTCTGGTGATATTGGTGACTTTCCCCGCTCCCCCCAGCGTTCCCAGGCGGAAAACCAACCTTGCAACTTGGGGACTACCGTCCCGGCAAGATAGAAATTGGAAGTCTCGTGAGAATCGAGAACGAGAACGAGCGCGAAACACGAATTGTTTTACGGCAATTCGACATAAACACACACGCATGTATGATGTATTACCAGATTACCCACCTCGGTAGACATAGCTCCACACGATACAGTTGGCTTGCTCCGATCAAAACAAACTCACATGAGCAGCGGTAGAGAGGGGGAGGAGGCCGCCGCAAGTGAGTTTTTTACGACCGTGTTGTGAAATATACACCCCACCACAGCTGTAGGGGGAGCTCGTGGGAAAAACATGTGACAACAAAAGGGAAAATCAGCGAAGAAGTGACTAGAGTTCGCTAGAGTTGCCGAGTTCTCCTTTAAAGGCAGCTCTGAGTGGAGTTCTGAAGCAGCATGCTTAGAAACGGTTTCATGGTTACCCCATCAGCGACTGATCTCCTATTAACTAATTTCAGAGAGGCTAACAAAGCAAGCTAGCTTTGAAAGCATGAGATTCCACCCTCCCTTCAGAGGTCTCTAAAGCCACGCCTCCTTCAAAACATATGAACACACAGCAGAGTCTGCAAAGCGTCACAAGACGAGACGGCATTAAATGACCCCATGTCTCAAAGCACATAAAATTTCAATAATAATGAACGTAAGCAACTTACAGAGCTCAGATTTGTACCACCTGACTGCTGCAGATTCATTTTGGCATTGATAGTGTTGACATAGAAACAAATAAATTCGAGTCTGAGGACGTGAACAGCTCCTGGTAGAATGTCACTGGTTCTCATCTCGTAATTACAGTTACGATGGCGTGAACTAGTGTTGTCAAAGACCCGGTACTTCGGTACCAAGTCGGTCACGGTACCAGGTTTTCTCAAACCCGGTACTTGATGCGCGTGCATGCCCGAAGCGCGTGCAGTTGCGTCCTCTAAGTACTGAGACATGGTGACCGGCGGTGCTGCTGATGTGGTGACTGTAAATCCACTTGTTGGTAAGAATGGATGAAAGAGACACATATGGAAATATTTTGGATTAGGCTAATGTCACGTTGCCATAAGTGGCCGTTCACATAGCACGTTTTTTGTGCGTGCAGATTCGTTATTCCAAATGTAGGAATAGAAGCGACGCGGTGCGCTCGTTTTTCCAGGCGCGCCTATGTTCATGGTTGCATAGCAACGACAGACGCCACGGGAGAGCAAGCGCTTGTGGAAAGGAGAAACTTGTCGATCTCCAAATGCAACGTAACATGAGGAGAGTAAAGATGGAAAGCTCTTAAAGATTAGTTCCATATAAATTCACGGATAATTTGTTGTTTTGTTGTTAGTGAAAATCAATATTGACCTTGTATTTGAAAAAGGATCCTCATATAAGAAACAATACTAAAATTCAGAGTAAGTTCATTCGCATTCGGAGATCAACTATTTTTGAAACGGTGCGAACTGCGCTCTCCATGATGACGAGGAAGTATCAGCAAAGAATTCGATTTCTAGCCCTTTGGTACTGAAATTGGTACTGAGAACCATGGATTTTCACTGGTATTGGTACCGATTACCGAAATTTTGGTACCATGACAACACTAGCGTGAACGCAGCATAAGCTCATTGTTTTGGTTCATGGAGCTGTAAAAAAGCGACTGCTGTTTGTTTGCGTCATGCTGTGTTCCTGACCAACTTAGTTGAGTCCAAGGACAAACATAAAGACTAGGTTGAGTCAAGACTGAGAACAGAAGATGGAGTCCAAGTTAAGACAGAGACCTAAGGAGGGTATGAATGATTCAGACAGAGTAAATATTTTTTTCCTTTGGGGTGAATGAAGCCTGGTTTTGAATTAGTCATGCAAACATCTGCAGGACTTACCATCTCCCGTTTTTCATTAAAGTTGGGTTTGATTGATCCATCCCTTTACAAGTCTTTACAAGTCTGTCAAAAACATGTCTGTCATTGAATATTTTCAAATAAGAATTCAAAGTTCTGAGTTGTCTGTAATGCAGCAAAGTTTGTGCATTCCTCAAACATGTTCATAGCCTCTAATAAGCTAAAAGCTCTGTTTTGTGATGCATCTCTAATCATTATCACCAAAGTGCAAGTTTATAGTGTATGGCACTTGGCTGCTGAATGCCCCCGCTGGGAAGTTCTGCATACTTGGTTGTTACATGTGAATTGTAAATACTTAGCCCCCCGCTTTGAGTTAGCAAGATTAACTACAAATTCTTTTGGGATCTCTCTGTCTTCATTTTTTCCAAACAGGAAATGGAGTTCCAGAGATGAGATTGTAGGGAAGACCTGCTCTCCCTCTGTTTCCTGACAATAAAGTTTGGCCAAAATGTTTCACTTGGGAATGAGATTATGAGTGAATTGTGACAATTAAGTAGGTTACATTAGGGGGCAGGGGTTTCTTCAATCGTATAACCTTTCCCAACTCCATGCTTCCCACACAACCTGCAAGTCTCTGAAACTTCTTATTCCTCTTCAGAATCGCTAGAGATACAGAGAGCAGCTCAACAACTCTCCAATGCGTTTCCCAGTGTGAAGACTTGCATCTATTTGGCAAAGAAAAAGCACAAACAAGTACCTTGCATTATGGTGCTGTTTAGACTCTCCTCGTAACCTGATGTTGACCTACAGTGTTTTGATTCTGGAGTGGAAGCCTCCAACGCAATTTGAAGAAGAGTAGAAGTAGTAGACAAGTAGAAGAAGAGAGAGTCATTGAGGGCACAGTATAATTTTAGTGCTCAGTTAAAGGGATGTGAACTACCCTCTGTCGATTCCTCAACTTCACTTATGTTATTCACTTTATTGTTTCTAACCTGGGTATATAAACTTCATGCTTCACACAGGAGTGAAAAGAGATGTTATTTGTTTCAGTAGATTACGCTGGTTTTCACTGTTCACTGTTTGGAAAGCTTAAATCCTTGTATTTTCTCATAGAGTACTGGGAGAATTTAGAGTCAGATAGTCCACATATAGAGTCCATTTTCAATTGACCCGGTCTATTAAGCTGTCCACTGAGTTGTAGTGCATTTTGCACCCATTGTACATTGCACTGTATGTAGATGTGTCTTTAACTTTGTCATTCATGAGGTTAATAGGGGTTATGCGCAACATACTTCCGGGTTCTACAAAACAGATATAACTACTTCTGGTCGTCAGCTACTGAGGTAAACACACACTGTTAAAAAAAACCTGTGAAATTTACGGTAAAAAAACGGCAGCTGTGGTTGGCAGTATTTTACCGTAAAAAATATGGTGGCAACCGTTTATGTTTTTACGGGATTTAAATTTACGGGCAAAAAAACACAATGTAAAAAAAACTGTGAAATTTACGGTAAAAAACTTCAGCTTGGTTGGCAGTATTTTACCGTAAAAAATATGGTAGCAACCTTACTTTGAAAAAAATAAAATAATAAATCCTTCAGCAGGATTTAAATGTGTGGTAAAAAAAAAATATCAGCTGTGGTTCCCAGTACTTTACCATAACAAATACAGTAGGAACCTTTTAGCTTTCACGGGACAACCATTATATTACATAAACCAATAAATGTTATCATTAAATTTCACTGAAGTATTAAAGTCTGCTTTATGTCTTTGTAATATACTGATAACCATCATAATAACACAAGTGATAAAAAAGAAAAACACACAATAATTTTAGTATACCAGAAGGTGCACAGTGTCATACACACAAACACAAAACACCATCATGGTGACACACACACATGACTCCAAATAATGCCATAAACATTCATTAAACAATATATGATGTAATATAAACCCCAAATGTATAAAACTGATAACAAAAACCAAGAAGAAACATAATTATGACCGCCGCTAGCGTAGCTAGCGAAAGCGGTCATATAGGGATTGTCAAAGTTTTTTTTTTTTTTTTTTCCCGTCACCTTACTGAATTTTTCGTCAACGATACCAGGGACACCGAAGCACCGGGGAACATGAAATTTGGTGGGCATGTAGCCCCACTAGACTTCTAAGGAAAAATTTCGTTTGGTCCCCGGGGGCCACTCCCCCCCCGCGCTGGGCCCCCCCAAACCCCAAAAAATGCAGTTTTTCCTAAATAACTACCTGAACCGTGGCACCGAGGATGAAGAAATTTTTATGGTATGTTGGTCTACTAGACTTTTACGGAAAAATTTCGTTTGGTCCCCGGGGGCCACTTCCCCCCCCGCGCTGGGGCCCCCTTAAATTTTTCGTCAACGATACCAGGGACACCGAAACACCGGGGAACATGAAATTTGGTGGGCATGTAGCCCTACTAGACTTCTAAGGAAAAATTTCGTTTGGTCCCCGGGGGCCACTCCCCCCCCCGCGCTGGGCCCCCCCAAACCCCAAAAAATGCAGTTTTTCCTAAATAACTACCTGAACCGTGGCACCGAGGATGAAGAAATTTTTATGGTATGTTGGTCTACTAGACTTTTACGGAAAAATTTCGTTTGGTCCCCGGGGGCCACTTCCCCCCCCGCGCTGGGGCCCCCTTAAATTTTTCGTCAACGATACCAGGGACACCGAAACACCGGGGAACATGAAATTTGGTGGGCATGTAGCCCCACTAGACTTCTAAGGAAAAATTTCGTTTGGTCCCCGGGGGCCAATCCCCCCCGCGCTGGGCCCCCCCAAACCCAAAAAAATGCAGTTTTTCCTAAATAACTACCTGAACCGTGGCACCGAGGATGAAGATATTTTTATGGTATGTTGGTCTACTAGACTTTTACGGAAAAATTTCGTTTGGTCCCCGGGGGCCACTTCCCCCCCCGCGCTGGGGCCCCCTTAAATTTTTCGTCAACGATACCAGGGACACCGAAACACCAGGGAACATGAAATTTGGTGGGCATGTAGCCCCACTAGACTTCTAAGGAAAAATTTCGTTTGGTCCCCGGGGGCCACTCCCCCCCCCCGCGCTGGGGCCCCCGTAAATTTTTCGTCAACGATACCAGGGACACCGAAGCACCGGGGAACATGAAATTTGGTGGGCATGTAGCCCCACTAGACTTCTACGGAAAAATTTAGTTTGGTCCCCCCCCCCCCCCCCCCGCGTTAGGCCCCCCCAAACCCAAAAAAATGCAGTTTTTCCTAAATAACTACCTTAACCGTGGCACCGAGGATGAAGAAATTTTTATGGTATGTTGCTCTTAAGGGCCCACATCAACCTAGCCCATAATCACTCATTTGTGATTTGCGCCCCTCCCATAAAAAATTAAAATGCAATATTATTCTGCTTTAATCGCCCCTATCTTCAGTGGAGATGTTCAGAACTGCACCATATTTCATGTGTATGATTAACTTGACATCCTCTGGGGGTATCCTCTGCTAAGTTTTGTAGAATTTCATCCATGGGGGGGTATAAAATAAATTCATTTATGTGCACATTTAGTGACTGTACACTCATCGGCCTGTAGATGGTGCTGTTGAGCGAAGGGTTGCTGGTTTAGGATGATACTGTCACACACACACATGCAGGAATACAAACAAATGCAAGCATGCACACACACTGACATCCACACGCACAGACACACACCCATACACACACATACAAATCCACATGCACAGAAACACACACGCGCACACATGTACGCACACATACATACACGCACAGACACACACACAGACACACACATACACAAACACACACACACACACACACACACACACAGACAGACAGACATGCACATACTATTACTTTTTTTAGGTATATACATAAACACGCAATACAGCCAAATTACTCCACGTCATTTATTTTTGTGGAAAGCCAGTGCAGGCCTGAGCGGCGGTCATATTTTGTACCGCGATGCGGTACATCTAGTTATTTAAATGAAATAGCATCAAATGTGAAGTGTCACACAGGGAATTCTGGGAATGTCCATTTAGAGAAACAACTGGAACAGAAAAA
Organism: Vimba vimba; assembly: GCA_022828995.1. Taxonomy (NCBI): domain Eukaryota; kingdom Metazoa; phylum Chordata; class Actinopteri; order Cypriniformes; family Leuciscidae; genus Vimba; species Vimba vimba. Next base: position 6,288,407 of record CM040840.1, read on the forward strand.
AGAGACGAGCAGAAACACAAGAACTACAACTGACTTCAGCCACAGCCTTAGATGAAATCCACTGAAGATAAAAAACATTAAATCTGTGAAGATCTCAGCAGAGGAGGATTAAACAACTCCACAAACAGCATTACCAGCTTCACTTATTACTGACCAGACTGACTTTATTTCTGTCAGACGTCTACAGTTCTGTTTGAGAATTAACAGAGGTTTAGATGTTGATGATTTATTGTTTCATTTGAAGTCACCATGATGGAGATCAGTGACTGCTTTAGTTGGGCTCTTGACCCTTGACTTCCTGACATTAGTTTTTCTCTGCCTGCTGTAACTCTGTGTTTATAAGACATGTTGATTATGGCTAGGAAATCAGAGAGAAAAAGAATCATGTGATGGCGGTTGTGTATCAGTGATGGCAATCACCATGTTTGATTCACTGAATTCTTATCTTTATTTATATGTGTAGCTTGTTTTGTGATGTTCAGAGTTTTATCTGATTATTGTGTTGATCGTAGGGCTGGGCGATTTAAATCGCGATATTGTTATGCGCATCTTGTCAGTAAAGCTGGTTCCTTGATTAGTAGTAAATCACCATCACCTGCTTTCAGATGGAGCGGCATTTAGGGCTGAGGAGATAATTAAGTGATTAATTTAGTGATGATTGAGCATTATTGAAGACACCTGATGTTAACAAGCAGAATCACTGAAGGAGAAAATCACAAATTGTAAGTTACCATTAAGGTGATGGGTGTTTGCTTTAGTTGGGCTCTAGACCATTATCTGTTTACTTTAATATTTACTGTTGTTTGTCTGCTGTTATTGATTTATAACAGTTAAATGAACAAAGTAAAATGTTATCTTATAGTGTTGGTTATGTTTTGACATAATCATTCTGTGATCTGAAAAAGGAAACTTATCGAGATAGTTTGGTTTAACTTGTTAGCAGCAGTTTAGTTATTTTTCAACCTATGATTATCAGTACTTATTAAAAATATTTAATAAACATTGTTCTGATCAAAAGACATTCAGATAAATTCATTTAAAACACAGACATCAATAATCAGCCTGTGAATCTCAACAATGGTGACAATAATAAAGCATGTAGTGCATGCAGTGGCTGCCACCAATCACAACTCATTAATGGCTCCCATCATGCATTGCGGTATGAATAAATTATGATCTGAATTGTCTATGTAATTTACTTTTCCTAATTGAATATTCTGCTCGTCACCATTGTTGAGATGCATAGACTGAATCTTGACGTCTGTGTGTGCCTAAAAGTACTTTTTTTAAAAAAACAACTTTTAAGAAATCCTTTATATTATATCAAAAATTCTGGGCATTTATGCAGATTCACTAACCAACAACATAAATCGAAGTCAGAAAGAAGGATTTTAATGAGTTCAGTGATCAAGTTCAAATGATGATTGTCATAACATAACCAACACCATCAGATCACTTTTTTCTTTGTTCAACTGGTGATTTTAATTCAGAAACAACAGCCAAACAAAATCTAAAGTTAATAATATATGGGTCAAGAGTCCAACTAAAGCAACCATTGATCGTCATAACGGTAACTTACAATTTGTGATTTTCTCCTTCAGTGATTCTGCTTGTTAACATCAGGTGTCTTCAATAATGTTCAATCATCACTAAATTAATCACTTAATTATCTCATTAACTTAAACACGATATGTCCGCGATATTAATGCGATATGGCTCAGCTTGTCAGTTAACTACGGTTCTTTGTAGTAAATGCCGCTCCATCTGAAAGCAGGTGATGGCGATTTACTACTAATCAAGGAACCGGCTTTACTGACGAGATGCGCATGACAATATCGCGATTTAAATCGCCCAGCCCTAGTTGATTGTCACCGTTGTTGAGATTCATACGCTGAATCTTGATGTCTGTGCTGGTTTAAATCAAGCAGTAGTTCAAAACCTTTTTTCTACACCATGTATTTTTAAAGTTCTTCAGATTATCTGTTGCTCACTTACAGACTTACTTATTATACTCAATAATATTAAATATTTATTTTTAATATTATAATTAATATTATCACTTGCTCAAAGTGAGAGATAAGACTCTTTATGAGATAAGTGAATCTGGCCACAATATGACGAGTATCTCATCATCACCTGATCACATTTTCTCTCTGATTTTCATGTCATAACATTTGTGTTATATAACCACACAGTTAAGGCAGTGAGAGTAAATCTAAAGTTAAAAAGTCAGAGAGCCCAACTAAAGAAAACACTCATCTCCATAATGGTAACTTCAAACTTTATTATTTTCAATAAAACATCAACGTCTAAACCTCTGGTAATTCTCAATAATTAGATTACAGGAAACCACAGCTGGCAGGTTTTTATTTTTTATATAAAAGTTCAGTTCAATGTTCAATGCCATAAAACCTAAAATATTACTACCGTATTTTTTACGGTAAATCGCTTTCAACCAGCTGCCAGTTTTTTACCGTAAACTTTAGTTCAATACCGTAAAACATAAATATTTATACCGTATTTTTTACGGTAAAGTACTGTCAACCAGCTGGCAGTTTTTCACCGTAATTTTTAGTTCGATGATGTAAAACTTTGTAAAATTAGTAAACATTTGCTACCGTATTTTTTACGGTAAGGTACGGTAAATGCAACGGTAAGTTTTTTTTTTACAGTGTACTTCCAAAATCCGTACATTTAACAGTATATTAATGTAAAATTACATGAAATGTCCCGTGAGAGCTATTACAGTTTTTCATTGTATATAGTAAGGGTACATACCGTTAAGGAATTAACATTTTTTTTCCGTTGCTTTTTTACAGTTTTTTACTGTTAAAATTACGAACATTTTTTACAGTGCAGCGTAGGAATGGTGACCTTTTATAGCCGGTGTTTACGGGAGCTACCCATTCTATCCATTTCAGATGTACATCGTATTGCCAAACGGACTTCCAGAGCCCCGAGTACTCCGTTAGATAAAGGATTTAAGTTTTTACGTCTCCTCATTTATTCATGATTATGAAGGTATGTAAGTTAGTATATGTAGCTTTTGCTAATGGCAGCCGATGTAGAGTTAGCTAACTATCAGTAAGTTAGTTTAGACTTGTATGCTATCATAGTAGTTTAACCTTTTATATTTGCTTGCAGACGATTAAAACAATCAAATCAAGACTGCATTTTATTTTTTTATAAAAAAAATTTTTCTGATACTTAAGCATTCGTGACATTTTAACTAAAACAGAAATAAGAATTGTATTCTAAAAAAAGCGCAAAATAAGTTACCTCAGAGATCACCAACCGCTGCAGATGCGTACGGTAATGCAAACCGGAAATGTTTATACCTGTTTTCCGGTTCGAACGTTGGGCGTTCCGCATAACCCCTATTGCAGTCTTTTGTGTAATATACAACCAAATACATTTATATACTTTAGGCTCACACTTGAAGAGGTTGCTCATTTATATTGCTCACAGCAAACATTCATCTGGCTCGCTGCAGAGATAGCTGCTCTCAGATGCTCGTGGTCACCCTGTCGGAGAGAAGCCAAAGCCAGATGGAGCATAACACACCCGTAAATCTGTGGAGGGAGCGCCTGTCCTTACCCTTCAGCTGTGCTCGTAATGTTGTTAGTGAGCTGCAGTCCAAACTAACAGAGCTGCTTCCTTGCTTTTAGTCACCAAGCGTTACCGTTTAGCGCTGGATTTGCGGCAAAGAGCTGTTCCACATGTTCTGTTGCATGAGTAGTTTTTTTTCCTGAATTGTATTGGTTATGTGCTAAGAATGCTGGTTCACAAGCTATTTAGCCTGCTGTGGGACTTTAATTCTTACAATGTATTAAAAAAAAAAAAAGTTTGGCTAGTAACACGAACATCAGGGTGTGGTCCGTTTCTCATTTCAGAAGTAATCATGCGGTTTTGCGCTATTATTAAATGCTGGCATGGCAATCCTATTGACATAACCACATAAAGTGGAAGTGTGTGTTGTTTTGGGTGTGTGCTACAGGCCACTGCTGCTACAGATATGCACAACACATCTGTCTGTTTGTGCATAGCTGGCTTTTCCGGAAGCCATGCCACCCCGGGGTCGCATCGTTAAACTGCTGAAATGACTTTTTTCTTTTTCCTGTCAGTTGCTGAAGTGAAACTGTCTGTCCAGTTTTAAATCCTCTCTTTTTGTCTGCTGCTTTCTCACTTTGTAAGTGAAATACATTTCACATTGAAGAATGTTAAATATATGGTTGCACTTTATTTTACAGTCCTGTTTTACACATGCTGTTTACTAACTACAATAACCAGTAGCACATGTTAAGTCCATGTATTGTAAAATAAAATGCAACTAAATATATTTTCAATTATTTGGTTTCAAATTACCTAGATGTTTGTTTTTTGAGAATAAAGATGTGTACTCGCATATATTCAAGGTTTAATAAAAATGTCTCATTACTTTTGACTTGATTGTTATACCACATGACATTTTTAGTCATTTAAATTAAAGCTTTGCTCGAAAACAGTATAAAAGTGAATATAAAATAGTAAATTTCTAAGAAATTGGTATATTGGTATATAAAAAAAAAAATTGTTTTTGTCAAACTAAACGAAAATATGTCATTGACCCCTCTGTAAAACCAAGTTCCGAAACAATCCGGTACACAAGGGCTGTCTGTGCACAAATGCATACGTGTCCTCCTGTGAATAGTACATGCAATAATATCATGGCTACGTGCATGTTAGGTCAAATGTGCCTCTTGGTCTGAATGCTCCTTTTAGCGAGTTATTAATGTCAACAGACTCAAGTTATTCAGAGGTGCTTTAACCAAAAATATTCTGTCAATTACAGGCAACTATTTAAACATAGCGCATCACTTTCCGTTTGACCCATCTTTGCATGTATCCAGCTTCTCTCTCTCTCTCTCTCTCTCTCTCTCTCTCTCTCTCTCTCTCTCTCTCTGAACATGCTTGTCTACAAGAGCCAATGCTCTTGCTCAAATGGTGATGAGAAGACAACTCTTTTTAATGCAAAATAGCTCAACTAACATGCTACTTTCCATACAAAGAAATAGTTTTAAATGATTATTTGAACAGAAGCTGCTTATTATAATTGCACTTTATTATCACATTATGATAGGATTAAAGTACTAATGTGCAATATCTAAACCTAAACATATCTAAAACTATATATAAAAAGGGAAAGTGCATTGAAAACTGTTTAGTAGAGGGTGGTGAAAGACCCTTGAGCAAGACATTGCTCCAGGACCGTCCCTGTAGAAATTGTACATTGAGTTTCTTAAAATGGGAAATGGTCTACTAAATGACTAATAACACCGTAAAGGCTTTTTCATGTGATTCTCCTGTGAACTCAGTGTGAAGTCACTTCATGTTGAGTTGTGATGCATCTTGATACATCCTGTTGTAAGACACAAGATCCGAGGCATACCATTACATTAGATATTCAGTGTGAATTCAAAATTATTGGGCTCTACAATTAATTGCTATAAAGCGAAATTGCAATATAGCTTGGTACCGGGCTATTCAATTCACTTCATTTCACAGACGCATTAGCAAATTTAAAATTTGAGGTAGATTATAGAATAGGCCTATAAAATGGGAAATTAAACTGAAATGCATATTTAGCAGGTAAATTTACTGATATTAACAACAATAACATCTTTAAAGTAAACATCTCATTTTTATTGGGTTGAATAAAAATATTTCGATAGTGCGGCTGAGTTGGTAACCACTATACACACACTCAAAGAAACTGTAATAGTTTAAACAAAATTATTTTTTACCCTCCCCTAATAAATGAAATACAATATGACTATATTAAAGGCAGGGTAGGTGATTTGTTCCAGAATTTATTTATTTATTTATTTATTTTTTATGCCGGTTGAAAGTCTCTTCACATTTTGTAAAATGTTCGTCCAAACATTGCATTCGGTCTGAATTTTGTACAGCCAAACATGTAGCCTTAACAATAGAGAAGCTTTAAGGGCTCCCAACGGTTTTCCATCAAAATAAAAGTTTGATGGTTTAAGACAACTCTAAGTATTAGTATTGTAAATTTAATATTTAATAATATTTTACTAGGTAAAATAAAACTATTTTATTATTTTTCTTAAATACTCAAATTTGTATTATACAGTGAAATATTGCAATAGCAATAGCATTTTTTATATACTTATTTAGAAAATAATAATAATAACAAAGCTGGAATAGTTTTTTTAAGTGCAATTATAATTTTATCTGAAAAATTGCAAAAAATAAAATACAATAAATTATTGTGCAGCCCATTACAGTTTAAAGAGATTCTTACCACTTGTATTTAAACCTTGACATATATAATTTATGAAATATTCTGTTAATGAAAAAGGTGAATAATTTCTTCAGAATTAGATTTTTAGAGCAAACTATTGCTGTTCTGGTGTGTGCAAAAATAAGCTCAGCCTCAGACATCGCAACTACAGACATATACTGTCTGATTCTTATTGCACAGAAAATATAAAGCACTTTCTCAGAATGCTCCATTCTGATTAACTGGTTATATGCAGTGTGCAGGAGTCAGGTTGCACTGAATTTAACATAAAATTTGCATTGATATTGTTTGCATGAACAACTAATTTTTTGCTTGACTTTGAGGGCCAATGAATGCATCTATGGAGAACGGTTGGATTTGCCATTGTCTGTGTGGTTTACTTAACCTAAGTAAAAAAAAACAACAACTGTGTTTTACATATTAGTCAGTAGTTATTGGCTAGAATAAGCTGCAGTGTGGACCAGATTTCATGCCAATTGTCATAAGTCTGGCTTCACAAGACTGTAGAGCAGATACAGTCTTGCCAAACTCAGTGACCTACTGTGATTTGTAATTAGTTAGATCCACATGCTGATTAGCAATGTGTGAAAGCCATTCAGGGCTCAAGGGATGAATGTGAAAGTGATGGAGTGTGCATTTGAACTGTTTTGGCAGCAGGGTTGGCCTTCATCATAGGATGCTGAAATACTCCCAGTTTGAAACCAAGCGGGCATTTCGTTGAACCCTAACTCTTGTCAGACAGGAGAACGCTCTCAATACTTGATTCCAAAACAATGGAACACGTCAGTGGGTTTTTTGAGGACCTCTGATAGAGTTGGACCAACACACATTGTGCAATATGCAACGCACATTTCAGCACATCTATTTTTCAGCTTTCAGGAAGGAGATGAAGTCAGATTGTGCTCCCTTCCCACTTCCCCCAACTCCAGCTGCACTGCTGAATGTAGAGCTCAGTTTACTCCAAAGAAGAGCTGCTGATTTCACTAACAACAGTTCTGTAAAGTCTACATCTATTTTTCGTCCATCCACATTTACATCTGAAAAAAACCTTGTCTGTCTTTTTGTTACAGTGGATTCTAGTAAGAAAGAAAGTCCTGCAGGCTAACACTGATTTAGTCTTAGCCTAACAGGGTTCGCCATTAGTGCATTACATTTTTAGAGAAAGTCAAAATGCGGTAAAATCTGATTTATTTGTTGTTTATTTGCTCTATTACAGGCCTAACTGGCCTTAAACATAAATATCTGTAGACATTTGAAGTTACAGGCAACCACTGCATTTTAATCACGACCCTAACAAAGATGTTACATGTTGCTTGAGCAGTTGTTTTTATTTTAAATTAGATTGTATTAATTTCAAGATTTAAAGCAAAACTGACTTTAGCTTTGTGAAATTATACTAGATTAAACATACAGCACAAAACAAAAACAGCAGACAGACTGAATGAAAGTGCAAATTCACTCTTTGACAGTAGGTGGTGCTTATGGGACAACAGCGATATAGTGTTTCTTTGGGTGCCGCTGTACACAAAGCCTGTTCAGTGCCATTGAAACTTTTCTGAAGACAGTCAGTTCCTTTCAAAGATACATTCAAATAAACCACTTCCCTCAATTCACTATTTATATTTTTCTTCCAATATTCAATGTTTCAACACAATTCTTGAAACATTGTCATTACATTTTTTTTTAGTTGTTGTTTTAGGCATGTAGATATGGTTAATACGATCTGCTGAAGTTCAAACTGAGCATCAGAATGGGGAAGAGCTGTGATATAAGTGACTTTGAATGTGGCGTGGTTGTTGGTGCCAGACGGGCTGGTCTGAGTATTTCAGAAACTGCTGATCTACGGGGATTTTTGCACTCAACCCTCTCTAGGGTTTACAGAGAATGGGCCGAAAAACAGAAAATATTCAGTGAGTGGCAGTTTTGTGGGTGAAAATGCCTTGTTAGTGCCAGAGGTCAGAGGATAATGGCCAGACTGGTTCAAGCTGATAGAATGGCAACAGTAAATTAAATAACCACTAATACAACCAAGGTCTTCAGAAGAGCATCTCTGAGTACTCATCACATCTAACCTTGAAGCAGACGGGCTACAGCAACCAGTGCCACTCCTGTCAGACAAGAACAGGAAACTAAGGCCACAGTACTAATGGGCTCACCAAAACTGGACAATAGAAGATTGGAAAAACGTTGCCTGGTCTGATGAGTCTCTTTTTCTGCTGTGACATTCAGATGGTAGGGTCAGAATTGAACATGAATGCATGGATCCATCCTGCCTTGTATCAACGGTTCAATGGAGGTGTAATGGTGTGGAGGATATTTTCCCGGTACACTTTGGGCTCCTTAATACCACAGCCTATCTGAGTATTGTTGCAAACCATGTCCATCCCTTTATGACCACAGTGTGCACATCTTCTGATAGCTATTTCCAGCAGGATAACGCGTCATGTCACAAAGCTCAAATCATAACTGGTTTCTTGAACATGACAATGTGTTCACTATAATAAAATGTGCACAGATAATAACCTTACTCTAAACATTAATAAAACAAAAGAACTCATTATTGATTTCAGGAAGAAACAGATCGTTCACACGCCACTGTATATCAATGGGGAGATGGTGGAGAGAGTGTCTAGCTTTAAATTTTTGGGCACACACATCTCTGAGGACATAAATACAGCAAAAGTGCCTGTATTTCTTAAGAATGCTTAGGAGAATAAACCTGTCACAACGGCTATTGGTGTCATTCTACTGCTGTTCCGTTGAAAGTGTGAAATAACTGGTGCTGGTTCAAAGTTGGTTCAACTTGCAAACCTTCTCAGAACCTGTTTGTTTTTCCACTGACTAGAGAGCCCAGCGAACGACGTCGTTACTTCACTGTGTACGTTGCCATACGTCTTAGCTTTCCCAACTTCAAGCATAACAATTACAATGTTGGACTACATCGTCTTTCTGCAAATGTTTCTCCTGGCTTTGCGATCCTATATTGGGGTCAGAAGACGACGTTTAGAACACATTTGTGCTGCTCGTCTGGATTACTATAGACGGAGGTTACGTTCGAGAAGAAGTTCGACAATAACCCCGCCCCCAGCCCCCAACGTAAGTATGACGTGGTAAAAGAACGGTTCTAGTCCAGCAAGAGTTGGTGCCGCTTTGGAACCAATTTTCCTGGCCGAGAACCGGTTCTTTGGCTGTCGAAACACAAAGAACTGGTTCGCGAGTAGGCACCGGCTCCGAACCGGCACCAGCACTGCCTTGGTGGAAAAGGGGTAAGAGAGTACTAAAGACCGCACAGAACATTACAAAACAAACGCTACCTGCCCTGGATGACATTTTTACCTCTCGTTGTCTGCAGAAAACACAACATTCTGAAGGATCCGTATCACCCAGCCCATCACTTATTTGAACTACTGCCATCCGGAAAACGCTACAGGTCTATCAAATCACGCACAACAAGACTCATGAACAGCTTCTATCCAAAAGCTATCACGATAATGAACCATGAACTGAAAATACATCCCCAAACCACCATCATCATCACAACAACACATTCTTGACACACAAGATTACTTATGTGAAGCACTACGAGCACTTTATTTATTTATGAGCAATGCGGCCTTGATTGCAATATGTATTTAACTACTCTTACCTGTATACGTTGGAGAGTCTAAAAAATTTCGTATGTGAATTGTGCAATGACAAATAAAGAAATCTAATCTAAAATGGCCTCCACTGTCACCAGATCTCAGTCCAGTAGAGCAGCTTTGGGATGCTCTTGGTCGAATGCGAGATCATGGATCATGGATGTTCAGCCGACAAATCGGCAGCAACTGCATGATGCTGTCGTCAATATGGACCAAAATATCTGAGGAATGTTTCCAACACATTGTTGAATCTATGCCATGAAGAATTAAGGCAGTTCTAACATATTCATATCGTTAACTGGATAATTTAGTTTAAAGTGATTTTTGTTGGACTTCCACAGTTGTGTGTGTAAATCAAGAGCTCCTGTATTACACCAGTAATGAACCAGTGTCTTTTGAGATGACTAAGTAATAAGCGGATGAATTTAAACCTCAGAGGTTTTTAAGGGCTGCAATGCACAAGACTCCTTCTTCCTGATGTTGAATAGGAGCTGGAGCTGCTCTGACTCCTTTGAGAAATGAATGGGATCCTCTGTGTTTCTGCACTGCAGACACTGCTGCCCTTTCATCTCCAACAGGAGGCCTTCTGCATCTGCTCGAGTCTCTCGTGTGCCAGAGAGTGCTGTTCCCTCTCCGAGAGACAGACTAGATCAAGCAGATGGCAATAAACATTTTAATTGGTGCTGTATGGTGTGTTACTGGTAAACTTTGTTGCCCATGAAGCCTAATTGAGGAATCCGTAAAGTTGAGTCTTTATAGGGAACTGAAACCTCAGCACTAGTGCAAGTGATGCAGAGCCGTTCAGATAAACACCCAGCATTCATTGTCAGCTTTTTATGCCACTGATTTTGGCCTTTGGATGAACTGTAGTTAGTCAGAATGAGTTGAAAACATGATATGCAAGCCATTCATCAAATATAAAATATAATGACATTCTTTCCATTATGAAGAAATTTTCTCATGTTCTTCTCAGAGCTCTACGTGATCACATTAACCATTTTCCAATGTCTGTGTGTTTTGTGTATTATTTAGGACAGCATTTCTCAGAATGAGGCCTGTCAGAAAATAGTCAGTAGGTCCATGGAAAATCCCTGAATTGTGAACAAAAACCTAGCTCTTCCACAATGTGGAAAACACAGAATTGCACAATCTAAAAATGGAATTTACTATATAACGTGGAATGTCACTGAATTAGGTCAAATTTTGGATTTATAAATCAAAAGAAGGGCTAAAGTAATACAAATCACGTTATGTGACTGGTATCTTTGATTAGCAACTAGTCATTTTATGTAATTTAAATCTTCAAATACACACAGATAGGTCTTTACTACAAATCACCAAAATAAATTGTATAGTAAAATATACTTCTCAAAGTAATCTGAATTTTGATTTAACTTCTAAAGTTTTCTTTTAAAGGAATTTTTTAAAGATTTCAGTCATTTTAAAATATTGATTTAAATGGTTAAAGTTTCATGAATTAATTTAAAACTCCATTCGTTTTCTCCATGGGGAAATTGATTTTTAAACCTTTAAAGACAGACTGTGAGCTACGGGGTTGTTAATCAATGGTATTTGCTTCTGTTGAAACTGTCAGCCTGCATTATTTCAACTTATTCTTAAAATAATCATAACAGTGGAATTCATTGTGTAAAACTGCAGTACCCATGACGCTGTGCAGAAAATTCCACCAATCAGAGAGTCGTCACAATCAAAAAGCTCCGCCTACTCCAATGAAGCACTGAAACAAGTCTCCATACGCTCTCAAATACTTAAATATTTGTATTACATATTGTATTGCAATAAGCTTGAAACATATTTGTTTATATATATAACAATTTTCAAATGAGTAATTTTATATTTCTTTATTTCTTATTCGATTATGTTCACAAGTCCTAGTGCAAGTCCTCACTAAAGCTGTTTAGTACACAGTCTTGAACCATTGCATTTTTTGTCCGATTCTCAAATATGTTTCTGCTTCAAATCAGATTTTGTAATGTTATGATTCACCTTGAGCTGGTTGGCTTGGTCCATGGCTTATAAAGCTTTAACGAAGACTGTTTTAAAATCCCTAAGGGAGAAAGGAATGGAAAAAATACTTCCAGAACCAGCGCTGCTGAAAAAGTGGGCAGGCACTGTTGCACTCTTTTAGGGTTTTGAAAGGAGTTTAAGTATATCACTTTAGTTTAAGTATTTAAAGTATTCACAGAAATACTCCTTGGATCCCAATTTTCATACTCTCTGTATGCAAAATTAGAATTAGTGCAATAAGTGCATCCTGATTCACATTTGGCATTTACGTTTGTACACTGAGAATAGTAAGCCTGGATTATGTACTTTTCTGGTGGATTTTCTAATGATGTATTTGTGAGATGATTAAGATGCTTCTGACTGTTGAAAATTGGCAAGAAATGGCTGCAGAGGCTGAAGCTTTCATGCCAATTTTTAAATGCATTACCTAAAGTAATGATTTTATCACGCTGTAGTATGTCTGGCATACTTTTAATGTGTAGTACTAGTAGGCAAATTGAGACACAGCATGTGATTTTTGTGCCCTATTAGTTTGAAAAACAGAGGCGGCCTGGTGTTTTATACACCGTTATGGGTACTTTTCTCTTTTATAGTGTCTATTTAAGGTCAAAAGTGTTTCACTTCTTCACAAGCTCCTTTAAACACCCGGAGGATGTCTCGCACAACAGGGCACAGACACTGCAGTGAATCACACCACTGAAGAAACCCTTCCGTGTCCGGCACGTAGAGCTGCTCGTGCTCCCAGCATCACACACTTTCGCATTCACAGCATGTCACGCTTATGGACTTGTTCCCTGTGTACACGGTCCGACTGGCTGGCATGTCATTTCACGTCTCCAAAACCCCTGTGAAGAAGAATAGCATTCACCATGGTTCATTCACTTTAAAAAAATATATATTATTATATAATAATGTACATCACCATTCAAAAGTTCAATGTCTGTAATCATTTTTTCACTTATGTTGCTCAACAAGGTTGCATTTATTCAATAAAAAAACAGTAAAAACAGCAATAATGTGAAATATTAATGCAATTTAAAATAACATTTTTATTTATTATAAAATATTTTTAAATATAATTTATTCCTGTGATTACAAAACTGTATTTTCAGCATCATTACTCCAGTTTTTAGTGTCACATGATCCTTCAGAAATCATTCTAATATGATGATTTGCTGCTCAAGAAACATTTCTGATTATTATCAGTGTCGACAGTTCTGCTGCTTAATCTATTTGTTGAAACGGTGATACTTTTAGAAAGTATTTATTTGTACAATTTTAAATGTCTTTACTGTCACTTTTGATCAATTTAATGTGTTCTTGAATAAAAATATTAATTTCTTTAATTCCTACTCCAAACATTTGAACAGTAGTGTAAATGATTTCCATAGTGCGTACCAAAGTAGAAAAAGCTGTATTTTATGACAAGCATGTAATCAAATTATAGGCTAGGTTTCTGGACCTTGTTGTCAATCTTTCATGTTGTTTTTGTCTTGTGTGTTTATCAGACGGTGGACATCCATAAGGAGAAGGTCGCCCGGAGAGAGATTGGGATCCTGACAACAAATAAGAACACATCAAGGACTCATAAGATCATCGCTCCTGCCAACATTGAGCGGCCGGTGAGGTACATCAGGAAGCCCATCGACTTCACAGTACTGGATGATGTGGGCCATGGAGTGAAGGTAAAGACACTGCCATCTATTTAATCTATATCCTCTGCTTCCAACTCTCATGATTCTTACTTTTTTTTTTATATGTATATTTTTTACAATTTCTTTTTTTGTGAAAAATACAACAATCTTTTTATTTTAGAGATTTTTTTTTTTTTCATATAAATTTTCAGTACATTTCAGTTCAGCAAATGTTACACATGTTTTTGTTATGTTTAAAATGTGTAGGGAGATATTTAGGGTTGTCACTAACAATTATTTTGGTAATCGAGTAATCAGTCGATTATTTTGATGATTAATCGAGTAATCAGTGGGTTTTTTTTTTTTTTTTTTTTTTTGGGTGATAAAAATAGACCCAAGTGAATAGCCTTTAAAATTATTAAAATGCATGTATAAAAACAATGAGCCAAGCTCGAGATGCAGGTCAGTGGAACGAATAAAAGCACGAGGTCTAGAGACACGCTTAAAAGTTAAACTTTTTTTTTAACTTGAGTGAAGCATTTTTAGAGAGCTGTGCTACGCATAGGCGCTGCAAAAGATGTTCGTCTAGCATGTGTTTACATTGATAAACAATGGAAAAATGAAATGGAAAAACAGTAGGCTATACTATTGAATTGGTGAATTAGGTCTTAAAGTGACAGCAGCCTAATATTCTCACTGCTTTCTGTGTTTTTAATATTAATCAAACAACAAGACAAAAAAAACTGCTCACAGCTCTTTGCTGAATAGTTTTTGTAACTTTAATGAGGATTAATCTTTATTCAGTAAAGACTATGCAGTGTTATTTTACATGTGGTTGCTTTATTTAATTTCTGTACCTGAAAACGACTGTTAGACCAACGTGAAAAGTTGTTTAATTGTTTAAATTAATTCATTGTTTAATTCATTTAAATTATTCTGTTGTATTTATTTGTGCTATTTCTCGTAATTTGATTATTTGTTATTTTATTACTGACTTGTCTTTACCAATATTTGAAGTTTATATGAGTTAGGCTAGGAACCTTACATGGGTCAAAAACACTGAAAACAATATCTAGGCCTATTTTATTTTGTTTATTTTTTGTGGGTGGGGCCAGTGAAATGTTTCCTGGGCAACTACAAATTTTAATCATTGGGCCAATAGGAAAAATCACTCACGTTGAGCCCTGCACACAAAATTATGCCAAAATATCCGTCTCTTCAAGTGTCCTCATAAAGACTATGGTTATGAAGTACTTAAAAGTGTTCTTTGAATAATAAATGAAAGTTATATGTGTGTCTCTCCCCCTACCCCCCCCCCACCCCCCACCCCCCATTTGAAAAATTAGCTGATCCGTGACTCAATAGCCACAATACGATCCGGTCCGTGAGTTCTGTGATCCGTTGCACCCTAATCGGCTTTATATTGGCCAGCGGCCACCCGGCCCATCTAAGATATCTGCCATCAAAATCCATATTGGTCCACCAGTAGTTAATAGCATTAAGCATTGTTTTTGTGACTCGCCAGCTGAGACTGCGCTTGGGGTTAGGGTATCTAAAGTAGAGTTTCTGATACCTTATGTCTATTAAAATTGAGTATGAAAGTTATCAGCAAAATAAGATGAATGGCACAAGATTACACCTGGCTCTGTTCTAGTTTATAGAGGAAGGCATTGCAATAGGGCTGGAGTTTTAAATAACCTGACATTAAATTTTATTTATTTTTTTAAATCCAGCAATGCAGTGCACATTCCAGCTCTTGTGTTGACAGCATGCGTCGGTGTTATCTGATGTGCTGAAATGTAGAAACATTTGACCTAGTGACAGCATGACCCTCCATCTGTGGTTCTTCACTGGGGATTAGGGCTTAAGTGACGCCTACGACCCAACAGCCAATCGATTACGAGCATTTATAGGATGAGCCTCGCATATAATCAATATTGATGTATGTGTTGTTTACATTTATTGGGGTTAAAGCTAACTGCTGTTTGTTTGTGTAGCTTCAGTGTCTATTTGGACTATAGCTACTGGCAGTTCAGCCATATTAATGTACAAAACCTTGTTTCAGTGACCAGGGCACAAACTTGTCATTATTGTTTCTTATGCTCATCCAAGGCTGCGTTTATTTGATCAAAAATCCAGTACAAACTCTAATGTTGTGAAATATATTAAAATAGAAAAAAGTTTATTTTTTATTTTAAAATGTAAAAAAGTTATTTTAGAATTTTCAGCATCATTACTCCTGTCATTTTTGATCATTTTAATGCATCCTTGATGAATACAAGTATTAATTTCTTGAAATAAATAATAAGTTAGGATTTTACTGACTCAACTTACACTTTTAATTTAATTTATTAATTATTATTTTTATGTTTTTTGTAAAGCTCACAGAACATAAGGGATATGCAGTTAATCGTTATTGTTTTCCTCCCCATTTATTTATTTATTTATTTATTTATTTATTTTATTTATCGGCATTTATACCATTTCTCTGGTTATTTATTGCTTAAAAAGGTATTCATACAAAAGTCAAAATTATATTTTCTCACTCAATTATTCCGGACTTTCCTCAGACTTGGAAACAAAGTTGTTTTATTTTTATGTATTTATTTGTCCATACAATGAACATAGTTTGGTGAACTATTCCTTAAAAGTTTAAATTTGTCGTCTACACCAAAGTTGCAGAATTTGTTTCATACTAACTAAAGCCAAAATGTTGATGTCATCCTGACCCTGTCACTGAATCTCCTGGCAGTGTTTTATTACACCTGATGTCGTTCAGTAAGAGAAGCCGTAACCTTGAGTCACCTGACAGGGATTACAGCGTCTTCAGCCAAATTTACTGTGTTTGCAAAAGATGAGATTTATTTTCAATGTCAGCTGACACTTAATCTAGTCAGCGGCCGCAGGAATGCAGAGGAGTTCTCAGACGTTTTTTTGACTCGTTTATTTTACTTCCTTTTCCTGTTCAGGAAAAATATTGGGATCCTTTTCTTTGCCTGTTTCGGTGAACATTAAGCGCTTTCGCAGTCTTAAACGCAGAGGATTTTGGCGCTGTCAGAGTATGATGCATTAAGCCGTATTTCTGTCTGGCTGAGGCAGGAGTTTTGCTCTCGACTGATTCCACTGAGATCTAAATGAACACCGCATGTATGTTTGCTTGATGGGATGGATCTGATCCTGGAAACTGATGTTGTGCAAGATTTAGGGGCCGTTTACACGACACTGTTCTCTACTAAAATCTGAATACCTTTTATGCAATTTGGCCGTTCTATTACACAGAAACGGCGTTTCGGGGGCCTGAAAATGCAAACTTTTGAAAACGGGTTTTTGAAGACGATTACGGTTATAGTCTTCGTGTAAATTAAAAAAATGTGAATTTGTGAAAACGGCGAAGTCTTGCAAATGTGTATTAAGTGTTCAGTCTCTTTTTAAAATTCTTTCCTAATATATAACCAAAGGTCGAAATAGTTAAATTAGATGTTTCTACTTTGTATTTTCAGTTAGACTGCAGTCTAACCGGTTAAACTATTGGATTAGCATACTTCTAGGATAGAATTATTATTTTTATTTGGTATATTTATATATATTTTTTTATTATTATTATTATTATTATTATTATTATTATTATTTATTTATTTATTTTTTGATATGTGTTTTCATTTGGTTTATTTATTCTTTTGTTTTTGGTTTATTTATTAAATTTTTTGTATACTTTTATTTGATTATTAATTTATTATTTTGTTTATTTGTTTTTATTTGGCATTTATTTATTTGGTTTATTTAAATTATCATTCAATTTATTTATTTCATTTGGTTTGTTTGTTTATTTTGTTTGGTTTATTGATTGATTTTTTTTTAAAGATTTATTTCTGGCGTTTTGGGCTTTTTTTTAGATAGGAGACAGGAAGGGAATTTGGAGAGAGAGAGGGTGGGTGGGACAGTTTATGTATTTTTGTTTATTTATTTGTTGGTTTATTTGGTTTTATGTTGGTTTTTTTATGTTAACTTGTTTTATAAAAGCAATAAGGCACATCAGGTTCTGTTATATTGTGAATATAGTGACAGTTGAAGGGGTTGCAGCTGCTTCACAACACGCTGTGCCTAACATCATCCTTTATATACTCACAATATAGACTGACCTCAAGTGCCTTTTTGCTGAAATACACTATTGTTAACTCTCAGGTCTACACTATTTAATGTATGAGCATTGTCTCGGTTACTTTTGCCCTCATTGCTCATACGGGACAGCACATTAATAATGCCACACTTTGCATGTAGTGCAGAACAGTCACTACACTTGCAGCCTTTGTTGTGTGAGTCGGTTTTGTCACTGCAGTTTCTGCAATGTGGACATTTTTAAACAGTATTTAATAAGTGCATAACTAAGTTATGCTCATAGAAAAGATCATATACATGCATATGCGGCAGACAAACGCAAATGCTTTTGTGTGCATGAAAAGTTTTAGTGGTAAATTCAGGGGGATGAATACTTTTTCACGTTTTCAAGAGTTATTTCCTATAATCGCACTGTTTGTGTGAACGCACTGCAGTTCAGACCCAAATAACACAGTATGAAATGAGACCGAGGGATTGAATTGATTTCTGCTTCAGACCACTCAATCGAAGAAAGTGTGAAAAGAGGAAAAAGCATTTTAGCATCGCCACTCTCAGCTCTAATGCAGTAAAATGCAGGCTTCGAGATTTAAAGTGCTTTTGTCCTGCTTTAAGAGCTCTGAACTGACACATGCCGATGTTTGACGTGCCTGTATCTCTTTCTCTCCCTCTTTTTGTCTTTCTCTCTTGTTCTATAAATCACACTCTCTCTTTTATTGCCCTCGCTAGTGGCTTAAAGCCAAGGTAAGTGTACTTGTCCCATGAACCCCTCCTGCTTTAGTCTATTACTGATCAACTGATTCAATCTTCCCTGTGATCCAATTACATATTCATATTCCTGCATTCATCCTTACCCCATATAGGCCTGTCACGATAATTCATCTGGTTTGGTTATTCAGTCTAATCACAATTATGTGAGAATTGTGCGATTTAAATTTCAAGCACATTTTACCATCCAAATAAGGGAAATCATATTACAGTTATTTATTAGATTAGATTAGATTTTATATTATACAGTATATATACATTTAACTTGGAATCATATATTAGGCTTACAGAAGTAAAATGTTAATTGCTATTTTTGTATGACAGTTATTCATCAATACAAATGTATGATTGTGACAGGCCTACTCATAACCTCATCATGTGCTGTAGTTGTAGATCAATCCCACTGCAAAGTGATCCATCATAGCTGTATTATTTAAAGATTATTACATGTTTTAACACTAAATCATGTTCATATGTGGCTGAAAGTATGATGTAATTGAAGTATTTGGGCTTCTATTATGTTGTTTGTCATTTATCGACTGTCAATGTCAGGTTTTTAGTCTATATGATAGTGATAGACTGATATATATTGGTGAGGCCAATACGTCAACTGATATCTGAGCATTTTGAGATTGTAGAAGAGTATGTTGAATAAGTGTTAGTTTCCCATTGTGTAAAATCTGCTAATAATTGTTATTGGATAATAAACATATTGTGCATACTGTGTAAAAAAAAAAAAAAACTAATTAAAATGAAATGCAATTAAATATTGAATTAAATATTTAATATTTTAATATTAAATATGAAAAATTGATGACCACTAATGATCAAATGATCGACCACTAATTGTCTTTTCATTTACAATCAATGGTCCTCATTCATGACACATGAGCAGAATGATATTTTGGTGTAAATCGTGTGTAAATCCGCTTGAGGTAAATTAATGGATTCATGAAAGCATATTATCAAGAAATGTTCCCAACCTTACGTAAATGGTGCATAAAATATCCAAACATTTTGTGTTCTTTGAGATAAGACTGCAGTTTGATAATACTATTTACAATAATTATAGATATAGTGCCTATAGATATTAATTTTTAATAAATGAATTTGTTAAAAATTAAAATAAGTTAATTCGGTTAACAAAAGTAACCTCTATGTAGTCCGTTTTCCTTTTTATTATAGATTTCTATTATACTGGAGCCAAAGCTGAGAAGGGAGTTTCCACATTACATGTAGTTCAAGTAGTTGTGATTTGAGATTATGCTAATTGTGAAGGAGCCTGAATGCATAGCTTATGAATTATTTCATTAACATACACACTTTTAACTATCAAATCCGAGGTTAGAATCATTTGTGAGAAGAGTTCTCAGGAAGGTCCATTTTACACACAAATTACTCATATATGTATTATATATTCATGAATAAGGCCCTTTTATTGCAGTAGAAAACTGAACGTTTGGATGAAATCTGTTGTTTTGTCTGGTAAAGTCCTCTTCTCAGCTCCATTCCTTTAGTCTTATTTATGTAACCTGATGGTTGAGCTCTGGTCGAATGCTTAAACTGATGTTTTGCTTGTCCAATCAGCAACACGGAAACAATCAGTCAGTCAGAGGAGGAACTCTGTCCAGGACCAATCCCCCGACACAGAAACCTCCCAGCCCACCCTTGGCAGGACGAGGCACTCTTGGGTAAGATCTTATTATATACTTCAGTATGATAAAGCTATCAGACAACACCTTGACACTGACAGCAATTTTCAGTAGCAAAGTCGGAAATCATATGTCATAAATCATATTTGGCTGTTTGTTTTAAATATGCAGGCGTAACAATCCTTATAAAACACTTGAGCCGGTGAAACCTCCAACTGTTCCCAATGACTACATGACGAGTCCAGCTCGCTTGGGCAGCCAACACAGTCCAGGACGCACCGCATCTCTCAGCCAGAGACCCAGAACCCACAGGTAACACACATCTGTCTGTCTGTCTGTCAGATATCTCGTTTTCTCTCTTAATTTGGCTTTTTCCACTAGTCCTCTCCCACTCTTTTCCATGAGCCTCCACAGTTTAAATTCTGAATGTCAGCGCATATTTGACGTCCTCTGGGGGTATAACATTTTCACTCATGTTCTTCATGTTGCTAATGTCTAAATGACGATGATCTGGGGGTTTCTGAATGTTTCCAGTGTGCGCTCGGCGCTCGGCACTCTTCACACCCACTCGTCTAACATCTGTAAATAATGTCATCACACCAACCCACACCTCAACCGCACTCCAGACCAGAGGGAATAACCCCTACCCCACTCCCCAGCGCTCACTAAACACAATCAGGACTGCAGCGTTCGTGCTCAGAATGACTGAAGGACTCGGCCTCATTAGTTAATGCTGACTGTGATGCCATAAATAATACACAACTTTTCATTTGTGTATAGTGGCACCACAACGCCAGGTCTTGTGAGTGTGGCCTGCTGAATCCATCAAATACTTGTCTTAAAGGGAAGAAAGGATTTTGCTTCAATTACCTTCCTCCATAAAAACACAAAGTAGAAATTTTGAAGTATTGTACTGGTAAAATTACAATGAACTTAGTCGTTCAAGCTTCTAAAAAGATGCAAAAATCACCACAAAAGCTCAATGCAATTTGACTACATACAATATTGGGTAAGACTTTATTTCACAGTGTCCTTCTTACACAGGTTACATGTAGTTACTATAGTAATGACCATAAATTGTGCATAAATACATGCAACTAACCCTAAACCAACCCCTATTCAGTAAGTACAAAAACATGTAGTTCAAAAACAAACAATCTTACCAACTCCAAACTTTTGAAGGATATGGTGCTGCTCTTGCGTCACTCTTGACAGCCTCAGCCTCAGTTCTTGGTCATTGTAATGTATGAAAAAGAGCGACATATGAGAACAGAGATTAATTGTTTTCACTTCAAATATATTTTTACTGAATAATTTTGGAATTCTGTTCTTGATTACTGATATGTAGCCGACAGTGTTTATCAATCGATGTGATGTTGCAGCGTCAGCAGTTTGTATGTGCACTGCTTATGTGTGATTAAGATGAAGTATGAATGCTTGTACCACCTGAGCCATTATCCGTTCTCCAGAAGCATTCACTGCTGCTTATTCAGCTCTGTTTATGCAGTTCTTTGGGTACCCGATGCATTATGGGTTACAGTGTCAGTTAAGGTTACATTTACAAATGGATCTAGTAATCTGGTGATGTTGAGTAGCGATATCTTTTTTTCTTTTTTCTTCTTCAAAACAGTTGTGAGTGTTTAGATGTTGGTCAGATGACCAGATATCAACTTAAGTCAAATTGATTTGTATAGCGCTTTTCACAATACACATTGTTTCATTAATGTTTATAATATAATATTAGAGCTGGGCGATGATGTTGTTACATTTTGCGACAATATAAGTAATCAGGCAGTGAAAATATGCTATACAGGATATATCACCCTTTACGAGAATGCTCTATGTATGCGGATAAGGTTGGACTTATACATTCAACTTTATATAAAGAGCTTGGCAATAAGTTTCATTTTGAGACCAAATTAAAAAATCAGGCAAATGAGATTTGCACTATAGTATGTATTGCTTTACATGAGTAGTGTATATATGTGGATAAGGTCAGATGTGATATAGCCTATGTATAACGATATAAACAATCACACAGCTGAGTGCTTAACATTAATTGCTTTACATGAGTATACTGTATGTAATGTATAATTTTTAATATATCAATGGGTGATAATATAATTTACATTTAACACTGCTTATAGTTATTTTTTAAATTGCGAGATATAGACAGTTAAATCAATTACATTGCTTTTAATCAAAAATAAGTCTGAATTGTGAAGTATAAGCTCGCAATTGCAACAAAAAATTCTGGGATGCAAGTCAGAATTGCCGTTTTTATTTTGTTTATGCAATGGTGGAAACTAGCTTCTATATGATCTTGTCTAAATGCCTGTACTAGTCTTTCATTCAACCCACAGAATAATTTGTTAATTATTCAATTGGAGAAGATTTGCACATCTCTAGTTAAAATCAGATCATTTAACTCGGTCTGTTTAGATAATGGGGCAATAAAGCCTGTGCTGTGATGATGAGATCTCTTGCAGTGCATCATGGGAACCCCTGCTGCTCTGGTTTCTACATGGACACACAGAGGATCATGTGGGGGTGTAACACTGATGCAATGATGCTCGTAGCTCCACAGTGTTGAATAATCCATCAATTGATCTGTGTTGAACATATGTGTAACTACGTATGGCTAACGTAGTGCAATGTGTCTCAAAGCCAAGTGTGTATCTAGGTCACTTTACCATGAGAGCCTGTGATGCTCAGAACGGAGCACTAGCTTACTTCTTACTGAATACTACAGTATACGATGTTCTGCTTGCTGTTCTTTTAAAATAGTATGTGGAACATTATGCATGATGTAATGAAAAGCGTTTAACAGTAGTATGCCATCACCTCATTGTGGCATCCAGTGATTTGGACAAAATCGTGATATGACGTTATATATATATATATATATTACACACTGACGGCTCATGATCCAGTATTGAGTTTGGGTTACTTGTGTATTTGGGAATGCAAAATCCCAAAATGAAGAAATTAAGACAGACAGTTGTACTGTGAAATTAAACGCATTATTATTTTTTTCTTAATAGTCGTTTATATTTTACAGTGAAATATTACAATAGCAATATTTTATTTAATATTTTATTTAATTCTTTTATTTACAGCACAATTCTAATAATAAATATTAATTTATTTTATATTTATAAAGATATATATTTTTTTTGTATTGTTGTCTTTTGCAGTTTAATCTAACGAGTTGAGAGAAAGATCACTGTTGAAATTGCCATCACATTGAAAGTCAAATTGCATTGTTGTCCACATACTATACACAGTATGCACACTGCATGCTTCAGAAACGATATGATATGTATGCTGAGAACTGTGTCTGACTTCTTCTCCGTCTCTCTGCAGTGGCAGCAGCGGGGGAAGCGGCAGTCGAGAGAACAGTGGCGGCAGCAGCATCGGCATTCCCATCGCTGTGCCGACTCCCTCCATTCCCAACTCAGTCCCAGGTGAGCTGCAGCCCACATACAGCTGCTGCTAAAGCACGATGCCCTAGGTTAGGGCCAGCCGGAGAATTAGACTTACACTTCACATGTGGGTATTTAACGCTGCAGTGTTTCCCGTTCTCTAGAGTGAGAAGCAGGATTAGTTGTTCATGGCCTGATTCTTCCAGCTAAAGGTTTGTCAAAGTAGGCCACTACACAAAACAAGGACAGGTAGAAATAGAGAGGAAGTGGAAAACTCTAAAGGGTGGTCTGTCTGCAGAGAACAGGAGAAAAGAAAACAGTTTAGTGAGAAAGGAGGTCGCTGTCCTGTCCCCCCCCAATCCTTACAGTCACCATAGCAACACTGCATCAGCACCTCTGATTTCCTTCTCCTGGATTAAGGTTATTTAGTGCTGACAGGACTTTTGAATGCAGCTTCTCTGTCCTTGTACTCTTTTATTTATCTGTTTGTGTATTTGCATAATAACATTTAAGGTTTTTCCTCTAGGCTTTGATGAAGGACTATTTTGGCTCCCAAAACCTAGTGAGCTACCTACTTAGGCAGCATTTTAAGGCATCTTAGGGTGCTTTCACACTTGGTTCGATTGCCTGTTCCGAACCCGAGTTCGATTGCTCCCCCCTCCCCCTGCCCCCGATGGACTGTGTTCACATTATATTATTTGTATCTGAACCGCAGTACGCTTGCGTCATCAGCTGCAGCTGGCGCGTACTCGTGTTGCTTGGTAACCGCTATGAAAATGCGTCAAAATGGATAGAATTGCTCGCTTCACATTTGTTCTTCTTATTTTTTAACCTTTGGTTTTGGTTTCAAAGAAAAGATACAGAAACACACTTGCGTCTGTCTGCCGCAAAAGTATTAAAACCGTTCCAAAGACAGCGGGATGTCCGCCGAAGACAATTTTTGTGGAGGCAAGCAGAAATCATCTCTCTGCTTGCAGTGCGTCAATCCCGCTTTTCGTCAAGGTAATAAGTGTATAGACCCTTTTGCAGTTGTTAAACACACACGCACGCAGGCACGCACCACATTATACGTCATCAATAACGGTTCACTTCCGCGATTTGGTACGATTGCGTTCATATCAGAAGCGAACCGTACCCGAGTTCACATGAACCGTACCCCAGACCACCTTTTTAAGCGGCCTCGAGTACGGTTCGCGGGTGCGCACCCGAGTTCGGAAAACAGCGTTCACATCATCCAAACGAACCGAACTCTGACGTCATTCGAACCCGGGTGCGCACCAAAAGTGCTAGTGTGAAAGCGCCCTTAAACACATTTTGGCTATTCTAAACTTTTACGCCTCGTTTTCGCTCTCGTTACACAGCATCAGTTGAACCCTTTATGGAGAAGACAGTAGCACTGCAAAATTAATCCAAGATGGCGCACAGAGTTGAGGGAATGTTGATTATTCTTGCATCATTCAGTTCTCAATATTTGATAAACAGAAAATAGTTTGTATATAATAAACGGTTTCATCAAAAATATCAGTTCAGATGAGTTCAGATTGTTTATGGAGTGTTTTCGGTCTGTTGTAAGTATTTTAAATCCAGAGCACTGCAGGAGTCTTAAAACGCGGAAACAAGTTAGCATTTTCACCCTTCCGGGTCCATTGTCCAGAAGTCAATGGGTTTTAATGGGTTTTGTTATTGCTTTTAAATGCCTGAAATAAAGTCTGTGGTTAACAAAAGCTCTAGATATTCTCAAGTGTTATTCTACAACAACAACAAAAACAACCTTTTTTTTTTTATGTGCCTTGATAAAGGAAATTCACAGGAAATTCATCTACTCACTTTTACTGCCTCATTGTGTTTATAATCACACTCTTGCAAACTATTATAGCTTGTAGATTATAAATAAAGATTGAAAGAGTTGTCAGAAGCTAGAGATGATGTCATACTACTGTGGCATAGTTCGTTTATGGCGATTGTATTTATATTAAGTTCCGCATTTGTGAAGATTATCATGGTTAACAAAACGTGTGAGAATTCTAAGCTTTTGTTGGTCAGAGAGCTTTTTTCTGCAATAATACAAAAGTCACTGCAGTTCTCTATAATGCATCTATTTACCCAGTGTTTGTGTTTGTGCTATGTTTTTAGGATTGTGTTGTCACAAATCCACTGGAGTCAATTTAGAGTCGAGTCTCCCATGTGCTTCATGTATCAAGTGCTATTTGTGTGCCACGAAAAGTTCAAATCAGTCAACTTACAAGGATATAGGATGGTTAGGATGCTGTCTATGTAGACAGCGATGTAGCTCACTGGGTTTTGGAACAGAGCTTAGTTTTTTGTGCGCTATTAATGAATGAATCGCGCTCAAGGTGTGTTTTCTCTGATATGACGTTCTGACCCGCAGTCGAACCCTCATGGGCTGCTCCTCCCCCAGCCCCTCCTCCTCCACCCCCCCTCCCCGGTCAGGGTCCACCAATGCCAGCCGCTGCTATAGGTGAGCCCCGCCCCCGATCCAATCGCCAAATGCACAGAATCTGATCCAGGCGACACCGGCGCTACCGTCCCGCCATCCACCTGTCCGTCTGTGGGTGTCAGAATGGGCCGCTTTTGGGGATGGTGGTGGTGATAATTGTTATTTTGGGTGGCGGATTTGTGCTTAATCAACCAATTTAAATCAATGCACTGTGGAGAAGTCTCTGAACTGCCCTAGAGTATTTCCCTTAATTCATTATGTTAATGTTGTTTGATAATGGAAAAAATCCAGTAGACTTGAGGCCTATTCATACCAGGGACAATAACTATAATGTTTTAATAATCATTTTAATTCTGTGAGAATAGGAACAACACCACAATTATAATGATAATGTCAAAGAGGAACAATATTGTTGGAATCACTTTCAGAACGATTGTTTCTAGCTGATTAACAATAAAAACATTGACAGCCAATCAGAATCCATCGGACTTTGAAAAGCTTAAGCATTTAAAGCGGCAGAGCGCACTTTGATCGTACAAAACTGCAGAGCTCGCTCAGAATAAACAGAACATTATTGTCCATTGGTGTGGACACTAATATAGTTGTTGTTATAATTGTCTTAATAGTTAATTGTTCTTGGTGTGAATGGGCCTTTAATGGGTTATTGGGGATAGTCCACCCAAAAAAGAAAATTATGTCATCATTTACTCATCCTCATGTTGTTTTAAACCCGTACGACTTTTGTTCATCTTCGAAACACAAATTAATATCTTTTTGATGAAATCAGCTACACAGCTACCACTTTGACGTTTAAAAAAGTTCATAAAGAAATTTTAAAACTAATCCAAATGAATTGAGCTATTAAGTCCAAATTTTCTGAAGAAACATGATCACTTTATATGATGAACAGATTTAATTTAGGCTTTTATTCACATATAAACATTGATCAGTTAACATAAATAGAAGCTCAAAAGACTTGATGCGTGAGAACAAACCTCATTGGTTCTTGTGGAAGCTCAAAACGTGCTGCGTAACACGAGAATGATCCTCATTGGTTCTCGCACGTCATGTGAACATGCTTGAGCTTCCGTTTACCACAACTGATGACGTGCGAGTCGATGAATGTCAATGTGAATAAAAGCCTAAATTAAATCTTTTCATCATATAAAGCGATTGAATCTCTTCAGAAAAATGTAACTAAACCGTTCAATTCATACGGATTAGTTCTACGATCTCTTTATGAACTTTTTGAAGTATTAAAGGGGTAGTTGCGTAGCTGTCAGGGACGGAAATCTCTGATTTCATCAAAGAATCTTCATTTGTGTTCCAAAGATGAGCAAAAATTTTGGTGTGTAAATGATGACTGTATTTTCAGTTTTGGGTGTAGTAACCCCTCTCATTAGGAATCTGCGTGATTGGGAATTTCATGAAACATTTCCCCATGTGGATTTGGCATTGGATTTAAGCTTGTTGAACTTTGAACATGCAAATTTACCACATTTACCAATATAAAGCTTCTTGGTTTGGAAGTGACTTCTAAGTCTTTAGTGTTGGCAATGGACAATGAACTTGCTTTTTCTGCTAAATTTCACTGAAGTTTCACTAAAGTTACCTCACCTTGACATGGAGAAACTCGAGCTGTATCCAGAAACCAAAATATTGTAGAATCTTGAAGATGGGCTCTCTTGACTCATGCCAGACTCAGAAACTGCATAGCAATGCCTTAGCAACCACCTTAAACAACCTAGCATTGCGTTGGGGAGTTGTCAGAGACTTCCTCACTGCAGGCTCTTTTGAAAGATCATGTTAGCCAGTGCATGACGAATTCACTAATTGCTTTTGTAAGTGCTTTGGATAAAAGCTAAATGCTTAAATGTAATAATGTAAACATCATATCCCATAATTCTGTTCATTAGAACGGGTTTTCACTGGCTCCACCACGACACATTTGGAATGAGAGGTTCATCCTTAAATATTTGTATTGTGTTCATATCACATGTCACTGGTGAAGGCTTGTTGTGCCACAGTGATGTTTGTCCACAGTGTTTGTTGTTCGCTTGGTTCTGGCCATCACTATCAGGGAGAGCGTGTCTCTCTAGGGTTTCCCTGTAATCTGATATCTGACACTGTCAACAGGAAATGTCCCTATAGAGGAAATCCCATCTGCAGTGTACACACACGAAGGACTATATTATTACAGATACAACTACAACATGGTACTCTTTCTCAGGGCCTTTTCTAACTTTGCACATTTTATTGCAGGTCCTATTGTAGTGTTGTATAATTACATTGCCATTGTTTGTAGTTATTAATGTATAATGGCTGTGAGTTTTCTGAGTTTTCTTCTAATGTTGGGTTTCTAAAGCCCAGGTTTTCTTTGTGAATCTGATGAAACATGTCCTGGTCATGTTTAAACCAAAAATCAAAAGAAATATTATATAAAATGTAATCACTTTTGAGTTTCTCATTGATTTCTATGAAGATTCTGATTAAATTCTCATACTGTAATACAGTAATATAATAAAAACGAAAACTTTTTAAAACTATTTAAATTAGTATAATGTTTTATAAATCTACTTTTTGGTTTGTTTTCTTGCCTTATTGTCTCAAATATATATATTTGATATATTTGCTTAATATTTGTGAAAATAAGGGCAAAAAAATAAATAAATCAGGCTTTACTCGATTAATCGCATCTACCATAAGTTTGTTATAGTGTATATATACATTTATTTATTTATACATGCATAAACTTTTGTTAGATGTGATTTAAAGTGATAGTTCACCCAAAAATTAAACTCATTTACTCACCCTCAAGTTGTTTCAAACCTGTATGAATTTTTTTTCTTCTGCTAAACACACAAAAAAAGATATTTTGAACAATATGGGTAACCAAACAGTTGATAGGCCTCTCTTGAACTTAAGAGTAAATGATGACAGAATTTTCTTTTTTTGGGTGAACTGTCCCTTTAATCTCAATTAATCGATTTGACAACACTATAAAAAGTATGAAAAGTGTAAAATATGACCTGGAAATGTGCTTGACGTGTTTCATTGGATTCACTCTTCTGCCTATTAGTTATTTCCTCAAATGAATCTGTTAAACTATTGAATGTCGGGAATCTTGTGTTTCCTGCTGTAATTCACTGGCCACTCCTGGACTTTCTCCTGTCTCTGTACCCTCTCCTGTGGGCACTAACAGCGGTGGCTGCTGGGCCGGGTCTCGGGCCGATCCCCATGTCCCAGTTCGGCACGATATCTCGGCAGATCTCCCGACACAACTCCAACACCTCGTCCTCCGTCTCCATGGTTTCCGCCACGGGAACGTACCGCCGAGCCCCGTCCGTGTCTTCCCAGTTCTCCCTGCAGCAGCCGCACGTTAACGGCGGCACAAACGCAAGTAAGACACGAAGAACGCTGCACGAATATACAGACACGTTCAGACTCACATCAAACTGAATCACGCACTTGACAGTTTAAATTCAGCAATAGCAAGTGGAAAGCCATATCCATGCATCATAAAAGGCAGTTATTTTTAAGCTCGTCCCGTCTGTGGAGAAGGGAACAGCCTGTCTCTTCCCACAGGTGTGCGGACGTACACACTAATGTCATTAAGAGCGGAAAGCCTCAGATTTATGATTCGTGAGAGCACAGGGCCGTGGCCACCTGTTTATGAATGGAGATTTAGTGTGAGGTTTGAAATCCCACTGTCAGATGTCCATGAGCATTAGAGTGAATGACGGTTAAATCAGCATCGGACGTGAATGAATCGCACGTCATTCATGCATTCAGGGGAAAATCCCACTCATTTAACTAACTGGTCTATTTAATGAACTAATCACACCGTCTAATCACAGTCATCTGTCACAATGGGGACAGTGGGTTTAGTTTTTTATGTTACTTTCGTCTAACTGTGCAAGTGTTTAACAAGTGTTAAGAACAATTTTATCACAACTTTTTATATTTTGGTTGATGATGATATTCACCACCGTTCCAAAAGTTTGAGGTCAGTATGATTTTTTTTTGTTTGTTTTTTTTACAAAAATAAATACTTTTAATTAACAAGGATTAAATGCAATAAAAAAGGGCATTTGTTACAAAAGATTTTCAGATAAATGCTGTTCTTCTGAATGTTCTGTTCATTAAAGAATACTGAAAACATTTAGCACAATGCATTGCAAAAATATTAAATAGCGCAATTGTTTTCATCATTGATAAATAATAATAAGAAATGTTCCTTGAGCAACAAATCATCGTATTAGAATGATTTCTGAAGGATCATGTGACACTGAAGACTGGAGTAATGATGCTGAAAATTCAGCTTTGCATTGCAAGAATAAATTACATTTTAAGATACAAAAAAAGTTCTTTTAAATTTGAGTAATATTATTAAAATATTTATTTTAGAATTATTATTATTTTGATCAAATAAATGCAGACTTGATGAGCATAAGCGAAAAATCTTACCGACCCAAACTTTTGAACAGAAGGGTTTATTATGATTATTTTTTTTATTATTTTCACTGCAAAGTTAAGGCTTTTTTGACTTTTTCTTCTTCTGAATACTACTTTGCAATGAAACAACTTTTGCAAAAAATTATTCAAATGCTATTGTATCTGGAAAACCTAAAAATATCTAGACTTTTTTTTTTTTTTACTTTAAATGTTTTAAATTGAAACATTCAGTCCTGGAAAAAAAACATGGAGATTAATACAATCTTAAATGAGAATTGTGATACTGATATAACTACAGCTTAAAGTGTTACTGAAAAGCAAGATATTCACTGGTCAAAAGGTTTGAGAACGCTGCCGATTTGTTATTTGATATAAAATTACCCGAGAGAAAGTCATGTTCAGTCTCTCTATATCTATATAGGATTCCTATTCCTATAGAACTACTCTTCTCCACCTTTATTATGTGGGACTGATGTTTTCTTTTCTCTTCCTGCTTCTTTTTTTTCCTCTTTCCTCTTGGTCTCTCCTGCTCTTTGTGTTTGTGTGCGTGTGTGTGTGTGCGTGCGTGATGTGCGGTGTTCAGTGTGTATGGCCCCCCCTCCTCCACCCATGCCCCAGCTCACCCCACAGATCCCACTCACAGGTTTTGTGGCCAGAGTTCAGGAAAACAGTAAGTCTA
Source organism: Vimba vimba (assembly GCA_022828995.1). NCBI lineage: Eukaryota > Metazoa > Chordata > Actinopteri > Cypriniformes > Leuciscidae > Vimba > Vimba vimba. Next base: position 6,319,567 of record CM040840.1, read on the forward strand.
ACGGCCACGTTTCTCACCCTAGCATGTGGATGTGTTAGAGGTTCACTGCATGCCTCCATCTCCATCATCTCCATCTCCTTCTGTTTGTGAAGTAGTCAGTGTTCACTCTGCGTAGCGACTGCAGGTCAAAGAGTGCATGCGTATTGCCATTGTATAATTCAGTTCACTACAACAGATCGAAATAAAGCCTTTGCTAACGGCCAAAGCCTGCGTTTTCTGAAAACAAAAAGTGTGTCACACATTTACATAAGTGTCTATTGCTTTATGTAACCTTAAAGAGGCTTACTAGGCTGTTTGGGGCAAGAACTTAACGTTTTGTACTTGAAAGGCGCTCATTGTTTTTAGTCTGTTTTGCGTGTGCTCTACGGTTTGTTTTACATTGGGTTATATTCAATGGCGATAAAGCATGCCTCGTATACACACTTGCCCTGCGTGTGATGTTGGACACTGTTTCATGGGCTACTTTTGTGTATGGCTTTTTGTTTGATTTGTACCCAGCAAGCTTAAGGTAGGGCTGAACCACGCTGATGCACCATGGGAAGGATTGAAACCTTTTATCCCAACGTTTCGCCAGTCATCAGAGCAGCCGCATCGGTTAACTCACACACTGCTGACAGAGACGTTTAGCTCAAGGACACTTCGAGTGCACCATATCGTTTAGAAAGAAGGATACTGTGGGTTGATGAAGTTATTGTAGGTTTTGTCTTAAAATGCCTAGAGTGTGTTTTGCTGCCCTCTCATGATGCATTCTGGTACTGTGAGGCGTTTTTGAGGTAGTCTCACAAAGCCGACTGTCGACTATGAGCGCAACCTCTGGTCAGTTCGCTATTTCTTTGTATCCGAAGGTGATAGTTTGGAAAATGGAAGTAATTGTTTGATTAAGTGTAGTTCATATTGGTTTCATGTGCCATGCAAGTATATGTTTATCTTAAATATATAGAACAATTATATACAAATAATAGTGTAAAAAGCAAATTCAAGGAAGGAATGTTTTCAACCACTTTTGAAACAAGGACCCTAAAATATGATGATTTCACTAAAATATAAAGGCAGCTATATATTTTCATTTATAAAGAACTATTATGTTGTTTTAGAAAAATATTAGGTGTCATTATAAATAATATTATAATATTTTATTACTATTTAAAGAAATCTCATCAATCACATGATATAAATATAATTGGTTAAATAATTGAATAATTATTTATTGATTTTTTTAAGTCACTGTACTAAAGCCAAATAAAATTAATGAAATATTATCTGGAAAATTATTCATTTGTATTAAGCTGACAACTTGTCTTTCTACCTACTTTTAATTTTGAATTTTAATTTTAGTATTATTTATACACTATTATAGTATTTATAATAGCTTTTATTTTTATACTTTTGTTTTCAATTTATTTTTAGTGCGTTTTTGCAGTTGTATGTGCTTTGAAATTTTTTCTGTTTTTTATTTTATTTTTTTATTTTATTTACTTTTATTTAAGGATTATTTGTATTGATTTATTTATTTATTTTGTCAGTAATTTCAACTTAATCTAATTTCAGTTTGTGGCCAAGACAACATTTCAAATTTTTTTATCTAATACTTTTTTCCCCTAATTCATAAATACTATTTAAAATCCTTTAGCTTTAGTTAACATTACCAACTCTTCTGTCAATAGAATAAAAATTTATTTCATTATTTCTAACCAGACGTTTAACAGCAAACTGAATACATGAATCATGAACTGAACTGAATACATGAATCATGAACTGAACTGAATACATGAATCATGAACTGAACTGAATACATGAATCATGAACTGAACTGAATACATGAACTGAATCAAAATACAAAATGTATTAAAATGATTGTAATAAACAAAGAAGTTTAAATAAGAACTCATATTTTAATTATTCTGTAAGTTATGCTGTATCCCCCCCCATTCCGCATACACCCTTTAGTGGCGTTCTAGTTTGAATGCATGGTGTGTGTGTGTGTGTGTATACTATTTATTATGTGGAATACTCCATAATATTGCCATCATTTGACTGCTGAATTTCACTTCTCTGTTCCATTTAAATCTGGTAAGTATTCATATCCGTGCATTCCTTCATACATACACAATAATCTCCCTATATCCATAGGTGTGTGTGTGTGTGTGTGTGTGTGTGTGTGTGTGTGTGTGTGTGTGTGTGTGTGTGTGTGTGTGTGTGTGTGTGTGTGTGTGTGTGTGTGTGTGTGTGTGTGTGTGTGTGTGTGTGTGTGTGTGTGTGTGTGTGTGTGTGTGTGTGTGTGTGTGTGTGTGTGTGTGTGTGTGTGTAAACCAGCACCCGTCGTGAGTGTCTCCCGCAGACACGAGTGTTTATGCAGATTCACCGTTGGTCATGTGATTTGCATGTCTACTAACCGGTCTGCATGAGAGCGTCTGAAGCGCATGCCCGCTCTGGAGCCGTGTCATTAATGCGTTTGACTGACTGTTGTGTGACGCGTGTCCAGTTGCAGAGACCCCGACCCCACCGCCCCCCCCTCCCCCTGATGACATCCCCATGTTCGACGAGGCTCCGCCCCCTCCTCCTCCTCCTCCTCCAGTGGACTATGAAGATGAAGAGGCAGCTGTAGTGCAGTACAGTGACCCCTATGCAGACGGAGACCCTCAGTGGGCCCCCAAGATCTACATGGAGAAAGGTGAAGTTTTTCATCTACCTTATTAATCTGCAACCAATTTTTATTCATGTAAAGTAACAACCTATATTGTTTTATTATTAGAATTAGTATTTTTTTTAGCATTTATTTTATTTATTAAAATGTATGATCATTTCACATTTATATTTTTTAAATGATCACACTGCAATGATTTATATATATTTTTTTGTTATTATTATTAACATTTTTTTCAATTTTATATATTTTTTATGATGTTTATTTTTATTGGTTAACAATTATTTTTACCATTGTTTTGTTTATTTTTTATACGTCACATTTATATTTTGAAATCAACATGTCATTTATTTATTTTTTAACTATTATTAGTAGTAGTAGTAGTGGCATTATAAAAAATACAAATAGTTACATATGTTAATAAAATAACAATAAAAATAAAAATATTGGTCTTAATAGTCAACTAGGGATGTTATATTTTTATGAATGTAACATAAATAACCTTTATTGTTTTATTATTAGAATTAGTTTTATTATTTACCATTTGTTGTTTATTTTATTTATTAACAAATGTAACATTTATGTTTTTTAAATAATCAACATGCAATGATTTCTATATTTATTATTATTATTAACATTTTTATTATATTTATTTTTATTGGTTAACAATGTTTACCATTGTTTCGTTTATTTTATGTAACATTTATATTTTGAAATCAACATATAATAATGTTTTTTTTATTATTATTATTATTATTAGTAATAATAATTAGTAGTAGTAACATTATTTTATTTTTATTGTTATTTTATTAACATGTAACTATTTGTATTTTTTTTATATATTGTTCATAATACTCGTTTGGTGGCACTGATGTGGCTTATTGTTTTAATAACGTTCATCTTTGCAGTGGTTGCCATCTACGACTACGTCAAGGATAAGGACGACGAGCTGTCGTTCATGGAAGGAGCCATCATCTACATCATCAAGAAGAATGACGACGGCTGGTTCGAGGGAGTGAGCAACGGCGTCACGGGTCTGTTTCCCGGGAACTACGTGGAGTCCATCATGCACTACGCCGACTGACGGGACTCGACCCAAAAATCATATATACCCAAACACAGTATAAACCGTGTGCAAGGAAACATGTTTGCTCCCGACAAATGGCGGATCATGAAAATCTATGAACTTTACTTTGTGGTGATGGGTGGATGTGGGCAAACGGGATGGAGCGACTATTCGGAGGAAGTCAGTGTACATAAAATGAAAGTTAGCCTGTGGGGTTTCCGTAGTGAATGTCAATCACATTATCTTCAACAGTCGATACATCATGTGATCATGTAAAGTAGATGATTGCCAACATTTTCTCTTTTTTCTTTTGACATTTCCAACTGAAAGTCAACCATCACTCATCTTATAAACTAATTAATTTTAGTGTTTTATCTTAAAGCACCATGTCATCGCCCCAAAGTGTATCAAAATCTTAACGTAAAGCATGCATACAAAATTGAAATATGTATCGTAACCTAAACGTTAAATTCCATTCAGCTTCCATCTGTGTATTATTTACAGAACACTTTATTTTAAATATAGGCATTTGTAGACTACTCATGTTTATGCTCTTAATTTTTAGTGAAACGTCGATATGAATTTCTTTATTAATTTGGTTAATGAATGCAAAGCACAGAACTTTTTCATTTGTTTCAACGTCTCCCTCCATGTTAATTTTTTTTTAGAGTATTTGCTACAATGAACAAACATGAATTCTATGTAGATAGCTTGAATATGTAAGCTGTAAAGTATCTAAAGGTCTCTAATCAGTACAAATCACAGTTCTTACAATGCTGGACTCATTCTTTTGCGCCATGGTCTGTAACAAGTAACTGGCGTGTCGTGTTGTACAGTACGGTCTGAACTGGTCTAGTTACTCGACTCAGGTCTGGCATTAATCACACCGTTCTCTGTCTGTTGTTCACTCTTTCAGCTGTTTTAGGAGTCGTACCGTCTGAGAAACGAGTGCAGAGATTTCTGACCACTGTCAGTCATTTCAGGAGTTTAAAGCTAATGCCTTGAGACTTTCTTTGTCATACTGAAACATTTGAAGTGTTCAACTGAATTCCAGCTGTGCTGAAGCTCGTCTCAGCCCAGAATTTGTATTTATAATGTTAATTGAAATTTAATTGTACAGTCTTTTATAATAAATCATTCTATGTAAAACCTTGGTCTATTCATTTAACATTTTTTTGGTTATTTGTTACTTTTTTAGAAGAATGTAGAGCCATATTTTAATTTTTATATCATACCATACATGCACAGAATTTCATAAAATGCTACAAAATAGAGCTAAATAATTGTCTTTACAACATAAGAAGGGTCAAAATGTTCAGGAGGTCAGACTATATATAACTATGAGCTGTTTTCTGAGATTTACAGGTTTTAGATTAATGTTTAATCTGCTATAGCAATGAACTAACCCATTAATGTTCCAGACAGGCATTCAATTGTAAACTGGTGGAGATTCTGCACTTCTATATGGATTAGACATGATCTCCTAATTGTCAGGAAAACATGAAATATAAGTATTTAAACCTTTTAAACCTTACAATACAGTTCAATATGGATACTTGTTTCCTCAATGAAATTAAAAAAATAAAGGTAATTGTGACTTTTTCATTTGAGACTCGGAATTGCAAGGAAAAAGTCAGAATTGCGAGATATAAACTCAATTCAGAGTTTCTATTAAAAAAAAGTAAATTACCTTTGTTTAAATTTTTCAATTTCAACGTTTTTTGTTCAGAAATGTATACTTTTATCCAAGCAAGGATGCATTAAATTGATCAAAAGTGACAGCAGAGACTTTTACGTTATAAAATACTGTTTTCAACATCGATAATTATCAAAAATGTTTCTTGATCATCATATTAGAATGATTTCTGAAGGATCATGACACTGAAGACTGCGTAATGATGCTGAAAATGAAGCTTTGATCACAGGAATATAACAGAAGGATTAAAATAGAAGTTATTTAAAATTTCGATTGATCAAATAAATGCTGTCTTGGTGAGGGTAAGACACTTCTTTCAAAAAAAAAAAAAAAATGTAATGTTTATTTTCATCAGAAAAAAAAAAGAGTCAAACAGGCTGTTTACTTTAAAAAATACCTTCTTTAATTTAAGTAAATAGCCAGTGAACTTTAAGGCCTTGGTTGTTATTGAGCACTTACAGTGGAATCAAAGACGTTTGGCCTTTCGTAGTGTGGACGGATGTTTAAGGGAGCGTCTGTAATGGACACACACACACACACACGTGACAGTAGCACATCTGTGCTACACCTGGAATTACAATGATCTCGCAGAGTTAGTCCTCCTGTACCAGTGAAACCCCTCTCACAGAGGTCAGCGGAGGTCAGGGCTCTGCGATTACAGTACGGTAAACCCTGCAGAGGTGAAGCTGCCGGAGTGTGAGTCTGTGTGCAGCTTCACTTGTCTCTGCGCAGCATCAGCTCGGTCAGTCGGATGAGAGCGTCTCGTTCGGTCGACGGCCTCAGGCGGCTGATCTGACGGATGGCCTCTTGACAGTAGTGTTGAGCGAGGTAGTTGGTCTGTTCCACACCGTCACTCTGAGAAGAAGAACACAGAACACAAGCTGATGAGTGAGTGAGGAGGTTCACCAACTATAGAAACTTCTGCAGTGCTTCTGGAACTCTTCTAGTTGGATGAATCCCAAGAAACTTGACTGGTTCCGATTTTTTCAACTAGGAGTAACACTTAAATATAAAATGAAGGGATAAGTTATACATTTATTAATTCAAACAAATCTGGAAAAGAAATGGTTTTTTTTAAATGAACATACTTAAAAGTTTGTTTGTTTTTTAAATGGTGTAAGAAAAAAATAAATCAAAAAGTATTTCTAAATTGAAAAATAAATCGACATTTCAAAAGGTTTCATTCATATTTTAAAATGTTTTACTTTCTCCATATATTTCACCACAAATCAAACTGATATTGTATTTTGCTTCAAGAAAATGAAGCCTATTTTTAGGAAGAAAGTCATTATGACATTACTTTCCTCATAGAACATTTCCACACCAAACTTTCCAACTCAATATCATAATAATAATAAATAATCCCATTCTCATTAATGTAATGCAAAAAAATATATATTACAAAAATATTATAGTAATATAGTATATGTTGTAGTAAAATGATATGTAAATATTTACAGTTATGCATATGTGTAGTATTTGTTCCACCATCTTCATGTGGAAACGAGCTATTAGTTAATTATAAGAGTTAATTAAACCGGCTGTGTCGTCGCCGACACATACCAACAAGCTGTATTCATTTTACTGTAACTCTTCACTATCAAAACCATTCAAATTGCCCCTGACAGTAGACAACATACGCTTTTCGACAACATCCGGCTTATTACGGCAAGTTCATGCTTTCCGTCAGCGAATGACAGCCGCTTTCTGGCAGAGCGGGAGGATTTGATCAGAGATATGAAGCGCGACAGGTTAGAGTTTTGGACTGCATAAAATAATAAAAGAAACTAACAAATACATGGCGAAAGAAGTGGTAGACAGCAGAAGAGGGAAACTTGGGAGGTGATTGGCTTTTACTCTTTCACGTATCTTAGCATGTGGTGTGTGCATGTGTATGTGTGCGTGCATGCATTTGTGTGTGCGTGTAAATTATGAAAAAACTGTCCTAAATGAAAACTGTGCAACCCAATGTCACAAAAAAGACTTATGTATATGTATTATAGTTAATTTTTCAACTTTAAAGTGTTAGTTTCTTTGGTTCGTGATTTTTCTGGGGGGGTTTTCTAAATAAAAATCAGCAAATTAAACCCAGTTTGTCCCGTATAGTCAATAGTAGCCCGTGTATGGCATACGCAGGAATATGACAATAGCTTTAAATAGATTTTGCGAATGGCCAACTGAATATGAGAGATCATAAGTGATATCGACACTTCTGTTCGCGGAAGGCTTTAAACTAAGCAGAATCCTTTCTCGGCTGATCGCTGATCAGAATTAGCGGCAATTCCCTTTCATATGATATAGATATATTTCCGCAAGATTGGATGATCGTTACTAATTGTTTAAGAGCCCAACATCCAGCCACACAAAAGACATGCTAAGCCACATGCAATATGAGCCTCGTTTTTCACAGAAACAAAATCACAAAACAAAATCACAAATATAGTCTCAAGCACCACCAGCAGCCCATACTGATTCTCTAAATATCATCTTAATTTGCACCATCGGTTTATTTCTTAATCAGGGCTTAGTTTCATAAACTCGGCGTTGCGTTTGAAATACGAATTTTATTATTCTCCGTTTTTCAATCAATACATTATAACGGAAATAATAGTTTAAAAAGTAGTTAAAAATAATAATTTAAAAGCTGGGAAAAAAAACAGGTTTTTTTTATTATTATTATTATTATTATTTTTTTTTTATAAGAGACATCGTTATGTTTCGCTCCTCTGTCTGCGCTTCAGAGAGCATCTCAAGCCACTAAACTTATGGGAAGTTTTCAGTCAGGGAAACTGTTTCTCAAAGATGTGCAACGATTTATAGATTTAATTGGAACTATTTTCGTTGACGATATATCGAGCAAAATGTAAGTAGCCTAATACATTTTACAGGATAAAATCAACGTCCTGCTGATGTTCGGGACAGCGCTCTTCCTCTTCTGATCTGTTGGCTTAACTAGGCTATTGTTATAAATAGAGAAAAACAAGGATAGCCAACAGGAACGTTTTTCTGTTTCAGAAATGGGCTTTTATTGTAAAATCTGTTGATTAAGTTTGGTTGAGTGGTCTGTGCTTAAATAATAAAATGTATGCCAGCTTTACTTGCTCCCGTTTATGCACCAGTTGCAAATGCTAAAAATAAATAATAAACAGCGCTAGTTTTTGTATCAACAATCATGAATTAAAAAAGCTAAGTCAGTCTTTGTTTGTAATGCATGTTCACTTTTAATACACCGAAACAGCCTAGGCCTCCCATCCCTCACAAACTCGTGTGGTCGACTGTGACGTCAACTCGTGTGGTCGACTGTGACGTCAACTCCTGTGGCCGACTGTGACGTCAACTGTCGACTGTTAAGTTACGTCATAATGATCGTGAGTATAAACAACAGTGCAGCGGATTTATTCTTCTTGTAGCGAGTCGGCGATTGTGTGAGTATGCTTTTTACACAGGGTTTGGGGATCTGAATTTTAATATTTTCATAATTTGCAGAAGAATCTGCTTAAACTGTGGAATGTTTTTGTGTTTTGCTGTAGCTATATTTAGATAAATGTATATACTTTATATATATATATATATATATATATATATATATATATATATATATATATATATATATATATATATATATATATAATTGTTGATAATTTATATTTCATTGACAAAACGATAGCAGATCTGATGGCACTGAAGTGATATTGAAAGCTTATTGGCCTTAAGCTGTCATTTAATCAATCAAATTTACCTCGACAACCAGGCATAATCAAAAATTACTATATACATTTACATTATGTGCATCTGAATTATGCACATTAGTAGGGAAATTGATCAAAATAATTAACTTTTTTAGCTTCATTGTTCATTTTAAATGCATTTTTAAGGAGGTCGAACATAAAAATTGGGCTACACACGGATGTCCGTGGAACTTCACATGACAAAAATTGCAGAATCCGGACGACATAAGTTTACATTGGGTTTAAGACAACAAGCTTTCAGGTTCTTGTACTGTATGTTTACTCAAATCATCTCTTCCCTTTCTCTTTCTTTCATAGTGTTTCACAGATATAAGTTGCAAGACGTATTGTTCACTTCTAGTTAATTTTCGAGTATGTCAACCATGCCCACCATTTTTGAGAGTGCAGAGCAGTCCTCATCTACTGAATTGTCAGATGAGCTCACTACGGCCCTTGCTGCGGGGCGCTGGTGGGCGATAATGGAAGTTTCAGACCCCATATCTGAGTATCCTGAGTATAAGGACCTCATCTCAGACCAGTGGTGGGAAACAGTGGAGGAAGGAGAAACATCATGCCCCACATCCCTGGTCTTCAGTGATGCATCTGAGAAGGCTCATTCCCAGCACTCGGGCTTCTCAGATGGGAAATATGAGGAGGAGGAACTGAAGACCACGAGGCAGTGGAGGCAGCAGAACTCTCCCAGTGCTAAAAAAGAGGATCTCACCTCATCCCTGGTCTTCAGTGATGCATCGGAGAGAGCTCAGCACTCAAGTTTCTCTGATGCAACAAGGGCCATGGACCAGAGGAGAAATTGGAGGCAGAAAAAGCCACAGATAGAACCTGTGCCTGCTGAGTCCCCAAAGGGACCACCTGTGCCCATAGGGTCCCAAAAAAGAGGAAAACTCAGGATCCCTGAACATTTGACTAAACATCTGAAAAAGGCTGCTTTAGAAACACCCATACCCATCCAGTCTCTACCACCACCAGTGGCTTCCTCAAAGGTGCTCACATGCTCCTCACACAGAGCACCAATGCCAGACAAGATCTCAGAGTGGAGAGATCGTAAAAACCCTGATCTGCTGAGGCAGCATTTGCAAAATGCACCAGTGCTTGTGTCTTCCTCAAACCTCAGGATCCCTAAGCAGCAGAGGCAGAAGTTGAGGGAACATTGGGGGCAGCAGCAGAGGGAGAAGAATATCCAAAAGGAAGCACCTGTGCCTGCTGTGTCCCCAAAGGAAGCACCTGTGCCCATAGGGTCCCAAAAAAGAGGAAAACTCAGGATCCTTGAACATTTGACTAAACATCTAAAAAAGGCCGCTTTAGAAACACCCATACCCATCCAGTCTCTACAACCACCAGTGGCTGCCTCAAAGGTGCTCACATGCTCCTCACATGGAGCACCAATGCCACTATGCTACTATGTTTTCTAGATCCTCAATTTAAAATCCTTTCATATTTCAAAATGATTAAAAAAAAGATACGCCTTTAGATTTAGTCTAAGAAGCACCCATTAAACCTGCCCAGCATTGCATGATTATATCTGTTCTCTCAACAGGACAACACAGGTGTGTGTCAACTGTGTGTGGAACTGAAGCGCTACAACCATCCAGCCCCTCAGATAACCACTTCAGAACCGAACCAGAGAACTCGGAACAGACTTCAGCCCAGGTCTCAGCCGACCCGGAAAAGAGCATTGGTAACTTAGACCCTCCTATCTCTCAATTTTACTAAGATTTGGAAACTAAATACTTTAATAATTTAATCTGGGATGCGAATCATATCCTTTTCAATTCAGATGCCTCATATCGAAATGGTAGAAGCAATTTTTCTTCAGATTTTCTTTAAGAATCACTCATTAAATCTGGTCAGCGTTACATGATTATGTCTGTTCCTTCAACAGGACAGTGCAGGAGTGGACGGGTCACCCCCCAAAAAAAAGCAGTGGACGGAAATCAAAGTCAACAACCAACGGGCGGATCCAGGCAGCTTTGACCAAATTGACCATTTATGTAGCATATTTGCAAAATGTTGTGTAATTTCAAATATTTAATTGTAATTGTACATGCCTTATATGAATGCATGTACACATGAATAAAGTTTTTAAAGCGGTAAGTAACTCATCCAATTAATAATTTGTCTTTCAATTCATTTTACTTGAATTCAATTCTACAATTACAAGTACAATTCTATTCATTTATTTATATTTTATTTTTCAGGTAATATTTTTTTCGTTCAAAACATTAACTATAAATATTTTTCATTAAGAGCTCAACTAAGAAATATTTGTTTTTCGACGAATGTTCAATTTCAAGGTTACACACAGGGCAGCGCACGGGCATTAAACACAAATCTCGACCAGTCACCAGACCGCTCTTCAAGTCTACGTTCCGTGGATCACTTTCCTGCTCCGGAGAGAATCATCGGTTGCATCGCGGATAAACTGAAGTAAGTGAAACAAACAACCATTTAAATGTGCTGCTGTATTAAGTAGCCTGTAAATTTTATGCCAGACATGTTGCTCTGCTGACTTTCTCTGGTAGATAAGTATATGTACGTTAGTTTGAAAATGTTAACTTGGTGTTAGCTCGCTTAGTTTACACTAGGTAAGTTAACGTTAATATGTCGACGTTGGGAACATAAGTTTACCCGTGGCTTATTTTGATTTCACAATGGTAATTAACATGAACGTTTAATCATTGAACGTATCTCGAGTCAGCATCTTAAGAATAACGTTAAAACCGTAGAAGTTAACCTGATCAACAACTAACTTAAGTGAATGAGCTACATGTAAAGGGACTGGCTTACACGCGTGATTAATGGTAACGTTAGCTAACAGTTGTGACTGGCGACACACACAGTGGTCATTTATTTATGGCTTGTATGTGTAGAAGTATTGCTGCATTGGGGCCAATCGGTTGATGTCGGGTGGTTTTCAAAAAAGTGTAGTACTAGCCAGAGGACACTGGGGGGCGTTTTTTCGTGGCTTTAATAGGGTTGACACACTATTGAATCATATTGTAATGATTATAATATCAACTGATAACGTATTGTGATAAAGATTGTTTACCGTCGGAGAAGGAAGAGGCTGAAAAAAGTCTTCAGCAAGAAAGCATGGCGATCTTCGTCATCAGAGACGCACAAGCTGTACCCACAAACATTGCCATCATACTTGAGGGACAAGAGGTTCTGAGCGACTTGCTGTCTGTCGCAAATGCTGTTGCCATTCTCCTGGGCCTTCTTTATGCCTTCAGTCTGGAATATCCCAAGACATTTGAATATATCCAGAAAGTCATCATGGAGCTGGACCCAAAAGGCATGACCAACAAAGTCAAGAGGCTCTATGACCAGCTCTACAATAGAGCTTAATTCAGGGTTCCCACACATCCCAGTTTACTCCCGTAAATGATGTCATGTTTGAGTGGCTGGCTATGGTTCGGCGTTCTACGCAATGCTACGCGCTGCAGCGCTCTGAAAGCTGCCAGTTTACACCAATGAGACGAAATGAGACGGTGTATAGCAACAACTCTGTACTTCCATTCCCATTCCTGACTTTTCAACAATGTTTTTTTACAGTTGGATATCATTTGTAGCATCATAAAATATAAGGACAGAGATAGTGAGATACTGACTACAGCTGCATTTCTAGTAGTGATGAAACTGAGAAATTGTCACATTTCCCTAATTCACTGCATTGTTCTCGGTTAAGGCTGTTGTTTTCTACGGTCAATGTTTGCCAGCTCTTAGAAATTGTGGATGTGTGGAAGTAATGTATAATAAGTTAATAAATATCCATGTAATGAAAATTATTTGTCTTTTTTTATTATATTTTGGACAAGATTGAATATTAAGTAATGTTCCTTTAATGGGATGCATGTTTTATTAAATCCATATCTTTTTGTTTGTTTAAAATAAATAATTTCTATTACCTTGTATTTTTAAAAATGAGAAATAATTGTATGATTAAATCTATATCTATTTGATTGGAGAAAACAAATAATGTCTAATACATATTTATTAAATGAGAATTTTTGTTTTGATTAAATCTATATATTTTTGTTTAGATCAAAAACAGAATTTAAATTAATTGACTTTCTTCAACAAGAAAAATATACTTTGTGCCAAGTTTTATAAAATAGTTTTAATAGGCATAGAAAATATTGGTTAGGGCAAGTTATTTATTTTTCATTGGCTCAAGTTATAAAATATAGATGTGAACCATTACCCTAATTGGATGAATTAAAAATTTAAGTGTATAATAAAAAAAATATATATATATATATATATATATATATATATATATATATATATATATATATATAAGGGATAATGTAGAGCGAGGCGGCTGTTATAGCGAAGCCAGGCTAAATGCAAACTGCATATTACTATGATGTATATCAAGCAGTGTTCGATTTCTGTCTAAGCACGTAGGTGGTTCCCCTTGATTGCATAACATTTTAAACATTGAAATCATTAAATTATGTTTTTAAATGTTAAACCAAGCCCACCCGCACTCCCTTTATAGCGCAGCTGACTGAGCTTACTCGCGCAAAAACTCCAGTCATTATCAATGAATCTAAACACACACTGTAATACAGTTGTAATCAAAGTTATCCAACCCCCATTGCAAAAAAGGTTTATTTGCAAAATGTACAGACTTTTAGATGTTTGCAATGAACAAATCAAACAAAAATTATAGAAATAGCTCAACACAACAAACGTTTCAAGTGGTTTCCCCAAATTCAACTGAAAATGCAACTTTTAATGACTTCTGCAGTCTCAAAATTATTTAGTAAAAATTATATTTATATCTCTTATTTACATAATGTCTACGCTTTGTTATAATGAGATGATTTGCAAGACTGTAGAACTTAGTTAAACAGTGTTTTGAGGGATATTGAGCAGATTCTGACTAACATACAGTAAACGCCTCTTATTGGCCATTGCTTTCAACAGACATGCCTGTGATTGGCTACAATATTCAACGCTGCAAAAACACGTTGTATCGAAACCTTTGCAATCAGAAACCAGAGCACACACAAATACACGCAGGACTGTTTGAAAACAATTTTTCGGATCTACACAAATCACACAAATGACCTATTTGGTGACAAGTTTGCATCCCTGATTCTGAATATGGTAAAAATGACAGTATTACAGTAATGAGCTCAAGAAGAATAACAAAAAACGCTAAAGTAAAACATCTTTTAGCATTAATGAGACTTTTGGGGGGAAACTGTCATTCAAAATGTCACATTATAAAAATATCATACAATTCTTACAGGTTTGATTTACTGCCTTTTTTTCTTGTAATATTGGGGTGAAACGTATGGAAGCTTGTTTCCGCCTTGGAATAAAACATTTAAATGTAATTGCGACTTTTTATCTCACAGTTCTGACTTTTTTTCTCAAAATTGTGCGATATAAAGTTGCAATTGCGAGTTATGAAATCAGAATTGCATGATATAAAGTCTTTATCTCTCAGAATTGTGAGTTTATATCTCACGATTCTGACTTTATAACTCGCAATTGCGACTTTATATCACACAATTCTGAGAAAAAAAGTCAAAGTTACGAGATGTCAACAATTGTACGAAAAAAAAGTGAGTTAAAAAGTGAGTTAATTATCTTTTCAAAAATGTTGTTCCATGGCGGAAGCAAGCTTCCATAGAAATGTGACCTGGGGCCAGTTGCATAAACATAGCCATTAAGTTAAGACTGTGTCTTATAGTATGACCAACTAGCAGTTAGTTAGGGGTAATCGAGTCTTACTTTTTGGTATCAAATTAGACAAATCTACGTTTTATGTAACAGACTTGTATGAACAGTCTAAGAGAAAGAATTGGATGACTCACTTGTAAGACTAGTCTTAGTGTTTTATGAAACCGGCCCTTAGACATGTTTTCATGAGATTCACATGTATACAACACAAATCCTCCTCACCTTCAGGACATATTGCCAGGCTCGATCCACATCTCCATCAGAGCTGAAGCGCCTCATTATCATTGCATGCAGCTCAGGAAACTAAACAGAGAAAGAAGAGTGAAAGGTCTTTAGAAAATCCAAACTGTTTTGCAATTAAGTTTATGGCTGTAATAAAGTCAACCATTAGACCTGATTCCCCTTTCTGTACTTCATGGACGTGACGTCATATTGTGAGAGCACAGATGCGTTCAGCTGTCGTACCTGTTGGCAAGCAAACAGAACGGGCCCGGTGGCCAGACCCAGTTTGAGATCGGCGGCTGACGGCTTCCCCAGGCGGTTTGCACAGGACGTGAAGTCCAGAATGTCATCCACAAGCTGAAAAAGACAATTAAGTTGTATTTTACTTTACTTTAAACATAATAATTCAAGATAAAACCAATGTGACCTGTAATGAATCATTTGTAATTAAATAATTCAGCTTTAACAGCACAGATTTATTAAAATATGCAGCCACTGCCTAAATGTTTTTACTGCTTAAAGTTGCAGCGTACAATTTTTGTACTATTAACAGAACTGAAATCTATCTGACTAGCTGTCTGAGCGAGCGATGACACGGTGAAGTGTTTGAGTCTTATTCACCTTTACTTCTAGTGTTGCTACTGAAAGAAATGACACACTGCAGCTTTAACTGGAAGAACCAGATGGTTTTTAGCCGAAACAGCAATTTTCAGTTTCGCGATTTTCAAATTCTGTCAATTTTATCACGAAATTCAAACAATAAATGTCATTTCGGCAATAGCTCAAGAGTTAGCTATAAAAAGAACTCTAGAGAGCAGCATTTTTCTAAATGCATGCACTGCATTACATATTAAATATATTTTTACTTAACCTGTTGTCTTCATTCTTTTAATATACGTTTAAATAAATCTGTCATGAAAAAAAAAATTACAATCATTTAAATGTTTATATTTCACCAGCAAATCTGAGTAAAAACTAGGGCTGGGAGAAAAAAAACTATTCACCTAGGTATCGCGATTTTTTTTTTTTTTTTCGCGATTTTTTTTTTATTACAGAATCGATATTAATTCAAATTAAATTGCTTTATTTTTGTCCTTGTTTATAGACGAGGTTGACCGAAGTTAGCCACTTTCGTTCCAACAGAGGATGAAATGTGTCGTTATCTTTGAGTGTTAAGGGACGTAACATCCCTTTCAAGTGGACACGTGACGTGAGACTGAATGCACTGAAAGCCCTCGCGCTGCTCATATACTGAGAGAGATAAGACATAGAGCTGCATGATTCATCTTTAAAAGACTGTGATCTTGATTCAAACACCCACGCGATCTTTCAATTCGTCTGTCTATTAAACTCATATCGCAACATTCAAATCTGTGTTGGCGCTGCCGCTGACCCAGAGAGAGAAGTCAGGAAACAGCAGTCTTTTCCTCATAGTATCATTATTTATGTGATACAATAGTTGAAATCATCATAGGGATCACTGGGATAAAAGTTTAAAGTTCAAATATAAACACTGATGTCTACGATAGCGTAAATCAAGAGTAAATCAGCTTTTGATTTGGTGCTTAAAATATCATGTACAGTCTGTATAAGTGAATGATTTAACTTTTCCCCGTGGTCTAGTGTTAAAAAAATAATTCGCAATATCGAATCGCAATACTTGTAGAATCGCAATTCTTACAAAAAAAAAAACTGATGAACTTTCTACTGCTGAAGTTCCTGTTATAATTCATAACTAATTACAATTACTTCCTGCATTTGTAACTGCAACAAGAGAACCATTGTTAACTTGGTGATCACAGACCACTGCATTACAACTAACATGCAAACAACAACAGATTCTATTTACACTGTGTAGATGAAATGCTTTATATAATTAAATGCTATTATAGCAAGTGTGAATAGTGATGGACTAGATGCTATTTAAACCAAGTGAAAATAGCATTTCACACATAAATGAAAAAATTACCTGGAATGCAATGCCAACGTTCCGTCCATATTGATAGGCTATCTCATGCACCTCGGGATCAGAATTCACCAAAATTGATACCTAAAATTCAAAAGAAATAATGCTGGTGTTCAACTTCTCTTTCAGCTCTGAACTTCATCTTATTATTGTTAAAACGGAACGTACATACTGCCTTACAACTGTTTGCAATGAGACTTGCAGTCTTCTTGAAGGTTTTCTCGAGGTAGTGCTTGAATCTCTCGTTTTCATTCTCTTTAGATCCTAGCTGCATGAATTCACCTGGAATTCATCAATGAAAAACATAAATAACACATCCACTGTATAAAACAAATATCGTGCATAAATCTGTAGAGACTCACCTCGTACAAGGTCTTCTATAACTTGTGACAGCACAGAAACTACTGTATTGTTCCCAATACGCGCTAATGCCATGGAGGCTGCAGACAGAATGAAATCTCCAGCCAGGATAGCCTAACAATTACAGATACAAATATATTTATATTTAACAACAACATTATTCAATTCTCTATAGAAGCTTGTTTCTGCCAAGAAAGGCAAGTACAACTTTTTTGACTTCTCTCTCAACTGCGAGTTTATATTTCACAATTATGAGGGGGAAAAAGCCAACTGTAAGATATAAACACAATTGCAAGAAAAAAGTCAGAATTGTGTGTTCATACCTCGCAGTGCTGGCTTTTCTAGAAATGTAGCGATTTAAACTTGCAATTGCAAAAAATAAAGTCACAATGCCTCTCAGAATTGCGACTGTATTTCTAAGAATTGTGAGAAACTCGCAATTACGAGTTATAAAGTCCGAATTGCGAGATATAAACTTGCAATTTTGAGAAAAAAAGTCAGAATTATGTTATATATACATTATTATACTATATTAGATATAAACTCACAATTGCAAGAAGGAAAGTCAGAATCGTCGCAATTACATTTAGTTTTTATTGCCTGGCGGAAACAAGCTTGCATCTTCTCAACTGATTTTCCTTCAGATTTCAAATTAGACATCAACACAGAACAAAAATGTGTGACCAACAGTTGAAAACCACCGATCTGCCTAACACAGAATTGCGAAAAACTGTGTTTCTCAGAAATGTGACTGTTTCTCTCAGAATTGTAAGAGTAAGTCGCAATTGCGAGTTATATAAAGTCCGAATAGCATATAGGCCTGGTGTCACAGACAGGGCTTAGATTAAACCAGGATTAGGCCTTAGTTCAATTAAAACATTTAAAGGGATAGTTCACTTTGAAATTAATTTTTGTAGGTGTAGGTGTCTTTGTTTCCGCAGTAGTTTCAATTTCGATATTTTTAGGTCAAACCGTTCTTGTCTGTCAGTCATATAATGCAGGTCGATGGTCACTGTCTCAAAACACAAGCACAGAGTCCAAATTAAAACAATTCCCCATCGTCCAAATGAAACAATTCCCCATCATAAGTACACATTGATGGCCTAAGACACGAAACGAGCGGTTTGTGTGAGAAAACGAACAGTATTTATATCGTTGTTATCTCTTGAAAACAGCACACGTCCAAATGATCTGACGGCGCGGGCGGGTATAGATATAAACATAGATGTCGCCTTGGCTACTGCAGTTCATTGGGACGAAACCGTAGCCAAGCGAAATCTAGTGTATATATCTATACCCACCCGCGGGCGGGTATAGAGGTATACACTAGATGTCGCCTTCGCTACTGCAGTTCATTGGAACGAAACCATAGCCAAGGCGACATCTATGTAAATATCTATACCCGCCCGCGCCGTCAGATCATTTGGACGTGTGCTGTTTTCAAGAGATAACAACGATATAAATACTGTTCATTTTCTCACACAAACCGCTCGTTTCGTGTCTTAGGCCATCAATGTGTACTTATGATGGGGAATTGTTTCATTTGGACGATGGGGAATTGTTTTAATTTGGACTCTGTGCTTGTGTTTTGAGACAGTGACCATCGACCTGCATTATATGACTGACAGACAAGAACGGTTTGACCTAAAAATATCGAAATTGAAACTACTGCGGAAACAAAGACACCTACATCTTGGATGCCCTTGAGGTAAGCTAAAACATATCAAAAATTAATTTCAAAGTGAACTATCCCTTTAAGTAGCTTTTCTTAACGTGCCTGAGAAAAAAACATTACTGGTGTGAATCTCGAGACAAAATAATGAAACTGACGTTTTATAAGATATGTCAGTGCAAGTTCCTTTCAGTTAAAACAGCTCAAACAAGCATTTTAGTCTGGGACTAGGCTTAGATTGTGTTTGTGAAAACAGGGGTTAAACTTTCAATTTTGAAGAAAACATTTTTTTTTATTATTATTATTTTTTTTATTTTTTTTTATTATTGCCTGGCGGAAACAAGCTTCCATAGTTCCCAACTGATTGTCCTTCAGATTTCAAATTAGACATCAACAAAGTACCAAATTGTGTGATAAACAGCAGAAAACCACCAATCTGTTTTATAATCAGACGAGTTACTCACTTTTTTCTCTCCCCACAATTTATTAATGGTGTTTTTCCCACGCCTTGTGTCCGAGTCATCGATGACGTCATCGTGCACCAGGCTGGCAGTGTGGATCATCTCAGAGATCATAGCGATAGAGCGCTGCGCCGGCAGCAAAACTCTGTGGACATCAGATGTGCCTTATTAACACTGACTGATGCAGCTCACACACACACACACACACACACACACAGCACTGAAGTGCATTCTCACCCCTCTTTATTGCTGTGGACGTTACAAGCTCGAGCCATCAAGATCACAATCATTGGTCGAAAGGCTTTTCCCTTCCCATCAAAGTAATAATCACAGAGTGCTTTGAGCTCGGCTTTAGACACCAGCAGCTGCTGAACAGACATTTAAGAAGGTCAGTTTGAGTACATAAAACATCCCAGAGAAGTGGTGGAAAGTGTTTGGGCATTACTAATTACTAATACTAATATAATACTTCATAAAACAACAGTGGACAAGAAAAACAATGTTTAGTGGTAAAAGCTATGTAGTACTGTGCAGTTTTCTTGCTGTACCTTTTTTATGTCTTCATATAAATCTTGCAAGTCCTTTTGTGCGAGTGAGAAAGGATCTTTTAACTTTGCATCACTGTGTATACTGCAACAGACCCGTGGTGTTGAGTACAGACATCTATACCTGTGCCTGAGACACAAACATGGAAAAAAGATTCAATAAACACAATAAAAAAACATATGCTTCTAGTTATTGACAAACAAAAAAAAAAAAAGCGTGCAATGTGCATGTATGAATGAATCTTTAAATAAGGGAGAGCAGGGCTAGTTGACAAACTGACACTTAGGTTTGGTTTATTTTTGAAAGTCAGTATTTTAATGTATTTAAAATGTACAATTAAAATGATGTAATGTACTTGAAATTACATATTATACATATGTAATATATGTAAATTATGTATGTACTTAAAATGTAGTCTGTTTAACGGCTTTGCAACTTTGAAAGGGGTAGTATAAATACATTTTACCTAATCACCCATTTAAATATATTTTTATTAGTGCTGGGCAACGATTAATCGCGAATAATCACATCCAAGATAAAAGTTTGTGTATACATAGCATATGTGTGTGTGCTGTGTGTAATTATTTTGTGTATATAAATACACACACATGCATGTATATATTTAAGAAAAATTCACTATTTATATATATATGTATATATATAATATAAATTATGTATAAATATATACACAGTATATACATGCAAATATTTCTTAAATATATACAAGCATATGTGTGTATTTATATATACAAAATAATTACACACAGCACACACACATATATTATGTAACAAACTTTTATCTAGGATGCGACTAATCGTTGCCCAGCACATAATATATATGTAATGTCTATACCCATATACACAACTGCAATTTTTTGGGGGCAAATACAGAGAGAGAGAGAGAGAGAGAGAGAGAGAGAGAGAGAGAGAGAGAGAGAGAGAGAGAGAGAATATTTATATAATATTACTTAATGTTATTCTAAAATGTTATTTTATGTATATCACAATAACCTTTTTCTACTTGAATATATTTAAATGTAAATATATAAATGACTATATTTAAGTAGAATGTCATTCATTTAATTACTCCAGTCTTGTGTCACATGATCCTTCAGAAAATAATTAATATGCTGATTTGCTGCTGAAGAAATATTTTGAATTACTATCAATTTTGAAATGTTGTGCTGCTTAATTTTTTCTTTAAACAAATCTTTTATAACATTTTAAATGTCTTTACTGTTACTACAACTATTTATGTATTTAAAGAGAAAAATATATCTGCTGCTAACCTCAAACTTCTAAACAGCAACTAAATAGTTTTGTTTTAATAAATTCATTAAAAAAAAAAAAAAAAACACACACACACACAATTGTTTTAGCTAACTGAAACTGTCATAAGTAATACTCATAACATTATGCACCTAGACTTTGACCCTAATAGTTTTTTTGTTATAGGCTAGTCCATTTTACACATTCCCTGTGTGACAACTAGCCGCAGTGTACCTATACACATTTGTACTAACTAGTAGTGCACATTTATTATCCATGACACTGACATACCTTGCAAGGATCATTGGTTTGTTAAAATTATGTACAGAATTATGTACAGGGCCCTGCCGGAATAAAACCTGAAAAACATAAATACCATATCATATAAAGCTGAAAGTTGTGCAACACTCATCAACGCAATAGTACAAACTGTGCTCAGGATATAGTGTGTCTTAACATTTGCCAACACAACTTACACAAGCACAACACAAAACTTCCTGTGCAACAGTCTTGTGTAGCAGTGACATTGAATGGCATGCAACACTGAGCAGTGAGTCTCTAATGCACGAGTTCATGACCTTTAACACAGAGTTCAGGCAGGAGTTCTGTACACACACGACTGCAATCATCTGATCTAAGAGCTTTTACACTATTACAGCGCCAGACATTCGCACTCATCCTCATCTCAAACCTAATGTGATCATGTCAGTGATCTGTCATTCATCGGCTCACACCGGTGACCTTCATCATCATCATCAGCGTGATCGCGTTACCTGTGTCACAGCGGAGGAAGACGCGGTTCTTCTGCCAGCTGAAGCCGTGTGTGTGAAAGCTCTTCTGCTGACCCCACAACACCAGTCCAGTACAGCAGCTCCAGCACTGCTCCTCCAGCACAGGCTCCACGGCACCGCCATGATGCCCCGACCAACAGCTGCACATGCCCAGTGACGACACGTTACGGAACCGCAGCATGAACCGGAAGATAATATTGTCACGTGATGTGATGCAGAAGAGGTTTTAGAAATAGTATAAACGGGAAGAATAGGCGTAAAACTAAAATGGGCGTGCATGGTGGCCCATAACTTGTCACTAATTGTTAGGTGCGATAGTTCGAAATAATAATTATCTTATTGTAAACAATAACAATAAAAATGTTATATAGTATAAAAAAATGATACTTGATTCTTTCTTCTTTCTGAACCAGCAGACATCTCTCACAGCTAAAAACAGAAACCACCTCCAAAGTCCATTATCTGTTCATTGAACAGCAGTCCAGGTGAAAGGCACAGGGCATTATGGGGTACATAGTCGTTATTTTTATTCAACTAAATAAAAAAGACTCAGAATAGAATACAGGAGGCCACAGAAGATCTAGCTGCATTAATGACAAGTATTCACAAGGAGGCGCTACAAAATTAGCCTATTAAAGTCCCTAGGAAATCAAGATATTTTTTTACTTATTTTAGAGATGTGTGGTGTTTTCCGTGTCATGTGCATGTTTTGTGGTTTTCTGTTTTAAAGAAATGTAGCCATAGTTTCAGAAACTGCGTTTAAACAATTTTTTAAAAACGAAATACTAGTGATATGTAATTTATATTATTATTATTAGGCTACACACTTTAAAAGTACATAATGATTCTTCACACAGTAGATATGTTTCAACTGATTATGTTTACAATCAGATAATGCAAGCCAAAATTTTCAATTAATGTTAGCATGTTAGTTCCCAAAGTTTATATATATATATATATATATATATATATATATATATATATATATATATATATATATATATATATATTATTATATATATATATATATATATATATATATATATATATATATATATATATATATATATATATATATATATATATTATTATTATTATTATTATTATTATTAACATCTAGAAAATACAATTACTGTTTACACTGACAAACAAAATGTGTGATACCTGTAACAAAAGGGAATGTTTCTGATATATATAAAGATGAACATTAAAGATTTATTGACCTCAGTCTGGGGAGTGCAGATGGTTATGAACAAGGAAAATATACCAGCTAGAATCAGTTTCTCTTTTGTTTGAGATGTTTTGATCTGCTTAGTAATAAAGGTAAAGTAATAATGAGCATTGAACGAATCATAAAGAAGTACAACATGTAACCTTTGCTATTTTTATGCATATGGCAAATAATTATTATTTATTTTTTCAGTCTGTAAGTACAGCACGTATGCACATCTGATATGGCAACTATGTGATCAGACAGGTTTTATAATGTCATGGGGGTTACAGACATGATCACACCCATTCTGTAAATCACTATAAATATGAAGACGATAAACTACCACCAAAACAGCAAATCAAGAGAAAAGACAAGAGCAGACATCCAAAGGTAAACTGTTGAACAACTGCTGAAAATGGATATTCATCCTGGCATTTAAAACTTTACAGTAATAAATCATGCAAATAACTAACTAAAAAAAAACATTAATCATTTAAAAATGATTGCACATTTTAAAGTACATAATGTTTCTTACAGTAAACATGTTTATCCTGCTTCTGTTATCAGGTAAGCCAAACATTTCCATTAAATATTTTATCATCACAGAAGTTGCTAAAAAAAAGAGTTTGACTTTGTCAGGCTTTGGGTATTACAGTTATTTATTTTTATTATTTATCATATCAAATTATTGATCTACACTTACTCATTTTGCATTCGAATTCCCAACTAAACTTATGTATTTTATAGTTTTTTTCAGCTTCAGCTTCAGTGTTCCTCGTCATTATGTCTTTGTGAAAGAATCCAAGACTTGGGCTGAAGCTCAGAGATACTGTAGAGATAAATACACTGATTTGGCCACCGTTGAAAATGATCAACAAACAAATCAGTTAATCAACACTTTCAAAGATGATTCCATTGATTTGGCCTGGATTGGACTCTATGATGATCTGAACAGTTGGAAATGGACTCTAGAGGACAGTGATTTCTTCAAAGTGGGAGAGAAAGACTTCAGGAACTGGTTTAAATTGGACCAAGTGAATTATGGAGGACAATACATGTCTGTGTATATGTACAGTGGGATGTGGTATCCAACAGGCTGGTATAGTGAATTTCCATTTATCTGCTATGACGGTGAGCAATTTCATTATAGGACAATGTTATAGACCAAGTTTAATCATTCTGAAATAACCAACCAGTCTCAACCACTGATGGTGAAAACTGCTGTTGGGCTTTTCAAATAATTACAACAACATGCTTATGATACTAAAACATAATATATAATAAAAAAAATGTATATATATATATATTTTTTTTTACAGGAAGAATGAATGCTAGTGCAAGTTATGTGTTTGTTTCCCAGTACAAAAAATGGCCTGAAGCTCAGAGTTACTGCAGAGAACATCACACAGACCTCGTCAGTATCAGGAATGAGACTGAAAACTACAGGGTTCAGTCATTAGTTCCATATGATTATTATTACTCTGTTTGGATTGGACTGTACAGAACCAGATCTTGGTCAGACCAGAGCAACTCTTCATTCAGTAACTGGAGGACAGGACAGCCAGATAGTCCTGGATCCTGCACTGTAGCCTCATTTAGTAACTCTGGAAAATGGACTGATGAATTCTGCTTTTCTAGATTTCCTTTCATCTGCTACAATGGTATGTATATATCTCTCATCAGACTGTAATCAATTAAATTGCATTAATTACAATGATACAAGTCTTATCTTATCCTTAGCTTTAGCAGTGAAAAGATGTCATGTAAATAAACTAAAATGTCCTTTTTTTGGCCAGCAGCCATATCACCATATAGCCCAAAGCCCTATTTAGACAGAATTAGTTTTACAAGTGTAGATGGAGTAATGTAATTATACCACAGGACGTCTGTAATAATAATGATCAATTCGCACAGGATAAAAAGCCTGCCCCCATTCAGAAGACGTCCTTTACATGAGCTTCGGATACTCAGTCAATAACAAAACACGAATCTCACTCTCAAATCAGAAATATCAGAAATGACAATAGCCTAGCGGAGTGCAGCCTTACAGAGAGACTCGGGAAGAGGTTGCAACATTTAGACACCCCTGGATGTTTCTGAATGGTTAGTGGATACAATTATGTAGTTGTTGTGGAGTTACATTGATTCATCTCATCGACTTGCATTTACCGTCATGTTTAACTTTTACAGAAGTTGACAGAGTTCCCTGAGGTCTTTATAAGACAGCTGTGAATTTTTTTGGTGAAATAGTGTTTTGTGCTCGTCTGTGCAGCAAAGCAGAACTGTTTGCATGCTTTGCTCAAACTTTTGGCATTGCGTTAGAACTGGTTAAACTGCTGTCGTAGGTGTTCAGCGGCGCCGTGGGTGGAAACGTGCAGATTAAGGGGCCGTAATAAAATTCCCTTCTTACGTCAGAAGGGGAGTGAAATCTGATCTGTTTATTTTTTTAAATGCTTGCAGAGAAATGCTTACCAAAACAAAGTTACTGGGTTGTCACTTTTCACATTTTCTGGGTTGGTGGATGCACCGGGGACCCGATTATAGCTTAAACACGGAAAAAGCAGCCCGTTCTCATCCCAAGGCGTCATAATACTGACGCTGTTGACATTTCGTCTGCATCAAACGCACACGGCACCCTTTATCGTCAATATGAGACGCAGATAGATATGAGCCAGAAGGCGCCTCCTAGCGGTCTAACCCTAAACCTACCCCAGACCTAAACCTACCCATATCCTGTGCGTGTCATATTGACGCTAAAAGGTGCCATGTGCGTTCGATGTAGACGAAATGTCACAAGGGTCAGTATGTGACGTCCAAGGATGAGAATGCGTTGCAGCAAGACAGATTTAAACTAATCCCGTCCGAATAGGGCTCAAGACTGGTTGCCCACTGAAGCTAATCAGGGTTGAGCCTGGTCAGTACCTGGATGAGAGACCTCCTGGGAAAACTAGGTTTCGGCTGGAGGAGATGTTAGTGAGGCCAGCAGGGGGCGCTCACCCTGTGTTCTGTGTGGGTCTGATGGGGACACTATACTGTCACAGAGCACCGTCCTTCAGATGAGACATTAAACCGAGGTCCTGACTCTCTGTGGTCATTAAAAATCCCAGGACGTCCTTCGTAAAATGAGTAGGGGTGTAACCCCGGTGTCCTGGCCAAATTTGCCCTCTGTGTCCATCATGGTCTCTTAATCATCCCCATATATATATAGGTCTCCTCTCCACCAATAAGCTGGTGTGTGGTGGGCGTTCTGGTGCAACATGGCTGCCGTCGCTTCATCCAGGTGATGCTGCACATTGGAGGTGTTTGAGGAGATTCCCCCTTGTATGTGTAAAGCGCTTCAAGCACCCAGAAAAGCGCTATATAAATGTAACAAATTAAATGTAATGAATTATTCCTTTTAAAACTACAATTTTACACTTTCTCCACAGTGTCATCTTTGACATCATCCCACCAGTATCACTTTGTGTCTGAGAATAAGACCTGGACTGAAGCTCAGAGATACTGCAGACAGAATTACACTGATCTGGCCACCATTGATAACATGGAGGAAATGAACAGGCTGATTAACACAGTTAATGGGAGTTACAATGGTTCAGCCTGGATTGGACTGTTTGATGATGTACTAGGGAACAGCTGGAGATGGTCACTGGAAGACAATGATTTATATCAGGAAGGAGAGAGAGATTTCAGGAACTGGTATCATGAACCAAACAACCGCAGGGGGAAAGAACTGTGTGTTTACATGGATTATAATGGCAAATGGTTTGATCAGTCATGTGACTATTCTAACACATTTGTTTGCTATGATGGTAAGGACTTTTAATTCGTTAGATGTGTTTAACATTTTCTGTGAGAATTTCTGTGCAAATATATTTGTCATATTTTATACCTCAGGTAGAGCGAATAACACACAGAATTACATCAAAATCAATGACAGGAAAACCTGGTCAGAGGCTCGTAGATACTGCAGAGAACATTACACAGATCTCGCCAATGTGAGAAATCAGACTGAGAACCAGAGGATCCTTGAGAGAACATCTGGAGGAGTCTGGATTGGCCTGTACAGAAACAGAACTTGGTCTGACCATCAGATTACCAATTATGAAAACTGGAAACCAGGAATTCCTTATTCAGCAGAGCAACCAGATAATGGTGTAAGTGATTATGAGCAGGCAGGTTCTCAGCACTGTACTGCTTTATCACTCAAGGATTCTGGCCGATGGACCGATGAGAACTGCTTTTCCAGCATCCCTTTCTTCTGCTACAACAGTGAGTTCATTTAGATATTTGTTTTTTAATGAATCCAATCAACTGCATTTGAAGAAGCCTATAGAGGGATTTATTTCATGATACATTTAGTGAACATGGAAAA
Source organism: Vimba vimba (assembly GCA_022828995.1). NCBI lineage: Eukaryota > Metazoa > Chordata > Actinopteri > Cypriniformes > Leuciscidae > Vimba > Vimba vimba. The sequence goes on from CM040840.1 coordinate 6,347,291, forward strand.
GTTATGAATGTGTTGAATGTCAACTATGAAGCAAGACAGAATATATATTAAAGTATACAAGAGGTTTCTTGAAAAAAAAAAAAAAAAAAACTAATAAACTTGATTCCCAACAACATTTTGAACATTTGATGGTTTGTTTGTGCTGGTTTTAAGATAATAGTTAGATTTATTTTTTCTTTTTTTGTATTTTCTAAAATGACTTAAAGGAAACTGCACACAATCTTCATGCACCCACCAGTATCACTTTGTGTCTGAGAGTAAGACCTGGACTGAAGCTCAGAGATACTGCAGACAGAATTACACTGATCTGGCCACCATTGATAACATGGAGGAAATGAACAGGCTGATTAACACAGTTAATGGGAGTTACAATGGTTCAGCCTGGATTGGACTGTATGATGATGTGAACAGCTGGAGATGGTCACTGGATAATGCAGTGTTAGAGGGAGGTTTTAAAGGCTGGTATGTCCGGCAACCAGTGAACTGGGGTGGACAGAGCCTGTGTGTGTTAATGTTGGCATTCTATGGTTTATTTCAAGATGTTCCATGCTCCAGCTTGTATCACTTTGTCTGCTATGATGGTAAGATGGTGGTCTTACACAGCATTATATATAATTTTTTTAAATAAAAGTAAAATGCCAATTATTCATATTTATATATATATATATATATGTATAAATACTTACAGGAAGACAGAATGTCACTACACAATATGTGTATGTTAACCAATTCAAAACCTGGACTGAAGCTCAAAGTTACTGCAGAGAAAATCACTCAGACCTCGTGAGCATCAGGAATGAGATGGAAATCCATAAGATCCAGTATTTGCTCAAGAATTACTCTTTTTACGCTGTTTGGATTGGACTGTATAGAACCAGATCTTGGTCAGATCAGAGCAACTCTTCATTCAGTAACTGGATGACAGGTCAGCCATATCATGAAGGATCCTGCACTATAGTCTCATTTAGAGACACTGGGAAATGGACAAATGAAAACTGCATTACTGCATTACCTTTCATTTGCTACAGTGGTGAGTAGATGTCAATCTGAACGGCCAATATTGTCTAATAAATAATGCTAAAATTTGACACTTTCTCCACAGTGTCATCTTTGACATCATCCCACCAGTATCACTTTGTGTCTGAGAATAAGACCTGGACTGAAGCTCAGAGATACTGCAGACAGAATTACACTGATCTGGCCACCATTGATAACGTGGAGGAAATGAACAGGCTGATTAACACAGTTAATGGGAGTTACAATGGTTCAGCCTGGATTGGACTGTATGATGATGTGAAAAACTGGACATGGTCACTGGAAGACAATGATTTCTATCAGGAAGGACAGAAAGATTTCAGGAACTGGTATCATGAACCAAACAACTTTGGTGGAAAAGAAATGTGTGTTTACATGTATATGTTTGATGGAACCTGGTTTGATTCATCATGTGACAATAATTATACATTTGTTTGCTATGATGGTAAGACATTTCATTTAAATTCTAAAACTTGTTTTGATCAGCCCCTCAAGGCTTCAGCATGCTTCCTCTGAATGTGGGAGAGACAAATCTTGAACAATGTAAGGCACAACCAGCAAATAAGTGTCAGGAAAAATGTGAGGCACTGTATTTAGTCGAGTCACATCCTTGAAATTCTTAAGATTGTTTGTGAAATTTGACTTTCTTCACCTCACCGTAAAAACAACAATTCATACTGTCAGTACAAGAACTTCCTGTAAGTTCTCTGAGGATGCATGCAGAAACCTGATGCTGAACTGGATCTGATATCTGTCACATATAGTCCAAACTCATTTTCAATTTGATGTCATAATATCAGCCCTGAAGACTAATTCAGAATGGACTCCTTCAGAAATGTTAAATGGGTTTCAGAATAGCAATTTTCAGTTTGAGTAAAATAAGGTCTTTTACATTATTCTGAAGAGACCTTCCCCTCAAATGTGAAATGTAAGTTGTTAGCATGTTTCTGCTTGAGGACTAAATGACTGTCTGATTCGTCAAGCTTGAATACTCAATTGTAGTCCCTAATATAGTAACGTGTTAACATTTACTTTATGGCAAACAGTGGTTTCAAAATTCATGTTTGACTGTATCAGTTTTTGTAGAGCAAAACTAAAAAAGTTATGTTAACAGACCTTATTTTACTCAAAAATTGAATTCTGTTACTCAAAAATGCATAAGAGAGATTGCTTCCATAATAACCCATGTCTCGAAAATGCAGAAAACTAATTATTATATGGTAAATGGTAAATGGACTGCATTTATATAGCGCTTTCACAGACCCAATGGCCGCCAAAGCGCTTTACAATATTGCCTCACATTCACCCATTCACTCACTCATTCATACACCGACGGCGGTGTCAGCCATGCAAGGCGATCCAGCTCGTCTTATTATTATTTAGAATTTTTAGAACTTAGGTTAAACATAGACTAAGAGGAACACAAATATTCCTCTAGTTGTGTACATGTTCTTGTCCAGCTCCTGGTATTGAATCTGGTATCGACTGAAAATGGACATAAATCTAATGAAAGTTTTATGTTAGGTAGAGAAAACACCTCTCAGAAGTATATCTGGGTATCTGAGGGAAGAACCTGGACTGGAGCTCAGAGCTACTGCAGAGAGAAATACACAGACCTGGCCAGTGTGAGAAATGAGACAGAGCGTCAACAAATACTGAATGGTACATATAATATAATTGCATGGATTGGTCTGCACAGAAACAGACTGTGGTCAGATCAGAGCAACTCTTCTTTCACATATTGGAGACAAATGATCATGAGTGAAATTACACAGCCAGATAATGGTTTTAACACACCATGGGCTGGTCCTCAACACTGCACAGCTGTGTCTTTACAACAGTTTGGCCAGTGGACAGATGAACGATGCTTGGACAGTTTGCCTTTTTTCTGCTACAATGGTGAGCAATACCTTCTATTACAATGATTCAAAGATACGATTACAAGGAGAAACAAGCAACAACACTAATTCAACAACAGGTTCATCAAATAAGGAATGGATTGTTTTATCAGACGACTAGCATTTTTTTTTTTTTTACAGTTTATAAAATAGTTTGAAGGGATTTTTGGTTTGACATAGATTGTCAGTTCCACATACATTTATTTTATAATTATGCAGCACTGATTTTTTCACATTTGCACAGGTGATACGGTGGGGTTGAGAGTGAAATTCACAAGTCTGGAAAGTTTGTCGAAGTCTCAGATTGAAGACTTGGTGATTATACAAGTAAGTACCTCTATGTTAATACTCAAAAATACTCATACTTCTAAATACATACTCAATTATATTTACATATATTTCATTTTTATTTAAATTTATTTGCATTTTATTTCATGACCTTGCCATTTTGAAGGTACACTATGTAACTTTGACCCTCTAACAGTTAAAAAACAAAACTTTTTTTCAAAAATTCCAAACAGAATTTTTTGGTTGTGCTTCGGTTCTGCATGACTATGCTGTCACGTTCTCTTTTTGCTAGCAGACAGTTTGGCGTTTTCTTTTTAAAACGAGTGATTCCCTGGAGATTCGAGATTTAGCGTGCTCCATGTCTCTCACTCGTCATGACACCTAACCTATGTCACTCCCACACCATACACGTATTGAACTAGCCGGAGCAACTTTTCTGTATTTACAGATATAGGACGAGGCGAGTGACGCATGTACGCAATTACTCGCAAAAAACATCTTATAATAGGCTTACCATGGTAAATCAGGGTAATACAAAAACATGTTTTGGAAGAAGTATTGATGTGTTGACTTATTATTTAAATCTGGATTCCTTAAATCTGCCCTGCAGAGATTAGCTACAAACCTAATCAAACACGCTAATCAAGTTCTACAGAGTTCTACTTCCACTACTACTGTACTTTCAGGACCAGATTTGAGGAACCTTGATTTAAATTTAAGTTTTGAACAAAAACGTTACAAAGTGTACCTTTAAAAAAAAGAAGAAGAAAAAAAAAAGAAAAAAAGAAAACAACAAGAATATTTTGAAAATTAATGCAAAACAAATTACATTTCAGCTCCAGGAGGAATTTATAAGGCAGGGACTTCCCAGCAACTTCACTATGCATTTGAGAAACTATCGTAAAACCAGTCCATGAGAGAATAGGACAGCATTCCTGTACACAAAGAAAATGGTTTTAGGTTTCAGTTATTTAAGTTTGATGAACTTCCTCTAATGTTTGCAGTGCAAAAAGGTTTGCAGTACTGAATTATCCAATTTCTGTAATTTTTTGGAATAGAAGACAGATCTTAATTGTAAACAATGGTGTAATTTTCTTTTTCTTTTTGGTGTTTTGTTGTTGTTGTCGTCGTTGCTTTCCTCCCCTAAACTGCTATAATGAGCTTTAATTTTTGTAATCATTGATCATGATTTTTTGAATATACTATAATAAACAAACTTTAAAATAATTCCTCTAGTCATTTATAAGCATTAAAGTCTGCAGCACACTGTAGGCAAATCTTCTGTATATTCATTGTGAGCACACTATTCAATTCAATTCAGTTTATTTATAAAGCCATACATGTATTTATTTATCCATCAGCCATATCACCCTTTAGCTCAAGACTGGTTGCCCACTGAAGCTAATCAGGGTTGAGCCTGGGCCGGGTTTCCCGATAACGATGTATCTTAGCTCTTAAGAGCGCTTTCTACGTGCAAAGTTACGAACGCTCGCAGCAATTCCACGAGCGTTTCCCAAAAATGCACTTAACATGAACGCGCGAAAACGCGCTCTACGTGCTACTTAAGAGTTGCTGTCCATCCGTGAAGTGCTGAAACATAACCTTATATGGAATCGTATTCTGAACGTTTAACCTAATAATTGTCATCTGTTGTGGATTAGCAATCAAGACAAGCATATAAAGCACCTACAGGCGGAGGCACTGACTAAATGGCTGGAAAAAAAAACAAACAAAAAAAACACACGAAAAGATACCTTTCAAAAAGATGAAATTAATGTCCTTTTAGAGGAGATAGAGCGAAACAAAGATGTAATTTTTAACAGATTTAAAGGATTTCTTTTATTTATTTTTTTGTTCATTCATTTAATTTTGATTCAAATTATTAGATTAAATTATTTCTATTTTTTTTTCTGACCTTTTTAATTATTTAATTTATACATTAATTTAACCAACAACAAAAAAGAGTAATAAAGTGTACAATAAAGTACAATCAAAACCTTATAATCACATTGCATTTGAATAAAGCTAAAGGTGTAATCTGCCGGTTGTCCTGCAGGTGTCCTCATAAATCTGTCTTCTTACGATGCACTTGGGGATGTACGATTACTCCAGAGCACTCGTAGATCTACGAAGATTTTCAAGTGCTACTTAAGCTACGATGCTTTTGGGAAACAGACCGTAATATTAAGATCAGTCGTACGATCGTTTTTACGATCAACTTAGGCTTACGATGCTTTTGGGAAACGCAGCCCTGGTCAGTACCTGGATGAGAGACCTCCTGGGAAAACTAGGTTGCTGCTGGAGGAGATGTTAGTGAGGCCAGCAGGGGGCGCTCACTCTGTGGTCTGTGTGGGTCCTAACGCCCCAGTAAAATGATGGGGACACTATACTGTCAAAGAGCGCCGTCCTTCAGATGAGACATTGAACCGAGGTCCTGACTCTGTGTGGTCACAAAAAATCCAAGGACGTCTTTCAAAAGAGTATATATATATATATATATATATATATATATATATATATATATATATATATATGCTATATATATATATATATATATATATATATATATATATATATATATATATATATATATATAAATGCAATTAATTATCATTATTATTATTATTATTATTAATAAAGCACATTTAACCTTGGATGGCCAAAGTGCTGGACATAAAATAGAGTTCCAGATTTTAACATAACATTTTAATGTTCATGGTTTTCTGACGCTGGGAACGGTCACATGAGGAATGCAGGTAACCAGATTAAATATTATTTTTATTTATTTATTATTGTTTAATTTTATTTGCTTTTATTTTAATATAAATAAAAGTGAGTATAGAGTATTTGCTTGGCCTAATTATCGGCAAAATAATGATTTGATTTTACGCTACAAGTTACAATGCTAATATTCATGTCTAAAATTCTTCACTTTCAAACGTTCAGATGTTCTAGTTTATTCTTTGGCGAATTCTGATGAACTCTGCAAACTTCTTTCCACAGAAATGTAGGAATAAATTGTGCGAAATGCGAAATAAAGGAAACACATAGTGCATTTTGCGTTCCCTAAATACTTGTTAAACTCACTGCGCTTGCAGAGACGCTGAAAACACCTGAACGCGTGTAACGTACTCGGTTACTAACGTAACCTCGGTTCTCTCTAGAAGAGGGAACGAGTACTGCGTTCGTAGAACGCTGCGGGAAAAGTCTCTTTTCACGAAATACTGAAGCAAAATTATCCTTAATTTTCATATTTGTAAAACGCATTGCGGCAGTGCACAGCCATGGCGAGACGGCTCGCTCACTCATTGGCTGTTCTGCGGCAACTGCATGAGCCTATCGAGCGAGGGCTGATGCAACATCAGACCAATGAGAGTGCTTCGCGCGCTCCTCGTCACATCCCGCCGAAACGGGTGTGGCCATCCCCTATAAAAGGAGCTCGAGTAGGCTGATTCAACTGGTTTTCATCGCCGAAGCGAACCAGAGCGAACCGCGCGCACGGCAGGGAACGCAGTACTCGTTCCCTCTTCTAGAGAGAACCGAGGTTACGTTAGTAACCGAGTACGTTCTCTTACGAGAGTTCTCTCGTACTGCGTTCGTAGAACGCTGCGGGAACCACTTGTAAGACGCCGTGCGTGCTGGGATGAGAAAACACCGACCACTGGAAGCTAGTCCAGGTATACAGTGCATAATCGCCCGGTAGACTCGGAGAGTCTGGAGGGGGGGGGGGGGACAACCACCCTCAGATAGCTGCGTCCTAAGACGCGATATAACATCACATAGGCAGGGGGAGGCCTGGCTAATGTGGGAAATGTGGGTCTTACGCAAGTTTGCCCAGATATATGCGCCCCTAGGCGCGAAACAGCACCACATAGGCAGGGGAAACCTGGCTGATGTGGGAAATGTGGGACTTACACACTTTCGCCCAAATAGGTGCGTTCTAGACGCGATATAACATCACATAGGCAGGGGGAGGCCTGGCTAATGTGGGAAATGTGGGTCTTACGCAAGTTTGCCCAGATATATGCGCCCCTAGGCGCGAAACAGCACCACATAGGCAGGGGAAACCTGGCTGATGTGGGAAATGTGGGACTTACACACTTTCGCCCAAATAGGTGCGTTCTAGACGCGATATAACATCACATAGGCAGGAGGGAGCCTGGCTAATGTGGGAAAAACATGGGTCTTACACAATTCTGCCCAGAAAACTTCGGCGGCGCTGTGCGCCTGCGATATCAGTGCCGTGTTTAGACAGCTGACTCGAATACACCGAAATACTTGGCTTGCAAGTGCGGTGAAGTCTTCGGTGGCGTTGTGCGCCTGCGAAATCAGTGTCCTGGTTAGACAGCTGATTCGGCTAAACCAAAAACAACCTGGCCTGCAAGGCGGGAACTTCTAGGTTGTAGAACCTTATGAATGTAGACGGCGAGGCCCAGCCCGCCGCCGTACATATTTCCTGTAAGGAAATCCCGCTAGACCAGGCCCACGATGAGGCAACGCCTCTCGTGGAATGCGCTCTAATGCCCAACGGGCACTGAAGGCCCTTGGTAGTATAAGCCATTGTTATGGCGTCAACCACCCACCTGGACAGGCTCTGTTTCGAAACAGCCGTTCCCTTGGAACGTCCACTGAACGAGACAAAGAGCTGCTCCGTCTGTCTGAAGGCAGCGGAGCGGGACACATAAGCTCTTAAAGCCCTAACGGGGCAAAGACAGCTCGAGTCCCCTTCCTCGTTTGATCCCGGCAGGGCAGACAGGGAAATAACCTGAGCCCTAAACGGAGTGTTGAGGGATTTCGGCACGTAGCCGTGCCTAGGTTTGAGTATGACTTTGGAGTCATTGGGCCCAAACTCCAAGCACGTTGGACTCACAGAGAGCGCGTGCAGATCGCCTATGCGCTTCACCGAAGCGAGGGCCATCAAAAACACCGTTTTGAAAGACAGATGTTTGAGGCTGACAGATTGGATAGGCTCAAAGGGGGGACCTTTCATGGCTGCCAAGACCGTAGAAAGGTCCCACACCGGGACTGAGGGAGGTCTGGGGGGATTCAGCCTCCTAGCTCCCCTGAGGAAGCGGATGACTAAATCGTTCCTTCCCAGTGACTGGCCTGGCGTTGCTGTCGAGCACGCTGCGATAGCCGCCACATAGACTTTGAGCGTGGAAGGGGATCTGCCCTTGTCCAACAGCTCTTGTAGGAAGGAGAGAACCTCCGTCACCTCACAATCGAGGGGTGACAGGCCCCGAGTTGTACACCAGCTGGAGAAAACCGACCACTTCGAGGCATAAAGCCGCCTGGTGGAAGGCGCTCTAGCCTGAGTGATGGTGTTCAGCACTCCATCCGTGAGACTAACGGGTAACCGTTGAGCGTCCACGCATGAAGGGACCACAGCTCTGGGTGTGGGTGCCAAATCGAGCCCCTGGCCTGCGAGAGGAGATCTCTCCTCAATGGCACTGGCCATGGAGCGGAGTCTGCTAACTGCATCAGGACTGGAAACCAGGCTTGGTTGTCCCAGAACGGTGCTATAAGCAGTACTGGGCATTTCACTTCCCTGACTCGCTCCAGCACCTGAGGTAGGAGGGAGACTGGGGGAAACGCGTATAGCGGGCAGTGCGGCCACTTGTGGGACAGTGCGCTGTCGTTCTTCGAAAAGAACACGGGGCAATGAGCGTTTTCTGGGGACGCGAATAGGTCCACCTCCGCCCTGCCGAATCTCTGCCACAACAGCCGGACTGTGTGTGGGTGTAGAGACCATTCGCCCGTGGGAACGTTGTTCCTGGACAGCCTGTCTGGACCCAGGTTGAGTGTCCCGGGCACATGCACCGCTCTGAGCGAGCGCAGGTTGCGCTGAGCCCATATTAGGAGGCGCTCGGCCAGCCTGAAAAGGGAACTGGATCCGAGACCGCCCTGGCGATTTATGTAGGACACCACGGCCGTGTTGTCCGAGCGGACTACGACGTGTTGGTCCTTGATGTGGGGACAAAAGCGCGTCAGCGCGTTGTGAACTGCTAGCATTTCCAGGCAGTTGATATGATGGAGCTTTTCTCGTTCTGACCAAAGGCCAAAGAACGGCCTGCCCTCGAGCAGCGCTCCCCATCCCGAGGTGGATGCGTCCGTAGACACCACTTTCACTCTCGAGGAAGTCCCCAGGCTTACACCTGAACGGTACCAATCGCCCGCCGCCCATGGTCTCAGGGCTGCTGCGCAGTCTTGATCGACTTTGAGGCGCAATCGGCTGAGTGCCCACGCTCCGCGTGGCACTCGCGCTTTCAACCAGAACTGCAGAGGGCGCATGCGAAGCAGGCCCAGCTGGAGAACTGATGATGCTGAGGCCATGAGGCCCAGCATCCTCCGAAACCGTTTGAGCGGGATAATCGCACCGCAGCGGAAGGACCTCGCTGCGTGCTGTATGCGCAGCGCGCGCTGTTGTGACAGCTGCGCCGTCATAGAACGAGAGTCCAGAACGATGCCCAGAAACGATATAGTTTGGCTGGGGTTCAGGGAGCTCTTCGTCCAATTGATCGTGATACCAAGATTCTCGAGGTGATCGAGTAACATGGTTCTGTGCTCCACGAGCTGAGATCGTGATTGAGCTATGATCAGCCAGTCGTCCAAATAGTTCAGCACTCGCATGCCCCTGAGTCTGAGGGGAGCGAGCGCTGCGTCCATGCACTTCGTAAATGTACGGGGTGCCAGGGACAAGCCGAATGGCAGGACTGTATACTGGTATGCCCGACCCTCGAAGGCGAATCTCAAGAATCGCCTGTGGCGTGACGCTATCTGTATTTGGAAATACGCGTCCTTTAGATCTATCGACATAAACCAGTCTTCTCTGCGAATGTGCGCGAGGATTTTGCTGGTCGTGAGCATTTTGAAACTGCGTTTCACTAAAGCTCTGTTTAGTCGTCTTAGATCTAGTATGGGTCTGATACCACCGTCCTTTTTGGGGACTAGGAAGTATCTGCTGTATAGCCCCCCTTCGCTTTGAGCTTGGGATACATGTTGTATCGCCCCTTTGCTCAACAGTTTTGATATTTCGGCGCGAAGTAGGTGTGCTACTTCTAAATTCACCGTAGTTTCGACGCGCGCTGTGAAGCGTGGAGGGCGTCGACAAAACTGTAGCGAGAAGCCTCTCTTTATAATGTCTAGCACCCAGTCCGAAACCCCTGGAAGCGCGGCCCATGCGTCTGCATGGCCGGCTAGGGGTTGGATGCGAAGCGCGCTCTGTTCGCTGTGCGACGGCGGCGCTTCGGGGGGCGCTAGCATAGGCGTTACGCCTGAGACATTTGAGGCGGGGAGCGCGCGTAATACAGCGGGCAAAACGCTCATCCTCGACCGCGCTACAGTGTTTATCTGAGCGAGGGAGGTCTGAGGAGGTCTCATGGGACTCATGCAGCCTACAAGTGAACGTGGGCGGGGACCGGGCACGTTTACTGCTTTGGCCGCGCTGCCTGCTTGAACAGAGCGGGCGCGCACAGGTCCCGTTTTTACAGGGAGCCTGTGGCTTGCCAGACATAGCGTTTGTGGGCACTGGGAAGTGGGCACTTTGACTATGTTTGGGGCGCGATCGAACTGCGTCGATCTTATGAGTACGGGCCCTGTGTGCAGGGCTGTGCTTGTGTGTAGGGATGGGCACAGAGAAGTGGGCATCAACACTACATTTATAGCACCATCGGCCTTGGCCGGGACACCAGAAAATACACTCTTTTCGGGATTTATCTGGGTAGCCGTAAAAACGGCTTTTGTGTGCAGGCAAGCGGGCAGCTGTGCGGGCTTGTGCTCTGCTGAGAACGCTGAAGCAGTCGCAATTCCTGGGACTGAGACAGCGGTGCGCTTTGGTGAGGGCCCGGTCGCAACGGGGCTTACACACCTGCGCTTTCCTAGGCGTGCTAGGATTTCTTTGGGGCTTCCGGCTTCAACACAACCCTTGGTCGCGGCCCGCGGTGAGTGGGGCGGCGGCTAGTAGAGCGAGAGCGAGGGCGTGAGCTGCGCTGCTGTCGCTGTGAGGGGGCGGCCGAAGGCGGGGGCTGAGGCTGTGAGCTCCGAGGGGCCCGTTTCTCACGGCCCGCTGCAGAACTGGGGCGCTTCGGCAGGAAGTGCTTGAACGCCTGTGACGCTTTCTGGGCTTCGGAAAATCTCTCCACGAGCTCGGAGAGAGAAGATCCAAAGAGGCCAGCGGAGGATAGCGGGGCGTCGAGGAACGCGTTGCGCTCTGCATCAGCCATCTCCGTGAGCGTCAGCCACAAATGCCTCTCGGCTACGGTAGCGGAAGCCATACAGCGTCCCATGGCTTGTGCTGCAGCCTTGGTAGCGCGGAGGGAAAGATCCGACGCGCTTCTCAGGTCCGCGATGCAGATAGCTTCAGGTCCTATCTCGTCCAGTTTGCGGAGGAGATCGCCTTGAAAAACCTGAAGCGTGGCCATGGTGTGCAGAGCCGATGCCGCCTGCCCAGCGGCGGAGAAGATCCTGCCGCCTGTTCCACCGGCGGCAGAGTGAGGTAGCCTCGGTCCTGAGCATTATCCAGGGAGGAAAATGCTGGGGATACAGACGAACGAGTTCGTGCAGAAAAGGGAGCGTTCCAGGCCTTCGCCACTTCTTCATGAAGCTCAGGAAGAAACGGAGCGGGCTTAGACACAGGAGAAGTGCGCTCACCAGGGAGGAAGCTACCATCAAGCCGGGTGCGCGAGGGGAGTTCCGGTGCAGACCACTCGAGGCCGAGGCTCGCCGCGGCCAACGCGAGTACTCGCATGAGCTCCCTCTCGATGCTAGCTCTAGCCGACGGCTTTCGGGCAGGAGGCGTGAGATCCGCAGAGCTCGCCCAGTCCTCACTGCCTGAAGCTAGCAGAGAGCAGGAATCCTTTTCGACCGACTCGACTTCAGAAACAACTTCCTCAGATGAAGCGGCGGCAGACTGCGGGCGCTGAGCATCAGGAAGTGCTTCGGGGGAAGCCGGCGAAGCTGGCGGGCGAGCCGGCGAGCTTAGTCGGGAAGAGGTGGGTTCCGGGGCCCGCTGCGAGCGGCGCTTCTTACGGCGCGGCACCGCGGCGGGGGGCGCAGGCTCGGAGAACTGCGCCAGGCGAGTCCGCAGAGTCGCCATGGGCAAAAGCTCGCAGTGAGGGCAGCCGCCGTCAGCGAGCGCGAGCGCTGCGTGATCTTCGCCCAGACAGGAGACGCAAATAACGTGGCGGTCTCCCTCGGTGAGCGGGGCTCGGCACGAGCCACAGGATGGCATCTTGAAAAAGACGCGGCTCTTTTAGGGGTGAGTGTTCGGGGAACACTGCACACACACACACAGAACAGAGCAGATAAAGGATATGAAGCGCCGGAAAGCGCAGCAGGTACGGCAGTAGAAGGCGGCGAAGGCCAGCGGCTTCAAGGGCTCGTCCCGCTGAAAAGCTTGCCTTGACGACGCTTGCTTCTCCGTGATCCAGCGATGCGTGAGCTTCGCTGAAGAGATGAAAATCAGTTGAATCAGCCTACTCGAGCTCCTTTTATAGGGGATGGCCACACCCGTTTCGGCGGGATGTGACGAGGAGCGCGCGAAGCACTCTCATTGGTCTGATGTTGCATCAGCCCTCGCTCGATAGGCTCATGCAGTTGCCGCAGAACAGCCAATGAGTGAGCGAGCCGTCTCGCCATGGCTGTGCACTGCCGCAATGCGTTTTACAAATATGAAAATTAAGGATAATTTTGCTTCAGTATTTCGTGAAAAGAGACTTTTCCCGCAGCGTTCTACGAACGCAGTACGAGAGAACTCTCGTAAGAGAACTCAGTGTTGCTCTTCACTCTGAAACACAACAGACTTTTAAATCACAGATAGCCTGTCAGAATTTGATTTTTATTATGATTAATTCTGCAGCCACATTTATTTTCATTTTACATTCCGTTTAATTTTTAGCTTTTCATCGACTCACAAACTACTATAGGTTAGCCTACTATAGCCTACTATACCATAATCTTAATAGAATGGGTTTTAATATATAGGCCTACTGTATAGTATAAAATACTTCTTTATATCATTCATCATTTGTAGGTAGCTTTGTATGAATCTGTTAGATGAATTACAAGTACAACAACATGTCAAGTCAAGTCACCTTTATTTATATAGGCCTAGTGCTTTAAAAAAAAAGTCACATTTGAGCTGTTTGAAGGTCTCCAGAGACCCCAGGCAACAAAATGTAATTTTATAACAAAATATATATATATAAAAAATGTAATTTTAATCCATTTATTTATGTTTTTACTCCACATTTGTTCAGTTTTGGGAGGATTTATTATATATTTTTTTTATTAATAAATTTAAAAACAGCTTTTTATGTAAAATTCACTTTATGAAGACCCACATTTCTAACTTTTTTTTCATGGGGATATCATGAATAATTTATTATGGTTTAGTGTCATTTTTTTGCCCCACTTTAATAAATAAATAAATAAATAAATAAATAAATAAATAAATAAACAGTTTTAAAAGTAAAAAATGATTACTTTTACCAGTAGATGGCTGCAGAGCTCCACTATTTGTTTTGTTTGTCACTATAACTGTATGCACTTTCTGTGAAGCTGCTTTGAAACAATATGTATTGTGAAAAGCGCTGTACAAATAATTTTGAATTGAATTGAATTAAATAACTGACATCTTTTCACAAGTTTTTCCAGTTGTATTCATATCTACATATTATTAAACCACAATTATAACAATAAAAAATACTTTTTGTTAAAGATTAGCATTTTTTGTACTAAAAAAAATAATAATGTTACATTATGATTAGAATCAAATCAATTCTTTTCTAAGCGTAGTCAGACGGACCCCATTTGGAAAATGGACAAAAAAATTCTTCAAAATCAGTAACAACACAGAGCACACATAGACATAAATGAAGTGACACAGTTTAAATTTGTAGAATTATAAAAACAGATGTTTGAAATAAATGATAAACTCCAAGACTCCAACATTTCTCTTTGTAACATCTTGTTCAGGTTTGATTCTAATCATAATGTTATATTGAAAAACTGTTTTTTGTCTTTTGTTTTTTTCACAACTGTTTTTCCAGTAGAAAAAGAGCTAAACTTGGCCAAAAAGTAACTTTTATTGTTATAATTGTAATTTTATAATATGTAGATATTAATCTGACTGGAAAAACGTTTAGTCAAATAGCACATAGCATATAGTGGAGCTCTGCAGCCATCTACTGGTTAAAGTGATCATTATTTTACGTTTAAAACTGTATTTCCATTCAAATGATGGGCAAAACTCTTACATTAAACCATGTCAAATGATCCATGGGGGATAATGACCCCATGAATGAAATTTAGAAATTTGGGTCTTTTTAAAAGTGAATTTGACATAAAACGCTGTTTTTTATATAAAAAACTATTTACATTTTATATATATATATATATATATATATATATATATATATATATATATATATATATATATATATAAACTTAAAATATAATAAATCCTCCAAAAACTGCACTAATGTGGAGTAAACAAAATGATGGAAAATGACAAATGAGGTATCGTCTGAATTGGCATAAACCAAGAAACTTAATGACACCAAGAAAACAAATTTTTGACAATGTTTTCAAAAGTTATAAGCCTTTTTGCAAAAATCCTTATGTCTCTGGAACACTACAGTATGTGATGGTGTGTTCAAACTTCTCATGCTGTTGATGATCCCTGTGTCATTTTGTGTCGATATGTCAAGATTATGATTTTCTGACAAACATTTTAAAAGTTATTAGCAAAAAAAAAAGAAAAAGAAAAAAAAATCATATCTCAGGACCTGTAGGTGGCGCTGTTCCCAGCTTTCACACCTCAGATCATGGTGTTGATGAAGCGTACTGAGTTTTGTTTCGCATAGCTCAATATTTGGCCGACATATAGCATCTAATCTAATTTCAAGTCGACATTGTTAGTTTCACATCATCAACTGTTGAACAAAAGGAAATATTAAAATTCTGTTTAGTCTTTTCTGTGCGGCTTGGTCCAGAGATCATCTAATCCAATGTTGGTAATAACTGGGCAAAAGAAAAACTTAAAATTACAATAGGTGTTTGGCTCCTAATAAACATTCTTTAATATTATTTTTATTTTAAATAAAAAATAAAATATTTTTTTGCAATGCATTATAGGATGGGTTTTAAAAGGAGGTCAATAGTTTACATGTGGATTTCCTTGGCTGTCATTTTCCGATTATGTGACTGTCTTAATATTTACAATGCTTTGCAAAGTAGGGGTGGAACACATACAGCAATGAAAAGGATTTTTATTTTTATCTATGCAATTGCCTACATCAAACTATGCGACTTACACACATAAATGTATTGTGATCATTAGCGTTTGTGGTTGCGCAATAAAGACTCTGGATATATGCGGTACAAAGAAATCTCCTCACACAATAGGCCAATGTCTGGGTATCTGAGAGAAAAACCTGGGCTGTGTTTCCCAAAGCATTGTGAGATGAGTTGATCGTAGAGGACATTGGTGGCAAATGGTCTTCACGATCAACTTCACAATGCTTTTGGGAAACACAGCCCTGGACTGGAGCTCAGAGCCACTGCAGAGAGAATTACACAGAGCTGGCCAGTGAAATGAGACAACAGATACTCACTGTCACACACGCCTGCTATTATTATGGTTACAGTTATAATGCATGGATTGATTTGCACAGAAACAGAGTTTGATCAGATCAGAGCAGCTCTTCCTTCACATATTCAAGGTAATGTTCCACAATGGTTTCAGTGTCCCAGGACAGCAGTGAGCTCAACACTGCACAGCTGTGTCTTTAAAACACTTTGGCCAGTGGACAAATGAGAGCTACTTTTGACAGTTTGCAGTTCCTCTATTACAGTGGTGAACTATTATACCTTCTATAATAAAAAAATGAATAAACATGAATAAAAATGAATAAACATGTTACAAACAACATCAAGCAAACTGTAAATTCAATAATCTTTTATGCTCTGTCTTCTGTTTGCTTTCTTGTGAACATGATGATCATCAGATTGATCCATTATTTCAGATGAATATGATAATTTTGTGTAGGCTAAATAAGTCTTCATCCAAAATGAACGTTATCTTATTACATTCAAATTGTTAATACACTGTACAAAAACCATTTTCACAGTACAGACCAGTTTTGTTTTGTTTTTTTTACTGATCGGTGATGGGACCGAGAGTGAAACTTACAAGTGTAGAATAGGTGAAAGAAAAACAATGTCACAATGTGAAATCATCATGAAGTTTAAGTAATTAAGTAACAAAACAAATTTTCAGTTCAGGAAGAATTTCTTAGATGACTTCCGAGCAACTTCACCATGCATTTGAGTAATGTAAAACCAGTTCTACCAGAAAGACTGGGGAGAATAAATACTGCAACAATTATACATTTATTAACAGCCCAGCAAGCAATATTATGATATAAAGCTCTTTGGCGTACTCTAACTGTGAGTATATGCAATTAAGTGTAAATTGTGAGTGTAAATTAAATTACAATTTTGCTACAGTTTTTGGCTTGAACATGTTAAACATATCTAATCATTTCTGTAATACATTTTAATTTTAATTTTGCAACTTATAAAGCGTTAAAATATGTATTCAATTTACATATTAAAACTAGTGTATGAAATGGCAAATGTAAATTATATAATTGAATTTTCATTTTCATTTTGCACCAAACGTTGCACAAATGTATGGGAAAATTAAAATTTAAATACAGAAATGCATTGCCATTTTACATATTGCATTGTGATTTTGCATATTACATTTCAAATTGAATATTGCTACCCATAAGCTTCCATAGTCTATGACCATTAAAACGCCATATGACACTAAAAAGAACTCAATTCAGTGCTGTAAATTGTTTTAATTCTACAATATATGGTGTAAAAACGTCTGAGTGCTGCCCCCTTCTCTAAGGTTGAATGGTGGCTACTGCAGTTGAATTTTCCTATTGGATGTTTGCGGTACTGCATGACGTGGTTCCAGCTCACCACGCCCTCAGTACGAGCTCACCACGCCCTTGGCAGTTTAAAAACCATCATGTTTCGTCAAAATCACTGTAGCGAGTCACGAGTTGGAATTGCGAGAATTGAAAACGATCAGGATAGAGTATTTTAGCATAGCATTTATATAGTTATTTAGATTATTTTGTGTAGCCTAGGTAGTTAATTAGTTGTTAGTGTAGTATTGTTATAAGCATAGTTATTTAGTAGCATAGTATTGCATCAGTTAGGATAGCTTCAAGTTAGCGTAGATTTATCTGTATAGTACAGTGGTCAGGTACGTAGGTGTAGTGTTGCTGGTTGCAACAGCACTGCTGGACTGCATAGCTTTCCAGCAGACTTGGAAATTAGGTGCCAGTGGTTGCATGCACTTGGCCTGGAAAACCGTGAGTTACCACCTGGAGCTCAAGAGTGCAACCTGCATTTTTCGCGGGATTGCTTCTCCAACGCAATAGAGGTGGAAATGGGCTTCTTCACACAGCTCGCGCTGAAAAGCGACGCAGTGCCAAACGCTGCTCCTCCTGCATGGACTCCACCACCGCAGCAGCGTCTTGATGTGAGTGATCATATATATTTTAATCACAATTTATAAAGTTAATCCTCTGGGGTCGACAAACGCGCCGGCGCATTTTGCTGGATTTTTTCACATGGCGGCAAAATATGAATATGACTACAGAGAGCGCGCGCTATTGACATAAATTCAATAAAACTCATCAGATGAATGTACTTTAGGTCGTCTTGTGACCCTGTGAGGAATAATAATAACATAAAAGTAATAATAATCCTGGATAAAATTACCTCAGAAGTTTGTGAGTTAATTAACTAATAGTATTTATAAACATTTTAAAATCTCTAAAATCTCCTTGCACGGCTGCTTCGCTAGCATCGTCGGATGCCGATCGCGATGCGGGAGTTAAGACCGCAGTTTGAGCTAGCGGCTCGAATTGATATGGCTCTGGCCCTGTGTCCACAAACAATTCACCCTCCTCCACTTCAGGTGAAGGTGGGGGAGAAAAGTCCTCGACTTCAAATGACGTTGATGGCCTCCTTTACTGCTACTCGGACTACCGCGCAGTATAGACGTACACTATAGTCGTGTCTCGTGTGTCTTAATTTGATTAATTTATTTCAACCATGGTAAACCGTTGCTGTATTGTGGGGTGTAACAGCGCAACACACAATCGCCATGGGGTAAAAATTGAAAATGGATTAACTTTCCACCGTTTTCCTGCTTGGAGGCGCAACCACGGAGACCAAGTATCAGAGATTACAAAGAGTCGTCGGCTCGCTTGGATCGCGGCTGTAAGACGACCAAACATAACATTCCACAGTATCCCGATGTCGATGAGAGTGTGTTCCCTGCATTTTCATTCTGGTAAGTTAAAGATGGTGTACGATTTTCTTTTTATACATTGTTTCTTTCCTTCAACCGCGACACCACATACATACACATGAATGCGCGTGCACACAAACATAACACAACATAGTTATATGTTTTCAACACTTCTGCTATGGGATGATAATTTTGATTGTGTTACCAGGAAAACCAGCAAATGAAATGTACAACTCGAATCCGGATTGGGCACCATCTCTAAACCTGGGCCACACTGAGATGAAGGCCACAAAGACTGCACGCTATGAGAGACAGTAAACGAGAAAACGGCAAAGGACTGACAGTACACCTGCGATGGATGAGACAGTTATTGATGACCTTATTCCACCAGGTAAGCCTTACAGAGCCAGCAGATACAAGACCTTATATTGTTTTTGTTGCTGTTGCAGCTGCATGTGGCCCATTTAGCTAAAAAAATTCCTTATCTGATCCACAGTGGAGACACCAGCACCAGTAGAGGATGGAGCTGACCAGAGACTGCTGACAGAATGTGACTTCTGTCAGCGTCGGCGCGATGAAATCGCCCTGCTGCTGGAAGAGAACAGGGTCCTGAAATGTGAGCTTGGCCAGAGAAAAATGGATGAACATTTCCTGAAGGATGACAATGTCAAAGTGAAGTACTGCACTGGACTTCCACACCTTGAAGTTGTCATGGGTGTTCTAGCCTGTGTTGGACCATACGTGACACAGAGTAGTAAAGTACTGTCACCTTTTCAGATGCTTTTCCTGACTCTCATGCGCCTTAGACTAAATTTACCAATACAACACATTGCCCACATATTTTGTGTAGACAGAAAAACTGTTTCCAAAACCTTCAGTAACATCATAAATGTTTTGCATGTGCGCACCAGCCCTTTGATTAACTGGCCAGGGCGAGATGCGTTGCATGCAACTATGCCCCATCAGTTTGTGGAGGCCTTTGGGAAGGGTGTTGCCGTTATTCTGGACTGTTTCGAAATATTCATACAGAGACCATCAAATCTTAAAAAGCTCAAGCTCAGTCATATTCCCACGACAAACACAACTATGAAGTACCTTATTGGTATTACACCACAGGGCTCAATTTCATTCATTTCAAAGGGATGGGGGGGGCGCGTCAGTGATAAGCACATAACTGATAACTGGGGGATTCTGGACAAACTGTTACCTGGGGATTTGGTGTTGGCTGATCG
Organism: Vimba vimba; assembly: GCA_022828995.1. Lineage (NCBI taxonomy): Eukaryota > Metazoa > Chordata > Actinopteri > Cypriniformes > Leuciscidae > Vimba > Vimba vimba. The sequence continues at coordinate 6,367,084 of CM040840.1, forward strand.
CGGCTTTGACATACAGGACAGTGTGGGACTTATGTGCGCCTAGGTAAAGATCCCTGCTTTCACAAAAGGACGCTGTCAGCTGGATGCAAGAGATGTGGAGAGCACAAGAAAAATTGCCCACCTCCGAATTCATGTGGAAAGGGTGATTGGAACCATCCGCAACAAGTACACTATTTTGTCGGGTAAAGTACCGATTCACATGGTGTTGCCATGCAAGGATGAAGACATGACATTCCTCGATAAGATTGTGTCTGTATGTTGTGCTCTGACAAACATGAGCCCTAGTGTTGTGCTGAAATAAATGTGCATTAAATACAGCCATAAGTGTCTGTTGCATCCATACCTACAATCTTCACAATAAACACTTAAATGCATGTCTTATAAACAAGAAGCAATAACAGTATGATGTGCAAAAGCAAGAAGTGTCACACAATCAGTTGTTTTTCAGTGTTTATTTGCAAGTAGAGAACACAGAATGGTGCAGTGCAGTAGGAATGCTTCTGGCAAAAGGTTACAAATAAAAAAATGGACACATAGAAAATGGAGTGCAATTTCTTATACAACAATAAATACACATTTTTATAAATTTTTTCAATACTATAAAAAAAATAGGTATCTATAAAATAACAACAATGGACATAGAAAATGGAGTGCAATTTCTTATATAACAATAATAAATACACATTTTTATAAATTCTTTCAATACTATAAATAAATAGGTATCTATAAAATAACAACAATGGACACATAGAAAATGGAGGTCGTGCAAATTATAAATATAGTAAACAATAATAATGCAATAACGGATACAAATAAAAATGGAGGTAGTGCAATTTCTTATGTAATAATAATAATAATAAATACACATTTCTTATTTCTTTCCATGCTATAAATAAATAGGTATCTATACAATATATAATATATGTATATATAATATACAATATATGTCTTTGAACAGCTGTGTGACTACAGACATGCATCACAAAACCAGGAGTCACCTGCTGCAGCGGTTGCATCAAGTCCAACACAGGAAAGGTGGAACCACTGCGTCGCACAGTTCTTGTTGTCACACGCAACCATGTCATCCAGTTCCTCAGGCCCTTGGCACACGCACCACATATTCTCTTTATTTTCTGTGGTCCTCTTCCTCGCTCTCTTTTGCCCTCCTACTTGTGGGACTGTTGAAGTGTTACGAGATTTTACAGCCATAACTCTTGAGGGCTGCGGTGTGCAGGCATCTTGTGTGTAGTGGTGGCAAATGAGCTCAGGGAGGGAAACCTTCAGGAAAAATTCCTGTGCCTTCTGCAGACATGACTCCCAGAACCTGACATCTGGCATGACTCGGACAACAACGAGATCTTTCTGTGTCCACACTACAAAGTCACAGTATTTGGACTCAGTCACAAAGATCTGTGTCTGCACCTGTGTGTACTATCTGTGGCCTCGTTTAAGTTGAAATGTGTTGTCCACAAGTTGGAGACAGAAGTCCCTGTCACCATCACAAGCCTCCTGGACAGTGGTATTCTTGTGCTTTGCTGGACACTTTATTTCCAGGCAGCCTTTCCCACAGCAGATACAGTGAAGCAATCCATCGGGTGAAGTGCCTACTTGTGGAAACCCAGGGTTGATGCAGAATCCAGACAGCTCAATTTTCAGGTCAGTGTGGTGTGGTGCTTGTTTGGCCTGATAAGCACTCCTTGCAGTCTCCTCATGTTCAATTCCCCATCTTGTGTCTTGTGTAGTCAACAGTGCTGTTGGGTAGCACAATTTTCTCACCGTGGACACAGCCGGCTTCTCAATGTTGCAAACAACAACTGCATGCATAGCTGAGGCGGTTACTCTCCCTGCCCGTACTCCATACCAGGCAGATGACTTATGCTGCTGCTTTGTGTGTGTGCTGATGATGTCGGTTTGTTCCTTTGTCACAGCTGCAATGTCTTTCACTGTCTCACAGTGCTGGAGAAGGACAGATAGTGGAGCATGATCAAACTGTGGGTCACGCAGACGGTCTTGCAGGGGTTTTGGCATCACAGCTGGCTGGACAGGGTCAGCATAGTCGTGATAGTAGGTGTCCATTGTCGACATACAAACTGCCCTATGTTTATGGAGAACAGGGAGCAGTGAAGACAAGTCGTCCAATGTGGCTTGGGGCGTGTGTCTGCTGGCTCGCGTCCGTAGGCCAGGCATGGGACTGTTGTCATTGATGACTCTGTCCAGAGCAATCCTCTGAGCTTTAGCAGAAGTAAAGTCCATCTTGTGGGCGACCTCTCCATTGACTTTGTTAATTCCAGATGGAATGCTCCAGTAAGCAGGCACATCTGTCACAGTCTTTTTTCCGCGGATGCGGACTGCTGCATCAATCTTAAATAGTAGAGCCCCAACATGTGTACATGACTCTGCAATGCCAGCCATGCATGTACAGTGTGCACAACAAACCTGTCCATCGTTGGTAATGATAACCCATGGCCTCAGAGGAGTCTCATTGATGCGTTGAGAGTGCAAGACCTGAGGAGACCTAAATGAACATACATTACGTATTTGTTAATTTGTCTTAAAACTGGAAAAAACAGCAGTAATAATAAAGTAACATTTTACATTAAAAATGACAGATAAGGACAACACTTCATTATGTTTCATTCTATGCAGGAAACCAAACATTAACCTCAACCCCTCAGTAATGTGTATACATGACATATAAATGACATTTATATATACGACAGTAAAGTATAACATCTGAATATTAATTTATATAGCTTAGGTCAACATTGAACATTGAAAATAGGGGGAAATTTCCCGGGTTACTCATCCAAAATACGGGAAAATGTCAACACTCATCTTTCTGTTGCTATCCCTCTGCTGACAACAAAAAAATTCGTACTACAAAACTGTATTAAAATATGGAATATTTTACAGGAAAATACTAAAACGGGAAGACAGCGGGAAAAGAGCTCAAATACGTGAGAAACCTGGAAAAACCAGGAGGGTTGATAGCTAGCTACTAACTACACCTTTGAAACACATAGTTAAAAGTACGTGTGAATGGTTGTTACTAAACTAACGTTAGCAGTTAGGTGGAGCGCAGCTTACCTTTGTCCGGATTACTGTGTTCCCACTGTTTGCCGGCTTTATGATCTGCATCTCCTGAACCCACCCATTTGTGAACTGTACATGCGACTCCAATGATTTGTAGCTTCGGAACTGTTCTGAGGTGTAGGCGAAGCAAAACAAACTAGGTAGCCGAAGATATCGGTTATGCAAACCGGCGGCAGCAAGTCGTCGTCGGTGCTCCACTCTTTGTTTCCAATTTCATATGGATCCAAACCGTTAATAGTGCCGATTTTGTCCACATCCCTGGCTTCCTTATTTAGCGTATCACGGTAAATTCCGCATCCTTTTCGGGATTTTAACATCTTTTTTCTTTATTCCAACTCTGCTTCTTCTACTCGTTCCACTTGCTGTAACGTTATGTTTACATTCGGGAGGCCATCAACATGGCCGCCACGCCAAGTAATGACGTCACGACGTTATCTGCAACGCAGTCTTCATACAGCAAAACAAGATGGCGGCCGAACAGAAAATTTTCGACCCGCAATGACGCCAGTAGTAGGGATGGGAATTGATAAGAATTTAACGATTCCGATTCCATTATCGATATTGCTTATCGATCCGATTCCTTATCGTTTCTTATTGGGTGAGGGAATAAGTACAAATTTGTTTGTATTAACTCGCTTTAATATCTGATCAGAAAGCACAGAGTATACACAAATTATGTGTAGCAACCTCAGAACAAACCTAAAAGTAGGTGAGCTACTTCTCAAAGTAAAGTCCAGGGACCTATAGCCTAGGGCAGTGTTTCTCAACCAGTATGCCATGGCACGCTAGTGTGTGCCTTGAAAGATTATCAAGAAGAGTGCCTTAGGATTAGGAAATTGATCATTTTCACATTCATTGGTCCGGACAAAAAAAAACAACAAAAAAAACTGCCATTTATGTGCCATAAAAACTAAAAACACAGACTGAAAACAGTTATGGAAGAGCTTGTGCCTTTTGGAATATTAACAGTGCTCATTTGGATTAGGCTATTGAGTTAAAACAATCTTTGTCAAATAATACACGGGTTTTCTTCACATTTTGAACGTCTTTGTTTCCATTTGTTTAATTTCAAGATCTGATGTGACTTATCCATTGTTGTTTTTACAGCTACAAAGCTGGAGCACTAAATGATATTCAGTCACATTATACACGCTTTTAACATTAAATAAAGCACAAAAATAGTACCTGATATTATCATTGCCACACTTTGAGATTGTTGTTCCAGCGCGACGTCGCAGTAAAATAGGATCTGTTTCAAATAGAATCGTCGCGTGTCGCGGCTGGTTAAACTTTGATTAACATGGAAAATGATACTTTTTATCGCGTGTCGCGCCGTCGCGTCGCATGTAGTTAGGACGCGGTCAGAGCGCTTCTGCCTCGATGCCATGTTTGCTCATAGTGTTTGCTACGTTCTGAACCAAAACAACGCAGCACGTGTGTGACGTCGTGTCACATTTGAACGAGCGGAACCGATAAGCGGAATCGTTAAGCAGGCATGCTAACGGTTCCAAGGAATCGATTCACTGGGCACCGGTTCTGAAGAAGAACCGGTTCTCGGTTCCCATCCCTAGCCAGTAGTCACGTGGTTTGGACGTGGACGTAAAATTGTAATTTGATGTAAAGCAATTAATTTAAATTACACCCCAAAAAACTGTTTTACTTCAAGACAACTAAACTCAATTACATTAGACCAATGACAAGCCAGAAAAGTGAATTTATTGAGTCAGATCAAGTATAAAAAGTTCTATAAACTAATGACAAGCCATATGCACTTTTTTGTTTCTAAATCCCATAGAATGGACTGTCTTTTGTGTTCAGCAGAAGAAAGAAAGTCATACAGGTTTGGAACAACTTGAGGGAGAGTAAATGATCACAGAATTTTCATTTTTGGGTGAACTATCCCTTTAACCCATTTAATCCCAAATTTTTCCCAGAGATGAAATTTATGAGTTTGTGTGGTATTTGCAAGTATATTAAACAATCAATGTCAATAATGTAAAAAAATATTTGAAAAGTCCATGAAAATAAGAGTTTTATCTCTGGTCACAATTGTGACCGGTGGTAGAACACAGGGAGTCTAAGTCTATGGGGTATATAATAAATAAAAAATCTCCAGAAATTAGTTTGAAGACAGAATTAAATTGTTGAAGTGATTTATTCGATTAACAAATAGTTAAACATTGTCTGGCCCAGTTTAAAAAATGATAAAATAGCAATCCTATGCAGCAACATGGCACAAATATTTTAATTAAATTATGATGAAATAATAAATTATAGGAAATTGCTTAGAATGCAATAATTATAAATGATGCAAAATACTTAAAATTACAAAATGAAAAGAAAAAAACTTACAGAAATAAAATAATAAATTAAAATAAACAAATTAAAATAAACAAATGATTAAAAATGAGCCTATGGTAGGAAACATGTAACAATGCCAAGGAACATGTAACAATTCATGAATAACAGGAAAGCATCACAAAAATTATCAATCAACAGTCACAACTGTGTGCTGGTGTGGAACTCATTATATATCACCTTCCTAAAGAAATAACAGTGGAATTATATATTTTTTTAAAAATCACAACTGTGTCCTGCCTACCTGTGTTTATCAGCCAGTGGGCAACACCATCAAACCTGGGTATATCAGTCACAGCAGCTGACATTGAGGATGGCCTCCCTTGTCCTTTTGGTGCAGTACCAAATATTTTCAGGAGACTTTGGGCAACTACTTGCTGAAATCCAAGGAGATCATAGTCACAATTCATGACATCTCTGTGGAACAGCCAACTGTTGACCACAGCACTGTGTAGAGTCCAGGCATGTCATGCTTGAAGTTGCATCCACCTGGAACACCAGCTTGTTCAGCCAAACCCATCACTACACTGGGCCCATGACCTAACCCAGTCTCTGGAAGACAGAGCATATCCAGCTCCAGCAGCCATATCACCCTGTAGCCCAAGAGTGGTCTCCCACTGAAGCTAAGCAGGGCTGAGGCTGGTTAGTACCTGGATGGGAGGCCTCCTGAGAAAACCAGGAGTTGGTGCTGGAGGAGGTGTTAGTGAGGCCAGCAGGGGGCGCTCACCCTGTGGTCTGTGTCGGTCCTAACACCCCAGTGTAGTGACGGGGACACTACTGCCAAAGAGCACCGTCCTTCGGATGAGAATAACGGTGCTCAGAGAGTCACTCTGGGGTCATTAAAAATCCCAGAATGTCCTTCGAAAAACAGTAGGGGTTTAACCATGGCATCTTGGCCAAATTTGCCCCCTGGCCTCTGTCCATCATGGCCTTCTAATCATCCCCATATACTGACTGTCTTCATCACTGTCTCCTCTCCACCAGTAAGCTGGTGTGTGGTGGGCGTTCTGGTCCAATATGGCTGCCGTCGCATCATCCAAGTGGATGCTGCACATTGGTGGTGGTTGAGGAGATTCCCCCTTCCATATGTGAAGCGCTTTAAGTACCCAAGCGCTTTATAAATGTAACAAATTATTAATTATTATTATTATTATTATTAAGTAAATCCAAAACTTGACTTAAAGTCAGTCTGAAAGAGAGTTCATAAAAATAGCACAGAATTACATATGGGGAACATAGACTCCCTGTGTTCTACCACCGGTCACTATTGTAACCGTCTTCATTTATCTGCAGTTTCACAACAGAATAAAGCATGTATTAATTTAATTTCAACGTGTATGTATAGGTAACCCTTTCATGATGATATGTGCAAAAAATGTATAAGCTATTCAAAAAGGAACTTAGTATTCTTACCTGTCCTTTCTGAGCTTTTATGTCATCCTTTCGTTAAGACGACAGTACCAAGAAATAAATGTGTGTGGTCACATAACCAAACAAACTAATCATGTTAGACCTGCCATAAACTCTTATAGACATCTTACATTTTCATTATATATGAATATGTACTTCATAATATGAGTTACTTTTTAATTTCACACTAAAATATGCAAAGAAAAATTGTGGTCACAATTGTGACCAGTGGGATTAAATGGGTTAAGTGACAAACCTTTTCAGTTTTCTTTTTCCTATGAGGGTCAAAAGTCCTGAGATACTCCCTCGACTCCCTCTGAGCAGACTAGACCATTTTGCTCATTAAAATATAATCAGGTAAAACTTAAAAATGAAATGATTAAATTAATTACAAGTCACATTCCAAATTGCCTTGGTAGCAATTACTGATAAACTGAGACATGAGGGAAAACTGAGATTTAAGGATAAAATTTAATAGGTCATGATATTTAAAAACAAAACAAAACAAAAAAAAAACAGAAATTAATGTTTGATGAAATCATCTTCGTCACTATTTGCCAGTAACATATTCATTTAAAATACTTCTATTACTCTTCTATAATCACATTCTTGTAAATCTCTAAACTCTGTCACCTTTTCCGAAATAATAAATTACTAATATACACCGTCTATATCTTGTTGATTAAAATAATCTAATTGTCATTGAATATTGGAAGTTACACCATCAACATTGTAATCAAGCAGTGCAATATCTAATAAATAGCAAAGTCATTTTCAGCACGTTTTACATTTACATGATCATTTAGCAGAAACTTTTATCCAAAGCAACATTCAAATGAGGAGAGCAATAGAAGCAATAAAACCAACAATATGTCTTCAGTCTCTGTGTCGTCAGTCTCTGTGTCTTCAGTCTCTGTGTCGTCAGTCTCTGTGTCTTCAGTCTCTGTGTCTTCGGTCTCTGTGTGACTGTGTGACTGTGACGTCTCTGTAGCGGCTCCTTATTCACCATCAGCTGATCCTTAGGAAACTACAATTAAACACACAGAGTCACATATGGAGTATGAGACATTACTGCGGTCACATCACATCAGTAGATTCATTTCAGAACAAACACAGGCAGAGATACATACAGAGTACATTAATATTACAGCCAGAGATATAAAGGTGAGGAGAACATCAGAGCTGTTGTTCTGCACGCGGGCGAACGACAAGATGAGGAAGATCCTGATCAAGACCATTGTGAAAAGATCATCGTGTCAGGACCACTTCCCACTTACCGTCGTGGAAACGAAAGGTTCAGTCGATTATTCGCATTATATGAATGATGTGATGAACAGAAACTCTTTCTCAATTAATTGTAATCTTGTAATTGTAAAATTCTTCTGTGACAATGTCCTGCAGCCGAGAGTCAGAGCGGACCTCCTGTCGGACAACATCTGTGTACTAACTGATTAAATGATAATACGGCATATGTAGTCCATTCCATAGAGACTGTGTGTGTTCTCAGAATAATGAGAACAAATCATGTTTATTACAGGATCTAAATAACTGAGCAGTGAAACTGCCCGCTGTTCTCCAGAAAAATCCTCCAGGTTTTGCACATTTTTAGGTTTTCCAGAATCTTCTGCATTTTTGACACCTTTCCAACAATGACTGTATGATTTTGAGATCCATATTTTTACATTAAGGATAACTGAGTGACTCATACACAACTATTACAAAAGGTGAAAACATTTACTGATGCTCAAGAAGGAAACGATGCATGAAGAGCAGGGGGTGTAAACTTTAAACAGGATTATGATGATGTGTACATTTTGTTTAAAGATCATCTTTTTTTCATTTAGTACTGCCCTTCAGAAGCGAATACTTCCCTGTTTCACAGAAGACAAAATCATTACAATTTATCCTGTTCATGCAGTTTAAAAAGTTTACACACCCCAGCTTTTAATGCATTGTGTTGCATCAGTAAAAATACTAAAATACAAAAAATATATATTTTACTAAAATTATTCAACTAAATGTTTACTAAAAACTAAAAAAAAATCAAGAAATACTGTGTAAAACTGATGTTGTTAAAATAATATGCAGGGGAAACCAAGTCCTATGTTTGGTGGACCCTTTGTGTTACAAACCTTATTAGTATTCCAAAGTATTCTAAATTATTTAGATTAGGTTACAAAGCTTGTGTAATCTAATGAAATATGTTACAAATTACTGTATTTTGTAATCTGTAGTAAATAATCTACTTACAAGATAGTGTCTCCAGTTTATTATGTGGATCATTCTTCAGATCAGAGAGAAGCTTCACGTCTGAATCTCCTAGTTTATTCCCAGACAGACTCAGATGTCTCAGGTGTGAGGGGTTTGATCTCAGAGCTGAAGCCAGAGCAGAACAACCTTCATCTGTGACTCCACAATCACTCAACCTGTAGAGAACAATGACACACTCTTCACTCTCTCAGTTCAGATCAGATCAGTTTAACACAAGGGTGTGTGTGTGTGTGTGTGTGTGTGTGTGTGGGGGTGGGGGGGTGGGGGGTGATGTCTTATTTGCACTCTTGATGTTTTAGAGAGTGTCACTCCTTCATTGCTGTGCAGTTTTTTTCTGCACAGTGGCTGATTTGTAGTTTGTATCACCAAAAGTTTCTCTGAATTTTCGTATTTTTTCGTATTTCCTTTCATTTCCTGTCGGTCATTTTTGACTGCGAAGGAGCCAAGTGTGACACTTTTTTTTTTACAACCCTTAAACATATCCAAATCATGTCCATTATTTTTTTGTGTGTGTTCACAGCTAATACATCAAACGTCACCAAGTGTCATCCCATTCCGATGAAGCAAAAACAAATCTTCATTTTTGACCGAAGAGGATCAGAGAATGTCAACATTGAAAAGTGGAAGATGAATCAATTTATTAAAGAAATGTAAATTATTAGAAACCTTTTTGTCCCTGACATTATTATTTTTTCTATTTCTTTTTCCTTTTTTATATTGTGCTCTGTTCATTTATTATAGTTTTGTTTTGCCTTATTGTAATGATATTTACTGCAATACAAAACTTTACTTCCGCATTCCTCGATTCCTATGGAAGTCTATGGCTGATCAAAAACCCTGTTGTTTTAATATAACATTTATACTTTGTGTATTTGTGTAATGTTTTGCCTTGTTTGTGATGTGGAGTAATTTATATACAAATAAGTAATAAATATATATATATGCTGGGGAGAACATTTATGTTTTAGGATTAGCATGTTTAATCAAGCATCGGCTCACCTGTGATGTTCACTGATTTAACTGAATATTTATTTAAAGTGCATCTGGACTGAAGTAAGTATCACTTGTAATTTATTGTTTAACTGAGTGTCTATGATTCACACATAAAAAAACAAGCTAGGGTTTAACGAGCAAAGTTGGTGATCATTGAGTAAAAAAGTTAAAAACTATTACATAGGCCAACTAATAAAGAATATATTTGCCAAGGACAAATATATATGTGTTTATCAGAGAGTTCATCTTACCACAGTGTCTCCAGTTTACAGTGAGGATCCTCCAGTATAGCAGAGAGCAGATGAACTGAATCTCCTAGTTTATTCCCAGACAGACTCAGATGTCTCAGGTGTGAGGGGTTTGATCTCAGAGCTGAAGCCAGAGCAGAACAACCTTCATCTGTGACTCCACAATCCCACAACCTGTAGAGAACAATGACACACTCTTCACTCTCTCAGTTCAGATCAGATCAGTTTAACACAAGGGTCCGCAGCCGTACTGCAGGGGTCCGTCAATTAATGCTTGATCACAAATAATTTTTTGTTAAAAAATTCAAACACTAAAAACATCACAAAGTCAAATTTAAATATAAGCACTCTCAAACGAATGCAAGATCACCCTCAAACAACCTTCATCTGTGACTCCACAATATTTCAACCTGTAGAGAACAATGACGCTGTGTAAACTGTGTAAAATTACCATTTCATTAAAGATTGCAATGTGTGAAGTGATTTGAATGCAGTGACAAGCAATGCCTCTATATTCTACACTGCTTTATAAAGGATGCCGGTTTTCCATGAACTTGAGGAGAAACTGAGGGACAAATACCATGCAGTGCTGTAACTATGGAGTTATAAAGAGAGAACATTAATAACACCTGAAGTGTAACTTTATCAATTAAATGTACTATATTTTAGTTTAATAATATTAATTTAATATTTTGAAGATATTTTTGTTTCTAAATATTTGTCCAATAATTATGATCCATTAATGGCCATTTAAAATAATATTTTTCTAATATGTTTATTACTTATATTACAATTAGATTTCATGCTTAGCATTTAGCATGCTAATATATGCTATTGCTAATTAATAGTTTCGTAGCAATCTAATACAATCTTACAATTCAGTCATGTGACACAAAATTATAAGAAATTGAATGAATTAAAGCTCCACTATGTAACTTTGGTATTTGACCACAAGAGGGCGCAGTTTCAACAATAACAAAGGCGAAGCTTGATGACGCTATGAAGGAGGTGACGATGGGAGATGTCGTTTTTAATGCGTTTTCACCATCTAGCGATGTATCTAAAATGGAATTAATGAATCATGATCACGGATGAGGTAATTTATTCGTTTTTGTATTACCTGTATGTCTGATCGTATTATTTTATGTCATCATAATTAATTAACTGCAAGGAACGTGAAATGTTATGCTATATTATCCCGTTACAACTTACAGCTATTTGTCAAATAATTTTTTGGGGTAACGTTAATGTTGTGCAGTTTTACGTGTTTATGGTTAATGCCGTGTTGTTTAACGTGTTCAAACCAATCGTTCTGAAAGTAAATTTGAACGAACATTTGCAAGTAATGACTAAATATATTTTTTTAACAACACATATCCGATTGTATTGTACTGCCATAATCTCGGTCACCACACGTGATAAAAAGCCTTACCGAAGTACAAAGAGCAATATAACTTTGTTTATAAGTGCTATTATTGACAACTGCATGTCTTACCTGTCTATCAATACACTCGCGAGAGCAGAGTCTCTGTCAAGTCCAAGATTGTCGCGCAGCTCTCTCCATCTCGAAAACGCCTGACCAATATTTATCCAGGTTTTATTCCTTCGTTTGTCACACAGTCTGCGTGTATCAGAATATGGACGCTTTCGTTTTGTTGGCACTTCAATACTCGCCAAAGAGTAATCGTGATCCATAACAGCTATAACCATACAGTCTATGGCTATAACGCTATAACCACCACTTCCGCATTTGACCATGTGATATTCCGGTGTGGTGGGTCATATTTTTTATTTTATTTATTTTTCTTCTTTGTCAGACGTCGTTATTGTTTATTGTGATAAGAAAAAAACTCAATAAAGTTGTTGTAAAAAAAAAAAAAAAAAAAATCCGGTGTGGTGGAATATCCGATCACATGGTCCACACCGGAAAACAAAGATAGAGCGGACATTGCGTCACTGAGAGGCGACATTTCTTTTCCGGGACGGCCAGTTATTAAAAATCGGAATTTCTCTGAAATAAAAAATCTTTGGAGACTTTTGAAATATTGTAAGTACACAACTGGAGGAAATATATCACACTGTGCAAGTTATTTGCGGAAATGTTATTACAAAATTCCTACATATTGGAGCTTTAATCCAGTTAGGGAACCATATTAAAATCACTTTAAAACTTCTTAATTGGGTTACTTGGAAATGACTTGATTCCATAATGTTGACAATTTTGTGAACAAATTATCTTTGTTTAACGTAATTGGTTCATGTGGAACTGATGTGCATGATTAAATCATTTAAATCCAACACACTTTTTCAGTGCATTGTTTTCTGTGTAAAGCTGTAAGGACTGATTTTCCTGATAAAACAAAGCTCACCCTGCAATAAAGCCATAAAACGCACCCTGGACAGGAGATAGCAAAGACAGAGCACAGGACATAGCCCTGACCAAACTTATCTCCTTGTCTCCTTGTTTGACTTCAACTCATCCCCCCTCTCCCTCCTCAAGGCACTGAAAGTTCATTAAGAATGTCTATATATCACATATGGTGTATCTTGCTATGTTGTTTTTTCCTTTTCATGTTTGGTATCATTTTAAGTGTCTCAGTGCGATTGGTAAAATGGTCTTAATTTCAGTGCAGTCATTGGTTTAATGAGAAATGTTGAGAAATTAGGAGAATCCTGTTTCTCCTCTCTGGGTGATATCTCTTTAAGACATCTCCCGAAACCAGGTGCTCCCCCTGGGGTAAATGGATTGGCCCAAACAACTCTAAACAATATTTGTATAACCCCTTTTGTTCTGGTCTGGGTATTTAAGGCGAGGGGACAGAGCAGTCTTTGGGACCCTTTACCAGGACCATACAGCGCTGTTTCTGTGTTTTCCTATTGGAAAGCCCTCACACACCACTGTGTGTCTCTGTCAGGAAAACATTACTTACTTTTACAGTCATCTTTGAGTAAATGATGTCATGTATTTTTCTGAATTGGATTTTAATCATTTACTTCTGTAATTGGCATGATACATTTATACCTGACAAATAAATGTTACATCTTGATTTATTCTGAAGTTTCAGAAATCATTCATTTTAGTAGATTAAAAGTGTAGTCTGGTGTTTCCGCAAATCTTTGTCCAGGATAGATCAAACTGAAGGCACTTTGAATGGACCATGGGGCACATCTTAGGAAGACCTTCTGATTTCTGACTATTCCCTGACTTAGCATGTTGTACACTGCAACTATTATAATAAATCACACCAATGGGTCTGCAGTGAGCGGCTGCATCGGGTAAAATACTTGCACTGCATCCTCTGACTATTTCAGGACTGGCTAGTTTGTGATCGTGAGCGTCTCAAAGTGACACTAGGTCCGTAATGAACGAATATTTGAAATTATGAGATGCCCAGAATAATCAAAGATCTAAATTCATTCTTCATAATCAATATTTATGATTATTTTCTAATCAGAAACACAATCTAAATTTTTTCTGTATTTTAAAAAGAATTTTGGATTTACTGTAATCCCTCTGGTCCTCTTCGTTTATGGGTCACACTTGGCTCCTTCGTGGTCAAAAGTGACCGAAGCCTTAAAATGTAAAAAAAAAATTTCCCAGGAAAACCAATGTAATATATTTTTGTTCAATAATATTTTTTGATTATTATTTAGAATGTTGAAAGGTTTCTATGCAATAGTTATAAATATATATATAAAAAATAAAAAATAATATATATATATATATATATATATATAATTTTTACAGTAATTTTTTTTCAATAAATGCAACATTTTACATTAAAATAGAGTGCAGGCCTTTAAAATCCATTTTTTGAAGTGAGAAAAGCATCATCCAGTGCCGTTAAAAATAAAAACTTGTGTAATGTCGTGTAACCGCCTGTAGGCTGTACTGTAACTCCTATATAAATACATAGAGAGGCTTTTTGATTCCCATTGTGTTTTTTAGACATGATTTATCCATTTTATTAGTTTTTTTATTATTAGTTTTTTAATTTAGATATACATTTAGACATTCTAAAAAATTACTTTTTGTCAAGGTTTAATATTTTTGTTAGATAAGTATCAGGTTTTGCATTATGATTACAATCAAACAATAATGTTTGGTTAGAAAAGGAACACAATACAAGCATTTTTGTTACTCAGTATTTGATAATTAAAAAATCTAACAAAATAAGGAATGGTTAGTGATAATTCAAAACAGTTTATACAGACATTTTGCAATTAATTGGTATTTTATTCAGTTTAATTCTATAAATGGTAATAAAACTTCAGAAGGGAACAGCAATTATGATCTAAGCAAAAACATAATAAAATAACAACAGCAATCATTATCAAACTGTAGGTTAAAAAACAGGAATACAAATTGAATTATAATAATAAATATTATTTTAACTATTTACATACAAACTGTAATTATTTTATGTATTATTGCATATGCAACAGATATCAGGAACACCTATTAGGCTAAAAGAAGTGTGTGTGTGTGTGTGTGTGTGTGTGTGTGTGTGTGTGTGTGTGTGTGTGTGTGTGAGAGAGAGAGAGAGTGGGGTTCTTATTTGCACTCCTGATGTTTTTGTCACACAACACTTTTTTTCTGCACAGTGGCTGATTTGTAGTTTGTATCACCAAAAGTTTCTCTGAGTTTTCGTATTTTTTCGTATTTCCTTTCATTTCCTGTCGGTCATTTTTGACTGCGAAGGAGCCAAGTGTGACACTTTTTTTTACAACCCTTAAACATATCTAAATCATGTCCATGATTTTTTTTTTTTTTTTTGTGTGTGTTCACATAGCTAATACATCAAACGTCACCAAGTGTCATCCCATTCCGATGAAGCAAAAAAAATCTTCATTTTTGACCGAAGAGGATCAGAGAATGTCAACATTGAAAAGTGGAAGATGAATCAATTTATTAAAGAAATGTAAATTATTAGAAATCTTTTTGTCCCTGACATTATTATTTTTCTATTTCTTTTTCCTTTTTTATATTGTGCTCTGTTCATTTATTATAGTTTTGTTTTGCCTTATTGTAATGATATTTACTGCAATACAAAACTTTACTTCCGCATTCCTCGATTCCTATGGAAGTCTATGGCTGATCAAAAACCCTGTTGTTTTAATATAACATTTATACTTTGTGTATTTGTGTAATGTTTTGCCTTGTTTGTGATGTGGAATAATATATATACAAATAAGTAATACATATATATATATATGCTGGGGAGAACATTTATGTTTTAGGATTAGCATGTTTAATCAAGCATCGGCTCACCTGTGATGTTCACTGATTTAACTGAATATTTATTTAAAGTGCATTTGGACTGAAGTAAGTATCACTTGTAATTTATCATTTAACTGAGTGTCTATGATTCACACATTAAAAAACAATCTAGGGTTTAACGAGCAAAGTTGGTGATCATTGAGTAAAAAAGTTAAAAACTATTATATAGGCCAACTAATAAAGAATATATTTGCCAAGGACAAATATATATGTGTTTATCAGAGAGTTCATCTTACCACAGTTTCTCCAGTTTACAGTGAGGATCCTCCAGTACAGCAGAGAGCAGATGAACTGAATCTCCTAGTTTATTCCCAGACAGACTCAGATGTCTCAGGTGTGAGGGGTTTGATCTCAGAGCTGAAGCCAGAGCAGAACAACCTTCATCTGTGACTCCACAATCACTCAACCTGTAGAGAACAATGACACACTCTTCACTCTCTCAGTTCAGATCAGATCAGTTTAACACAAGGGTCCGCAGCCGTACTGCAGGGGTCCGTCAATTATTTCAAGCATTAATTATTTGTTAAATTAAAACATGGGTAAAAAACATCACAAAGTCAAATTTAAATACAAGCACTCTCAAACGAATGCAAGATCACCCTCAGTTGATGCTGTAATAATATCATACTGGCAAACTCTCAAGTGTGTTTTTGTGTTTGAGCTCTGGAGAACGTCAAATGTTTTTACAGCGGTGAGAAATGTAGCCAATCACAGTCATGTTTTCATTTACACAGTCACACATTCATTTTAGTCAGAATCCACTCACCGAGATATAAAGGCCCTGTCCTAAATGGCACACTTCACTTTCAGTCTTGTAGACTTACAATGGCTTCTGCGTGCCCGTTAAGTCCATGAGACCGTAGGGTGTCCCATTTAGTAATGTTAGGTTTCAGAAGGGTACTCACGAGCGCCCCTCTGCGGTCGATATGTGTCCTAAATGCGCACTGAAGCGAACAGCAGACTTGTTCCCGACAGTCAAAGCGGCGTTACGTCAGGAAAGTGCGGACTCAGAGGAAGACCGCGAGTGTTTAGGGTGCCGTTTGTGACAGGGCCAAACTCACAATTGCGTGACATAAATAGCAATTACAAGAAAAAGTCAGAATTGCGAGTTTATACCTTGCAATTCTTGTGAGATAAAAAGTCACAATTATCTTTTAAAATGTTTTATTTCGTGGCGGAAACAAGCTTCCATAAATTAGAGGCAACCAGTGGCGAATTAGTCTTCCAGGTTTTGATGTCATCCCTGTAGCTCTATTCACAGTCAGCTTTCCTTTCGCATGAAATCCCCCAAATGCCAGCAGACCAATGAGAACACTGGAAGCTTATGGGTAGCAATATTCAATTTGAAATGCAATATGTAAAATGGCAATGCATTTCTGTATTTAAATTTACATTTTCTATTACATTTGTGCAACATTTGGTGCAAAATGAAAATAAATTCAATTATATAATTTTAAATTATAAAATAAAATGGCTGTAATTCAAGAATGCTTTGGAATATATACATATGGTTGGTCGTGTTTTAAAGAAGACATTTGCCAGATTATTGTAGAAGTGAAATAAATTATGACAGTGAAACAGAAAAAAAAAGTTATATAAGTTTGAGTTTATGAAAATGTACAATGTAAAAATATAATTATTTATATTTTATATAAAATATATATATTACAAAATATATTTTACTCTAAAACTGCAAGAAAATTAAAGCCAAAAATCTAAACAAGTTGTCTTCCAAATTTTAGGTTGATATCTCAAGAAATGAGCTTTCAGTAAGATTTTATTTGGGCGCAGTACCAAACTTTTTCACTAGATGGACAGCCAAGCTTCCTTACTGACCATATAAGGGCGCCTCCATTTTCATATGTTTTGAGTGATCTGAACCATGTATTTCCATAATTTCATACAATTTATGAAGTATACATCCTATTCAGAAATAGTATGGGTGATTTGGCAGTATTTGATTCGATTTCTACCTCTAATAAACATAAAAAGAGCACATGTGCGTTATAGCTCGCTGCCGCATCACAAATCGATAATCCATAATATTTTTCTTTATATTAAAAACATTTTCAGACCTTTTTTTCTCATAAAATTGAATTGGTTTTATCTTTTGAACTCTTGGCATGAAAACAAACTGAGGTTTCTACCAATCTTTCATGATTTTTCATGTTTATTTCTATTTCAAAATAAAGGCCTAAACTCGCCTAATGAAAATTAATGCAAATTGATAAATTACTGCTCCTCTGCAATTTAGTTTTAAAAAACAGCCACCAAATATGAAAACTAGAGATTGTAAGCTTTCAAATGATATATAGTTTGTCAATATTACTTTAGGTTTTTACTAAGATATTATTGTTCTAAATATATATATGGGCAAGTGACACTTAGTTCTAGAAAATGAAGAGCAAAGAAATGTGCATCAGGTGTACTTTGTTTTTTTTATGTTTTTAATTAATTTAAGAAGCCACTGCAAACTTAAAATATGTTAAAATATGTATTCAATTTAAAACTAGTGTATGAAATGGCAAATGTAAATTATATAATTGAATTTTAATTTTGCACCAAACGTTGCACAAATGTAATGGAAAACATAAATTTAAATACAGAAATGCATTGCCATTTTACATATTATATTTCTAATTGAATATTGCTACTCATATGCTTCCATAGAACGTGAAACAATGATGATGATGCATAATAACAGAACGTAGGCGCCAACGTTGAGGATACACTTACCCAAAACCCTCCATAACTTTTCCATTAATTTCACATTTATTTGTATAGCGCTTTTCACAATACATATTGTTTCAAAGCAGCTTTACAGAAAATGCACATCTACATTACAATTTACAGTGATCTGTTATCAGAGGTGACTGTGTCCAAGTTATGCATTTCAGAAATGTACATATACAAATCACACAGTAAGCTAATAATGTATTCATTTCAATTTTTTTTACTAATTTTATTTAATTTATAACTGGCACTAATTTGAAAAAAATCAGTCGATTGGCAAATAAATAAATGACGGACAGTAACACATGTACAGTATTACCATAATTTTCTTATGTAAGCTTTATTTTACACCTCAAACGACAAGGGAATTTAGAGTCATATTTTCTGTTAATATTAATTTGCGAGTCCACAAACTCATTCTCTTAAATGGCTTGGGTCTGCTATCATTCACAGCGTACAGTAAACGGACTGAATGCCCGACCTGAAGCTTTTATATTAAGACCATTTTCATGTTTATCATTTATTTCTATTATTTGCGTTGCCTTATAACTTCATGCTTGCAGTTTAACACATAAGTGTTTATTACCACAACAGTAAATAAGTGTCTTTAGAAATGTTATTATATATTATAATGAAAAAGACTGATTAAATTGTCTCTTCATATTAAATGGATAATAATATATGTCTGGACACTTGAAAAATGTGTAATAATGGGGTCTATAAAACAAACATTTAATGATTTATAAGCATTTCACATATTTCTACACTAATTATACAAAACTATTCTGCCAGTACACCATACTGTACAAATGAACTAGATCAATGTTCATTCTTGTCTGAAACTTTGGAGGAGACAAATATGAGACCAGCAGGGTCTTTAGTTTAGGAAAAATCTCTGAGCACAGTGTGTGATGTTGTTGAGATCACTTCTAAACTTCGAGAGTTCAAGAAAAGAGTCAAATGTGAGCGATCCCGAGTTTCTACAGAGAGAAATTTGAGCAGAGTGTGTGATGTTGCTGAGATTCCTTCTAAACTTTAGGAGACAAATATGAGATCTCCAGTATGAAGGGCCGTTAGGCAACAATTATTGAAAAGCCTGAACACTAGTGAAAGAAAAACATTGATCAACCTTGGTGAAATTCATTCATACGCATTACTGAAATAAGAAAAGATTTCGGTAGTTGATGATGGCTAATTTCCCTTGAAAAGGAAGTTGTGTGTCCGCAGTTCTGTTAAACTTGGCGTGTCTCACAGACTCTTTTAAGCAATGTCGGTTAGTTGTAACGAGTTGTATGGGAAGCCAAACACACCTTCAGTGGGACGAAACGGAGCGGTGTTACAGAGCTCGTGCCGTGCTGACGTCATCGGTGCGGCTCAATGGACCGAGCTGTGCGACCGACTCGACATCGCAGGGAGGACGTGTTTGCTAGCGAAACCGAATGGACAGCGCAAACTAATCTCACCAGCGCGGCGCTGACCATGTGACTTTATTCATTACTGCTCCGCAGAAGTTCAGGTGTTTTCCCTGCATATAAGATAATGAAGATCAGCATGAAGTTATTACATTTCTTTTGCTTATTATCTTTCATATTAGTACATTAGTAGTGTTTGAAAAGCTACTTTGAGGAATTGTATTTTTGTAGCCACGGAAAGAGCCGTTCAAAGCAGAAACTTCAACGATTAAGGACTGTGCAGTGCCGGGGGAACTGTAGGATCAGGGTTGGGAACCACTATTATTACACAGAAACATCATTAGGGAAAACACTGTTGAGTAAACGTGGAGGAAAAGAGTTGTCATTGTAGTCAGAGCGAAACAGACTAAAATTATTGAACATAATGAATATAATAAAATACTCACTAAATTTAAAGGATAAATTAAAAAGAATGTAAAAATGAACACTAATACCAGATCATGAGATTAGTCATTTGTGTACACCTGTGATTTCTGTGCTGAGATTTAGTGTTTACAGAACATTTTACAAGCTAATTTTAGTCCTAAAATTCTTACTAAGGACAAAGACATGTGTGACTATCAGAGAGACAATCTTACCTCAGTTTCTCCAGTTTACAGTGAGGATCCTCCAGTACAGCAGAGAGCAGATGAACTGTATCTCCTAGTTTATTCACAGACAGATCCAGATGTCTCAGGTGTGAGGGGTTTGATCTCAGAGCTGAAGCCAGAGCAGAACAACCTTCATCTGTGACTCCACAATCACACAACCTGTAGAGAACAATGACACACTCTTCACTCTCTCAGTTCAGATCAACACGTTCAAGCCACAATTCTACACAGACTATAAATATGTCTAAATTTCAACTGGAGATTTATCAGTCATAAAAAAAATAATAAAGAACCCATGAGATTTTACTGGATATGCAGTGATTGTTTCTGTCTTCCTAATGCTACCTTCTGCCTCTCTGTTTTGCTCTTGCACACAATCTACTTCATGCCTTCTGTCCTCTGATTGATAGTTTATACTTTTTTTATCAAATAAAGTATTTTTTGCTGAGAAATGATTTATTAATGATTCATGATTTGTATAAGTTAATGTAAGAAACATTTACTGGACTGAAGCAACTGGGTTTATTGATTATTCATACACCATTTGTTAATGTTAAAAATTTAATTATTTTGACATTTTTCCATGTTAATATAAATGTCAAATATGACACAGCAGGCTTTTGGGGAACATTTTCCATCTATTAATTATCATTGATTTGCATTGAATTGCATATATGAGCCATAAAAGCGATGTATAAATATGATACTCAACAAAAAAAACACACATGCATGTATTTACAAGTTTGCATCTGTTTTTTGTTGAGTATCACATTACACACACACACAAATGGCTTTTGATGATCATATATGCAATTTTTAACATAAAAAAATGGTGTATTAATAATCAATAAACCCCAGTTGCTTCAGTCTAATAAATGTTTCTTACATTTACTTTATAAAAATAAAGGTTTCTGAGCAAAAGGATTTTACTTGAAAAATAAATAAATAAATAAATAAATATAAGGTATAAACTATCAATCAGAGGACAGAAAGCATGAAAAAAATTGTGTACAATATGTTTCTCAGCAAAGTTTTGGTCATATTGATAATTTATAGGCCATAGAAATTTGCATATTAAATATGATGCAGTAGGCTAATATATTCATAAACAGGCATTATACTTATTGTTCAACCAAATTTTACAAAGAATGTTTAGTTTAAGTTATGAGAGAATAAATGTTTTAAAATTGTTCTTAAAATGTTGTAACACGCATTGCCAAACAAGCATTCTTTTTTCCAACTAATTTATACTCCCAAAGGGGCAACGTATCCTGGGAGACACAAACATTTACAGGCAGATTATGGAAAATGTAAAAATTAAATCCATAAAATTTCAACATAAACATAATAAGCTAACACTTAACAACAACTTTTCATACATGCAAGTCCCCTCAAATATTGTAAATATGTGAAATGCATCACTGAAGGCGAGTAGATTTCCCACTACAGGTCATGTTGTCTTTAAATGCTGCCCATGAGCTAAACAGAGAATGTATGAATGAAGTCACCAGAGGGTTGTTCCATAAAAGACGCTTAGAAAAGCGGGGATTAAACTCCAAAACCAGACTTGAATGAGCCTAACAAATAAGTTGGGGCTAAAGTGGTTCCATAAAAGGTAATTGAAGTTCACGCAATCTCACTAATTTGATCCAGGTTTATCTAGTCTAGATAATTGCGTGTGCACGCGTTTCTGAAGCAGCCCTAGAGGTCGATCGTGGATCAAATCGATCCACCATCAAACAGCGTATATTTTGAGCTGTTTTATGCGTTTGAGACATGTTCTTTTTCCCCTCAGTGCAAAACTTACATTTTACAGTTATATTCTCCATCTGTAAATGTTAGAAAGTCATGCAAATGTATCCATTTTGCTGCTAATCTTCATATTGAACGAGCGCTGCTGCGCGCCAAATAGGAGTGCAATAATTCTGACTAAAATATACATTTTGCTTGGAAAATTAATATGCAATAATTTATAACACTAGAAATATCTTCTGATTATAATAATTAATCTTTAGGATGTTGGATAGGTTGCGTAAACTTCTAGCGAACAGAAGTACTTCAGTGAACAGAAGTAGCCTAATTCAGGGAAGATTTTTTTTTAAGAAACTAAATATATAAAGATACAAAATATAGTTTTGGGTATAGGACCTATGCTACTTAATAAAGATGATGTATACTTATTTAGAATGCTGAGAATTACAGCTTTTAATGCAATAATTTTTTGGAGAAAGCAAGAATCCCCAGTTTTAAATGAGTAGATTTAGTTTCTAAAGTACATTATGGAGAGGATAACATGAAATTAAGAGCAAATGTATACATTATGAAAAGATATGTGCAACTCTAAAATCAAAGAATATTCCATAAAATAAAGGAATATATATTAGCCTACATTAACTACATTTTTATATAACCCTCTCTCCCTTTTATTTCTAGTTATTTGTTATTTTATTTATTTACTTATTTAATATTGAATATTTGATATTCAAATAATATTACTTGAATAACTATTAGGAATTATGTGTCATTATAAGAGTTTGATATAAATATGTGAATGTTACATTTTTATTAATATTTATTTATTGTTTTTTGTCTTTTCCCCCTTAAATCATATGTAAAAGTGTCTAACTATGTACTTTTTGGTTATTGTTCTAATCGTGTGTTTTTTAGGCTATGTGTTGGTGGGTATTATCAGAAAAGAAAAAAAGTAGAAGGAAAAATAAGGAATATTTATTGGGGGAAAATATGATGTCTTTAAAGGAACTGTCAATTTGTATAATTGTGTTAAATGTGTTCGAATTGAAAGACATAATGGGCCCTATCTTGCACCCAGCGCAATTGACTTTGTACACCGAAGCATGTATCATTCCTATTTTGCACCCGCGCAAAGCGCGCTTTTCCCTCCACAGAAGCGCGTCGCTAAACTATGAACTTGCGCTCCCTGGGCGGTTCAGCGCAAAAAAGGAGGCGTGTTCCGGCGCAAACGTTCCTTCATGCTATTTTGCAGGTTTAGAAAACAATTGCGCCACTAACCAGGAAAAAATAGTTTAAAGTCAGTGGCGCGTTGCGCATGTTATTCATATGCTATTTTAAGCGCGCATGCTTGGCCATAATCAATGTAGCGTGTGCACAACGCGCATACACTTTGATTCTCTCATCTACACAGAAGCAGCAGTTTTCATTTTTGCAAATCATACATTATTACGATAGATAGATAGATAGATAGATAGATAGATAGATAGATAGATAGATAGATAGATAGATAGATAGATAGATAGATAGATAGACAATTTATTATAAAAGCATACATCTAGCTTACACATTTACCCAAATTATCATACGTCTTTTTAACCGAAGTTAATTTGGGTGGGTTTCTCCATCCCCAACGTCCCTGACGAGAGCGTTGCTCTCCTTGGCTGTGAACCGCTCCTGGTGCGCTCCTGGCAAATCCGCCGTTATGATAGGAATCCGCTTTAGAACAAGCGCTCCGGCTCTTAAAGGGAATGTGAGATGACACTCTGATTGGTTTATTTCACGTTACGCCCAAACCACACCTATGAATAATGAAGCTCTTCAGACCAACCCATTTTAGATTTGCGCCTGGCGCAAGAGTCATTTATCCCGCCGGGAAAATAGCAACAGCGCCAAGACCCGCCCACAAAGTTACTTGCGCTTTGCGCTTTGACACTTGCGTTTCAGATCGTTAAAATAGGGCCCAATATATATATATATATATATATATATATATATATATATACTAAAATATTTGTTATTTGGACATTAGATGTCCCTTATTTACAATTTTAAACCTACAAGTGTAATAACTGTAAAGGGACTATTGTAATGGGGTAAATCAAATGTAGGCTAATATACTGTCAATTACTAAGCTCAGATTCATCTTACCAGTTAAAATTTATACTGTGCTTTTGTAATTATTTATTTTTAATTTTGTGATTTTAACTTCTGCTTTACAAAGCTTTTTTTAGATTGTGTTCTAATGTTCTTCTAATCATAAACATGTACTACAGCTGCCAAACAAAACCAGAGAGAAATGTATTCATAAAACTTTAAAACAATCTAATTAAATCTTGGGCACAAAACATTCAGCCAGTAAAAAAAGAAAACCTGTATATATATTGTATTTAGGCCTATCTATCTATATATCTATATCTATCTATCTATCTATAGAAAGAGAGAGAGAGAGAGAGAGAGAGAGAGAGAGAGAGAGAGAGAGAGAGAGAGAGAGAGAGAGAGAGATACAGTAGATATATTTGTCTAATTTATCATTGTAGCCTATTTAAGTTGATTTTCTGTATACTGTGTATTTATTTTTGGACTAATAGTGGTTAATGAAGTCCAATAATGGTACGAGAGAGTGTCAGTGGTAATATCATTGTGTTCCTATTGGTCAGTGTTAGAGGATCTGTGTAAGAGCTGAGGCTTAGCCTGACAGTTAGCCTGCCCTGGACCAGGCTAGTTTCCCAGCATAAGTTGCCAGGGTAACTGAGTTTGAACTATTTTAAGTTTGCTTTATGAAACAGAATCCACCGACAATAAGTCTAATGAACCAAAATAAGCCTGGCTTGTATTCTAATCTTGTTTTATGGAACAACCCTCAGATCTAAATATTCACAACAAACACCCTTTCAACTTGAAAATTAAACCAACACTTTCCCTGCTTCTCCCCACAGACTCTTGAATGTTTGCATCTCCCAGGATACATCACCCCTTTTAAGGTTAATTTTAAATTAAGGGAATAATTATATGAATATAGTATATGAATTATAAATCATTACAACTCATATAATATAAATATAAAATTCTTTCACTCTAAACTGCTTTAATTTGGAGAGAGAGATACAGGGGGAGTGGCTTTATTGCATCAGACGCATCACTTTACTCACAGCTGATTGGTCCAGTTTTGGTTTGTGATCTCTTACACAGAATACATTCATTTTATTCAAGGTCATCCTGCAGCACAAGTTACCATGGCAATCGAACCCGCTAAAAACCAATCCACCTTCTTGAGCCCGAAAAAACAGAGTTTGCTCAAAATAATCTCAAATTTACAAGGGGAGCAACTGAAACTGGCTTCATGCAGCAGGACACAGAAACAGTGGGAAACACTGCAGTAACAAACACCACTCACTGTCATTCTGAAGTGCTCCTGAAGAGCTTAATTCGCTGGTTCAGTGTGTTGGATCAGGGTTGGATCTGAACTCTGCAGATCTCCAGGAACAGTTTTGGGCGCTCCAGATTTAGATTAACGAGATAGACACATGATTTACGTTTCCTGCTTCTGTGCATCAAAATGATACATAACATTGAACTATTCATTCGGATTATTCTAAATAGAAAATAGATTATTCTAAATAATCTATAAATATTATTCGCACTGACATTTTCTTGAGGTGTTATTTTAATATTTGCTTATCTCTTCCCCCGCCATTGACAGACATTTCCGTCATTTGTGATAAAACGGTTCCCCGGCGTTGATGGAAACTTCCAGCTTTCCGTTTTTCACTGTTATACGGTAGGGGGCGCTATCACGCATCTTCTGAAAGAGTTACTGAATCTCCTGATCAAAACACAGGCGAAGAAGAAGCAGAAACATTCAATATCATTTGTGACCCGTGCTGGCGAAATGAGTCAGAATGCGTACAGGTTAATTACGAGCTACAGGCAAAATGGTCACATTTGAGGTTTTCACAAAAATGAGTTTATTAAGCCCTCATCTAGTGATCCCAAGGGTCAAAATAGCAATTAAACATTTAAAAGTATCTTTATTTGTAAGTTTTCTGAAAGGAGTGCCTTTCCTTTGTCCATGAAAAATGCAGTTTTCTCAGCTCGCTTCTCGACGACTGTGCTTTCCCTCAGCACAAGTTTGGTGTTGTTTTAAAACGTAGCATTCCAACTTTGTGAATATTCATAGCGAATTCTCAATGTCATGAGTCTGAACCAATGAAATGTGATTTTCAAACTCATACTGATTTAAACTAAATGATTTTACCCACATTGACTGACACATCCGAAGCGTGCCTCAAAGACGCCTCAGACAGCGCGTGATCCCGAAACACTCTTATACTTACACAGAATTACAGTATTTCAAAATATCTGTCTTGGCGAGTATTCAAGCAAACATTATCTGATATGTCTTAAGTGAACATTTGGAACTGTTGGGGAAAAACATCTGATGTGTAACATTATATTAGACCTGTGCAGTACAGTAGGTCTGAATATATAGACTGTCTTTTTCATTAATGTTAATCAAACAATTGTGGTACCATGGGGGAAAAAAGTTTAATATATATTGTTCCTGTAAATATTTGGTTTTAACTTGGTGTGTCCCAAATTTGGTGTATCCATGTCTTCAGAGTTACAGGAAGGAGAGTTTTAACAGGGTTTGAGCTAAACTCCAGTAGGACAGCGGCCCTCCAGTGCCAGATTTGAGGAACCCTGATTTAGTCTTACAGAAGACAATAACATGTCTGACTATGATATACCGTAGATTATCTTACCAGAGTGTCTCCAGTTTACAGTCAGGATCCTCCAGTACAACAGAGAGAAGCTTCGCACCCGGATCTTGCAGTTTTTTATCAATCATATTCAACTGTCTCAGTTGTGAGGGGTTTGATCTCAGAACTGAAGTCAGAGCAGCACAATCTTTCTCTGTGACTCCACAATCACTCAAACTGTAGAGAGATGAAAATCATACTTGGTAAACACTATGAACTGAAAACAAAATCAATAGAAAATAAAGAAAAAATAGACAATTTGTAGATGGAGTAAAGAAAACACTGCATTTGGTCACCAATGGATGGCATTGTCTCAAAATTACTCAGGAACCTTGAGGTCATGGTGTCACAGATTACAATGTGAGAGAGAGTTAAGTGTGAATAACCAATAAACATGCAATATGAATATTTTCATTTTTTGCCTGTTGTTGCCAGGACTTTAGTACTGGATCAGTGATAAATCACTCTCTTTGTCTAGCGTATAATTAAGACAAATTATTCCAATGACATTAATTTTTCAACCATCAACTGACAATTTGTGTAAATTGTCTAAATAATATTTGTGCTTTATTATGTCATATTATACATGTTTTATTATATATATATATATATATATATATATATATATATATATATATATATATATATATATATATATATATATATTATGATGTCATATTTATAGATTTTAACCTTTGCCTTTTTAGTCCAGTCTCTGGCTCTATCCAGTTGATGTTGTTTACCTCTATTAGAAGAGTTGGGCTTTGTTTGTCTGTTTAAAATGTAATACTTAAAATGTTATTGAAAACCTTATCTAAGTAGTAAAGTTTCATTGTCAAATATGCAACAATAAATAATAAACTTTTAACGTGGATCAAATCCATATCAATTGTTTAAGTACTAAATCATTTGTAACATTAAACTTGTTTGTTTTAAATGAATCCTCATGTTGAAGACATTGGCTGTCAGGTGCTTTAACACAAGTTTGAGTCAGCTTGTATTGTTTCCCAATCACATCTCCCCGTCATTATTCCCATCAATAAAATAGCTAAATTCAAATAATAAAAAAAAATCAGAAAAACAATAAAAACAAGTATGCTGCCATATTGCTCCTATTACTGATACAATAAATGTTTGTATGTTTTTTTTTAGATTTATGAGCTTTTGATTTTCTTTTGTTTTAACAGTAAAGTGATAGTTTTCACTGATACTTACTGAACTTTAATCACGGGCAGCAGCTTCTGGAGAACCTTCAGTTTTTCAGCTTTATTGTTTTCTCCAACAAATGTATTAATATCAAACTTCTCCAGACTCTTCTCTGAAGTCAACAACACAAAAACTACAGCTGACCACTGAGATGAAGAGAGTCTGGCTTCACTTATTGTTCCAGATTTCAGATACTGTTGTATTTCCTCCACTAGTGACTGGTCACCCAGTTCATTCAGACAGTGGAACAGATTGATGGATTTCTCTGGAGAGTCAATGGTCCTGATCTTCTCCTTGATGTACTCAACTGTTTTCTCATTGCTGTCAGACCTTCTTCTTCTCAGTGTCATTAGTCCCTGAAGGAGAATCTGATGAGACTCCACTGACAGACCCAGAAGGAACCGCAGGAAAAGGTCTAGATGACCATTTTTACTCTGTAGAGCCTCATTCACGGCTCTCTCATGGAGCTCAGAAAATGAAACAGATTCTGTTGAACTGAGTTTAAACCAGTCCTTAAACATAGACAACAAACCTGGTTCAAATACATTCCTGTTGTTGTTTGTGAAGCAGAGGTGCACATATAAAGCTGCTAGATGTTCCTGAACGCTCAGATGAACAAAGCAGAAGACTTTCGCCTGATACAGGCCTGACTCCTCTCTGAAGATCTGAGTGCACAATCCTGAGTACACTGATGCTTCTGTCACATCAATGCCACACTCTCTCAGGTCTTCCTCATAGAAGATCACATTGCCTTTCACAAGCTGCTGAAAAGCCACTTTCCCCAGTTTGAGGATCATGTCTTCATCTGTCAGGTTCTTCTCATAGTCCTTCTCATGTTTTATGTTGGACTGAAGGATCAGGAAGTGTGTGTACATTTGAGTGAGAGTCTTGGGAATCTCTCCACGCTCTGCTTCACTCAACATCTCCTCTAGAACAGTGGCTGAGATCCAGCAGAACACTGGGATGTGGCACATGATGTAGAGGCTCCTTGATGACTTCAGGTGTGAGATGATTGTATTGGCCAGACTCTGATCACTGATTCTCTTCCTGAAGTATTCCTCCTTCTGTGGCTCATTGAAGCCCCGTACCTCTGTCACTCGATGGACACACTTAGAGGGGACGAGATCGGCTGCTGCTGGTCTAGAGGTGATCCAGATCAGAGCAGAGGGAAGCAGATTCCCCGCAATGAGGTTCGTCAGCAGTACGTCCACTGATTTATTTTTGTTTACATCTCGTAGAGTCTCATTCCTTTGAAAATGTAAAGGAAGTCGACACTCATCCAGACCATCAAAGATGAACAAAACTTTATATTTGTCACTGGATATTTCCATTTCTTTTGTTTCAGGGAAAAAGACATGAAGAAGATCTGAAAGACTGAATGTTTTGCCCATCATCAAATTGATCTCTCTGAAAGGAAGTGGAAATATGAGCTGGACGTCCTGATTCACTTTGCCTTCAGCCCAGTCTAGGATGAACTTCTGCACAGAGACTGTTTTTCCAATGCCAGCGACTCCCTTCGTCAGCACAGTTGTGATGGGTTTGTTTTGTCCAGGTAAAGGTTTAAAGATGTCATTGCATTTGATGGGTTTGTCCTCTGTTGCTGCTCTCCTGGATTGTGTCTCAATCTGTCTCACCTCATGTTCATTACAGATCTCTCCACTGTCACCCTCTGTGATGTAGAGCTCTGTGTAGATCTCATTCAGGAGTGTTGGGTTTCCCTGCTTTGCTGTTCCCTCATTCAGACACTTAAACTTCTTCATCAGATTTGATCTAAATGTGTTGAGGACTTCATGGCTGCAAAATTCAAATTCCATGTTACACGTGTTACATAAGTTAAATATAGAGATACATATATAGAGTAAAGTGTTTTATTTATTCTCTGTAACATGATCAAGAACATATCATAATATTTATGAAATGTGTTCATTATTAATGTGTTCCACACTTCACCTGACACCAGCATCCCTGCTTTCATTAAAGTCCTGTAGTTGATTCATAGGCTGGTCATTCTTCTCACAGACGGGTTTTGTTACGGCTGATCTTTGTGTTGGGATTGACCTTAAACATCATGAAGAGAATCAAGAATCAGACACTCTGATATTGGTGGATTTTTTACATCACCTGAATAATTCTATCAACAGTTAATAAGTAAATGCACATTAATAAATCAACTCTTAAAGGGCACAACTGTAATAACACTAAAAACAAAAACTGTAAGTTTGACAATATATTGTATTAAATATTGTACATATTAAATTAAAATAATACATTGTATATTGACTGCTTGTAATTTAACTTCATGCCAGTTGTCAGAGCTATTTTAATGGTGAGAATAAAAGTAGCAAAATATAAAAAGAGAAATAAACAAAAAACTACAATTACAAAAGTTTTTTAACTAAATCGGCCTCACTATTATTTTCATAAGAATCAACAGAATAAAATCAGAGTCCTAGAGGAGTTAAAACCATCGCTTGTCCTTAAAATATGCTTTAAGGATAGTGGACTCTGTCATAAGAGGCATAAAGGAGGATCTTCAATAACAAAACCTTGTGCCTATTTGGCAATATGTGCAGATGATATAGTCCCAGTGATTATCTGAGTAGAAACAATGTTTTCTACCAACAACATGATTAATTTCATAAAGTTTAATTTGATTACATTGATACCAGGTCATTTTTGGAGGACTCATTTTGGAGGAGGTTATGATGGGTTTGAGGTCAGAATATATAGTGCATTATTTGAGCTCTGAATATAAGGCCTCCACAGCAGCACTGCTGCACATTACCTGCAATTCCACAACGCCCTGATCCCAACCTAAAAAGGACTACAGTCCATTTAAAATGTCCAGACACAAAAACTGGGTGTTTAAAATAATATAAGCATCTCATTCAATAAAATGCTATATCTGAGTCCATGCCAAAAAATTGTCTCTCTCACATCAGGTGAAGACAGGTGTTATATCAGGTGTTATATCTACCTGAGATCAGCCTGTGTATTGTCATTCTTAAAATCTATTGGCTGACCCATAGACCAGTCACTCCTCAAAGACACACAGCTGGGCGCTGGTTCTGATCTCTCCTGCTGAACTGAACTATAACAGAACAACGAAACGAAAAAACAAAACGTTTTAATAAAAAGCACTTGAGGAGGGTTTAGACATTGTTTTCAAGAAATTTCATTTAAAACAATGTATTTAAAAAAATAATAATAATAATGTCACTGTTTTTTTCTTCAGGAGACATCTTTTTTATTATATAAAAGGTTGTTTAATGTGTTTATTCATACCTGCATCCTTTAGAAAAGTCTTCTTCTCTGGATGTTTGTGTGTCATCCATGATAAAGCTGAACAGTTGAAACAGTCTGATCTCCACTGACTCTGGATGGAAATGACAAACAAACACAAAACTAATGAAATTAAACATTGTTAATCATCTTTATAATTGATCTGACCAGATCGTGAGAGTTGGAGAAATAAATAGATAGAGATCTTTTGAAAAATCATCATACACGATACACAAAATAAACCTCGTTCATTTCCTTTCAGAGAAAATATTAATGTGGAAGTCACCTCGAGTCCGCGAACAGTAACCTTTATCAAAATGTGTCTACATAGCCAACCGATTCACAAACTCCTCCATCTGTACCATCGAGTAGGCTAGCTACACATAAGGAAGGAATCGACTATTTTATTAAAATGGCGAAACATCATCTTTCTTTTACTTTCGCTATTATCTGTGACGAAAGGGGCACGTGATTAAACTGCTGAAGTTGCTATAATGTTGGTTAGTAGTGTTTTAATGGTTGCCCTTATTGGCAGATGACGTGAGTTTAATCACCAGTAAGGTTTACAGTTAATAACCCCAGTCAGTTTTGTGTGCTGATAAACTCAAAAACTAACATATTTATTACACGGATTAATGCATTTGTAGCCACAGCAGATTATTCATACCTGTGTTCGCCAGTAGAGGGCGCTGTGCGCTGTGTAGTGAAAGCGGGTGTTCGAGACAGGCGTGCAGATCAGGTCACATGTCCATATCAGTCAGTAATAACCTATTTTTTACAGTCTATGGTAATAACACATGTAAGCGTTCATAAGCCTATTATTCCACATCTCACTTAAATAGAATCTATGTAGCACTACTTTCTTCTTAATAGGCTACTCTAAACTACTTCTACATTCCTCCTCCTCTTCACATCCACTAAATAAACTTAACTAGGACCTCACAAGATTGACTTATTGACTATTAACTATAATATGGACCTCAGATTGACCATGAGGCTCCTTACTTGTTTAGCTCCAGTCTTCTTCTATACACACATTTCTTTGTGCATGTATAGTTTCAAATAGGACCTACATGTTACCCCAAACTCTGTTTGCATTACATTTAAAGACCTTTTTATATTTCTTCAACAAATAAAATAAAACTGGCACTGGTGTTTGTTCCATGACTAAAAACAAATTGTTCTCCCACCACATCCCATTCATTAATCTTTTCTATTTATATATAGGTTTCTTGAAGGAAAACATAATTCATTATCTCTAAGTATTCTAAATCTATCGTCTGTCCATGTATTTAACAAACCTATTCTCAAACACTTCATAACTCCATGAACTCACAGAGGATAAAAACCGAAAAGAACCAATAGTGTAAAATTAAGTGTAATTTAATCATTAGACTTTTTTATGTAACTGATGCTTTATACATACTTTCTTTTGAAATTGTCTTTAGCCAAAATAATTTTTTGTTTGTTTGTTTGTTTGTTTGTTTAAAAAAGCATTGTGTGCCGTGTTTGGTTTCTTCCTATTTCTGATTACTACAGTGGACAGCATCTGTATCCCACTCTTAACCCGAATTACTTGACTTTACTAGAAAATTGCACAGAAACCTGTTGTCTTAAATCATTTAAGTTTTTACACAAGGTGAAACTAAAGAGATCAAGCATAACACATTAAGTGGATGCAGTAGACAAATCAAGTTTACATTAGTAGTCTTTACTTAAAATCATTAGTTCATGTATTTTTGTTATTTGGAGTGTTCATTGTATAAAATAACAATTGTATGTTATGCAAATGTTATATTTATGTAATGTCTTATTTATATTTTGAGATTTATTGTAATAAATGCATTCTGTCACAATTGGAAGGGAAGAAAATTAAACCATTCATTTCAATGTTCCAATGTGTTTTCATTCATTTTTGATGACAAAAACAAAACAAAACAAAAAAAACATTTAACACTTCAATGTAATAAACTTGTCAACCAAAAGACAAGTAAAATAAGCATTGAAACTGCTTGCAATCAGAATGCACATAGCTTTTATCACGGTTTCAATGTTGTCCATCATAACTTCTTCCTCAATGATGATGTTCAATGGCGCTTGATTGAGACGGAGAGAAGACGAGAGCACAACACCTTCATGCTCAATGAGGAGGATTCTAATGTCCAGATGGCAGAATGAGCGATCGTCATTAGAGTCCTAACATAAGAGCACAATCATGACATTTCTCATTAAATAACCATCAATAATGTTAAGCAACAGAGTCTAGTCATGAGACAATCAAACACACAAGGGAATGTGTGAATTGGTTATGACTGCTGGAGTATATTAAAGGGATAGTCTATACCCAAAAATTACAATTCCGTCACAATGATCGACACACACACTTAAAGCACATCATTTATAAACACAGAAGCTTGTGCAAGCATCACACACCAGAACAAACCCCACTGGTTCTCGTTCCTCACGCATGTTTTTAGTTTCCGTGTTTACCATACGTGATGTGCTCTATGAATGTGTGTAACTTTATTCTTTAGATATAGAAGTCTAAATTAAATCTGTTCATCATATAAAGTGATTTGGATTAAACAGCTCGACTCATTTTATGACGCCTTTATGACCATTTTGGATCTTTAAAGTTTTGGTTAAATTGACTTTCAATGGAGAGACAGAAACTTATCAGGTTCCATTATAAATGGAAAAAGGGATAGTTCACTCAAAAATGAACATTTGCTGTTAATTTACTCCCCCTCAGGCCATCCAAGATGTAAGCTTAATTTGTTTCTTCAGTAGAACAGTAAAGAATGTTTCTAGCTGAAACCGTGGTCCTTGCTGATTCATATAATACAAGTAAATGACTACAGTCACTTTGAGAGTCAAAGAAAAAAGATACAGGCAAAACCAAATTCATCCCCATGGCTCCTGATGACACACTGAAGTCTTATGAAGCGAAACTGAACAATATTTACAACATTATCACCTGTAATCCACAACCTTGGCAAACGGTTCTGAAGACGAACTGGTCTGGAGCCTGTTGTGGAGTGAAATATGAACACAAGTTACAAAGCTAGAACAACAAGAAATGGCCTACAAGAAAGCAGAGCCAACCAAGCACAATTTTGACTGTATTGCACAACCAATGTTGTAGTATTTTTTGTGACGTGTTTTCATTTTTTAAGCTGTGAAAACCAATACAAGTGTATAATTCATTGGTGGACCTCATAAGTGGACCTTAAGTGCATTAATGGAGCTAAATGTGCACAAACATTCTTGTTGTAAGCAAGAAAATGGTCCAGTTCTACAGTAGCTTCCATGTTTTAACCTGTAATGTTTTAATAGGTAACACATTTTGTCACATATAACGTCAAAATACTTCCACTTACACTGCATCTTTAAAAGAACCTGTAAAAATAGAAAACATTTTTTTTTAGCTCAACAACCCAGTTGCAGTTATTTCACTGTTATTTCACTGTAATAAGTTAACATCTGTTACCTTAACTTCGTCATTTGAAACGTTTGTTAGGTTATTACTATAAATGGAACAAATAAAACTCAGTTTTTCTCAGTTTACATGCAAACGTGCAAAGAGATTTTTCCAAAATCTCCACTCTGGCCGGAGTTTTTAGAAAGAATCGTTTTCAGAGGCGATTTCTCCGTTTGCGTGTAAACGAGGGGCACAACCGAAGGGAAATGTCTCCATTTTTCAAAACAACCATGTACGTGTAAACGGGGCCTAAAAGCAACATGATGTTAACCTATGATGTTAACCATAGATATCATATAAAGGCCTTTATATGATATCTATGATGTTAACCACCAGAAACACTTCTTTGTTTCTGGCGGTTGGCAAACCAGCTTATGGTGCATATCCTGACACCTACTGGAATGGAGTGTGAGGCGTTAATATCAAGGGAAAATGTTTTTTTTTTTTTTACCTATATTTTATTATCATAACATCCTCACACACTCATAGCCTACTAGCCGAGACTCTTCGTGTACAGATGTGACGTAACGACGCAAAGACATGCTCGAATTTCCCGTGGAAATCCACCAGTACCACTGGAATTAAAAACATTATTACAAGCTTACCGTTTTGAATCGAGCTACGGCAAGCAGAGAGTTTTGAACACTGGCTGGTTATGTACTTACTCAAAAAATTATTTTGGATAATTTTTAACCCCCAAAAAATTACGGACTGCATCTTTAAACTGTGAACCGACATGGAAAAATAACTAACGTCGACTGGTGTTATGAGATTTTTATTTCTGAAATTTTCAGTTTCAGTGGGCAGAGCTCACATTAATATTCATGAGTTTCCCGGACATGTGTAGAACTAGTGATGTTCAATGCAGGTTTTTTGGAGTAGACTCCGACTCGCACCACAGTAAAAACCCCATATACTCCCTCATGCATTAATATAACATCAGTTCAACTAAAGCTGGCATGGAGGTATGTATAGTTACAAACTAAAGCCACTACGACTTTTATCTATTTTTAAAGTACGCTACATGTAGAATAAATGTATGTGACAAAGTTTCTGCGACAGCTCTTTGACGAGGTGTAATACGTCAGTGTCCGAATTCCTCGCTTCATTTCTTTAACTCCTTGCTTATCTAACTTTCATAGGCACTCAACTGCCATGCACTATATAGGGATTAGAGAATCAGTAAACAAGTGATAGATTTCGGACACAGAGTCAGTGCGAGAGTAGATTCCTGTGCTGGAGTCGACCCCGACTCTGGGGCTGCGTCCCAATTCAAAGGCTGCATCCTTCGAAGGCCGGACTTTAATATTTACATCATTAGATATTTGAGTAAGTTGAAACCCAGTGCTTGCGTTTAAAAGTGTAATTCGTGAAGGATCCATTGCTGCTTCCCAATTCAGAGGCTGCATCCGACTGAGTCACCGTGGTGTAGCGATATGGAAGAAATCCATATCAGCTTTTCATTTTTTCTAATGGGCGGAAACAAACCAATGAGGAAATTGAGTATAAAAGAGAGCTAGAAACGGAAGTGGGGGCGCGAGTAAAAACAAAACAAACGTGTAGGTTGTTATCGGAGTGGGACACACGCTACCTGAAGCTGAAGGTCGTACTATTCTTTGCTGGAATCTCTGTGCATGCGCTGACTGGGTGCGATCGCCAAAGTGACGGAGAAATTGAGCTCTACTGCATGTTTCGTTCGCCTGCCTGGTGCAACACAATCCAGCCTGGTTCGTTCGCCTGCCTCAGGTACTAGTGGTGATGTCCATCATCTTTTAACCTCAAGCCAATAGTTTCCAAACTCACATCGAGTTTCCAAACTCACGCCAAACTCGCGCCAAGTCTCCAAACTCTTTCCCCGGCCCAGGATTTGCGGCCGCTACACAGACTTACAGTGGCACAACGAAGGCTGATCCAATTCACATGCAGCCTCCAAAAGCGTCATTCGTTTCCTGTGAAATGAAGAATACAACAGATGGATCATTCGCTCCCTTTCCTCGTTGTGGAACTGTTGTATTTTATTATCTGTAACAGAGATTCATATGAATACATTGACATTAACTAATAGGACCTTATTCTAAAGTGTGTAAAGTATAAAAAGTTCAGAAATGTATATCCACTTGGTACACTTACAAGAGTAGGAAGATGAAGACAGATCAATTAGGGAATAATAAGGTAACATGATGCATGATGTTGTGGACCTCCACAGCTCAATATCTGGATTTGGCCAGACCGTCGGGCCTGAGAGTCGCCTTGAGGTAAGAAATCTCAACTTGAGCTCCCAAGCTGAGCTCAACCAGAGCCTCATCTCGCCAGAGAGACTCCTTAAAGACTTTGAGGCCAAACCTCAAAGACAAGTTCCTGACGGAGATCTCTGCATCAGCGACTCGCGTCATCCTGAGCACCAGCATGTACAACTTCACAATAGGAAGATTGTTGCTAATGCACTGCAAGTGAATACAGTTACTAGTGCTTAGACATTATTTATACAACATTGGCTGTGAATCTGAATAAATGTCTTTACACAAAACATTATCATAATTCAACCTGTATGTATTAAAAACCGTAGTCACCTTTCACTTATTTATGAAAAAAAGCTATAAAAATGATGACTGAGATTATCTTAAATTTATACTATTTTTGAGAGGATAGATAGATGAATTTTCTCACTTTTTCAATTGGTCATTTCAGGGAGATATATACTCCATTCTGCTGTTTTTGCCATTTTTGCTTTCTACCTCCTCTGGCAACTCAAAGGGAGCAGTTTTGCATTTTTTGGATGCAGGACCAAGAAAAGTACATGCATGTCCAAATTTCATGGACAATATGTAATTTTTAATAATATAAGCCACACCCGTTTCAAACAGTGAGGTGTCGCCATCCACTGGAGCCATAAAGGTTCTCTCACCATTAGTGAGGGCACTGATGGTGGTCGATTAGAAATATCCAATCTTAATTTTATTTGTGGACACCTCATATGTTTTTGTGCGGCGGTTTGTGCGGTTGTCCACTCAGATGAGCCGGCTGAAAGCAGGTCGGCTGTACGGTGAGCTTGCAACAGACATTCTGGAGGGAAACAGAAAATACACATTGACTCAATAAGCATTGGACTTGAAAGAGCAAGACAGAAGATCAATGGCAATTCAGTATGCAAATAATAAAACTACATCATCAGTGTCCAATCAGTGACCAGTGCTTTATCCCAACATTACACGAAGTAAATGCTTGCATTCATTTAGGGACCACAAAACGTGCAAACGAATAAAAAACATTATAAACTAAAACTGTCATATTTACCTTTTTTGAAATAATCCATTACACCTGCTGAAAAACAAGCAGCATGACCTAAAATTATCAGTTTCATGTGCATGCCCCGGAAACTCATGAATATTTATGTGCTCTGCCGTCTGAAACCAAAATATACCGTAAGATACTGTCACGTGATGTGCTACTGTAGAAGATTGCCCTTTTTTATAGATAAATAGGGGAAAGATTGGCAGTTAACATAAAATTGTTATAAAATGGACGTTCCATAGTGGCCCATAACTTGCCTCAAATTGGTCAAGTGCGGTAGTTCTAAATAATACGTCTCCAAAAATAACTTAAAACATATATATAATATAAATAAATTGTTATTATAATTATCATTATTTAAATATTATAAATAGTTAATAAATAAAATTAATAAATGTTAACAATGTCAATTTAATCTAATTCATGTATTTTGTTCATGTTATTGATAATAATGGTAATAATAACAGCTATTATTATTATTATTATTATTATTATTATATTTTGATAAATATAAATAGTTATATAAATATAAAAGTGAGTTAAATAGGTTTTTTTTTTTTACAGCTTTGGGGTTGCTGAAGGTAAAAGTGTTGAGTCCAGACCAGATGCCAATACACAAAAGAGGTGTGGGTGGGCTTAAAACATGTTTACATTTTTACATTAAAAAAAACAAAACATTTTCATTACATTAATTTCAATCATAGAGATTTCAATCTTCTCCAGTAGTATTTATAATTTCTAAGTATTAAAAAAAAACGGCTGGTGGTCACATCATGGTACCTGTTTCTTTTTACAATGCAGATTGGAGGTTGACCAATCACAATCGTCTCTGATCATTGTCTAGAGACGCCTATTTAATCATTATAGTGAGAAAGTTCCGAGAGTTTCCATTTGCACGACAGCTTCTGAACCCATACAACTAATAGATTTAATCGGTTATGGTTTATAACGCGCATACATTTCCAAAAAGACAAAACAGTCTCGAATATGGCATAAATGGAGCATTCGGGTTTTTGAGCCGATGAGCGCCCTCTGGTGGAACATTGAAGGATTGTTTGTGTGACAGTTCTGATGTTTTCCTCTAGTTACGTGATGTAAGGAAGTACAGGACATAAAGTAAAAAAAAAAATATGCCTGTGAGTTTGATGTAATGACAAAACATGGTTTCACGTTATTTTTATTTTTATCGGTCGTCGTCATCGCTACATTTAGGGACGAACAAGAATTCTGTGAGAATGAAAGTTGTAATGAAAGAGAGTTCGATAAGAGTCACTTTTATAGCAATGTGAAACACTGTGGAGAAATACCACTGGCATTATCACATAAACTACTAGGTAAGATACAGATATGAGTGCCAACATGCTATTTTACACGTTGACTATGTTTTAATCACTTCTGTGTGTTTGACAGATGCTCTCCCTCTTGATGAAGTTGATGGTAATGTTATTCGTACTGTGAAGAGAAGTGTGTTTTCAGAGTCTCAGCCCTCTCCTCTGAAAGAGCCCCTGACACTGGCTGCTGTGTCACAGGTCAATAAACCCATCCACTCATCACAATTTACAGAAAACTTGTGCTTCACTGCAGTAAAACCTGGGGATATTGTTGCAGTATCTGTAATTTATGAAACAGAAAAATACAATGGTGCTAGTACCATCTAACCACCAGTCAAAAGTTTGGTCACACCCATTCTTTATAATTTTTCTTGTCCACATTTTAAAATAGTAATAAAGTAATCATCATCATCATCATCACCACCACCAATAACATTGTCGTCGTTAAGCTTAAAGGGATAGTTCGCCCAAAAATGAAAATTCGGTCATCATTTACTCACCCTCAAGTTGTTTCAAACCTGTATGAATTTCTTTTTTCTGCTGAACACAAAAGATGATATTTTGAAAAATGTCGGTAACCAAACAGTTGATGGACCCCATTGACTTCCATAGTAGGAAAAAAAAATACTATGGAAGTCAATGGGGTCCATCAACTGTTTGGTTACCGACATTTTTCAAAATATCTTCTTTTGTGTTCAGCAGAAAAAAGAAATTCATACAGGTTTGAAACAACTTGAGGGTGAGTAAATGATGACCGAATTTTCATTTTTGGGCGAACTATCCCTTTAATTTTGAACTTATTCAGGCTGTTGTTACAAAGAAGAACACCATCATATTTTAAAAAGAGAAATTATTAAAATAATATTGGCTACTTTAAAAGAATATACTTTGGTGCAAACTGAATATAATGTTTCGGACACTTACTTGCATCATGTTAACTGAAATTAAATGAACATTTATTATAGTTTTTAATTTACATGAAATTTAGTTAGTTGAACTTAAGTGTGCTTCTTTTGACCCACTTAAGCAGGATTTAAGTAGCCTACGTCTTTGTATGAAATTACTTATATGGTAAACTAACATATACTTTAATATAATTTCTATTTAAACATTCACATTTAAATCATGGAATTTAATAAATATTTGTAATTCCACATTTGTAATAATGAAGTTGCAATTTAGTACATTATTTAAATGGAACATTAACCCTACAGTTAAAATTATAGCACTTTATGTACCTTGGTATGTTAGTCAACACATCAAAATAAGTGTACTTCTTTAAAGCACAACAATATATTATTATATAACAATATAGAACATAATGATTTAAAATGTACTTTAAAACAAAGTTTTAATTTGACATGATTACAAATTGCACTTTTTAAAAGTGTACTTAAGTTTGTTAAGAAACGGTCATGAAAGTATACTCGTTAAGTGGCTTTTAATAGTAATCATTACTATTACTGGTAATCATTAATATTGTATTATCTGCAAAAACAGTTTTTCAAAAGAAACATAGTTTTCCATTTTTAATTTTAACACTTATTTTTTACAAGTGTGTAGCAGATCACTTTAAAGAAAAATATATATGAACCACCCAACTCCTCAAATAAATTTCTACTTTAGGTTGTGGACAATTTATTTTTTAGCTATTATACTCTATTATATATATAGCTATTATATAATGCTAGCTTAAAAATCGGACCAAACACTTACATACCAATAGAAACACTTTATCATAAATGTATTTATTCACAAACAGTTAATTTATTGTATTGAGTTAATTAATTAATTATTATTATTATTATTTTTTTGTCAGTTACACTTTTATTAATTGATTCAGTCATAAAGCTTTTAATAATGAACTCGTGGGCCACTTGGACTCTTTACAGAACCACCAGTGGTCTGAGGATCACAGTCTGAGAAAACTGCTTTAAAACTGGACCATGGTACCACCACAGTACTTTTGTGTAAATGTTGTTTCTGCATATATTCAGGCTCTTTTGTGTATTTCAGGATGTGTTGAGGAATATTTTGGATCTGAATGAGTCTGTGATTCAGAATGAAGAGTTTGTCCGTTGTGTCAGTGGTGGGAAACTGTTTCCTGGCTCTGTTCCACTGGCACACAGATACGGGGGCCATCAGGTAAAACTGACCGTCACTTCAAACCCGACAGCGATGGCGTAAGACAACCAGAGCAAACATGTCAACCATGTGTTATTATTATTATAGTTTGGTTATTGGGCCGGACAGCTGGGGGATGGAAGAGCACATTTGTTGGGTGAATACACAAACAGGTAAAATCATCCTGTTCATCAGCGTTCAACAGAAATCATCAGTTGTTATTGATGTGACTTTTCTGTTGTAATGCATGTCAACTTTCCTATAATGTTGTTTAAGATTAAAGAATGGAAAGTGTGATCTATACTTGTTGGTTTTTCAGCAAATAGATGATTCTGTCATTTTTAATCTAATTCTCACTTAATGCTTAAACATGCGTCTGAACAATGACATCTCTCAGTTTCGAACTGTGAAGAGTGTTAACCGTTAGAGCGGTATACAATCTCTCTTTTATCCAGAAAGGGTGAAAGATGGGAAGTCCAGTTGAAAGGCTCAGGAAAGACGCCGTACTCAAGGTGAATATCAGTTCCTGCTTCTCAATATTTATGATATGCTTTTTAAGTAATTCTGAGATATATTTAGTTGTAAATGATCTTACATTATGACTCATAGTGTGTGATTCTCTGTCTGGCAGGAGTGTAATGGTTATGCTGTTTACTGTACATGATGTTTTGTGTGCAGGTCTGGTGATGGACGGCATTTCAGAGACTGGGTTCAGCTGTATTTACAGCGTCTGTCAAGGTAATGTTGCTGTAATATAAACTCAAACTCTTTTAATTAAAAATGGATTAAAAATGAACATCACTTGATGTTTTAATCGTCTTCTACAGGATAATGAGTGACTCAGATGAAGAACGGCAGCACAGAATGCAAGGTGTGTTTTTGTATATGTTATATGATGCAATGTTATATATTATGTGTTTATATTGTTACAGTAACACTACCGTTGAAAAGTTCAGGATTGGTAAGATTTGTTTTTGAAAGAAGTTTCTTATGCTCACCAAGGCTGCATTTATTTAATCAAAAATATAAATAAAATCAATCAATAAAAACAGTAATTTTGTATTACTACAAGATGGTATTATACTATGAGATATTAATACAATATAAAATAAATTATTTTATTTGAATATACAGTATTTTTGTAATTAATATATTTTTTCAGTTGAATGTAATTTATTCCTGTGATCATTTCTCCAGTCTTCAGTGTCACATGATCCTTCAGAAATCATTCTAATTTGCTGATTTGCTGCTCAAGAAACATTTGAAAACAGTTGAGCTGCTTAATATTTTTGAGGAAACCCTGATACATGTTTTGATTAATAAAGTTCAAAAGAACAGCGTTTATTTGAAATAGAAATCTTTTGTAATATTATAAATGTCTTTATTGTCCCTTTTAATGCATCCTTGCTGAATAATATTATTCATTTCTTTTTATAAAAAGCATTACTGACCGTACATTTTTAAACGGTAGTGTGTGATTTTTTTAAGATGTGTTATGTTGTATTTAATGTTATTTGTAATTTTTCTATTGTTCAGGAGTAAACCCACGGTATGTGTTGAGGAACTGGATGGCTGAATCTGCTATCAGAAAAGCTGAGAAAAATGACTTTTCAGAGGTATTATTACATGTGATGTCAAACTAATATGCTGTCATGATCATGCTTATCATTTATCTTAGAGTGTTTGCTTTAATATATTACTGTGAAATGAAGACTTGACAATTATACATACAATGTAACATCTTCAGACAGACCATTATGGCTTGTCTTTTTCTTAGGTGACAGTATGTTTGATGTATTTCTAGGTGGCGCTGTTGCAGAAGACTTTAATGGAGCCATTTCTGGAGCAGGAAGAGGCTGAGAGAGCCGGATATGCCAGTAAACCTCCATCCTGGGCTCAGCAGCTGAGGGTCAGCTGTTCTTCCTAACTCAGGGTTGAATGAAAGAAATAAATCATAAATTTCAGCATCATTTGAACCAAAAATATTGTTTATGACATTGTAATCACACTTCCTAATGGATGATCTGATTGGAGGATGAGCCACCATGTTCAACGTTATATATGTACATATATGCACATTATATATGGACAATGGACATGGATGTCTTTTGTAATATTGCTGTTTCTGCATTTCTACAAAAGTGCAAAAAACTTTGCATCATGCATCTCGTTTACTCCTGTTTAACAATTAGGCATGTCAAAATCTTTTAAACAGTTAACTTTGCAAGACCTTATTTATTATGACATTCCATTAGCAATGATGATATAGCATATTTGCAATACATATAATCTGATTAGGTGCGTAAGTACAAAGTATTTACATATTTTAGTCTGTATTAAACAAAAAAAAAAATTAAAGTTGTGTTTCCTAATGTTACGCCAAGAACTTGTTTGGCGGTCAGTTCCTCAGTCCAACTACAAAAACCCGTCAATTAGCTCTATCTGTCTTCAAGATCATTGTTGACTGCGCTTTTTCAGCATTGCTGTCATCAGTTCTGACATGAGTTCGCCACCTGGGGGCGCTGTTTGTAGAGGTGTAGTTCTCTTTGGTGGAGCTGGAGGCATTTTTCTGACGGAGCCGGCGGATGGGTTGGCAGCCGGTGCAGGAGCTGGTGGTGGAGGCGGGGGTGGAGGTGGTGGAGCTCCACCTGCAGATGCAAAGTTTTGGGGACCAGGAGGAGGAGGAGGTGGAAGGGAGGTAATGGGGTCTGGAGTTGGTGGTGGGGGGAGCGAGTCTTTTAAGCTGGACTGTGACGCGATTTTCTTCTGGAAACAAACTTTTTTACATTATTTTCCTGTTATCTCTTTAAAGCTGCTTTGAAACAATCTGTAGGCTACTGTAAAAAGCGCTTTATAAATGAATGTGACTTGGTTAGGTGCGATAGCTCGAAATAATAATTATCCTACTGTAAACAACAACAATAAAAACTTTATATAGTATAAAAATTATGAAGCTCAGAGTTACTGCAGAGAACATCACACAGACCTCGTCAGTATCAGGAATGAGACTGAAAACTACAGGGTTCAGTCATTAGTTCCATATGATTATTATTACTATGTTTGGATTGGACTGTACAGAACCAGATCTTGGTCAGATCAGAGCAACTCTTCATTCAGTAACTGGAGGACAGGACAGCCAGATA
This sequence comes from Vimba vimba, assembly GCA_022828995.1. Taxonomy (NCBI): domain Eukaryota; kingdom Metazoa; phylum Chordata; class Actinopteri; order Cypriniformes; family Leuciscidae; genus Vimba; species Vimba vimba. Next base: position 6,411,903 of record CM040840.1, read on the forward strand.
GTCCTGGATCCTGCACTGTAGTCTCATTTAGTAACTCTGGAAAATGGACTGATGAATTCTGCTTTTCTAGATTTCCTTTCATCTGCTACAATGGTATGTCTATATCTCTCATCATAGACTGTAATCAATTAAATTGCATTAATTACAATGATACAAGTCTTATTTTATCATTAGCTTCAGCAGTGAAAAGATGCCATGTAAATAAACTAAAATGTCTTTTTTTTTTTTGTCCAGCAACCATCACCATATAGCTCAAAGCCCTATTTAGACAGAATTAGTTTTACAACGGTAGATGGAGTAATGTAATTTTACCACAGGACGTCTGTAATAATAATGATCAATTCGCACGGGATAAAAATTCTCAGTAAAAAATGAGAGGGGGAACTCGATTTACGTACCACCGTCACCTTCCTGTCGACATGTGCGTATTACATTGCTTCCTGATATCATGTGCACAAACACATATTTTATATATACAAAATAGTTAGGTCCAGTTGAACGATGTATTAATTAAATTCAGATGTTGGTAATAGGCACTTACCTAACACTAAAAGAAGTTTCATGCCTCTAAGAGCTTTCAACCTTCTTTTTGATCTTAATGGTATGTGGAAAACTTTTGAGTTTTGCCACAGACTTGTCCCACCATCTAGAACGCAACTGAATGCTTTTTCAAGCACCTCCATACTCGAAAAAACGTGGAAGACTACTTTTAAACGGGAAATGACGGAATATTTATGCACATATTTATAGCGGGTCTATTCACACTGGATTAGTATTACCTGAGGTCATTTTTCCGAACCTTTTTACAGAAGGTAAAAGTCGCTGTAATCTTTACTGACACTGTACGTAATGATTACTGAGATGGGACTAAAATCACTGAGAAGCTCTGGTAATAATTACTTTACCCCATCTCTCCACGTTAAAGGTGACATATTATGCCCCTTTTCACAAGATGTAATATAAATCTATGCTGTCCCCAGAATGTGTCTGTGAAATTTCAGCTCAAAATACCCACCAGAGCATTTATTCAAGCTTCTCAAATTTGCCCCTTTTTGAGTGTGAGCAAAAACGCACAGTTTTTGTGTGTGTCCCCTTAAATGCAAATGAGCTGGTGCTCCCTGCCCCCATCCAGAAGACGTCCAGAAGATACTCAGTCAATAACAAAACCCACGAATCTCACTCTCAAATCAGAAATATCAGAAATGACAATAGCCTAGCGGAGTGCAGCCTTACAGAGAGACTCGGGAAGAGGTTGCAACATTTAGACGCACCTGGATGTTTCTGAATGGTTAGTGAATACATTTATGTAGTTGTTGTGGAGTTACATTGATTCATCTCATCGACTTGCATTTACCGTCATGTTTAACTTTTACAGAAGTTGACAGAGTTCCCTGAGGTCTTTATAAGACAGCTGTGAATTTTTTTGGTGAAATAGCATTTTGTGCTCGTCTGTGCAGCAAAGCAGAACTGTTTGCATGCTTTGCTCGAACTTTTAGCAGTGCGTTAGAACTGGTTAAACTGCTGTCGTGGGTGTTTAGCAGCGCCGTGGGTGGAAACGTGCAGATTAAGGGGCGGTAATATTATAATAAAATTGCTTTCTTACGTTAGCCTGGCTTGAGACGTGGTCTGGGAAACACATGTTCATTTTCTCGTATTTGAGGCGTGGTTTACGAATGCCCAGAGCCGTTTATTGGGCGCTACGAATGTCTATCAAATGCGCCTATACGTAGCTCATAGCCAATTGTTTCAATTATACCAGATGACTTATGTAGAGCGACAGAAATTCGACGAGGAAGAAGATGAAATAAACTTGCGTTCTAAAGAACACTATATAAGGCTGCATCGAAAGGTAACTACGCGTCTGATGCCATGTTGGATCCATAGATATAAACAAACTGCTTCGGTGTGTCGCATAGACGACGTCACCGTCTTGCTGCTCCCTCCCCGTTCTGTGATTGGTTCTCTTTTTGAGGGGAAAATCTGGTCCATCGTGTCCAGGCTGCCTAGCAGCGTGAATAAAATTGCGCTGTGCTCAAGGCAGCATGGGAAACCCAGGCTATTCTTACGTCAGAAGGGGAGTGAAATCTGATCTGCTTATTTTTTTAAATGCTTGCAGAGAAATGCTTACCAAAACAAAGATACTGGGTCATTACTTTTCATATTTTCTGGGTTGGTGGATGCACCAGGGACCCGATTATAGCACTTAAACACGGAAAAAGACAGATTTAAACTAATCCCGTCCGAATAGGGCTCAAGACTGGTTGCCCACTGAAGCTAATCAGGGTTGAGCCTGGTCAGTACCTGGATGAGAGACCTCCTGGGAAAACTAGGTTGCTGCTGGAGGAGATGTTAGTGAGGCCAGCAGGGGGCGCTCACCCTGTGGTCTGTGTGGGTCTGATGGGGACACTATACTGTCACAGAGCACCTTACTTTAGATGAGACATTAAACCGAGGTCCTGACTCTCTGTGGTCATTAAAAATCCCAGGACGTCTTTCAAAAGAGTATATATACAGTATATATATATATAAAAATGCAATTAATTATCAACAGACTTTTAAATCACAGATAGCCTGTCAGAATTTGATTTTTATTATGATTAATTCTGCAGCCACATTTATTTTCATTTTACATTCCATGTAATTTTTAGCTTTTCATCGACTCACAAACTACTATAGGTTACTATAGAATGGGTTTTAATATATACTGTATAGTATAAAATACTTCTTTATATCATTCATCATTTGTAGGTAGCTTTGTATGAATCTGTTAGATGAATTACAAGTACAACAACATGTCAAGTCAAGTCACCTTTATTATGACCGCCGCTAGCGTAGCTAGCGAAAGCGGTCATATAGGGATTGTCAAAGTTTTTTTTTTTTTTTTTTTTCGTCACCTTACTGAATTTTTCGTCAACGATACCAGGGACACCGAAGCACCGGGGAACATGAAATTTGGTGGGCATGTAGCCCCACTAGACTTCTAAGGAAAAATTTCGTTTGGTCCCCGGGGGCCACTCCCCCCCCGCGCTGGGCCCCCCCAAACCCAAAAAAATGCAGTTTTTCCTAAATAACTACCTGAACCGTGGCACCGAGGATGAAGAAAATTTTATGGTATGTTGGTCTACTAGACTTTTACGGAAAAATTTTGTTTGGTCCCCGGGGGCCACTTCCCCCCCCGCGCTGGGGCCCCCGTAAATTTTTCGTCAACGATACCAGGGACACCGAAGCACCGGGGAACATGAAATTTGGTGGGCATGTAGCCCCACTAGACTTCTAAGGAAAAATTTTGTTTGGTCCCCGGGGGCCACTCCCCCCCCGCGCTGGGCCCCCCCAAACCCAAAAAATGCAGTTTTTCCTAAATAACTACCTGAACCGTGGCACCGAGGATGAAGAAATTTTTATGGTATGTTGGTCTACTAGACTTTTACGGAAAAATTTCGTTTGGTCCCCGGGGGCCACTTCCCCCCCCGCGCTGGGGCCCCCGTAAATTTTTCGTCAACGATACCAGGGACACCGAAGCACCGGGGAACATGAAATTTGGTGGGCATGTAGCCCCACTAGACTTCTAAGGAAAAATTTCGTTTGGTCCCCGGGGGCCACTCCCCCCCCCGTGCTGGGCCCCCCCAAACCCCAAAAAATGCAGTTTTTCCTAAATAACTACCTGAACCGTGGCACCGAGGATGAAGAAATTTTTGTGGTATGTTGGTCTACTAGACTTTTACGGAAAAATTTCATTTGGTCCCCGGGGGCCACTTCCCCCCCCCGCGCTGGGGCCCCCGTAAATTTTTCGTCAACCATACCAGGGACACCGAAACACCGGGGAACATGAAATTTGGTGGGCATGTAGCCCCACTAGACTTCTAAGGAAAAATTTCGTTTGGTCCCCGGGGGCCACTCCCCCCCCGCGCTGGGCCCCCCCAAACCCCAAAAAATGCAGTTTTTCCTAAATAACTACCTGAACCGTGGCACCGAGGATGAAGAAAATTTTATGGTATGTTGGTCTACTAGACTTTTACGGAAAAATTTCGTTTGGTCCCCGGAGGCCACTCCCCCCCCCCGCGCTGGGGCCCCCGTAAATTTTTCGTCAACGATACCAGGGACACCGAAGCACCGGGGAACATGAAATTTGGTGGGCATGTAGCCCCACTAGACTTCTACGGAAAAATTTTGTTTGGTCCCCGGGGGCCACTCCCCCCCCGCGCTGGGCCCCCCCAAACCCAAAAAAATGCAGTTTTTCCTAAATAACTACCTGAACCGTGGCACCGAGGATGAAGAAATTTTTGTGGTATGTTGGTCTACTAGACTTTTACGGAAAAATTTCATTTGGTCCCCGGGGGCCACTTCCCCCCCCCGCGCTGGGGCCCCCGTAAATTTTTCGTCAACGATACCAGGGACACCGAAGCACCGGGGAACATGAAATTTGGTGGGCATGTAGCCCCACTAGACTTCTACGTAAAAATTTCGTTTGGTCCCCGGGGGCCACTCCCCCCCCCGTGCTGGGCCCCCCCAAACCCAAAAAAATGCAGTTTTTCCTAAATAACTACCTGAACCGTGGCACCGAGGATGAAGAAATTTTTGTGGTATGTTGGTCTACTAGACTTTTACGGAAAAATTTCATTTGGTCCCCGGGGGCCACTTCCCCCCCCCCGCGCTGGGGCCCCCGTAAATTTTTCGTCAACCATACCAGGGACACCGAAACACCGGGGAACATGAAATTTGGTGGGCATGTAGCCCCACTAGACTTCTAAGGAAAAATTTCGTTTGGTCCCCGGGGGCCACTCCCCCCCCGCGCTGGGCCCCCCCAAACCCAAAAAAATGCAGTTTTTCCTAAATAACTACCTGAACCGTGGCACCGAGGATGAAGAAAATTTTATGGTATGTTGGTCTACTAGACTTTTACGGAAAAATTTCGTTTGGTCCCCGGGGGCCACTTCCCCCCCCGCGCTGGGGCCCCCGTAAATTTTTCGTCAACGATACCAGGGACACCGAAGCACCGGGGAACATGAAATTTGGTGGGCATGTAGCCCCACTAGACTTCTACGTAAAAATTTCGTTTGGGCCCCGGGGGCCACTCCCCCCCCGCGCTGGGCCCCCCCAAACCCAAAAAAATGCAGTTTTTCCTAAATAACTACCTGAACCGTGGCACCGAGGATGAAGAAATTTTTATGGTATGTTGGTCTACTAGACTTTTACGGAAAAATTTCGTTTGGTCCCCGGAGGCCACTTCCCCCCCCCGCGCTGGGGCCCCCGTAAATTTTTCGTCAACGATACCAGGGACACCGAAGCACCGGGGAACATGAAATTTGGTGGGCATGTAGCCCCACTAGACTTCTACGGAAAAATTTTGTTTGGTCCCCGGGGGCCACTCCCCCCCCGCGCTGGGCCCCCCCAAACCCAAAAAAATGCAGTTTTTCCTAAATAACTACCTGAACCGTGGCACCGAGGATGAAGAAATTTTTATGGTATGTTGGTCTACTAGACTTTTACGGAAAAATTTCGTTTGGTCCCCGGAGGCCACTTCCCCCCCCCGCGCTGGGGCCCCCGTAAATTTTTCGTCAACGATACCAGGGACACCGAAACACCGGGGAACATGAAATTTGGTGGGCATGTAGCACCACTAGACTTCTAAGGAAAAATTTCGTTTGGTCCCCGGGGGCCACTTCCCCCCCCCCGCGCTGGGGCCCCCATAAATTTTTCGTCAACCATACCAGGGACACCGAAACACCGGGGAACATGAAATTTGGTGGGCATGTAGCCCCACTAGACTTCTAAGGAAAAATTTCGTTTGGTCCCCGGGGGCCACTCCCCCCCCGCGCTGGGCCCCCCCAAACCCAAAAAAATGCAGTTTTTCCTAAATAACTACCTGAACCGTGGCACCGAGGATGAAGAAAATTTTATGGTATGTTGGTCTACTAGACTTTTACGGAAAAATTTCGTTTGGTCCCCGGGGGCCACTTCCCCCCCCGCGCTGGGGCCCCCGTAAATTTTTCGTCAACGATACCAGGGACACCGAAGCACCGGGGAACATGAAATTTGGTGGGCATGTAGCCCCACTAGACTTCTACGTAAAAATTTCGTTTGGGCCCCGGGGGCCACTCCCCCCCCGCGCTGGGCCCCCCCAAACCCAAAAAAATGCAGTTTTTCCTAAATAACTACCTGAACCGTGGCACCGAGGATGAAGAAATTTTTATGGTATGTTGGTCTACTAGACTTTTACGGAAAAATTTCGTTTGGTCCCCGGAGGCCACTTCCCCCCCCCGCGCTGGGGCCCCCGTAAATTTTTCGTCAACGATACCAGGGACACCGAAGCACCGGGGAACATGAAATTTGGTGGGCATGTAGCCCCACTAGACTTCTACGGAAAAATTTTGTTTGGTCCCCGGGGGCCACTCCCCCCCCGCGCTGGGCCCCCCCAAACCCAAAAAAATGCAGTTTTTCCTAAATAACTACCTGAACCGTGGCACCGAGGATGAAGAAATTTTTATGGTATGTTGGTCTACTAGACTTTTACGGAAAAATTTCGTTTGGTCCCCGGAGGCCACTTCCCCCCCCCGCGCTGGGGCCCCCGTAAATTTTTCGTCAACGATACCAGGGACACCGAAACACCGGGGAACATGAAATTTGGTGGGCATGTAGCACCACTAGACTTCTAAGGAAAAATTTCGTTTGGTCCCCGGGGGCCACTCCCCCCCCCACGCTGGGCCCCCCCAAACCCAAAAAAATGCAGTTTTTCCTAAATAACTACCTGAACCGTGGCACCGAGGATGAAGAAATTTTTATGGTATGTTGGTCTACTAGACTTTTACGGAAAAATTTCGTTTGGTCCCCGGAGGCCACTTCCCCCCCGCGCTGGGGCCCCCGTAAATTTTTCATCAACGATACCAGGGACACCGAAACACCGGGGAACATGAAATTTGGTGGGCATGTAGCCCCACTAGACTTCTAAGGAAAAATTTCATTTGGTCTCCGGGGGCCACTCCCCCCCCCACGCTGGGCCCCCCCAAACCCAAAAAAATGCAGTTTTTCCTAAATAACTACCTGAACCGTGGCACCGAGGATGAAGAAATTTTTGTGGTATGTTGGTCTACTAGACTTTTACGGAAAAATTTCATTTGGTCCCCGGGGGCCACTTCCCCCCCCCGCGCTGGGGCCCCCGTAAATTTTTCGTCAACGATACCAGGGACACCGAAGCACCGGGGAACATGAAATTTGGTGGGCATGTAGCCCCACTAGACTTCTACGTAAAAATTTCGTTTGGTCCCCGGGGGCCACTCCCCCCCCCGTGCTGGGCCCCCCCAAACCCCAAAAAATGCAGTTTTTCCTAAATAACTACCTGAACCGTGGCACCGAGGATGAAGAAATTTTTGTGGTATGTTGGTCTACTAGACTTTTACGGAAAAATTTCATTTGGTCCCCGGGGGCCACTTCCCCCCCCCCGCGCTGGGGCCCCCGTAAATTTTTCGTCAACCATACCAGGGACACCGAAACACCGGGGAACATGAAATTTGGTGGGCATGTAGCCCCACTAGACTTCTAAGGAAAAATTTCGTTTGGTCCCCGGGGGCCACTCCCCCCCCGCGCTGGGCCCCCCCAAACCCAAAAAAATGCAGTTTTTCCTAAATAACTACCTGAACCGTGGCACCGAGGATGAAGAAAATTTTATGGTATGTTGGTCTACTAGACTTTTACGGAAAAATTTCGTTTGGTCCCCGGGGGCCACTTCCCCCCCCGCGCTGGGGCCCCCGTAAATTTTTCGTCAACGATACCAGGGACACCGAAGCACCGGGGAACATGAAATTTGGTGGGCATGTAGCCCCACTAGACTTCTAAGGAAAAATTTCGTTTGGTCCCCGGGGGCCACTCCCCCCCCGCGCTGGGCCCCCCCAAACCCAAAAAAATGCAGTTTTTCCTAAATAACTACCTGAACCGTGGCACCGAGGATGAAGAAATTTTTATGGTATGTTGGTCTACTAGACTTTTACGGAAAAATTTCGTTTGGTCCCCGGAGGCCACTTCCCCCCCCCGCGCTGGGGCCCCCGTAAATTTTTCGTCAACGATACCAGGGACACCGAAGCACCGGGGAACATGAAATTTGGTGGGCATGTAGCCCCACTAGACTTCTACGGAAAAATTTTGTTTGGTCCCCGGGGGCCACTCCCCCCCCGCGCTGGGCCCCCCCAAACCCAAAAAAATGCAGTTTTTCCTAAATAACTACCTGAACCGTGGCACCGAGGATGAAGAAATTTTTATGGTATGTTGGTCTACTAGACTTTTACGGAAAAATTTCGTTTGGTCCCCGGAGGCCACTTCCCCCCCCCGCGCTGGGGCCCCCGTAAATTTTTCGTCAACGATACCAGGGACGCTGAAACACCGGGGAACATGAAATTTGGTGGGCATGTAGCCCCACTAGACTTCTACGGAAAAATTTCGTTTGGTCCCCGGGGGCCACTCCCCCCCCGCGCTGGGCCCCCCCAAACCCAAAAAAATGCAGTTTTTCCTAAATAACTACCTGAACCGTGGCACCGAGGATGAAGAAATTTTTATGGTATGTTGGTCTACTAGACTTTTACGGAAAAATTTCGTTTGGTCCCCGGAGGCCACTTCCCCCCCCCCGCGCTGGGGCCCCCGTAAATTTTTCGTCAACGATACCAGGGACACCGAAACACCGGGGAACATGAAATTTGGTGGGCATGTAGCCCCACTAGACTTCTACGGAAAAATTTCGTTTGGTCCCCGGGGGCCACTCCCCCCCCCGCGCTGGGCCCCCCTTAACCCATAAAAATGCAGTTTTTCCTAAATAACTACCTGAACCGTGGCACCGAGGATGAAGAAATTTTTATGGTATGTTCGTCTACTAGACTTTTACGGAAAAATTTCGTTTGGTCTGCGGGGGCCACTTCCCCCCCCGCGCTGGGGCCCCCGTAAATTTTTCATCAACGATACCAGGGACACCGAAACACCGGGGAACATGAAATTTGGTGGGCATGTAGCCCCACTAGACTTCTAAGGAAAAATTTCGTTTGGTCCCCGGGGGCCACTCCCCCCCCCACGCTGGGCCCCCCCAAACCCAAAAAAATGCAGTTTTTCCTAAATAACTACCTGAACCGTGGCACCGAGGATGAAGAAATTTTTGTGGTATGTTGGTCTACTAGACTTTTACGGAAAAATTTCATTTGGTCCCCGGGGGCCACTTCCCCCCCCCGCGCTGGGGCCCCCGTAAATTTTTCGTCAACGATACCAGGGACACCGAAGCACCGGGGAACATGAAATTTGGTGGGCATGTAGCCCCACTAGACTTCTACGTAAAAATTTCGTTTGGTCCCCGGGGGCCACTTCCCCCCCGCGCTGGGCCCCCCCAAACCCAAAAAAATGCAGTTTTTCCTAAATAACTACCTGAACCGTGGCACCGAGGATGAAGAAATTTTTATGGTATGTTGGTCTACTAGACTTTTACGGAAAAATTTCGTTTGGTCCCCGGAGGCCACTTCCCCCCCCCGCGCTGGGGCCCCCGTAAATTTTTCGTCAACGATACCAGGGACACCGAAGCACCGGGGAACATGAAATTTGGTGGGCATGTAGCCCCACTAGACTTCTACGGAAAAATTTCGTTTGGTCCCCGGGGGCCACTCCCCCCCCGCGCTGGGCCCCCCCAAACCCAAAAAAATGCATTTTTTCCTAAATAACTACCTGAACCGTGGCACCGAGGATGAAGAAATTTTTATGGTATGTTGGTCTACTAGACTTTTACGGAAAAATTTCGTTTGGTCCCCGGGGGCCACTTCCCCCCCTGCGCTGGGGCCCCCGTAAATATTTCGTCAACGATACCAGGGACACCGAAGCACCGGGGAACATGAAATTTGGTGGGCATGTAGCCCCACTAGACTTCTACGGAAAAATTGCGTTTGGTCCCCGGGGGCCACTCCCCCCCCCCCCCCCGCGCTGGGCCCCCCCAAACCCAAAAAAATGCAGTTTTTCCTAAATAACTACCTGAACCGTGGCACCGAGGATGAACAAATTTTGATGGTATGTTGCTCTTAAGGGCCCACATCAACCTAGCCCATAATCACTCATTTGTGATTTGCGCCCCTCCCATAAAAAATGAAAATGCAATATTATTCTGCTTTAATCGCCCCTATCTTCAGTGGAGATGTTCAGAACTGCACCATATTTCATGTGTATGATTAACTTGACATCCTCTGGGGGTATCCTCTGCTAAGTTTTGTAGAATTTCATCCATGGGGGGGTATAAAATAAATTCATTTATGTGCACATTTAGTGACTGTACACTCATCCGCCTGTAGATGGTGCTGTTGAGCGAAGGGTTGCTGGTTTAGGATGATACTGTCACACACACACATGCAGGAATACAAACAAACGCAAGCATGCACACACACTGACATCCACACGCACAGACACACACCCATACACACACATACAAATCCACATGCACATACATACACGCACAAACACACACACACACACACAGACACACACATACACAAACACACACACATACACACACACACACACACACACACACACACACACACACACAGACAGACATGCACATACTATTACTTTTTTTAGGTATATACATAAACACGCAATACAGCCAAATTACTCCACGTCATTTATTTTTGTGGAAAGCCAGTGCAGGCCTGAGCGGCGGTCATATTTTGTACCGCGATGCGGTACATCTAGTTTATATAGGCCTAGTGCTTTAAAAAAAAAGTCAAATTTGAGCTGTTTGAAGGTCTCCAGAGACCCCAGGCAACAAAATGTAATTTTATAACAAAATATATATATATAAAAAAGTAATTTTAATCCATTTATTTATGTTTTTACTCCACATTTGTGCAGTTTTTGGAGGATTTATTATATATTTTTTTTATTAATAAATTTAAAAACAGCTTTTTATGTAAAATTCACTTTATGAAGACCCACATTTCTAACATTTTTTTAATGGGGATATCATGAATAATTTATTATGGTTTAGTGTCATTTTTTTTTTGCCCCACTTTAATAAATAAATAAATAAACAGTTTTAAAAGTAAAAAATGATTACTTTTACCAGTAGATGGCTGCAAAGCTCCACTATTTGTTTTGTTTGTCAGTATAACTGTATGCACTTTCTGTGAAGCTGCTTTGAAACAATATGTTTTGTGAAAAGCGCTATACAAATAAATTTGAATTGAATTGAATTAAAATAACTGACATCTGTTTTTCCAGTTGTATTCATATCTACATATTATTAAACCACAATACTTTTTGTTAAAGTTTAGCATTTTTTGTACAAAAAAAAAAAAAAAAAATGTTACATTATGATTAGAATCAAATCAATTCTGTCCATTTTCTAAGCGTGGTCAGACGGACCCCATTTGGAAAATGGACAAAAAATTTCTTCAAAATCAGTAACAACACAGAGCACACATAGACATAAATGAAGTGACACAGTTTAAATTTGTAGAATTATAAAAACAGATGTTTGAAATAAATGATAAACTCCAAGACTCCAACATTTCTCTTGTAACATCTTGTTCAGGTTTGATTCTAATCATGTTACATTATTAAAAAACTGTTTTTTGTCTTTTGTTTTTTTCACAACTGTTTTTCCAGTACAAAAAGAGCTAAACTTGGCCAAAAAGTAACTTTTATTGTTATAATTGTAATTTTATAATATGTAGATGTTAATCTGACTGGAAAACGTTTAGTCAAATAGCACATAGCATATAGTGGAGCTCTGCAGCCATCTACTGGTTAAAGTGATCATTATTTTACTTTTAAAACTGTATTTCCATTCAAATGATGGGCAAAATTCTTACATTAAACCATGTCAAATGATCCATGGGGGATAATGACCCCATGAATGAAATTTAGAAATATGGGTCTTTTTAAAAGTGAATTTGACATAAAACGCTGTTTTTTTATATAAAAACTATTTACATTTTATATATATATATATATATATATATATATATATATATATATATATATATATATATTTAGAAACTTGAAATATAATAAATCCTCCAAAAACTGCACTAATGTGGAGTAAACAAAATGATGGAAAATGACAAATGAGGTATCGTCTGAATTGGCATAAACCAAGAAACTTAATGACACCAAGAAAACAAATTTTTGACAATGTTTCCAAAAGCTATGAGCCTTTTTGCAAAAATCCTTATGTCTCTGGAACACTATGTGATGGTGTGTTCAAACTTCTCATGCTGTTGATGATCCCTGTGTCATTTTGTTTCGATATGTCAAGATTATGATTTTCTGACAAACATTTTAAAAGTTATTAGCAAAAAAAAAAAAGAAAAAAAAAAACATATCTCAGGACCTGTAGGTGGCGCTGTTCCCAGCTTTCACACCTCAGATCATGGTGTTGATGAAGCGTATGAGTTTTGTTTCGCATAGCTCAATATTTGGCCGACATATAGCATCTAATCTAATTTCAAGTCGACATTGTTAGTTTCACATCATCAACTGTTGAACAAAAGGAAATATTAAAATTCTGTTCAGTCTTTTCTGTGCGGCTTGGTCCAGAGATCATCTAATCCAATGTTGGTAATAACTGGGCAAAAGAAAAACTTAAAATTACAATAGGTGCTTGGCTCCTAATAAACATTCTTTAATATTATTTTTATTTTAAATAAAAAATAAAATATTTTTTTGCAATGCATTATAGGATGGGTTTTAAAAGGAGGTCAATAGTTTACATGTGGATTTCCTTGGCTGTCATTTTCCGATTATGTGACTGTCTTAATATTTACAATGCTTTGCAAAGTAGGGGTGGAACACATACAGCAATGAATAGGATTTTTATTTTTATCTATGCAATTGCCTACATCAAACTATGCGACTTACACACATAAATGTATTGTGATCATTAGCGTTTGTGGTTGCGCAATAAAGACTCTGGATATAAGCGGTACAAATAAATCTCCTCACACAATAGGCCAATGTCTGGGTATCTGAGAGAAAAACCTGGGCTGCATTTCCCAAAGCATTGTGAGATAAGTTGATCGTAGAGGACAGTGGTGGCAAATGGTCTTCACGATCAACTTCACAATGCTTTTGGGAAACGCAGCCCTGGACTGGAGCTCAGAGCCACTGCAGAGAGAATTACACAGAGCTGGCCAGTGAAATGAGACAACAGATACTCACTGTCACACACGCCTGCTATTATTATGGTTACAGTTATAATGCATGGATTGATTTGCACAGAAACAGAGTTTGATCAGATCAGAGCAGCTCTTCCTTCACATCAAGGTAATGTTCCACAATGGTTTCAGTGTCCCAGGACAGCAGTGAGCTCAACACAGCACAGATGTGTCTTTAAAACACTTTGGCCAGTGGACAAATGAGAGCTACTTTTGACAGTTTGCAGTTCCTCTATTACAGTGATGAGCTATTATACCTTCTATAATAAAAATAAATGAATAAACATCATGTTACACACAAAAACAAGCAAACTGTAAATTCAATAATCTTTTATGCTCTGTCTTCTGTTTGCTTTCTTGTGAACATGATGATCATCATTTTGATCCATTATTTCAGATGAATATGATCATTTTGTGTAGGCTAAATAAGTCTTCATCCAAAATGAACGTTATCTTATTACATTCAAATTGTTAATACACTGTACAAAAACCATTTTCACAGTACAGACCAGTTTTGTTTTGTTTTTTTACTGATCGGTGATGGGACCGAGAGTGAAACTTACAAGTGTAGAATAGGTGAAAGAAAAACAATGTCACAATGTGAAACCATCATGAAGTTTAAGTAATTAAGTAACAAAACAAATTTTCAGTTCAGGAAGAATTTCTTAGATGACTTCCGAGCAACTTCACCATGCATTTGAGAAATGTAAAACCAGTTCTACCAGAAAGACTGGGGAGAATAAATACTGCAACAATTATACATTTATTAACAGCCCAGCAAGCAATATTATGATATAAAGCTCTTTGGCGTACTCTAACTGTGAGTGTATATGCAATTAAGTGTAAATTGTGAGTGTAAATTAAATTACAATTTTGCTACAGTTTTTGGCTTGAACATGTTAAACATACAGGTATCTAATCATTTCTGTAATACATTTTAATTTTAATTTTGCAACTTATAAAGCGTTAAAATATGTATTCAATTTACATATTAAAACTAGTGTATGAAATGGCAAATGTAAATTATATAATTGAATTTTCATTTTAATTTTGCACCAAACGTTGCACAAATGTATGGGAAAATTAAAATTTAAATACAGAAATGCATTGCCATTTTACATATTGCATTGTGATTTTGCATATTACATTTCAAATTGAATATTGCTACCCATAAGCTTCCATAGTCTATGACCATTCAAACGCCATATGACACTAAAAAGAACTCAATTCAGTGCTGTAAAGTATTTTAATTCTACAATATATGGTGTAAAAACGTCTGAGTGCTGCCCTCTTCAGGCTGAACGGTGGCTACTGCAGTTTAATTTTCCTATTGGATGTTTGCGGTACTGCATGACGTGGTTCCAGCTCACCACGCCCTCAGTACGAGCTCACCACGCCCTTGGCAGTATAAAAACCATCATGTTTCGTCAAAATCACTGTAGCGAGTCACGAGTTGGAATTGCGAGAATTGAAAACGATCAGGATAGAGTATTTTAGCATAGCATTTATATAGTTATTTAGATTATTTTGTGTAGCCTAGGTAGTTAATTAGTTGTTAGTGTAGTAGGGCTGCAACTAACGATTATTTTGATAATCGATTAATCGGACGATTATTTTTACGATTAATCGATTAATCGGTTTATGTACTTATATTTTAGTTTTGCCCATTTTTCCCCCCAAGTAAATTATTAACAAAGGGTCTTTATCATTCAACATAGACTTTTTAGAGATGTTAACCATTTTGCATTGTCAGATCCTCATCAAAAACATACCTGGAGTTGTTTTATTATGTGTTAGTAATCCTTTGTCGAACTCTTCTGCAATCAAAACACTGACCCATACGTACTCTAGCAAATTTCACAAGGAGATTTCAAATAATGTTTTTACCATGGCTGTCCTTTGGGCTCCTAAAGTAGTTTAACATCCCGAACCAAGCTTATTAATGAATCTTGCAGAACATATTTTCACGAAGAATAAGAATAAAACAGAATACAGTTGCAGTAAATTGCATTTTATTTATTTATTTCCTGTAAACACACAGCTTATACCTGGGAAACAGCTTTATAGCTTATGCTGTGAAATCAATTAGAAAGTTGAAAGTAGCTCAACCTTATGGTAATAAGCTATGACGCGGTTCAGCAGCAAACGCCAGCAACCAATCGGAATATAGACGTCCTTCGCGCTGGCTGATTCCGGAGAAACATACGATGTAAACTTTCGTTCCTACCAAAACATTAGTTCCGAGAAAAAATAATTAATTGCAGAGTTTAACCATCATAGAGTGAAACAAAGTGTATAATTTGCATGTGTTTTTAAGTCCTGTCAGCTTGAAGGCATATATAAGAACGAGCAGAGAGAGAGCCCCGGCCGCGCGCGCGCACTCACCCGAGCTCTGTCTTGGTCTCTCTCTCCCTCGCGCATATTAATCAAAATCAATTGATACGATGGTGTCGAAAAAAAAACTCTCCAGTGATGAAATGTTTTCTTTGTTGACAAATCTTGTGCGATATCCTAAACTGCCGAATGCTGCTTCGTTCGATTTGTTTTATCTTCCGCTTTTTTCTTTCTCGAGCTCCACTGCCGCCTGCCTCCGCCATCTCGCTGAATGCTGCACACGCTGTGCGGGAAGCATGTGACATAAAACAAGGCCAGCTATTGGCTATTCGCTACTTCTCCTGCTGTACTGGCTGACTAAAACCTCCGGTGGCTCATTACTGCCACACTTTGGTCACCGCAGATTTAAAATATGCACGAAATGAGACGCTTACGGCAAATAATAGTTATTTAGCAACTAATCGATGACTAAATTAGTTGACAACTATTTTAATAATCGATTTTAATCGATTAAATCGATTAGTTGTTTCAGCTCTACTATGCAATAGTTATAAATATATATATAAAAAATAATATATATATATATATATATATATATATATATATATATATATATATATACATATATATATATATATATATATATATATATATATATATATATATATAATTTTTACTGTAATTTTGTTTCAATAAATGCAACATTTTACATTAAAATAGAGTGCAGGCCTTTAAAATCCATTTTTTGAAGTGAGAAAAGCATCATCCAGTGCCGTTAAAAATAAAAACTTGTGTAATGTCGTGTAACCGCCTGTAGGCTGTACTGTAACTCCCTATATAAATACATAGAGAGACTTTGATTCCCATTGTATTTTTTAGACATGATTTCTCCATTTTATTAGTTTTTTTTATTATTATTATTTTAATTTAGATATACATTTAGAAAAGATTACTTTTTGTCAAGGTTTAGATATTTTTGTTAGATAAGTATCAGGTTTTGCATTATGATTACAATCAAACAATAATGTTTGGTTAGAAAAGGAACACAATGCAAGCATTTTTGTTACTCAGTATTTGATAATTAAAAAATCTAACAAAATAATGGATGGTCAGTGATAATTCAAAACAGTTTATACAGACATTTTGCAATTAATTGGTATTTTATTCAGATTAATTCTATAAATGGTAATAAAACTTCAGAAGGGAACAGCAGTTATGATCTAACAGCAAAAACATAATAAAATAACAACAGCAAACAATCATTATCAAACTGTAGGTTAAAAAACAGGAATACAAATTTAATTATAATAATAAATATTATTTTAACTATGTACATACAAACTGTAATTATTTTATGTATTGTTGCATATGCAACAGATATCAGGAACACCTATTAGGCTAAAAGAAGTGTGTGTGTGTGTGTGTGTGTGTGTGTGTGTGTGTGTGTGTGTGTGTGTGTGTGTGTGTGTGTGTGTGTGTGTGTATTTGAGTGAGAGAGTCTCTTTTGTATTTTTTTCATTTATTGATTTTATTTAGCATATTCTCAGAATTTGCGGTTGCAGTCTTACCAGTTCATTTCTCTCTGTTTGTGTGTGTGTGTGTGTGTGTGTGTGTGTGTGTGTGTGAGAGAGAGTGGGGGGGGGGGGGTCTTATTTGCACTCCTGATGTTTTTGTCACACAAAACTTTTTTTCTGCACAGTGGCTGATTTGTAGTTTGTACCACCAAAAGTTTTCGTATTTTTTCGTATTTCCTTTCATTTCCTGTCGGTCATTTTTGACTGCGAAGGAGCCAAGTGTGACACTTTTTTTTACAACCCTTAAACATATCCAAATCATGTCCATGATTTTTTGTGTGTGTTCACATAGCTAATACATCAAACGTCACCAAGTGTCATCCCATTCCGATGAAGCAAAAACAAATCTTCATTTTTGACTGAAGAGGATCAGAGAATGTCAACATTGAAAAGTGGAAGATGAATCAATTTATTAAAGAAATGTAAATTATTAGAAACCTTTTTGTCCCTGACATTATTATTTTTTCTATTTCTTTTTCCTTTTTTATATTGTGCTCTGTTCATTTATTATAGTTTTGTTTTGCCTTATTGTAATGATATTTACTGCAATACAAAACTTTACTTCCGCATTCCTCGATTCCTATGGAAGTCTATGGCTGTTCAAAAACCCTGTTGTTTTAATATAACATTTATACTTTGTGTATTTGTGTAATGTTTTGCCTTGTTTGTGATGTGGAGTAATTTATATACAAATATGTAATATATATATATATATATGCTGGGGAGGAACATTTATGTTTTAGGATTAGCATGTTTAATCAAGCATCGGCTCACCTGTGATGTTCACTGATTTAACTGAATATTTATTTAATGTGCATCTGGACTGAAGTAAGTATCACTTGTAATTTATCATTTAACTGAGTGTCTATGATTCACACATAAAAAAACAAGCTAGGGTTTAACAAGCAAAGTTGGTGATCATTGAGTAAAAAAGTTAAAAACTATTACATAGGCTAACTAATAAAGAATATATTTACCAAGGACAAATATATATGTGTTTATCAGAGAGTTCATCTTACCCCAGTATCTCCAGTTTACAGTGAGGATCCTCCAGTACAGCAGAGAGCAGATGAACTGAATCTCCTAGTTTATTCCCAGACAGATTCAGATCTCTCAGGTGTGAGGGGTTTGATCTCAGAGCTGAAGCCAGAGCAGAACAACCTTCATCTGTGACTCCACAATTACTCAACCTGTAGAGAACAATGACACACTCTTCACTCTCTCAGTTCAGATCAGATCAGTTTAACACAAGGGTCCACAGCCGTACTGCAGGGGGTCCGTCAATTATTTCAAGCATTAATTTTTTGTTAAATTAAAACATGGGTAAAAAACATCACAAAGTCCAATTTAAATAAAAGCACTCTCAAACGAATGCAAGATCACCCTCAGTTGATGCTGTAATAATATCATACTGGCAAACTCTCAAGTGTGTTTTTGTGTTTGAGCTCTGGAGAACGTCAAATGTTTTTACAGCGGTGAGAAATGTAGCCAATCACAGTCATGTTTTCATTTACACAGTCACACATTCATTTAGTCAGAATCCACTCACCGAGATATAAAGGCCCTGTCCTAAATGGCACACTTCACTTTCAGTCTTGTAGACTTACAATGGCTTCTGCGTGCCCGTTAAGTCCATGAGACCGTAGGGTGTCCCATTTAGTAATGTTAGGTTTCAGAAGGGTACTCACGAGCGCCCCTCTGCAGTCGATATGTGTCCTAAATGCGCACTGAAACGAGCTCGCACTAGACTTGTTCCCGACAGTCAAAGCGGCTTTACGTCAGGAAAGTGCGGACTCAGAGGAAGACCGCGAGTGTTTAGGGTGCCGTTTGTGACAGGGCCAAACTCACAATTGCGTGACATAAATAGCAATTGCAAGAAAAAGTCAGAATTGCGAGTTTATACCTTGCAATTCTTGTGAGATAAAAAGTCACAATTATCTTTTAAACTGTTTTATTGTGTGGCGGAAACAAGCTTCCATAAATTGGAGGCAACCAGTGGCGAATTAGTCTCCCAGGTTTTGATGTCATCCCTGTAGCTCTATTCACAGTCAGCTTTCCTTTCGCATGAGATCCACCAAATGCCAGCAGACCAATGAGAACACTGGAAGCTTATGGGTAGCAATATTCAATTTGAAATGTAATATGCAAAATGACAATGCAATATGTAAAATGGCAATGCATTTCTGTATTTAAATTTACATTTTCTATTACATTTGTGCAACATTTGGTGCAAAATGAAAATAAATTCAATTATATAATTTTAAATTATAAAATAAAATGGCTGTAATTCAAGAATGCTTTGGAATATATACATATGGTTGGTCGTGTTTTAAAGAAGACATTTGCCAGATTATTGTAGAAGTGAAATAAATTATGACAGTGAAACAGAAAAAAAAAAGTTATATAAGTTTGAGTTTATGAAAATGTACAATGTAAAAATATAATTATTTATATTTTATATAAAATATATATATTACAAAATATATTTTACTCTAAAACTGCAAGAAAATTAAAGCCAAAAATCTAAACAAGTTGTGTTCCAAATTTTAGGTTGATATCTCAAGAAATGAGCTTTCAGTAAGATTTCACTAGATGGACAGCCAAGCTTCCTTACTGACCATATAAGGGCGCCTCCATTTTCATATGTTTTGAGTGATCTGAACCATGTATTTCCATAATTTCATACAATTTATGAAGTATACATCCTATTCAGAAATAGTATGGGTGGTTTGACAGTATTTGATTTGATTTCTACCTCTAATAAACATAAAAAGAGCACATGTGTGTTATAGCTCGCTGCCGCATCACAAATCGATAATCCATAATATTTTTCTTTATATTAAAAACATTTTCAGACCTTTTTTTCTCATAAAATTGAATTGGTTTTATCTTTTGAACTCTTGGCATGAAAACAAACTGAGGTTTCTACCAATCTTTCATGATTTTTCATGTTTATTTCTATTTCAAAATAAAGGCCTAAACTCGCCTAATGAAAATTAATGCAAATTGATAAATTACTGCTCCTCTGCAATTTAGTTTTAAAAAACAGCCACCAAATATGAAAACTAGAGATTGTAAGCTTTCAAATGATATATAGTTTGTCAATGTTACTTTAGGTTTTTACTAAGATATTATTGTTCTAAATATATATATGGGCAAGTGACACTTAGTTCTAGAAAATGAAGAGCAAAAAAATGTGCATCAGGTGTACTTTGTTTTTTTTATGTTTTTAATTAATTTATGAAGCCACTGCAAACTTAAAATATGTTAAAATATGTATTCAATTTAAAACTAGTGTATGAAATGGCAAATGTAAATTATATAATTGAATTTTAATTTTGCACCAAAAGTTGCACAAATGTAATGGAAAACATAAATTTAAATACAGAAATGCATTGCCATTTTACATATTACATTTCTAATTGAATATTGCTACTCATATGCTTCCATAGAACGCGAAACAATGATGATGATGCATAATAACAGAACGTAGGCGCCAACGTTGTGGATACACTTACCCAAAACCCTCCATAACTTTTCCATTAATTTCACATTTATTTGTATAGCGCTTTTCACAATACATATTGTTTCAAAGCAGCTTTACAGAAAATGCACATCTACATTACAATTTACAGTGATCTGTTATCAGAGGTGACTGTGTCCAAGTTATGCATTTCAGAAATGTACATATACAAATCACACAGTAAGCTAATAATGTATTAATTTCAATTTTTTTTACTAATTTTATTTAATTTATAACTGGCACTTATTTGAAAAAAATCAGTCGATTGGCAAATAAATAAATGACGGACAGTTACACATGTACAGTATTACCATAATTTTCTTATGTAAGCTTTATTTTACACCTCAAACGACAAGGGAATTTAGAGTCATATTTTCTGTTAATATTAATTTGCGAGTCCACAAACTCATTCTCTTAAATGGCTTGGGTCTGCTATCATTCACAGCGTACAGTAAACGGACTGAATGCCCGACCTGAAGCTTTTATATTAAGACCATTTTATGTTTATCATTTATTTCTATTATTTGCGTTGCCTTATAACTTCATGCTTGCAGTTTAACACATAAGTGTTTATTACCACAACAGTAAATAAGTGTCTTTAGAAATGTTATTATATATTATAATGAAAAAGACTGATTAAATTGTCTCTTCATATTAAATGGATAACAATATATGTCTGGACACTTGAAAAATGTGTAATAATGGGGTCTATAAAACAAACATTTAATGATTTATAAGCATTTCACATATTTCTACACTAATTATACAAAACTATACTGCCAGTTCACCATACTGTACAAATGAACTAGATTGTTCAATGTTCATTCTTGTCTGAAACTTTGGAGGAGACAAATATGAGCCCACCAGGGTCTTTAGTTTAGGAAAATCTCTGAGCACAGTGTGTGATGTTGTTGAGATCACTTCTAAACTTCAAAAGAGTCAAATGTGAGCGATCCAGAGTTTCTACAGAGAGAAATTTGAGCAGAGTGTGATGTTGCTGAGATTTCTTCTAAACTTTAGAGGAGACAAATATGAGATCTCCAGTATGAAGGGCCGTTAGGCAACAATTATTGAAAAGCCTCAACACTAGTGAAACAAAAAACATTGATCAACCTTGGTGAAATTCATTCATACGCATTACTGAAATAAGAAAAGATTTCGGTAGTTGATGATGGCTAATTTCCCTTGAAAAGGAAGTTGTGTGTCCGCAGTTCTGTTAAATTTGGTGCATCTCACAAACTCTTTTAAGCAATGTCGGTTAGTTGTAACGAGTTGTATGGGAAGCCAAACACACCTTCAGTGGGACGAAACGGAGCGGTGTTACAGAGCTCGTGCCGTGCTGACGTCATCGGTGCGGCTCAATGGACCGAGCTGTGCGACCGACTCGACATCGCAGGGAGGACGTGTTTGCTAGCGAAACCGAATGGACAGCGCAAACTAATCTCACCAGCGCGGCGCTGACCATGTGACTTTATTCATTACTGCTCCGCAGAAGTTCAGGTGTTTTCCCTGCATATAAGATAATGAAGATCAGCATGAAGTTATTACATTTCTTTTGCTTATTATCTTTCATATTAGTACATTAGTAGTGTTTGAAAAGCTACTTTGAGGAATTGTATTTTTGTAGCCACGGAAAGAGCCGTTCAAAGCAGAAACTTCAACGATTAAGGACTGTGCAGTGCCGGGGGAACTGTAGGATCAGGGTTGGGAACCACTATTATTACACAGAAACATCATTAGGGAAAACACTGTTGAGTAAACGTGGAGGAAAAGAGTTGTCATTGTAGTCAGAGCGAAACAGACTAAAATTATTGAACATAATGAATATAATGAAATACTGACTAAATTTAAAGGATATATTTTAAAATGAATGTAAAAATGAACACTAATACCAGATCATGAGATTAGTCATTTGTGTACACCTGTGATTTCTGTGCTGAGATTTAGTGTTTACAGAACATTTTACAAGCTAATTTTAGTCCTAAAATTCTTACTGAGCACAAAGACATGTGTGACTATCAGAGAGACAATCTTACCTCAGTTTCTCCAGTTTACAGTGAGGATCCTCCAGTACAGCAGAGAGCAGATGAACTGAATCTCCTAGTTTATTCTCAGACAGATCCAGATGTCTCAGGTGTGAGGGGTTTGATCTCAGAGCTGAAGCCAGAGCAGAACAACCTTCATCTGTGACTCCACAATCCCACAACCTGTAGAGAACAATGACACACTCTTCACTCTCTCAGTTCAGATCAACACGTACAAGCCACAATTCTACACAGACTATTAAATATGTCTAAATTTTCATTGGAGATTTAAAATAATATAGAAATTAAAAAAGCTTTCAACACCTGTGCTCCAAAAATCCCAGTTTATATTGGCAGTTTAATAATAGGAGAAACATAATCTTCTTTTGTTGTTTGTTAATTATTGATCCACTGATGTTGTGAAGGCTCAAACAAAACCAACTTTTCCAATGATTTCAGACGGCAAGACAGCAACATAATGACATCATTCAAAAAATCACACACCTGACGAAAACATTTCTGGACCTTTATAAGGAAACAGACAAGCAACTAAAATGACATAAAAGTTATAATAGATAAACTAATGTTTGTTACATGTTTCCCAGTTATTTCCATTATTTCACTATTTCTAGTATTTGTACTTTACATTTTCATTTAAATGTTGTAATTAGCAGTTAATTTAATTTTACCTGTAAAGCAGATTTGTGAAATGACAGCATTGATTAAAGTTTTTATGGAGCAAGAACATTTTTCTAATGGCACAGCATTTTTTTATAAGTTAACTGCATCTCCTGCAACAAACCACTCCGATAATATCTGCACATTAATGTACGGCTCAGACTAACTGTAGGCCTACATCATGTAAGATTACCTAAACTAGATGTACCGCATGGCGGTACAAAATATGACCGCCGCTCAGGCCTGCACTGGCTTTCCACAAAAATAAATGACGTGGAGTAATTTGGCTGTATTGCGTGTTTATGTATATACCTAAAAAAAGTAGTAGTATGTGCATGTCTGTCTGTGTGTGTGTGTGTATGTGTGTGTGTTTGTGTATGTGTGTGTCTGTGTGTGTGTGTGTCTGTGGGTGTATGTATGCATGCGTACATGTGTGTGCGCGTGTGTGTTTGTGTGTGTGTGTCTGTGCATGTGGATTTGTATGTGTGTGTATGGGTGTGTGTCTGTGCGTGTGGATGTCAGTGTGTGTGCATGCTTGCGTTTGTTTGTATTCCTGCATGTGTGTGTGTGACAGTATCATCCTAAACCAGCAACCCTTCGCTCAACAGCACCATCTACAGGCCGATGAGTGTACAGTCACTAAATGTGCACATAAATTAATTTATTTTATACCCCCCCATGGATGAAATTCTACGAAACTTAGCATACCCCCAGAGGATGTCAAGCTAATCATACACATGAAATATGGTGCAGTTCTGAACATCTCAACTGAAGATAGGGGCGATTAAAGCAGAATAATATTGCATTTTAATTTTTTATGGGAGGGGCGCAAATCACAAATGAGTGATTATGGGCTAGGTTGATGTGGGCCCTTAAGACCAACATACCATACAAATTTCTTCATCCTCGGTGCCACGGTTCAGGTAGTTATTTAGGAAAACTGCATTTTTTGGGTTTGGGGGGGGGGGGGGGGGGCCCAGCGCGGGGGGGGGGGGGGGGGAGTGGCCCCCAGGGACCAAACAAAATTTTTCCGTAAAAGTCTAGTGGGGCTACATGCCCACCAAATTTCATGTTCCCCGGTGTTTCGGTGTCCCTGGTATCGTTGACGAAAAATTCAGTAGATGACGAAAAAAAAAAAAAAAAAAAACCTTTGACAATCCCTATATGACCGCTTTCGCTAGCTATGCTAGCGGCGGTCATAATTATTATTATTATTTTGAGTCATTATTGTACTTGGTTCATTAGGCTACTCTTGTAAGAAAGTAGCAGTGGCTGGAACAGACTTTAAGTATCAGCAATCTAATCCAGTTTACATGAAATAAGCTGCTCCCGTTTGAGCTTACGGGCCTGTTGCTATGACAGCAACTCCAGGATGAGCTTCGAAGAACCAAACAATCCTGGATCATGTAAAATCGTCAACAGTAAAATCCAGATAACAGTAATCCACGTATGAAGAACGGGCCCCTGTTCTCCAGTGCATTGTTATATTGAGTTTATGTTTTTATAGACTGTAAATGATTTCTGTTGTTTTCACAGTATTATTACTGTATTCTCAACAGTTCTCTACTGTATAAGCCGTGTGTAGTGATGATGTGCCTCCAGTGCTTGAAGTGGGCCGGTAAGCACCAGAACTTCTATATTTTAAGCTGTAGTGTACTCTCACTTTTTCTTGTGTACCGGCACTCCTCACATGTTGCTGGTACCAGAGGCGTCACTCGGCCCTTTTTCTACTCCGCCACGTGATTTACAAAACCTGCTTCTGTGATTCAAAATGATACATAATATTGAACAATTCATTCAGTCATGTTAATGACTAGAAGTGTGCACTGATAGATCAGTGGTCAGGTATTTTCTTTTTTTTTTATTACCGGAAAAAGTTAAACAGTGGGGGAGGTGTGAAAATAAGAGTATACATAGTGACATCACTATATGACAAACATTGCCCCAATAAATATTATTTAGCTCGCACTGACATTTTCTTGAGGTGTTATTTTAATATTTGCTTATCTCTTAACTCTTCCCCGCCATTGATGGAAACTTCCAGCTTTCCGTTTTTCACTGTTATACGGTAGGGGGCGCTATTACGCATCTTCTGAAAGAGTTACTGAATCTCCTGATCAAAACACAGGCGAAGAAGAAGCAGAAACATGCAATATCATATGTAACCCGTGCTGGCGAAATGAGTCAGAATGCGTACAGGTTAATTACGAGCTACAGGCAAAATGGTCAAATTTGAGGTTTTCACAAAAATGAGTTTATTAAGCCCTCATCTAGTGATCCCAAGGGTCAAAATAGCAATTAATCATTTAAAAGTATCTTTATTTGTAAGTTTTCTGAAAGGAGTGCCTTTCCTTTGTCCATGAAAAATGCAGTTTTCTCTGCTCGCTTCTCGACGACTGTGCTTTCCCTCAGCACAAGTTTGGTGTTGTTTTAAAAACGTAGCAATCCAACTTTGTGAATATTCATAGCGAATTCTCAATGTCATGAGTCTGAACAAATGAAATGTGGTTTTCAAACTCATACTGATTTAAACAAAATGATTTTACCCACATTGACTGACACATCCGACGCGTGCCTCAAAGACGCATCAGACAGCGCGTGATCCCGAAACACTCTTATACTTACACAGAATTACAGTATTTCAAAATATCTGTCTTGGCGAGTATTCAAGCAAACATTATCTGCTGTGTCTTAAGTGAACATTCGGTTAACTGTTGGGGAAAAACATCTGATGTGTAACATTATATTAGACCTGTGCAGTACAGTAGGTCTGAATATATAGACTGTCTTTTTCATTAATGTTAATCAAACAATTGTGGCACCATGGGGGAAAAAAGTTTTATATATTGTTCCTATAAATATTTGGTTTTAACTTGGTGTGTGCCAAATTTGGTGTTATTACCAGAGATTTTAAGGTATGGTTGGTAGATGATTTTGTTTTGGAACCTTCAGAAAACTTTTACTCGATTTTTCTCAAAATTGACTTTGACTATTAAATTCAAACAGGTGTAGCTCAGTCATGAACATTTGCTCATTGCGACTCATTTTGCCAGAACGGGACACGTATGTCAGCAGACGCATATGTAAAATCAAAACTGCCTAATGTTACTTAATGAAATGTCGACGCAGGACGAGGTATAGGACTGTGAAGCTTTGTTGTTGGACTTGATCTACTCCATCTGTGTTTTGATCATCGTTCTGAATCCGATCCAGACAGTCTAAATATCTAATATCTAATATCTAAAAATTCTTAAATCAAGATACATAAGCAATTTTTCAGTATACAATAGGGTGGCCCTTAAGTGTACGAATTTTTTTTCTTTCCGTTTTTCTGCAGCCTGACCCGCCAGAGTTGTTCCATTTATGATAAAAACACCCCACAAAAAAATGGGGCAAAATGATTAATATTTAGAGGTAGCTCAAGCACATCAAAGTTAGCTGTTTTTGTAGGCAATTCTACAAGTCAGCAAAATTATTAATTCTAAAATGTTTAGCATTGAGCATTGTATTCAATACTATACACAGTTTGCAGAATGCATCAAATCACGTAGTCTATTACTTGATCACAGTTTAATGTGAGTACAATATTAATCATTTAATCAAATATATCTTACACAACATACATTTGACTATTGTAAGATAACTGATGATACACATCTTTTCACAGTTTGCACAGTTCAAAGTCAATAGTTCAGAGTTGTTTTAACACCAAGCAGCGTTGATTTCTTGGCATCTGGAAATTGTATTCGGTTTTCCTCAATGACTTGCAGAGCATACAGCAGCTGTTCTTCACACCTAAAGCGCCCGGATTGTGACGCATCTTGGATGAGCGCAACACCACGTTCTGCGTGGTCGTTTGCTACCGCCAGACTATTGATTATTGCCTCCGCAGCTTTGAAATCATCTCTACTGTTCCATGATTCGGGATCTAAAAAATGGCCAAGAACGATGGTCCCTGTGGGTAGCTTAGTCCCTTCAATGGCTAACATGATAATCTTGCGAGCACGTAGCAACTGTCCCTCCCGTCGCCATTGGGCTCTGCTGCTTGCGAAGTGCTGAAGTGCCGACGACCGCAAATCACAGCCAGTAATGACAAATACTTGAAATAAGTCACAAAAGTGGCAAAATAACACAATTGATGCTTCTGCAAGAAATGCATAGAATATCTTTTGTGCAAAATAGGTGAAAATTCAGAATTGCCATTAAATAAGCAAGTATGTAATTTAAATAGTTGAGATAAAATTAAGCAAGTGGTAATTATCACAAACTGAGCATAATAGCTGATTAACTGATTATACAAAACTTCAACGTCATCGAGCCACCTCTAAATATTGTTCAAATGAGCTCATATTTTGCTTGAATTATTTTTTCATGTATTGGAACAACTTGAGGGGGTCAGACAATTATACATCAAAACTTGAAAAATAAGGGCCACCTTAGTATACAAGACTTAACATTTTAAGTTATTTTGGTTCTCAAGTAAATGTATCTTCAATTAAGAATACAAAAAAGAAAAGAAGACAAAAATACTGAGAAAGAAATTTATTTTCCTGCAGTGTTATCCTAAAATTTACATCAAAGCATTTAGTCCAGGGTTCCTCAAATCCGGTTTTGAAGTGCCGCTGTCCTGCAGAGTTTATCTCCAACCCTGATTAAAGACGACCTGAACAAGCTAATCCATGTCTTCAGAGTTACAGGAAGGAGAGTTTTATCAGGGTTTGAGCTAAACTCCAGTAGGACAGCGGCCCTCCAGTGCCAGATTTGAGGAACCCTGATTTAGTCTTACAGAAGACAATAACATGTCTGACTATGATATACCGTAGATTATCTTACCCGAGTGTCTCCAGTTTACAGTCAGGATCCTTCAGTACAACAGAGAGAAGCTTCGCACCCGGATCTCGCAGTTTTCTATTATTCAGATCCAGTTCTCTCAGTTGTGAGGGGTTTGATATCAGAACTGAAGTCAGAGCAGCACAATCTTTCTCTGTGACTCCACAATCACTCAAACTGTAGAGAGATGAAAATCATAATTGGTAAACACTATGAACTGAAAACAAAATCAATAGAAAATAGAGAAAAAATAGACAATTTGTAGATGGAGTAAAGAAAACACTGCATTTGGTCACCAATGGATGGCATTGTCTCAAAATGACTCCTTGAGGTCATGGTGTCACAGATTACAATGGGAGAGAGAGTTAAGTGTGAATAACCAATAAACATGCAATATGAATATTTTATTTTTTTTGTTTATTTTTTTGCCAGGACTGGATCAGTGATAAATCACTCTCTTTGTCTAGCGTATAATTAAAACAAATTATTCCCATGACATGAATTTTTCAACCATCAACTGACAATTTGTGTAAATTGTCTAAATAATATTTGTGCTTTATTATGTCATATTATACATGTTTTATTATATATATATATATATATATATATATATAAATATTATGATGTCATATTTATAGATTTTGACCTTTGCCTTTTTAGTCCAGTCTCTGGCTCTATCCAGTTGATGTTGTTTACCTCTATTATAAGAGTTGGGCTTTGTTTGTCTGTTTAAAATGTAATACTTAAAATGTTAATGAAAACCTTATCTAAGTAGTCAAGTTTCATTGTCAAATATGCAACAATAAATAATAAACTTTTAATGTGGATCAAATCCATATCAATTGTTTAAGTACTAAATCATTTATAACATTAAACTTGTTTGTTTTAAATGAATCCTCATGTTGAAGACATTGGCTGTCAGGTGCTTTAACACAAGTTTGAGTCAGCTTGTACTGTTTCCCAATCACATCTCCCCGTCATTATTCCCATCAATAAAATAGATAAATTCAAATAATAAAAAAATCAGAAAAACAATAAAAACAAGTATGCTGCCATATTGCTCCTATTACTGATACAATAAATGTTTGTATGTTTTTTTTAGATTTATGAGCTTTTGATTTTCTTTTGTTTTAACAGTAAAGTGATAGTTTTCACTGATACTTACTGAACTTTAATCACGGGCAGCAGCTTCTGGAGAACCTTCAGTTTTTCAGCTTTATTGTTTTCTCCAACAAATGTATTAATATCAAACTTCTCCAGACTCTTCTCTGAAGTCAACAACACAAAAACTACAGCTGACCACTGAGATGAAGAGAGTCTGGCTTCACTTATTGTTCCAGATTTCAGATACTGTTGTATTTCCTCCACTAGTGACTGGTCACCCAGTTCATTCAGACAGTGGAACAGATTGATGGATTTCTCTGGAGAGTCAATGGTCCTGATCTTCTCCTTGATGTACTCAACTGTTTTCTCATTGCTGTCAGACCTTCTTCTTCTCAGTGTCATTAGTCCCTGAAGGAGAATCTGATGAGACTCCACTGACAAACCCAGAAGGAAGCGCAGGAAAAGGTCCAGATGCCCATTTTTACTCTGTAAAGCCTCATTCACGGCTCTCTCATGGAGCTCAGAAAATGAAACAGATTCTGTTGAACTGAGTTTAAACAAGTCCTTAAACATAGACAAACCTGGTTTAAATACATTCCTGTTGTTGTTTATGAAGCAGAGGTGCACATATAAAGCTGCTAGATGTTCCTGAACGCTCAGATGAACAAAGCAGAAGACTTTCGCCTGATACAGGCCTGACTCCTCTCTGAAGATCTGAGTGCACAATCCTGAGTACACTGATGCTTCTGTCACATCAATGCCACACTCTCTCAGGTCTTCCTCATAGAAGATCACGTTGCCTTTCACAAGCTGCTGAAAAGCCACTTTCCCCAGTTTGAGGATCATGTCTTTATCTGTCAGGTTCTTCTTATAGTCCTTCTCATGTTTGATGCTGGACTGAATGATCAGGAAGTGTGTGTACATTTGAGTGAGAGTCTTGGGAATCTCTCCACTCTCTGCTTCACTCAACATCTCCTCTAGAACAGTGGCTGAGATCCAGCAGAACACTGGGATGTGGCACATAATGTAGAGGCTCCTTGATGACTTCAGGTGTGAGATGATTGTATTGGCCAGACTCTGATCACTGATTCTCTTCCTGAAGTATTCCTCCTTCTGTGGCTCATTGAAGCCCCGTACCTCTGTCACTCGATGGACACACTTAGAGGGGACGAGATCGGCTGCTGCTGGTCTAGAGGTGATCCAGATCAGAGCAGAGGGAAGCAGATTCCCCGCAATGAGGTTCGTCAGCAGTACGTCCACTGATTTCTTTTTGTTTACATCTCGTAGAGTCTCATTCATTTGAAAATGTAAAGGAAGTCAACACTCATCCAGACCATCAAAGATGAACAACACTTTATATTTGTCACTGGATATTTCCATTTCTTTTGTTTCAGGGAAAAAGACATGAAGAAGATCTGAAAGACTGAATGTTTTGCCCTTCATCAAATTGATCTCTCTGAAAGGTAGTGGAAATATGAGCTGGACGTCCTGATTCACTTTGCCTTCAGCCCAGTCTAGGATGAACTTCTGCACAGAGACTGTTTTTCCAATGCCAGCGACTCCCTTCGTCAGCACAGTTGTGATGGGTTTGTTTTGTCCAGGTAAAGGTTTAAAGATGTCATTGCATTTGATGGGTGTGTCCTCTGTTGCTGCTCTCCTGGATTGTGTCTCAATCTGTCTCACCTCATGTTCATTACAGATCTCTCCACTGTCACCCTCTGTGATGTAGAGCTCTGTGTAGATCTCATTCAGGAGTGTTGGGTTTCCCTGCTTTGCTGTTCCCTCATTCAGACACTTAAACTTCTTCATCAGATTTGATCTAAATGTGTTGAGGACTTCATGGCTGCAAAATTACAATTCCATGTTACATGTATTACATAAGTTAAATATAGAGATACATATATAGAGTAAAATGTCTTATTTATTCTCTGTATCATGACCAAGAACATATCATAATATTTATGAAATGTGTTAATTATTAATGTGTTTTAATTTTGATCTCAATCAAAAATTCCACACTTTACCTGACACCAGCATCCCTGCTTTCATTAAAGTCCTGTAGTTGATTCATAGAGTGGTCACTCTTCTTACAGACAGGTTTTGTTACTGTTGATCTTTGTGTTGGGATTGACCTTAAACATCATGAAGAGAATCAAGAATCAGACACTCTGATATTGGTGGATTTTTTTTTACATCACCTGAATAATTCTATCAACAGTTAATAAGTTAATGCACTTATTAATAAATCAACTGCTAAAGGGCACAACTGTAATAACACTAAAAACAAAAACTATAAAAAAAGTTTGACAATATATTGTATTATATTGTACATATTACATTAAAATAATACATTGTTTATTGATTGCTTATAATTTAACATCATGTCAGTTGTCATAGCTATTTTAATGGTGAGAATAAAAGTAACAAAATATAAAAAGAGAAATAAACAAAAATCTACAATTACAAATGTTTTAAACTAAATCGGCCTCACTATTATTTTCATAAGAATCAGCAGAATAAAAACAGAGTCCTAGAGGAGTTAAAACCATCACATTTCCTTAAAATCTGCTTTAAAGATAGTGGACTCTGTCATAAGAGGCATAAAGGAGGATCTTCAATAACAAAACCTTGTGCCTATTTGGCAATATGTGTAGATGATAATATAGTCCCAGACAGTGATTATCTGAGCAGAAACAATGTTTTCTACCAACCACATGATTCATTTCATAAAGTTTAATTTTATTACAGTTTAGTTTAATAGTCATTTTGGAGGAGGAATACAAAAATACAAAAACAATATAATATAAAAATGCCAATCATGTATTTTAAAAAATGTTATACCTGAGATCAGCCTGTGTATTGTCATTCTTAAAATTTATAGGATGACCCATAGACCAGTCACTCCTCAAAGACACACAGCTGGGCGCTGGTTCTGATCTCTCCTGCTGAACTGAACTATAACAGAACAACGAAATGTAAAAACAAAACGTTTTAATGAAAAGCACTTGAGGAGGGTTTAGACATTGTTTTCAAGAAATTTCCTTTAAAACAATAGAATGTCACAGTTTTTTCTTCAGGAGACATCTTTTTTTATTATATAAAAGGTTATTTAATGTGTTTATTCATACCTGCATCCTTTAGAAACATCTTCGTCTCTGGATGTGTGTGTGTCATCCATGATAAAGCTGAACAGTTGAAACAGTCTGATCTCCACTGACTCTGGGTGGAAATGACAAACAATGACAAACACAAACTAATGAAATTAAACATTGTTAAACATCTTTATAATTGATCTGACCAGATCGTGAGAGTTGGAGAAATAAATAGATAGAGATCTTTTGATAAATCATCATATACACGATACACAAAATAAACCTCGTTCATTTCCTTTCAGAGAAAATATTAATGTGGAAGTCACCTCGAGTCCGCGAACTAACCTTTATCAAAATGTATCTACATAGCCAACCGATTAACAAACTCCTCCATCTGTACCATAGATCTGTACCATCGAGTAGGCTAGCTACACATAAGGAAGGAATCGACTATTTTATTAAAATGGCGAAACATCCGCTTTCTTTTACTTTCGCTATTATCTGTGACGAAAGGGGCACGTGATTAAACTGCTGAAGTTGCTATAATGTTGGTTAGTAGTGTTTTAATGGTTGCCCTTATTGGCAGAAGACGTGAGTTTAATCACCAGTAAGGTTTACAGTTAATAACAGTAAGTTTGTGTGCTGATAAACTCAAAACAAACATATTTATTACACGGATTAATGCATTTGTAGGAGCCATTATTCATACCTGTGTTCGCCAGTAGAGGGCGGTGTGCGCTGTGTAGTGAAAGCGGGTGTTCGAGACAGGCGTGCAGATCAGGTCACATGTCTATATCAGTCAGCAATAAAACATGTAAGCGTTCATTAGCCTATTATTCCACATCTTACTTAAATATATTCTATATAGCACTACTTTCTTCTTATTTAATAGGCTACTCTAAACTACTTCTACATTCCTCCTCTTCTTCACATTCACTAAATAAACTTAACTATAACTATAGCCTCACAAGATTGAGGCTCCTTACTTGATTAGCTCCAGTCTTCTACTATATACACATTTTTTTGTGTGTGTATAGTTTCAAATAGGACCTACATGTTACCCCAAACTCTGTTAGCATTACATTTAAAGACCTTTTTATATTTCTTCAACAAATAAAATAAAACTGGCACTGGTGTTTGTTCCATGACTAAAGCAAATTGTTCTCCCAACACATCCCATTCTTGAAGGAAAACATAATTCATTATCTCTAAGTATTCTATCTCGTCTGTCCGTGTAATTATTCTCAAACACTTTCATAACTCCATGAACTCACAGAGGATAAAGAGCGAAAAGAACCAATAGTGTAAAATTAAGTGGAATTTAATAATTATACTTTTTTTTATGTACAACTGATGCTTTATTCGTACATACTTTCTTTTGAAATTGTCTTTAGCCAAAATATTTGTTTTTTTGTTTGTTTAAAAAAGCATTGTGTGCAATGTTTGGTTTCTTCCTATTTCTGATTACTACAGTGGACAGCATCTGTATCCCACTCTTAACCAGAGAACCAAGTTCTTACACAAGGTGAAACTAAAGAGATCAAGCATAACACATTAAGTGGATGCAGTAGACAAATCAAGTTTACATTAGTAGTCTTTACTTAAAATCATTAGATCATTTTTTATTTTTTTTTATTTGGAGTGTATGTTGTATAAAATAACTATTTTATGATACACAAATGTTATATTTATGTAATGTCTTATACTATTTATATTTTGAGATTTATTTTAACCCTTTCACGCATAGTGGTCACTACAGTGGACAGCTATTAAAAAAGCATTTTCTTGAATTTGCACGGGTTTTTATGGCAAAGTTGCACATCAATCTCTTCATTGGACCCTGGTGCATCATCCTATAAATTGCAACCAAGTGGCAAGCCGTTGTGTTTCGATTTTTTCCCCCTCCAAACCAAGATGGCCAAGGGTCAGTCAGACATGCCAAGTTGCTCCAGAATATCCACCCATTCCTTCTATCCTAGGAGACTCTTGTAGGTAAAAAAAATATTGCAGCATCAAGCAATATCTAATGAGTCATATCACAGTAAAATTTTCCAAGTTTTGATTTTAGATTGAGAGAAAACTCTGATTAATCACATGTCCACTGTAGTGGACGTCATGCATGCAATGGCTATATTTCAGCTACAATTCATAATTATAATGTGAATATTATTTTTGAAATTTAAAACTTAAAAACTTAATATGCATTGACTTTTTATACTGTAAATAAATGTATTTGTATTATTAGAATGTAATTTTCATTGACATCGAAAAAAGTCATGTGATTACATAATGTATGACACTTGTAATGCATTACTTTACTTGTTAGATCAAAAAGTAATCTGATTTTATAATGCATGTTATGTAATGTGTTTTTTTACTAATAACATCAAAAAGTAATCTGATTACGTAATGCATGTTACTTTTAATGCGTTTCTTTACTCATAACATCAAAAAGTAATCTGATTACATAATGCATGTTACTTGTAATGCGTTTCCTTTCTCATAACATCAAAAAGTAATCTGATTATGTAATGTGCGTTATTGTAATGCGTTTTTTTACTCATAACATCAAAAAGTAATCTGATTAGGTAATGCACATTACTTGTAGTTAATTACTTGTTAGATCAAAAAGTAATCTGATTAGGTAATGCATGTTACTTGTAACACATTACTTTACTTGTAACATCAAAAAAGTAATCTGAATGGGTTATGCATGTTACTTGTAATGCATTACATCCAACACTGATCATTTCAGATGAGATTGAAAAAATGTATCGCTAGGTTTTCTCAGAGGAGGGCTATGATAGAAATGTGCATGTCCATCTTGAACATAATCAGAATTATCAGCTAATATGGAGGAAACATCTGAGTGGTTTCCACAGTTGTTCCTTGACAGGCTGTAGAAAATTCTGATGGAATCACGTCCTCATGTTCTGATATCATAGATACGCGAAGTGCAACTTGTATGAAGTTGTATGAAGCCATTGCAATATTTTGCATTTATATTTTTTGTATATATTTTATAGTTTTCACATTATTTGATATAATTGCATTGATTAGTTTGTTAAATTCACATACTTTATCTGTTTGATTATTGTCTTATATTTAATACAGTATATCTTCAGTTTAAACCAACCGCATGCTGTCCACTCAAGTGGACATCTGAAGATCTCTTTGAAAAATTTGTAAAAAAATAAAATAAAAATCAATTCTTGTTTTTCATGCCCTAAGAGCAATAAAAACACATAGGAAAAAAAAATCCTGACTGAGGTTATCATAATTCATGCATGAAAGGGTTAATAACTGCATTCTGTCACATAAATTGGAGGGGAAGAAAATGAAACCATTCATTTCAATGTTCCAATGTTTTTTTATTCATTGTTGACGACAAAAAAACAAACAAAAAAAACAGGTAACACTTCAATGTAATAAACTTGTCAACCAAAAGACAAGTAAAAATAAGCATTGAAACTGCTTGCAAACAGAATGCACATAGCTTTTATCACGGTTTCAATGTTGTCCATCATAACTTCTTCCTCAATGATGATGTTCAATGGCGCTTGATTGAGACGGAGAGAAGACGAGAGCACAACACCTTCATGCTCAATGAGGAGGATTCTAATGTCCAGATGGCAGAATGAGTGATCGTCATTAGAGTCCTAACATAAGAGCACAATCATGACATTTCTCATTAAATAACCATCAATAATGTTAAGCAACAGAGTCTAGTCATGAGACAATCAAACACACAAGGGAATGTGTGAATTGGTTATGACTGCTGGAGTATATTAAAGGGATAGTCTACCCAAAAATTACAATTCCGTCATCACAATGATCGACACACACACTTAAAGCACATCATTTATAAACACAGAAGCTTGTGCAAGCATCACACACCAGAACAAACCCCACTGGTTCTCGTTCCTCACGCATGTTTTTCGTTTCCGTGTTTACCATACGTGATGTGCTCTATGAATGTGTGTAACTTTATTCTTTAGATATAGAAGTCTAAATTAAATCTGTTCATCATATAAAGTGATTTGGATTAAACAGCTTGATTCATTTTACGACACCTTTATGACCATTTTGGATCTTTAAATTTTTGGTTAAATTATAAATGGAAAAGGGATAGTTCACCCAAAAATGAACATTTGCTGTTAATTTACTCCCCCTCAGGCCATCCAAGATGTAAGCTTAATTTTTTTCTTCAGTAGAACAGTAAAGAATGTTTTTAGCTGAAACCGTGGTCCTTGCTGATTCATATAATACAAGTAAATGACTACAGTCACTTTGAGAGTAAAAAAAAAACAAAAACATAAGATACAGGCAAAACCAAATTAATCCCCATGGCTCCTGATGAAGGAGTGAAATATGAACACAAGTTACAAAGCTAGAACAACAAGAAATGGTCTACAAGAAAGCAGAGCCAACCAAGCACAATTTTGATTGTATTGCACAACCAATGTTGTAGTATTTCTTGTGACATGTTTTCATTTCTTAAGCTGTGAAAACCAATACCAGTGTATAATTCATAAGTGGACCTCATAAGTGGACCTTAAGTGCATTAATGGAGCTAAATGTGCACAAACATTCTTGGTGTAAGCAAGAAAATGGTCCAGTTCTACAGTAGCTCCCTGTTTTAACCTGTAATGTTTTAATAGGTAACACATTTCGTCAAAATAGAAAACATTT
Organism: Vimba vimba; assembly: GCA_022828995.1. Classification (NCBI taxonomy): domain Eukaryota; kingdom Metazoa; phylum Chordata; class Actinopteri; order Cypriniformes; family Leuciscidae; genus Vimba; species Vimba vimba. The sequence continues at coordinate 6,448,920 of CM040840.1, forward strand.
TTTTAGCTCAACAACCCAGTTGCAGTTATTATTTCACTGTAATAAGATAACATCTGTTAACTTAACATCGTCATTTCAAAGGTTTGTTAGGTTATTACTATAAATGGAACAAATAAACATTAAGAAACAAAATTATGAATTTTTACAAAACATATCAGTGACAAACTAGCGTTCACTAAAAGCAACATGCTGATGTTAACCGCATAGACAGTATATAAACTGGACACAGCGACCCCATTGGATTCAACGGAGACAAGTGAAGTCAATTAGGAGCACTAACTTCCTGATGGTCGAGCGTACTGCGCAGACTCAAACTTTTGGAACTTTTGCTAAGTATTCTGATTAATTACTTTGTCATTATGCCTCCACGTCCCCCGACTGCCTGCGAGCTTCTCCTCCTGTCCATATGGTAATTTCTCTACTGTGCGACAGAGAGTCGCGTGGTTATGACGTAATCGTTAGCCTATTTTTACAAAAACTGCATCTACGGGGCCATAACGTAAGCTATAAGGTAATGGAGCCTTTTATACATTTTCGTGTTTCTTTAGAAATAAATAATGGACATATGGAGTCTTTAAACACCTCAGATGTAAAGTTATTCGCTGTCAAAGTGACGCCAAAATGAATGGGAGTCAATGGGATGCTAACAGCAGGTGATGGTCCGCTAGCCAATGGCGGCGCCCGGGGAAACTTCAAAATAATATGAAAACCTGCCCCCCAGTTAACCGCCAGAAACACTTCTTTGTTGGCAAACCAGCTTATGGTGCATATTCTGACACCTACTGGACTGGAGTGTGAGGCGTTAATATCAAGGGATTTTTTTTTTCTCAAACTTATATATTAAGAATATAATCAGGAAATTTATAAGAGCTTTATGACCTTTATAAGAACTATTTAGCACATTCTGTAATGTCAGAGAGCCAGAAACACTAACGAAATGCTAACGTTATAGCTAAACTATGAACATACAGAAGTAGGGTTGTGCCTCGGCACGGCACAGCGCGGATGAATCCAATGTTTTGAGGAGTATGTGCACTGGTGTAGATCGACCTGGAAAATCTTTGATATTCATATTATTAGGTATTTGAGTAAGTTGAAACCCAGTACTTGCGTTTAAAAGTGTAATTCGGCAATTTCTCTCAAAGAAATCCTGTCGTCAATTGTGCGCAATGAATTCTGGGAAGGTAAGGCCGTGAAGGATCCATTGCTGCTTCCCAATTCAGAGGCTGCATCCGATTGAGTCACCGTGGCACGACGAAGGCTGATCCAATTCGAAGCCTTCTTCACATGCAGCCTCCAAAAGCATCCTTCGTTTCCTGTGAAATGAAGAATACAACAGATGGATCATTCCTTGCCTCGTTTTGGAACTGTTGTATTTTATTATCTGTAACAAAGATTCATATGTATGCATTGACATTAACTAATAGGGCCTTATTCTAAAGTGTGACCAATATTTGAAATGTACCAATGAATGTACAGTATAAAAAGTTCAGAAATGTATATCCACTTGGTACACTTACAAGAGTAGGAAGATGAAGATCAATTAGGGAATAATAAGGTAACATGATGCATGATGTTGTGTAACTCCACAGCTCAATATCTGGATTTGGTCAGTCCGTCGGGCCCGAGAGTCGCCTTGAGGTAAGAAATCTCAACTTGAGCTCCCAAGCTGAGCTCAGCCAGAGCCTTATCTCACCAGAGAGACACCTTAAAGACTTTGAGGCCAAACCTCAAAGACAAGTTCCTGACGGAGATCTCTGCATCAGCGACTCGCGTCATCCTGAGCACCAGCATGTACAACTTCACAATGGGAAGATTGTTGCAAATGCACTGCAAGTGAATACAGTTACTAGTGCTTAGACATTATTTATACAACATTGGCTGTGAATCTGAATAAAATGTGTCTTTACACAAAACATTATCATAATTAAACCTGTATGTATTAAAAGCTGTAGTCACCTTTCACTTATTCATGAATAAAGCTATAAAAATGATGACTGAGATTATCTTAAATTTATACTATTTTTGAGAGGATAGATAGATGAATTTACTCACCTTTTCAATTGGTCCTTTCAGGGAGATATATACTCCATTCTGCTGTTATTGCCATTTATGCTTTCTACCACCTCTGGCAACTCAAAGGCAGCAGTTTTACATTTTTTGGATGCAGGACCAAGAAAAGTACATGCATGTCCAAATTTCATGGACAGTGAGTAATTTTTAATAATATAAGCCACACCCGTTTCAAACAGTGAGGTGTCGCCGTCCACTGGAGCCATAAAGGTTCTGTCACTATTAGTGAGGGCACTGATGGTGCTCAGACAGACCCAATCTTAACTTTATTTGTGGACACCTCATATGTTTTTGTGTGGCGGTTTGTGCGGTTGTCCACTCAGATGAGCCGGCTGAAAGCAGGTCGGCTGTACGGTGAGCTTGCAACAGATATTCTGGAGGAAAACAGAAAATACACATTGACTCAATACGCACTGGACTTGAAAGAGCAAGACAGAAGATCAATGGCAATTCAGTATGCAAATAATAAAACTACATCATCAGTGTCCAATAGGTTCAGCATTCAGTCAGTTTAGTGCAGGAGTGTCAAACTCATTTTAGGTAAATTTATATATAATATAAATACATTTGTATTATTATTATTATTATTATTTAAATATTATAAATAGCCTAGTTAATAAATAAAATGAATAAATGTTAACAATGGTAATTTAATCTCATGTATTTTGTTCATGTTATTAATAATAATGGTAATAATAACAGCTATTATTGTTATTATATTTTGATAAATATAAATAGTTATATAAATATAAAAGTGAGTTAAATAGTTTTTTTTTTTTTACAGCTTTGGGGTTGCTGAAGGTAAAAGTGTTGAGTCCAGACCAGATGCCAATACACAAAAGAGGTGTGGGTGGGCTTAAAACATGTTTACATTTTTACATTTAAAAAAAAACAAAACATTTTCATTACATTAATTTCAATTATAGAGATTTCAATCTTCTCCAGTAGTATTTATAATTTTTAATTATTCAGTATATTTAAAAAACGGCTGGTAACATGGTACTTGTTACTTTTTACAATGCAGATTGGAGGTTGACCAATCACAGTCGTCTCTGATCATTGTCTAGAGACGCTTATTTAATCATTATAGTGAGAAAGTTCCGAGAGTTTCCATTTGCACGACAGCTTCTGAACCCATACAACTAATAGATTTAATCGGTTATGGTTTATAACGCGCATACATTTCCAAAAAGACAAAACAGTCCCGAATATGGCATAAATGGAGCATTCGGGTTTTTGAGCCGATGAGCGCCCTCTGGTGGAACATTGAAGGATTGTTTGTGTGACAGTTCTGATGTTTTCCTCTAGTTACGTGATGTAAGGAAGTACAGGACAAATAATATTACAAAATATGCCTGTGAGTTTGATGTAATGACGAAACATGGTTTCACGTTATTTATTTTTTTATCGGCCGTCGTCATCGCTACATTTAGGGACGAACAAGAATTCTGTGAGAATGAAAGTTGTAATGAAAGAGAGTTCGATAAGAGTCACTTTTATAGCAATGTGAAACACTGTGGAGAAATACCACTGGCATTATCACATAAACTACTAGGTAAGATACAGATACGAGTGCCAACATGCTATTTTACACGTTGACTATGTTTTAATCACTTCTGTGTGTTTGACAGATGCTCTCCCTCTTGATGAAGTTGATGGTAATGTTATTCGTACTGTGAAGAGAAGTGTGTTTTCAGAGTCTCAGCCCTCTCCTCTGAAAGAGCCCCTGACACTGGCTGCTGTGTCACAGGTCAATAAACCCATCCACTCATCACAATTTACAGAAAACGTGTGCTTCACTGCAGTAAAACCTGGGAATATTGTTGCAGTATCTGTAATTTATAAAACAGAAAAATACAATGGTGCTAGTACCATCTAACCACCAGTCAAAAGTTTGGTCACACCCATTCTTTATAATTTTTCTTGTCCACATTTTAAAATAGTAATAAAGTAATCATCATCATCATCATCACCACCAATAACTTTGTCGTCGTCAGCTTAATTTTGAACTTATTCAGGCTGTTGTTACAAAGAAGTACACTTCATCATATTTTTAAAAAGAGAAATTATTAAAATAATATTGGCTACTTTAAAAGAATATACTTTGGTGCAAACTGAATATAATGTTTCGGATACTTACTTGCATCATGTTAACTGAAATTAAATGAACATTTATTATAGTTTTTAATTTACATGAAATTTAGTGAGTTGAACTTAAGTGTGCTTCTTTTGACCCACTTAAGCAGGACTTAAGTAGCCTACATCTTTGTATGAAATTACTTATATGGTAAACTAACATATACTTTAATATAATTTCTATTTAAACATTCACATTTAAATCATGGAATTTAATAAATATTTGTAATTCCACATTTGTAATAATGAAGTTGCAATTTAGTACATTATTTAAATGGAACATTAACCCTACAGTTAAAATTATAGCACTTTATGTACCTTGGTATGTTAGTCAACACATCAAAATAAGTGTACTTCTTTAAAGCACAACAATATATTATTATATAACAATATAGAACATAATGATTTAAAATGTACTTTAAAACAAAGTTTTAATTTGACATGATTACAAAGTGCATTTTTTAAAAGTGTAGTTAAGTTTGTTAAGAAACAGTCATGAAAGTATACTCGTTAAGTGGCTTTTAATAGTAATCATTACTATTACTGGTAATCATTAATATTGTATTATGTGCAAAAACAGTTTTTCAAAAGAAACATAGTTCTCCATTTTTAATTTTAACACTTTTTTTTATAAGTGTGTAGCAGATCACTTTAAAGAAAAAAATATATGAACCACCCAACTCCTCAAATAAATTTCTACTTTAGGTTGTGGACAATTTATTTTTAGCTATTATACTCTATTATATATATAGCTATTATATAATGCTAGCTTAAAAATTGGAGCAAAAACTTACATACCAATAGAAACACTTTATCATAAATGTATTTAGTCACAAACAGTTCATTTATTGTTTTGAGTTAATTCAGTTAATTTAGTGTTTTTTTTTGTTTTTGTTTTTTTTTGTTTTGTCAGTTATACTTTTATTAATTTATTCAGTCATAAAGCTTTTAATAATGAACTCGTGGGCCACTTGGACTCTTTACAGAACCACCAGTGGTCTGAGGATCACAGTCTGAGAAAACTGCTTTAAAACTGGACCATGGTACCACCACAGTACTTTTGTGTAAATGTTGTTTCTGCATATATTCAGGCTCTTTTGTGTATTTCAGGATGTGTTGAGGAATATTTTGGATCTGAATGAGTCTGTGATTCAGAATGAAGAGTTTGTCCGTTGTGTCAGTGGTGGGAAACTGTTTCCTGGCTCTGTTCCACTGGCACACAGATACGGGGGCCATCAGGTAAAACTGACCGTCACTTCAAACCCGACAGCGATGGCGTAAGACAACCAGAGCAAACATGTCAACCATGTGTTATTATTATTATAGTTTGGTTATTGGGCCGGACAGCTGGGGGATGGAAGAGCACATTTGTTGGGTGAATACACAAACAGGTAAAATCATCCTGATCATCAGCGTTCAACACAAATCATCAGTTGTTATTGTCAGATGTGACTTTTCTGTTGTAATGCATGTCAACTTTCCCTTAATGTTGTTTAAGATTAAAGAATGGAAAGTGTGATCTATACTTATTGGTTTTTCAGCAAATAGATGATTCTGTCATTTTTAATCTAATTCTCACTTAATGCTTAAACATGCGTCTGAACAATGACATCTCTCAGTTTCGAACTGTGAAGAGTGTTAACCGTTAGAGCGGTATACAATCTCTCTTTTATCCAGAAAGGGTGAAAGATGGGAAGTCCAGTTGAAAGGCTCAGGAAAGACGCCGTACTCAAGGTGAATATCAGTTCCTGCTTCTCAATATTTCTGATATGCTTTCTAAGTAATTCTGAGATATATTTAGTTGTAAATGATCTTACATTATGACTCATAGTGTGTGATTCTCTGTCTGGCAGGAGTGTAATGGTTATGCTGTTTACTGTACATGATGTTTTGTGTGCAGGTCTGGTGATGGACGGGCTGTGATTCGCTCCTCTGTGAGGGAGTTCCTGTGCAGTGAAGCCATGCACTTTCTGGGAGTTCCTACCAGCAGAGCCCTCAGGTACACACACACACACACACACACACACACACACACACACACACACACACACACACACACACACACACACACACACACACACACACACACACACACACACACACACACACACACACACACTCACATATATATATATATATATATATATATATGCACAATATATATGAATGGACATGCACAAGAAGAGAAATATATGGATTTATCACATTCAAATGTTTGGTGTTGAATATTATTTTTATTTTTATTCATACTTTTTCCATTTTTTTGCCTTTATTGTTTGTCAGTCTGGTTGTGAGTGAGGAACCTGTTTGGAGGGATCCGTTTTATAATGGCAGTGTCATAAAAGAAAGAGGTAAAATACGATCAGATTTGGAAAAATCGAGTAACTAAGTTCTTTATCCGTCCTCAGTTTTATGTGATTGTTCTCTGTATCTATCAGGAGCGGTTGTTCTGCGTCTGGCCAAGTCCTGGTTTCGTATCGGTTCACTGGAGATATTAACTAGAACTGGAGAGTTAGATGTCCTACGGTATATTAACTTTAACTTGGGAGATAATATTTTGTTCTCACTCTTATTTGCTTTTTAATTTTTTTAATTTTTATTTTCAGGACATTGCTGGACTTTGTAATTAAAGAGCATTTTAAATCTATAGCAACAAATGACCCTGACAAGTATGTGGTGAGTCTCTGTGTCTCTCTGCTGTTTAGCTGGAATACAAGATTATTTTATATTGTCTGATCAGTCTCACTATATCTGAATGGTTTTCATGTTGTGTGAAGGTGTTTTTCTCTCGAGTGCTGAATGAAACGGCACATTTAATCGCCCACTGGATGTCGGTTGGTTTTGCTCATGGTTAGTTCACTCTGCTTTACTTGTTTAGTTATCACATAGATTTATCATTATAGATAGAGCTTAATATGCAAAATGCACAACAACATGATCTGCATCTTCACACAGGAGTCTGCAACACAGATAACTTCAGTCTGCTTTCTATCACTTTTGATTATGGCCCATTTGGATTTATGGAATCATATGACCCAAGTATGTTTCTTTGTCTAACTTAAACTTTCATAATATTAGCAATCATCATCACACACACACACACACACACACACACACACACACACACACACACACACACACACACACACACACACACACACACACACACACACACACACACACACACACACACACACACACACACACACACACACACACAGGGACTCTGTATATTAACCCTTCCCCTAACCTATCCATCTTTTTTGCTTTATGAGGACACAGGAAGTGTGAAGATGTTTACGTTGTCATTATACACATTTGTGTCCTCCTAAACCATATACTAGAACACATACACATGCGCACACATATATATATATATATAATACTGCAAAAGTGGAGGAAAATTGTATGAATAGTAAGTTACTTTAGATCTACTATAAATTTTGTATTTACTTACAGTATATATACATGCGTTGAGGGGCATGATTAATTGCATAATTTTTTTATCATTATATTCTATTGTTTATTAATTTTACTTCATTATATTCTAATTAGTTAAAGTGAAACAGACAGCCATAATAATAACATATAATAATTGTATTGTTAAATGTGTGTTATTGCTACAGCATTGTTTCCTCTGTATAGATTTTGTCCCCAACACGTCTGATGACGAGGGCCGGTACAGTATAGGAGCTCAGGCTAATGTTGGCCTGTTCAATCTACAGAAACTTCTAGAAGCTCTGAAACCACTGCTGACCTCAGACCAGCTTTCACAGTAAGAGATCGTTTTATTTTCTGTTGGTATTGGTCTGGAATAAAACAGGTGATTCGTGTCAATTCATTTACTTCAGATCTCAGCAAATATTGAGAGAGTATCCACAAATCTACCATCAAAGGTGAGCCTGTCGTTAGACAATATAGACCACTGTATTCCTCTCTGAGTCATTCCTGATCTCACTTTACTGTTTCTGTTATAGATTTCATGAGCTGTTCAAAGCAAAGTTGGGCTTTCTGGGAAATGAAGAAAAGGATTCATATGTGATTGCATTTCTTCTAAAGGTAAATATTAGCTGGATAGTTTTTTTCTCTCTAATTGTACTATAATTAATTCATGTGAGAAAGTTATTTGGCCATTCTCAAGAAATGGTGTCATTTCATTAAAAAAATATATATATATATTTTTATAATTAGGAATCAGTAAACCGTTCTAGAAACACACACACACACACATATATATACACACACACTTTCATTATAAACTTTTTTAATTAGAATTTTTTTTTGTTATTATATATTTACCGCCGAACTGTCAATAGTTAAGTTCAGTATGGAGTTAAATCAGTAGTAGATCACACACATGGCAGCATTTCCTGAGAATGACCCATATAATGTTGTGTGATGTGTGGTGTGTTGAGCTAATGGAGGACACTGGAGCAGACTTCACTATGACTTTCAGACAGCTGAGTGAAGTGACCCTGTCCCGGCTTCAGAAGGGATCCTTTGCTCCGGTACGTTTCCTCTCCATTCACTCCCACAGCAGCTGCAATATCCATAATCATGATTTCAGTCCATTAACTGTGACTGTGTTTCTCTTGACAGTCATTGTGGGCTCTTTCAGACCTCTCATCACACAAGCATTTCAGAGACTGGGTTCAGCTGTATTTACAGCGTCTGTCAAGGTAATGTTGCTGTAATGTAAACTCAAACTCTTTAGAGGATTAAAAATGAACATCACTTGATGTTTTAATCGTCTTCTACAGGATAATAAGTGACTCAGATGAGGAACGACAGCACAGAATGCAAGGTGTGTTTTTGTACATGTTTTATGATGCAATGTAAAACTAATTTTGTATTACTACAAGATATTATTATACTATGAGATATTAATACAATATAAAATAAATTATTCTATTTGAATATACAGTATTTGTGTAATTAATATATTTGTTGATCATTTCTCCAGTCTTCAGTGTCACATGATCCTTCAGAAATCATTCTAATTTGCTGATTTGCTGCTCAAGAAACATTTGAAAACAGTTGAGCTGCTTAATAGTTTTGTGGAAACCCTGATACATGTTTTGATTAATATAAAGTTCAAAAGAAAGAGTTTATTTGAAATAGAAATCTTTTGTAATATTATAAATGTCTTTATTGTCCCTTTTAATGCATCCTTGCTGAATAATATTATTAATTTCTTTTTTAAAAAGCCTTACTGACCGTAAATGTTTAAACGGTAGTGTGTGTTTTTTTACGATGTGTTATGTTGTATTTAATGTTAATTTTTCTATTGTTCAGGAGTAAACCCACGGTATGTGTTGAGGAACTGGATGGCTGAATCTGCTATCAGAAAAGCAGAGAAAAATGACTTTTCAGAGGTATTATTACATGTGATGTGAAACTAATATGCTGTCATGATCATGCTTATCATATATCTTAGAGTGTTTGCTTTAATATATTACTGTGAAATGAAGACTTGACAATTATACATACAATGTAACATTTTCAGACAGACCATTATGGCTTGTCTTTTTCTTAGGTGACAGTATGTTTGATGTATTTCTAGGTGGCGCTGTTGCAGAAGACTTTAATGGAGCCATTTCTGGAGCAGGAAGAGGCTGAGAGAGCCGGATATGCCAGTAAACCTCCATCCTGGGCTCAGCAGCTGAGGGTCAGCTGTTCTTCCTAACTCAGGGTTGAATGAAAAATCACAAATTTCAGCATCATTTGAACCAAAAACATTGTTTATGACATTGTAATCACACTTCCTAATGGATGATCTGATTGGAGGATGAAGCATGTTCGACGTTATTTATGTACATATATGCACGTTATATATGGACAATGGACATGAATGTCTTTTGTAATTTTGCTGTTTCTGCATTTCTACAAAAGTGCAAAAAACTTTGCGTCATTCATCTCGTTTACTCCTGTTTAACAATTAGGCATGTCAAAATCTGTTAAACATTTAACTTTGCAAGACCTTATTTATTATGACATTCCATTAGCAATGATGATATAGCATATTTGTAATACAAATAATCTGATTAGGTGCGCAAGTACAAAGTATTTACATATTTTAGTCAGGTGGTGTAATGCAAGAATATTAAACAACAAAATAATTAAAGATGTGTGTCCTAATGTTACGCCAAGAACTTGTTTGGCGGTCAGTTCCTCAGTCCAACTACAAAAACCCGTCAATTAGCTCTATCTGTCTTCAAGATCATTGTTGACTGCGCTTTTTCAGCATTGCTGTCATCAGTTCTGACATGAGTTCGCCACCTGGGGGCGCTGTTTGTAGAGGTGTAGTTCTCTTTGGTGGAGCTGGAGGCATTTTTCTGACGGAGCCGGCTGATGGGTTGGCAGCCGGTGCAGGAGCTGGGGGTGGAGGTGGGGGTGGAGGTGGTGGTGGTGGAGCTCCACCTGCAGATGCAAAGTTTTGGGGACCAGGAGGAGGAGGAGGTGGAAGGGAGGTAATGGGGTCTGGAGGTGGTGGGGGGAGCGAGTCTCCCCCGTAAGGTGCAAAACTAGGAGGCGGTGGAGGAAGAAAGTCAGGGGGCAGCTCGGCATCTTCTGGAGGAGGTGGTGGTGGAGGCAGGTCATCCATGGGTGGAGGTGGGAAGGAGGATTGTGGGAATCGAGGTGGAGGAGGAAACTTGTTGACTTTGGTTGTGCTGGCAGGAGGAGCAGGGGGAGGAGGAGGCAACATGGGGTCGGGTGGTGGAGGAGGCAGGGTTTCCATTGAAGGTGGAGGTGGAGGGAAAGATGTTTGGTTGCCAGGACCCTTCAAAAACAAACCAAAAGTAGCATTCAGGAGCATTTCAAATAAATGATGAAATTACAAGGGGATTAAAACAACTGTAAAGGAACCGTCACCCTTTGTGGAATAGTAGTGTGCTTAATTTTACTGCTCTTGAAGTATACTTTAAATCTTTAAAGTATATTTAAAAAAAAATATTTACAGATAATTTATTAATTAAATAAAAGGCCATTTTATGTGTATTTAAAAACAGTGCACTTTCATGAGTTAAGTACAATTTTAAAAAGTGTACTTTGCAATCATGACAAATTAACAGTTAAACTTTTATTTATAATAACTACTAGAGCACATATAAATTTGATTATAATTTTAACTGTAGTGTGTTATTTGTTAATACATTTAATGTTAATATATTTTAAAAGTTACAATTGGCAACTTCATCACAACAAATGTGTAATTAAATATTTTAAGTTTCAATAGAAATGATTTATGTATATTTTAGTTTACTATAAATGCTTTTCAGTACATTTTGCAGTAAACTTCAACCATATTTCATAGAAAGTAGAAGTAATTGTGAAATGTTATAAAAAGGTGTACTTAAGTGTGTCAATAAATTTAAACTATATATTGTTTAATTGCAATTAACATGCAGTTAAGTGTCTGAAAATATTACATTCAGTCCACACTGAAATATGATCCATGAACTTATATTATTTATGGTATTATGGTGTTCTTCATTACTAAGGCAACTGATAGATTTAGAGGTACCTTGGTGTCCTTTGGAAGCTGAGGAGCGTGTCCATTCGCAGCTTTGGCTGAAAGATAAACACAAAAATGTCATCAAAATCCTTTAATATATCAAGATCTATGATGCATTTAATAACAATCTATTTAGCTCACTATCTCTACCTTTAGGTGTAGGGGAGGGTGTGGATGCGCTGGAGGAGGCCTGGATAGTGCGGCTAGCCCAGCTTCCAGTGCCGGCTGCTTTCCTCACAGCGGCTTTGTAGTTCTCATATAACTGCTTACCATACTATGACAAAATCATGACAAAACAAGACCGTTAATAAGGTAGAAGAACTTATTTTTTTATTAATATTATTTTTTGACAAAGTAGACAGCTCACAATAGGACCCAACACAATACAGCTACAATTTACAGTACATTTTTGCATTGTATTTGTAAACTATAATTTATAATGCCAATTTTTGATGCAAAAAGTTCAACTTAGCAAGTTCTTCTTGCATTTATCATACAATGATCTATTTTGGTTTTTGGTGTGTGGCCTGGTTTCTGCTCACCTTTGCAACACGTATCCCAGTCACCCACAGAGTCATGGTCAACTCGTCATCACAACACAGATACTTGATGTATTGGGATTCTTTTTGAATTTGAGGATGCTGAAAGCAGATCACAGTGACCATATGAACATGACACAAACCTGATATACACACCTGAGAAGGCCAAGATAACAACACTTCATTTTGTTGTATCCGCTATTGTTTCCCCTGTCATTCCCTACAGATTTGTGGGACCATTCATTTTTCAGGGGTTGAATCTTTAATCAATGTTTTTTTTTTGTTCTCAAAACAACAAAGGGTTGGGTAACAACTTACTAGGGTTTTCAGTATTAGTTCTTGCTTTGCTAATATTAGTTTTTCTCCAAATGGACAGTTGGTGATATTAACATTGTTTTGATTGCATATGTTATTGAGCTGCAGTTGCATAGCAGAGACAGTGGATGGCACACTAAAATCACAATTTGATTGCCAATGCCCCTCATGCCACACTTTAGGATTAGTCCTAAATATTGCTAAAATGAACCACAAAAATCTTGTGCTTTATAATTTTGAATTATTGCATACATGCAAAGAATGCATGTCCCTTTTCTGTTGGAGTCAGGGTTTAATTGTGCATGTATTACATTTATTAAATTTTTTGCTTTTTACTTTTACTTGCTTAACAAACATAAAACACAGCCCACCCTAACCTAATTATAGCCTGAAACACCCTTGATGATTTGTCATGCTTTCTTAACATGTCAGTGGACCTGGTTTTGCTATAATCCTCAAGGTATTTCATTTCCTATGGGTTGATGTTGGTAAAATAGCTTTTTACAGTTACAATTTTCTTTGTCCAAAATTGGTTTTTAGCAAGTGATATTCTTTCCATTCCTCATTTTTTAATTTTGTAGAACAATAACCCAGTATTAACACTTTCATTACATATTCATATTCTTAGAGGTGAGTATAGACTGGGGAAAAAAAACTAAGTTGAGGTATTTTGAATTGTGTGCAATGACTTTAATTAAAGGAAGGCTCTGTCAACTGCAAAGTCTGAACACAAAAAATAACCAGAAAAAAAATGTTTTGACCTTTTACAACTTGTGGCAGGCTGGCTACTAAACCATAGTGTCTTGTTCAAATTATAGACTATATTATTCATTTGGAAAGGCTTGAGAACCATGATAGCATTCTTAGACTGCTAGTTTTGATTGGTTTTGGTTATATTTATCAGACTGTTACCACCATGCATGCATAAAAATGATACTGTCTGAACAAATACAAATTAAGGTAGCTGTGAGTGCCACAAGGCTCGCTCTTAGACCCACTGTAGTTCTTCAAGATGTAGCATTTAAAGTTCTTTACCAGATCAAGAAAGTTTACACATTAGTTATTTTAATTACACTTTATTTTAAGGTGCCGTTGTTGCAGTGTAATTATACAATTAAGAATTAAGTAATAATAATAAACAACAACATGCACTTGCTATAGGGTTAGGATTAGTTTATGGTTAGTTGCATGTAGTCGTTTAGTAGATGCATAATTTACTGTTAGTAACAGCGAGTAGATGTAATGTGTAACAAGGACACTGTAAAATACAGTGTTACCATTATAATTTTTAAGGATGGTGTTTTGTATAAACTATCAAATACTGTACCGTTTCTTGAATTTAGCCCCTTACTATCTAATAAAGATTCACTTTTCGTGAATCTTCAAACCCTCATCCCTTATGTTTCATGTTGCCACAGTTAATGTCTGCTCTCATCCCTGCACGCTAAACAGGAAAAGATGCTTCCCCAACCACTTCCTGCATTCTGGACGTTCAAATGCAACACACTGGCTTTTATCTTTGGGGGGAGCACCAGACACCTTGAAATAATTATTGTACAATTTGTGTTTAGCAGGGTTTGGGGGTTACGCCTACCAGCTTAATGGTCTTTGAGTGAACACTTACTGTATGAAAGAGAACCAAGCTGATTTATGGTGCGTTAATATCAGATAAATCCCCTGCTGCCTGGAGTACTTAAAGACACCTTGTTATTATGGCAAATTACTTAAAAAGCCGAGGTTGCACTCCGGCCCGAGACTAGGTTTGCCATTTAGTAATTTAGGGGATGTTTTCACAACACTGTTTTCAACTAATAACGGAAGGCTTATGCGTTTTGGCCGACAACGGTGTTTTGGCCTGAAAACCTTTGGGGTTTCAAATATATACCTTCAAATATAGGCTATATAAATGGGTTTCAAAGTTACGACACCATTATCATCTCCGTATAAACTACAAAAATGTGACTCTGTGAAAATTAAAGGTTCCTTACAACAGACTCAACTTCAACAGAGAACTTCCCACAGTTCTCCTGTCTGTTTGTACTCCATGTCCATGAAAACCTTGTTTGGGTTTTAATAATATTCATAAAAATGTAATAATAAAAAGAAGTACACTTATTACAAAAATAATGTACTTAAAAAAAAAATATATTTAAGTGTAAACCTGAAATGTAATATTTCAGACATTTAATTGCATGTTGATTGCAGTTAAATTAAATGTGTTATGGTTTAAATTTATATTAAATGCAATTAGCTGATTTTTAGCGTTTTAGGTCAACTAAAATATATTAATGTTATTTCTATTTAAACTTGTATGTTGTATTTTATGTATTTAAATATATCTGTAATTATACATTTGTAAAGATGAATTCACAATTTAGTACATTTAAAATATATTAACTTTAAACTTAATACCGAATAACACACTACTGTTAAAATTATAACTATATTATATATAATAATTATAAAACTATAACTTTAAATGTACTTTATAAGTTAGTCAACACATCAAGATAAGTATACTTCTTTAAAGCATGACAATCGATTATTAAACATGATCTAAAAGGTCTTTATACTAAAACTTTTAATTTTACATTATTTTTAAAAGTGTACTTAAGTGTATTAAGAAACATTTAAGAGTACACTTAAATGGGCTTTTATTTCATTAATATTATATTACCAGCAAGTACAGTTTATATATACTTTTAAGATGTAAAGTGCACTACAAGAGCACATTCAGTACAATTAAGTGCACTATATTTTCACAAGGGTGGGCTGTTTTCATGTTTTACTTTATTGATCTTTGTCCCACTGTATGTTTCTGATCCAAACTCTGTATTAATATTAAAGTGAGAGTGGGTTACCATAATAAGAAAACTACCTTGAGAATGAAGCAGTGGTCTGTTGGTGCTTTGTATTTGTTTCTGTATTCTTTGCAGTAGTAGACGTTCACATTGTCAAACTGCACCAAGCACACAAGGTCCCGTGATGCCTGATGGAGAGAGTGCCCCATTACGCACACAAATGTAATTTCTTGACATTTTCACAAATCCAGTTATTATTTAGGTCTGTTGTGATTAAGTATTCAATCAAAAAGCAAACTGAAGTACATTGAGCTTAATCAGCGAGGATTTGCCTGAACTCAAAATACACTGTATGTTTTACTGTCTGGGTTGCCTGAGCTGACCTTTGTCTTGCCTTTGGGTGAGTAATACAATCCAGAGGCCCGAAGTAGGAAGTAGCGCTGTTTCCAGGATTTCTTGCCGTCCTCCTTCATATACAGAATGCCCTCAAGGTCAGGCACAATGATGGAGGCTCCACAAAAATTCTCCTATACCCAGAAATACAGAACCAGACATTAAGACTTTCATCATTCGCTTACACTCATGTCATTCCATGTCCATTTTCTGTTTACCGCAGGACACACATTGGAACAACATAAGGGTGAGTATATGATGAAAACATTGTCATGTTTGGGTCAGACTTGTTTAGACCTGCATTATTTCGTTAAATGTCTTCAATTAAGACGTTAAATCTGACTCTATTAAATTCTTTTGATAAATGTCTACATTGGTAAGCTGACATATAATCTCTCAATTAAATCAAAAGTAAAATGCAAACGCACCTCCAGAAGTTGTTCTTTGTCTTTTTCTTTCATGTCCATTAGAGATTTCTTATCCTTTTTCCACATATAAAATAACTGTAAAAGAAATTGAAATGGGCTTCATTTTAATCAGCATTCAACAAAATGTCATATTTAAGTAATCATGTTGGTCATAAAGACAGTCTCTACACCAAAGAAGTCTTCTAGACTTCTACAATTACAGAAAGCTGCCAATATGCTGAGTTTAACTGTTTTTCTAATTTCTGTTCCATTTTTTCATTGAACTAGAAATAGAGAAGTCAGAGAGCAGTTTTTGCACTGGAAATGTCACTTCTCTGAAACAGTATACTGTAAGGGGAAAGCGGTATTTAAAGCGTTTTTGTATTTTACTTTGATACTTTCATAAGCTGTAATTCAAATTGCGTTGGCAAGAAGCACAAATAGCCGTCCAAATACTTGCCTGAGGGTTTCTGAACACTTCATATTTGTCTTTTTTCTCAAGAAAAAACACTTTGTTTTCAGTGTCCCTGGTCCATGTAGAAAGAGGCTCGACTAGGTTCTCATGGTCCTCAAACCCTCGTTCTGTGGAAAGGTCAAACTTAAGTCATTGTTTTCTGTCCATACCGCATTTTCCTATTTTCATAAATAAATATTGATAATCAATATTACCCCTTTGAAGTTATGAACACTTTGTGTAAAGATTGATTTGACAGACACTTTTATCAAAGCCATATTGAAATGCAATAAAGGTATATATTTGTGTGTTCTCAAGGAACTGTACCAACAATCTTGGGTTTACCTAACAGCTTACCAACTACAAAATGGAAAACAATGTTTAAATTTAATTGCACACATACATACAGTTTATGAAACAATCATTAAACTCTTCTGAGCAGCTGAGTGGTTCTCCTAAATCCATAAATGTGACCAATTTATTTCCATCCCGACTTGGCTCAGCTAGTGCGGACTGCCATGGGAATTTTCTTAGACCTCCTCCTTCCCCAGCACCACCTGCCTAGATCTACAAGGGGGTTATGCCTATTTCCTTACAGCAGCTTGTATCTTATTTCCTGTATGTTTGTGCATGTTTCGACAGTAGCCTTTACTCATGCTGAAAAATAGAAAATCTAGTCCATATAGTACATTCCATTCTTAGTGTTTAAATTTCGAGAGTTGATCAAATTTCGTCATGATTAAAATACATACATACTGTACATACATAAATACATTAAAGAATGTTTAACTTTCATTGCACACATAAATACATAAATAAATATATAAATAAATGTTTTTTTTAAGAAATATTTGTTTTCATTGATAATATACTTTGCACTGTAATTTTTAAAAAATGACATTGTGCACCTAAAATATGATTAAAGCTAAAAGGTCCTCTGAAAGTATTAATTAAAAATACAGTAAAAAGCTTTTAATAATAATAAATTCAGTATCAAATGAGAATCCCATCACTAATCTGTATTCTAATAAGCATAAGTATAAAAGTACACAGCCTACACAAATATAGAATAGAACTTCCTTGAAACAAAACGTCCTTTTTAAGATGTTATAGCTTCACTTGACTTTAACTCGACTATTGGTTTGAAGATGAAAGTATTAATATAAAAGCAAAAAATATATATATTTATTAAAAATATTTATTAAAAAAAAAAAAAAAAAACTTGAGAAATGATTATCTTAAACTTATTAACCAAAGGGGAGTTTTTACTGTGTGCAGCTTCCAGTGCATTGATGCCAAACTAGACACTGTGGTCTTATAGGTACTACTGTATGCTGTCTGTCTGTTAAAGACTGCATATACTGATTAAAAACTGGAATGATGAGAGCTTATACTGTAGGTGGTCTGACATTAAGTGTGGTTAATATGGAAGCTATTTTCCCTGAGCATATATATGATTTCCTGTCCTTCAACTTGATGAGAGCACACTAACGGATGGGAGTATAGTGGTGGAAAAAACAAAGCACAGTAAACTGTAAAACTGTTTGCAATATCAAGCAGAAACAAGTTGTTTTAGGCCTTGTCCGTTTGAAAACGCATTGTTTTTCTCTCCGTTTTGATCTTCCTGAGAAACACAGAGACAGTGTTTTTGGCCTGCAAAAACGTAGCATTTTTGAAAATGCATTCCCAAGTGGATAAATCTGAAAATGGCGTTTTCGTGTTGTAGTGTGGACTGTGAAAACTGAGGTCTTTGAAAACAATGACGTATGTTTAGTCATGTGACGCATATTGAACCGATAGGTATCTATGTTTACTGGTATTGTGCCTGTTACTGTATGTGCTATACACTGTCACACTTTTGCTAAGGATATGTTACTGTAATTGCTCACTCTTCATATCACAATCCTGCAAAGATGAAAATTTACTCACAATCGCTGTCCTGCAGCAAAAGCAAAACACAAGAGCAATTGCATTGTAGAACACACATATAATGATGACTGAGCGTGACCTGGATGCATCAGTGAATGATGAGATATTTTGCTAAATAAAATGACCCTGCCAGAAGAATAGTGTGATAACTATGATATCTGTTCCGTGTGTATCATCTCAGTGAGCTTTTATGAGTTTTACGCATGCGCAGTAAGGTGAAATTAGCATAACTTAAACTTTTGGAAAACGCTTGAAAATGCTAGTTTGGATGGAAACCGTTTTGAAACGAAAACGCCGTTTTCAAATGTAGCTGGATTAATGTAGACATAGCCTTATACAGCCAAATAATTACTGGAAGTGGATGACTGTCAGCATAAGGTTGACTCAAAGATGCAAATTAAAGGCGGAATTTATTCGCAAGCAGTTATTTAATCAAATCAAGCTCAAAATTACACTTCATCAGGATCAAAAACGCAATGAACAGAACAACTGCTTATAACAGATGAGATCTGAGAAAGACTGAAACAAACACAGGACTATAAATACACAGAGAAACACTAGGGACTAAACGAGATAATTAACTGGACACAGGTGGAACACAAATTAAATCATGAATAGATCATGATTTAAAACCAAACTTAAACTCAGAACCCAGACAGCAAAATAGTGTCCAGAAAATAGTGGAATCCACATGTACCAGATGTGGCCCGGATCTGGACCGACACTATGTTGCTGTCTAAACAGACGTAACAATGACAACAGAAGCCAGACACATTCAATTTACAAAAGTGTCAGTGCTCACTCTTACATTAAAAATAAGGTGGAGACTGTGTGTGTCAGAGCTGTTCAGATGTTCTCGCATCAGTACTTTTCTCATGATTATAAGTCACTCACAGTAGGAAACATCATCATGCGAGGATGATACTTCTCTAAAATTAACTTGGGTGTAACAAATTTCCAAAGATATTTAACATAGTTAAACGTTGACTCTGTTTGGGAAATGTTTGTCTAGTTGCCTCACACTCTTTTGCCTAGGCAACTTGTTTGTAAAGAGGAGGCGCACCGCCCACAATATTAAGATTAGTGGTCAGCTGATTTAGGCTTTTTTCTTTTCTTTTTTTTTCACACCACCTCCCCATATGTTCTATGTGTAATTGCATTGAATGTGCACTTGTAGCGTACTTCAAATCTTAAAGGTATATTTAAAAAAAACTGTACTTGTAAAAAATATAATACTGATAAAATAATAAAAAGGTTTTCTTAAAGAGAGTACACTTTCATGACTCTTTCTTAACTTTTAAAAAGTGCATGTTATAATAAAGTCAAAATGAAAGATTTACTTTAAAGTACATTTTAATCATTATGTTTTTAATTCATTGAAGTTTTTACTATTTTGAAGAATGTGTGTAAATAAATAGTTGATAGTTAATAGTAAATAAATACATTGACTCCTATAGTTTCTTTTTTTTTCTTCATATTATGGAAGGATCCATCAACTGTTTGGTTACCCATATTATTCAAAATATCTTCTTTTGTGTTCAGCAGAAGAAATAAATTCATGCTGGTTTGGAACAACTTGAGGGTGAGAAAATTATGACAGAATTTTCATTTTTGGGTGAACTAACCCTTTAAGTGCAAACTAAATGTAATATGCCATTGCATGTTATTTACAATTAAATGAAAATGTGTTTTAGTTAAACAATTTTAAAAGCAATTAGCTAAGGTTAAGAGCGTTAAGGACTTAAGTGCTTATAGGACTAAAGTGTGGGGTAATGTCATTTCTATTGAAACTTGTATGCCTATATTATATTTAAATGTAATATCAAATACGACTCTACAGTTAAAATTGTAATCAATTACTTTACATGTGTTTTAGTATGTTAGTCAGTACATCCAAAATAAGCGTAAAGCATGCTTCTTTAAAGCATGACAAAAGATTTTTAAAACATACTGATTTAAAAGGACTTTAAAATAAAACTTTTAATTTGAAATTATTACAAAGTGCACTTTGTTAAGTGTATTAATAAACATAGTCATGAAAGTGTACACTCTTTAAGTACACTGAAGTGGCCTTGTATTTCAATAATAGTATATTATCTCCAAGTACAGTTTTTCAAAAATATCTTTTATATGGTTTATATATATCTTTTTTATAAGGGAAACAAATGGAATAGCCAGAAAAATCCAGTCTCGTCTAACTCTATTCATCTAAAATTTGGCAACCAGACAGCAAAAACACATAGGCTGTAGATGAAGCCTCACAGCAGATGGAGAAAGAGTAAAGAGGGATTTCGATCATTAGGACTGTATTTCCTCATGATAGGGAGGTTGAGTGACAGTGTCTGGGACAGTAAATTAAACCCACCTGTCGTTTGGTGTGTGAGAGTGAATGTGTATGGTGGTACGTCAGCTTTGTACTGTGAGCTCACCGGAGCCTGCCTGTCAGCACGCCAATGAAAACACACTTCATCATCTTCGCAAAATCCAGTCCTTTAAAGCTGATGACGACTGAATGGACATGTAGGTGTGTGTGTGTGTGTGTGTGTGTGTGTGTGTGTGTGTGTGTGTGTGTGTGTGTGTGTGTGTGTGTGTGTGTGTGTGTGTGTGTGTGTGTGTGTGTACATGGATAATACTCACCAGTCTGTAAGTCAGGGTTGGTCTCGCACACACACCAGTCCACATTGCAGTCACAGTGTGTCTTCTCAAACAGCTGGTCCATCACCTCTCTGACTGTTTGTCTCTCATCCACCATCAGAGTCTTTGAGCTGCCATCCATAATCTCCACTTTCACGACCAGCTATCACAACAAATGATAAATCACAAGGTTAAACTCAAATAACAGGATAACCATATGGCATGATTTATGATCATTAGCATGATCAGGGTAACAAAATTTGGTTTTGATGCTTTATATTATAAATTGGTCAGATGGTTTCATCCAGTTTAAGTGAGCAGTTCTTGTCCAGAATATTCTGCAAAGTGGACCGAAGTGGAACCTCTGGCTAAACAAACTAGTTGAAGCCTGGTGGGAACACCAGCATAATCACATGCTGGTGACAAGCCATGCTTGTGCTTTCAACAGGGTCTGTGCACAGATGTTTGGAAGACAGTGATATGAATGGTCTTATAGACAGATACTGGCATGTGAACTGCAGAAGGATATCCTTGAATATCAGCAATCAGTTAAGCTCATTCTAAAGTCTCACATTGTTGCAGTTATAGTTGCAACTTTAAATTCGTTCTTGTTGTAACCATTATTACAACATATTGGTGTGAGTCAGTGCACTTTGAGCACTTTAAGTAACCTACTTTATCACTCAGCTGTGACATTAAGTCAGTGTGGGTCATGTTTCCTACAACCAGACTTTTTAGAGCAGGCTGACCCATGACACCTTACTTTTATTTTTACAATCTATTAGGAAGAAAGCAACTGATAGCTTATTGTAAAAAATAAAGTATATCTAATTGGAAACAATTATTGTGCAAAGTTTGTTCTTTTATTGCGGAAGAGGTCATAGGCTTTATGAGATTCAGATGTGTATCCTAATATTCCTTATAAGACATAAAAATAGACACATATTTTGCAGTCATTGACATATACTACGATTCTAACAACAAATGGGACAATTATATCCAAATACACTTCTAACAACAAGTTTCTAACAACAATTTGGACAGTTATGTAACTGAGATCAGCTCTTTCAAGTCAAGGTGGAGAGTAGATTGAGTCAGAGACTGAGTAAGAGGGTCGGGCAAATGTCAAGACAGAGACCTGAAGAAAGTCGAGTCCAAATTAAGATCTAGACCTGAAGGGGGTTGAGTCAGAGTGAAGAACAAGACCTGAAGAGGGCAAATTCCGAGTCAAGACAGAGATCAGAAGATGGTTAAGTTCAAATCAAGACCAAGACCTGAAGAGGGTCGAGTCCAAGTCAAGACAGAGACCAAAAGTGGGTTGAATCCGAGTCAAGACCGAGAAGTGAAAAATAATTGAGTCCAAATCAATAAAGAGACCAGAAGAATGTCAAGTTCGAGTCAGGACAGAGATCTGAAGTTGGTCAAGTCCGGGTCAATACAGAGACCAGAAGAGGGTCGAGTCTCAGTCAAGACAGAGACCAGAAGAGGGTCGAGTCTCAGTCAAGGAGTCTCAGTCAAGACAGAGACCAGAAGAGGGTCGAGTCCGAGTCAAGATCGAAAACTGAAGTAGGTTGATTTCAAGTCAAGAGAGTGGCCAGTTGCATAAACTGCTTAGACTAGTCTTACAAGTTAGGCATCTAATTTTTTTCTTCAAGACTGGTCATAACTTTTTTTAAGTCAGTTACATAAAAAGGTAGATTGGTCTAAAAGTAATATTGATTTGCCCTAACTAATTGCTAGTAGGTCAGACTAGTTCTTAAGACACAGGCCATGTCCACACTAATACGTTTTCGTCTGAAAACTTATATTTTTCTTTCCGTTTTGGCCTTCCATCCACACTGAGACAGCGTTATTATTAATGAAAACGAATCTTTTTTGAAAACGCACTCCAAAGTGGATACATTTGAAAGCGCCGTTTTCACGTTGTAGTGTGGCCTGTGAAACCAGTGGTAGGCTATTTAAAAACGATGACGTAAATGTAGTCATGTGACGCATATTGTACCAATAGATATTCATGTTTATACCAGTATTGTGCCTGTTATGTGCTATTCACTGTCACACTGTTGCTAAAAATATTCTACATTGCACACTCTTCATATCACAGTCCTGCAAAGATGACAGAATTTACTCACATTTTCTGTCCTATGGCAATACATGAGAGCAGTTGCGTTTTAGACCAAACATATGGTGACTGCGTCTGCGTGCGACCTGGACGCATCAGTGAATGGTGAGATATTTTACTAAATAAAATTATCCTGTCAGAAGAATTGCGCAATAACTTCATTATTTATTTTTCCATCTGAATCATATCAGTGATCTTTTGTGGGGTTTTACGCATACACGGTAAAGGTGAATTTAGCGTTTTCAGACGTTTTTCAAAAGTTTCTCATCCACACTGAAACGTCCGAAAACGCCTGAAAACGCTAGTGTGGACGGGAGAGCGTTTATTAACGAAAACGCCATTTTCAAATGTATCCGGATTAATGTAGACGTAGCCACAGTCTTCACTTATCATCTAAGTTTACACAACTGGCCCCTGAAGAGGGTTGAGTTAGAACTCACTGAAAACGTCAGAGTTTTTATTCAATGCTTAGGTATGCAGGCTCGCTAAACTTCTCATCAACAAACAAAATGTAAACACAATGTAAGTAAGAGATTTATTGTGCATTTTTGGCAGCTTCATTGATTATAAAGGAACTTTGTGAGATCGGGATGAACTGATAAAGAGACAGCGTTTTAGTGATTGTAAGGGAACAGTCTTGGATCACTTTCGTGTCTACAGCCTATATAATCCATTAAATAAAACTATTGTTTTTCAGGCAGCTAAGAGGACCAGTTGTGTGCCGCAAAGTTTCGGAAGTGACATCTACATATAAATGCTGGATTCACTCTGCATGGGGCAGAAATAGGACGTTAAAATAGTAATGCATTAAAGCAATGTAAAGCAGCCGAATATATTAATAGTATACTTTTTTTCTTTTCTTTTTTTATTCTATTCCAATTATTGGAACCAAGCCTGGTCAAAACAGAGACCTGAAAAGAGTTGAGCCCGAATCTAGTCTCCAGTATTACAACATTGAACTTGGAACAATCTTGATTAGAAATGTGTGAGTTCTCTTGATAGTAGACTTTAGCAAATCTAAATACAGTTTGAGACATTGTTGATATCTCCTTTCAAATTAATTAGACAATTGTGGTACTATGGTATGGGTTAGGGTTAGGGTTTCTCCTTTTCTCAGGAGAAACATATGAGAAGTATTTGACCTCAGTGAAAGTCTCTACCTATTCTTATTGATGTCTAGGATGTCGTGGGATTTTTCTTAAAGGATTAGTTCCCTTCAGAATTAAAATTTCCAGATAATTTACTCAGCCCCACGTCATCCAAGATTTTCATGTCTTTCTTTGTTTAGTCGGAAAGAAATTAAGGTTCTTGAGGAAAACATTCCAGGATTTTTCTCCTTATAGTGGACTTCAATGGGATACAGGGGTTTGAAGGTCCAAATTGCAGTTTCAATGCAGCTTCACGATTCTACACGATCCCAGCCGAGGAATAAGGATCTTATCTAGCGAAACAATAGGTAATTTTCTAAAAAGAAATATATATATACTTTTTAACCACAAATGCTCGTCTTGCACTAGCTCTGTGATGCGCCACACATTACGTAATCACGTTGAAAGGTCATGCATGTTCCGGTTAAAAAAGGTAGGGTAGGGCAAAAAACTCCATCTCATTTTCTCCTCCAACTTCAAAATCGTACGACATCGGTGTTTTACCTTTTATTTATTATTATTCTTTTGTAAATTGCGTTTTACTTAGTTTTTGCACATTCACCTTGTAAACACTAGGTCAGTACTTCCGCCTATGTCACACATGACCTTTCAACATGATTACGTAATGCGTGGCGCATCGGAGAGCTAGTGCAAGACGAGCATTTGTGGTTAAAAAGTACATAAATGTTTATTTTTTTTAGAAAATGACTGATTGTTTCGCTAGATCAGACCCTTATTCCTCGGCTGGGATCGTGTAGAGCCATTTGAAGCTGCATTGAAACTGCAATTTGGACCTTCAAACCGTTAAACCCCACTGAAGTCCACTATATAGAGAAAAATCCTGGAATGTTTTCCTCAAAAACCTTAATTTCTTTTCGACAGAAGAAAGAAAGACATGAACATCTTGGATGACGTGGGGGTGAGTGAACTAATCCTTTAAGGCAGTGGTTCTCTTACGAGAGGTTCTCTCGTATTGCGTAAGCTTGCTTACGCTGCGGGAAAGTCTCCTTTTCTCGAGATACTGAAGCCAAAATTATCCTTAATTTCATTTTTTTGTCAACGCAGTGCAGCTGCGGGCAGCTGAGCTAGAGCGGCATACTGCGCGCTCATTGGCTGCCGCGCGGCAACTGCTTAAGCCTACCAGTGAGCCTGGCGTGACGTCACGCCCAATGAGGGCGCGCGCGCCCTCGCGCGTCACAGCCCGCCAGAATGGGCGGCGTCAGAGCGTATATAAGGAAGGCTCGTAGGCTATATTCTCTGATTTCTGTCTTTTCAGCGAAGCACTCGCATCGCTGATCTCGGAGAGGAAGCCGTCGCCGTTGTCCTTTAAGGCCCAGCTAACGAGCCAGCTTAGGTCAGCCTGAGGAAGCCGGACGATTTTCGCCGCCTTCAGCCTGCCGTGCCAGCTCAGCTATCCGGCGAATATCCTTTGCAAGCTCTTTTGTGTGTGTTCTTGCTTCCGCAGCACTTTTCTAAAAGAGCAGAGGCGTTGTTGCAAATGCCTCGCACCACGTGCGGCTCATGCCGCTCCGCGCTCAGCGACGGAGACCGCCATCTTAACTGCGCTCTCTGCCTGGGCCGGGACCACGCAGCCGTCGCGCTTTCCACGGGCGGCTGCGCTTTCTGTGAAGAGCTGCCGATGTCGACCCTGCGGGCTCGACTCGCCCTCTTCACGGAACCTGCTCCAACTGTCCTCGGGCCGCGTAAGAAGAAACGCCGCTCGCAGCGACCACCGGAGCCCGAGACTCGAGCCAAGGCCTCGCCGGAGCCTCTCCCGCGAGCCTCGCTCTCTCCTTCTCCGCCCCCGCTTCCCGACGCGCAGCCGACGGCTCACGCCCTCGATGCCGTCGCCTCAGGGGATGAAGCGGATGATGACGCGCTACTGGACACGTGCTCACTA
This sequence comes from Vimba vimba, assembly GCA_022828995.1. Taxonomy (NCBI): domain Eukaryota; kingdom Metazoa; phylum Chordata; class Actinopteri; order Cypriniformes; family Leuciscidae; genus Vimba; species Vimba vimba. Next base: position 6,475,287 of record CM040840.1, read on the forward strand.
ATGGCGTCGGACAGCGAGGAATGGTCCGGTTCTGTCCGCTCCGCCTCCTCCACCAGAGCGTCCAGCAGGACTCACGCCAGTGTGGACGCCGAGCTTCTCCGCCTCCTCACGGCAGCAGTCGAACACCTGGGCCTCGAATGGTCCCCGCCAGCGGCGACCCCGCCCAACAGACTCGACGGGTGCTTCCTGCCCGCCAGTCGACGATCTCCAGTGTCCAGGCCAGCGCCTTTTCTGCCGGAGCTTCACGAGGAGCTTACCAAATCCTGGGACGCTCCAGTTTCGGCCAGACTCCGTTCTCCGGCCTCATCTACTCTCTCTCGCGTAGACGGAGCCAAGGAGAAAGGGTATGACCGGATCCCACCGGTCGAACCAGCGGTTGCAGCGCATCTTTGCCCCCCATCCGCGAGATGGCGCTCAAAGACTGCCCTCCCGTCCAAGGCCTGCAGGACTACTTCGGCGTTTGCCAGCCGCGCTTTCTCCGCCGCTGGGCAAGCCGCCTCAGCCCTGCACACAATGGCGGTTTTACAAGTTTTCCAAGCCGACCTCCTCAGCCAGCTCGACGAGGGAAAACTTGATAAATCTGCTTTGACCGACCTGCGCAGTGCGACGGATCTCTCCCTTCGCACGACGAAAACAGCAGCCCAAGCGATCGGACGATCTATGGCTTCGCTGACTGTCATTGAGCGCCACCTCTGGCTAACGCTAGCCGACATGGGAGAGCAAGAGCGGTCCGTCTTTCTCAACGCCCCGCTCTCACCCGCCGGCCTCTTCGGCCCCGCGGTAAGTGGCCTCGTGGACAGCTTCTCGGAAGTTCAGAAGGCGTCACAGGCCATGAACCTCTTCCTGCCCCGCCGCTCGAGCTCCGCTGCAGGCCGCTCTAAAACTCAGCCTCCTGCACGCAGCCCCACGCGGCGCCCCTCCCGACCTCCAGCATCGCAGCAGCGTCAGCGCGGCCGACCCAGGTCCCGCTCCACCAGCCAACACAGGCCGCCACCCCCGCGGGGTCCCCGGCCTAGAGTTTCGCTGAAAACCGAGCCTGCGAAATCCTCCTAGCACTCGCAAGGAGGAAAAGACGGTTGAGTCCCGCCGCGGCCGGACCGCCGTCGAAGCTAACCTGTATCCCTCTGCCAGTCCCCTTGATAAAGGCTACTGCAGTAGTGTCCACCGCAGCCAACGAGCCAGTTTCTCAACTCTCTCGCCTGCACACAAACGCCGTTTTTACGGCGACCCAGATAAATCGAATAAAGAGTGTAAAATCTGGTCATCCGGCTCACGCCGTCAGTGCTATGAGTGTAGTAAACATGCCCACACCCCAGTGTTCATCACTACACACAAGCACAATCCCCCCTGTGTACCCCACAGAGTGCACTCACATAAAGCGCGCTACGGCCGCTCGAGTGTTAGCTGTAGGTCACGTGCCCACAACCCAGTGCTCACACCTACACAGTGCCCGCTCTGCCTCACACATTCGGGGACGAAAGCACTCCACCGCCGGCTGTGCGTTAATAAAGAGTCCTGTGCCCGCTATACAGCACGCACGCTCTCATGTACACACTCACGAGCCCGCCCCGCTTCCGCGCCGCGAGCCGTCGCTCAAAACGCTCTCTCACAGCGTCATTCAGCCGGCTGCCGCTATCAGCGAGCCCCCGTCTCCCCTCACTGTCACTGCGCGACTCGCGCACATACCGCCACAGGCTCCCCGTCCCGCGCTGTGCGGCGGGCGGGACCCGGAGACAATCCGACCCCTAGCTATGAGTGCGAATGCATGGAAAGCTATTCCGGGAATGTCGGAATGGGTATTAAACACAGTGATAAAGGGCTATTCGCTTCAATTCGCTCGCCGCCCCCCGCGTTTTCGCGCCCGGGTCGAGACACAAGTGAAAGCAGATGCAGCCCATCTGCTTCACACAGAGATAGCGAATTTACTGCACAAAGGTGCGATAGAACGGGTTCACCCTCTGGCTGCCGAGGCAGGCTTATACAGCCGCTATTTCCTCGTACCCAAGAAGGGCGGAGCGCTCAGACCTATACTAGATCTGAGATATTTGAACAAAGCGCTCGTGAAACGACCGTTCAAAATGCTCACGACCGGTCAAATCCTCGCGCAGATTCGCCCGGGGGACTGGTTCATCTCTCTCGATCTGAAAGACGCGTATTTTCAGATTCAGATTATTCCCCGTCACAGGCCATTCTTGAGATTCGCCTTCGACGGTCAGGCATATCAGTACACCGTCCTGCCGTTCGGCTTGTCCCTGGCACCCCGTACTTTTACGAAGTGCATGGACGCGGCCCTCGCACCCCTGAGATCGAAAGGGATGCGAATTCTGAACTATCTGGACGATTGGCTCATTATAGCGCAGTCAACAGAGGAACTAGTTTCTCACAAGAAAGCGCTTCTCGGTCATTTGGAAAGCCTGGGTCTTTCCGTGAACTGGGACAAGAGCTCTCTAACCCCCAGCCAGTCTATCATTTTCCTGGGTATAGATCTGGATTCGGCGGCGATGACGGCCAGACTGTCAACACAGCGCGCGCGCCGTGTTCGGCACCTCGCCGCTTCCGTTCAGGTGGGAAAAGTTTTTCCCCTAAAAACCTTTCAGAGGCTTTTGGGCCATATGGCGTCAGCCGCAGCGGTCCTGCAGCTGGGTTTACTTCGAATGCGCCCGCTTCAGTGCTGGCTAAAGTCGGAAGTGTCCCGCAAAGCATGGATTTCGGGCCGTGCACCAGTCAGAGTGACTCAGCGCTGCGTCTCAGCCCTGCAGCCCTGGCTGGCGGCCGAATGGTTTCAGCGGGGAGTGTCGATGGGGGTCATCACACACCGCAAAGTGGTCTCGACAGATGCGTCCAACATGGGTTGGGGAGCGACTCACGAGGGCAGTCCGATTTGCGGCCGGTGGTCGAATACGGAGAAAAGCCTTCACATAAACTGTCTAGAGATGCTGGCGGTCGAGAAAGCGCTGAAGCACTTTCTACCACTCCTACGGGGACACCATGTGCTAGTCCGCTCGGACAACATGTCAGTAGTGTCTTACGTGAACCGCCAGGGCGGAATCAGATCCAGAGCCCTGCGCGCTCTCACAGAGCGCCTCCTATCCTGGGCTCAGGGCCCGCTGCGCTCCCTAAGGGCAGCTCATGTACCCGGTCGTTTCAACGACGGCCCGGACAGACTGTCCAGGGACAACGTTCCCCCAGGGGAATGGTCTCTACACCGCCAGACGGTCCAAGCGCTTTGGCATCGCTTTGGCAAAGCGGAGATCGACCTCTTCGCCGCGAGCGAGAACGCTCAGTGCCAGAGGTTTTTCTCGAAACACGAGGACGCGCTGGCCCAGACCTGGCCCAGCGTTCCGCTGTATGCGTTCCCCCCGATCTCGATGCTGCCTCAAGTGCTAGCGAGGATCAGGGAGACGAACTGCGCAGCGCTCCTCATAGCCCCGCGCTGGGAAAACCAACCATGGTTTCCCGAGCTAATGAGGCTGACAGACACAGCCCCATGGCCGATCCCGGTGAGGAGAGATCTTCTCTCTCAAGCTCGAGGATCGATTCTGCATCCCCATCCAGAGCACTGGTCTCTGCATGCGTGGGAAATCAACGGATATTCGTTGATCTGCCAGAAGGGGTAATTAACACGATCACGCAGCCCAGAGCCCCCTCGACGAGGCGGCTCTATGCGTCTAAATGGTCAGTGTTTAACAAATGGTGTGTGAAAATGGGTTCTAATGCTCAGTCCTGTGGAGTCCCACAGGTATTGAACTTTCTCCAAGAGATGTTGGACGCGGGCAGGTCCCCCTCCACGCTCAAGGTTTACGTCGCGGCCATAGCAGCGTTCGCCGATTCGGCGCGCGGCCGCTCACTGGGCAGGGATGAACTCATCACCCGTTTTCTGCGCGGGGCCAGGAGGATGAACCCTCCCCGGCCCCCGTCAGTCCCTATTTGGGACCTGTCCCTGGTCCTAGAGTCCCTGAAAGTGCATCCGTTCGAGCCTTTGGACTCTGTGGAGTTGAAATACTTGACGCTTAAAACCGTTTTTCTGCTAGCTCTGGCTTCAGTCAAACGAGTGGGTGATTTGCATGCGCTGTCTGTCAGCGCGTCGTGCCTCGAGTTTGGACCTAACGACTCGTTAGCCATTCTCAAACCGAAGCACGGCTATGTCCCCAAAGTGTTAGGTACTCCCTTTAGGGCTCAAGTCATTACCCTATCGGCCCTGCCGTCATCCGGCAGTGAGGAGGGTGTCAACCGCCTTTGCCCGGTCAGGGCGTTAAGGTGTTATGTCACGCGCTCTGCAGCCTTCAGGCTCTCAGAGCAGCTTTTCGTTTCGTTTGGAGGGCGCGCTAAGGGTCGCGCCGCCTCGAAACAGACGCTATCCAGATGGATAGTGGACGCTATTGCGGCAGCATATGCGTCAAGAGACCTGCAATGTCCGTTGGGCATACGGGCTCATTCCACCAGAGGCATGGCCTCATCGTGGGCATGGTCCAGCGGGATTTCCATTCATGACATTTGTATGGCGGCGGGCTGGGCGTCCCCCTCCACTTTTGTTAGGTTTTATAACCTGGAAGTTCCCGCTCTGCAGGCAAAACTTCTGTCAGTCTAGTCGTGTTCATGTCCTGCCCATATGCGCAGGTTGTACTATTGACTAGCTTGTCTGTTGAGCTGCACGCTCAGGGTCAGTATACATAGACCGGCCTTGCCGTTCTTGCGTTCCCTAGATGTGCTTATGAACATGTGTTGGCCCGCACCGCTGGCCACCTGTTTTTCACCTCTATGCTCTTCATAGAGTCATATGTGATTGTTAGGCTCGCACGGCGTGGACAAGGGGTTCCCGCAGCGTAAGCAAGCTTACGCAATACGAGAGAACCTCTCGTAAGAGAACGATACTCGGTTACTCACGTAACCTCGGTTCTCTCTAGAGAGGGAACGAGTATTGCGTTCCCTGCCGTGCTTGAAGCCTGTAGCTCGTGTCGCTTCATTCGACAGAAAACAGAGAATATAGCCTACGAGCCTTCCTTATATACGCTCTGACGCCGCCCATTCTGGCGGGCTGTGACGCGCGAGGGCGCGCGCGCCCTCATTGGGCGTGACGTCACGCCAGGCTCACTGGTAGGCTTAAGCAGTTGCCGCGCGGCAGCCAATGAGCGCGCAGTATGCCGCTCTAGCTCAGCTGCCCGCAGCTGCACTGCGTTGACAAAAAAATGAAATTAAGGATAATTTTGGCTTCAGTATCTCGAGAAAAGGAGACTTTCCCGCAGCGTAAGCAAGCTTACGCAATACTCGTTCCCTCTCTAGAGAGAACCGAGGTTACGTGAGTAACCGAGTATCGTTCTCAATTCCAGTCCTCGTGACCCACTGCTCTGCACATTTTGTATGTCTCCCTTATTTAACACACCTGAACCAGATCATCAGCTCATTAGGAGAGACTCCAGGAACTGAACTGAGTGTGTCAGATAAGAGAGACATACAAAATGTGCAGAGCAAGGGGTCCCGAGGACTGGAATTGAGAACCACTGCTTTAAGGGATGTTCTATGTAAGGCCTCTTCGGGCTTACATGAGGTTGTGCATGAACAAATGTCTGAACAAGCGTGCAGCAGATTCCCAGCATGTTTTAGAATGCCATGATGTCATTGACATTGATCTGTTTTAGAAATAGATCAATGTGGTGGATGTCTGCTCACCCAGACCACCTAACACAGCCAGACATTCCTACCGCACAGCATTGAACGATGCCATGAAAAGCACCTATATTTTTGCAGTTTAAATGACTCACATTCTTGTCTCCAGCTGTTTTAGAAATGCACTGAATAATATTCTTATTCTAGTGTATTCACGATTTTTTTCAAAAAATATTAAAACGACTGCATCGCTTACCTTTTTCACTTTGGCCTCCTTTAACTTCTCCAAAGCAAGCTTGATTTTATCTGCTTTGATCTGTTCCTCTTGTTCTTCCTGGGGGGATACAAAATGATAATTCCCTAACAGACATAACTATACATATCAATGATTTTTGGAGTGATCTGATTCTGATCTTAATTAAGGTTTCATGGAGTCAATTTGGCGTCAAAAGGCTCTACATATGGGAAATGCAAGGCTTACTCTGATTCTACAGCTTAAATCTAAAGATGACAGAAGTAAGAGAGCATTGTGTGTCTTAACTGAAATGGAACATCATAAATTACTAATTTAGAACGCTCCTCGTAATAGCATGTTGCAAGGCATTCTAGGATGTACACAATTCTAGCTGAGAAGACAATATAATTATTCTGCCCAACTTGTTAAACAGCCTTTGCATCGGGAGTATGTCTATAATGCTTTAATGTGCTTGCTAGGTTGGCATCTCACTTAAGGTTGTGAAACAGAGCTGATCTACATTAGAAAGCCGTCTCCTTCTGTACATTCCTTCAAGCACTGGGCTAGACATAAAATAACATTCAGTGAATATCCGGCTGAGCTAACGTTGCAATCATGAGGGTAATTACATTTTATGGTTGGGCTTTTTTTGCATGCAGAGTAGAGTTGGAAATTGTAGACAGGGTTCATACTTCATAAAGTTAATGCAGTTTTACAGCGTTGGCTGCACTTAAATTCCATTATATCTGTTCACATCTGTTGTTTGGCCTGGTTTTAAAATAAACTCTGTAACCTGCAGCTAAAGATGTGTTAACCACATAAGGCCTGTGGGTGTGCGGACCATTCATAATGATACTTACTTTTGATGGTTTAGAGGCGGGTAGTGGAGGCGGAGCTGCAATAGAGTTGGAGGAAGTTGCAGGTTTTGAGGTGTCAGTTGACACTGGAAGGCCAAAGTTACTCTGAGGCTGTATGGGTATTGGGGCAAATGGAGCTGACCCCTTTGACGTATCTCTGTCTGTGGCAAACTTTTCCTCCGTGGCACTGATATCTGCCACCAGGTCAGCCATCAAGGCATCTAAGTCATTGTCTTCCATCTCATGCAGGGATGCTTTAGAGAAACATATAGGGTAACAATGTGAAACAAAAACATCACGTTGTTGACAACATACAGAGCACCCAAAGAAAACAAGAAATTACAATCCTATCTACAGGAACTACAGTACAGTAATTGCAAGATGGCAATTTTGAATGAATTTGTACGATGTGATTTGTACGAGAATGTACGTTTTTTTAAGGGAAAAAAAGTAAGCATGAAGGTCCATCCCAAAACATAACATCATATCAGTGATCCTAAACTAGTACCCCCAATCCAAGGTTGATGCATCACAATAATAACTACATATGTACTGCCTAATTTAATTTAATCTAAATTAACTGGATTTATTCAAGTCAAAAAATATTATTTAACATCACTGAACAAACCTATATAGGCTACATGAATTTATACCAACAAAACAAATGTATGGGTTAAATCAGGTAGGTTTTTTAATAGCAGGTAAAAATCGCAGGCTGCCACTTTTTACAGTGTATTTGCAGTTAATCTTCTTGTGCTTTTTGTTTTGCCTATAGAGTTGAACTTTTGAGCTTGATGAGGTCAATAAGTGGGTTATTCAGGATTTGATTGCAGACATAACACAGATAAACATTCTCCACTTCAAACAGCCCTATCTGTGCACCTTTGAGCTGCCATCAGACATAGTTTGAAGCAATTTTATGGTTAATTAATCGGTAATTTTCTCACAAATTTTTCAACACAGTTGATGAAATTGAGACTTTTAGGTGAAATAACATGGTAAGAAAGCAGACACTGGTGAAAAATATTAGGTTGAAATATTGTTTACCATTCAAATCTGTGAAACCAATGGAAAAGTTCATTTCCTGGGGGGCAGGAATGGAGGGAGGTTTAGGCAAAGGTGCAGACTCTGCTTCTGTTTCCAAACTCTGTGAAAAGACAAATGAGGAACAAGACAAATGATAGATAACAAATATGGAAGCTATTTTTTTAAATAACAGAAATAACAGCAAAGCAACTGTCATCATATTAGCATGTAAATGTGACATACAGAGATGTTTCACACTAGATATGCGTGGCCTGGTTACTAATCTTTACAGACTTTACATTTCATCAGTAAAAGCAGAATGTGAAGGTTGAATTAGCAGAGCAATAGCACAGCTGTCCATAAAATATTGCAATCTACACAACATAATGGGATACATATCAGATTTCATAAGAGGATAAATTGTTGGTGTGCATCTCTGGCTCATCTGTGACCATGACAGCAAGTCTTTGGTGTATCGAGAGCTATAGTCTCCAGGGTAATGTCGGCATACCACCACGTAGGATGAACTACATCCAACAGGAGTAACTGTCGACGCAAGAGGAAGCTGTCTGAAAGGGATGTCCAGGTACTAACCTGGGTTGTATTCAAAAAACATTAAACCACAGCTGCCCAACTCACTGCAGAATTAAATGCGCACCTGAAACTTTTAGTTTCGAGGCAACAGAGTCAATATTTATGGTCGGGCTGCTATAGCCAAACGACCGAAACATTCTGGAGGACCATGTGCACCTTATGGTTCAAACATTGTACCCTGAATGTGTGCCGTGTATCAGCATGATAATGCACCAATACACACATCAAGACTTGTGACAGTTTGATAAACATGAAAGTTGAACATCTCCCATGGCCTGCACAGTTACCAGATCTACATATTTTTGAGCCACTTTAGGGTATTTTGGAGGAGCAAAAAAAACATTTTCTTCCACCAGCATCATAATAATGACCCGGCCACTGTTCTGGAAGAGGAATGGCTCAAAATCCATCTAGCCACTGAGCAGGACTTATATCTGTCATTCCCAAGACAAACTGATGGTGTATTGGTGTTTCAGTTTCATTGTCCAACCCCTGTATATATCAGTGTTAATACTGCATGTGTGCTTCCTGCTTTTGTTCCCTATTTTGGGTTCAAATTATTTGCAGCTGCTGGCTCACATGTAGGCCATCAGTTATACTGCATAAAGAGAAAATATGTAAATTTCAAAGTCATCACATCTTATTACTGGAACTGAAAAAAAAATGACCATTGCCATTGTTTGAATGGGAGATAACTTTTGTCTTCTGTTGAAGTGACCATAAACATAAAATTAAAATTTGGGGAAAGCTTCATGTTAGAAATGTTACGAAGCTATTTCCGTATTTTATCATTATTATTAATATTATTATTAATATTATTATTATTATTATTATTTTGCTTCTGCTTTAAGAAACACATAAAAGCACACATGGCACTGATCAGCTAGGTTGTCTATCTGGAGGATATGAGACGTATCCATAGGAAACTTACCTGCGTTAGGAGATCCATCTCCTGCAGCATGTCGCTGAACATGGCATCAATGTCGTCCATCTAAAACAAGAATAGTTGGGCAATGAGAATTTAACATCTTTAGAACAAGTCGTACAACAGGATTGGGAAAAACTCTGTTTAAAGACTGTGAATAATGTAACTGAAGCACAGAAACCAAACACATTAATTAAATGTAAATTCAAATACATTTTCAGTGTAATTTCATTTATTATTTATTACCATGTCCATATGTAATACTTTCTGGAATAATAAATTCTGTTTGGTCAATTGACCCTTATTTTTCACATTTCCAGCATTCTTAGACGTTGAAGTCGTCATATCTGTGTTAACTTCTAAAGTGGTGAATGGAAAATATGAAAATACAACAAGTATATGCATAATTACAAATTACTAACTCTGAACCAAACCATAACCCTATTATTAAGTACATGCAGTTAATTAATATTACTCAGTACTTAATTGTGTTACTGTAACAATGTCACCTTGTAATAAAGTTTAACCAAATATTTTTATTTAATGACTACTAAACCGATACTTCATGTCACTATGTGCTCTCTCTCTCTCTCTCTCTCTCTCAGACATTACTGTATAGTGTACCTTACATATTTTTCTTAGACCAGGGCTCTTGAATTGGTGATCTGTGGTGCAAATGTGGTGTGAGAATAATTTTACATGACCCTCAGATTAAGATTAAATTGGCCCTCACTGCTTCAAACTTGTGAAAAGTGATGACATGAAGTACCAGTAAACATGCGTGCATGCAAATATTTTTGCTGCGTATGAAATCGAATAGCCTACTTCCCTACTATATATATGCGAAAAACAGTACACCAACAGAGTAGTATGTCCAAAAACATAGTATTCAAAAAAAGGTGGCCTACTACTTCCGCCGAGATTCTGAAGTGTGCATTCATTGGACATTTTACTATCCCATGAGGCCACGGGAGAGGATTTATGTTTGGAAGTTAAGCGACGCAACTGACAGGTCACGTGACAATGACAACATGGCGGATGTAGTACATCAGAATTTCATTCATACTACCTATATTCATTCTATATAGAACATACTTGCTTTTAACGGTCGTGAAGTAAGTTTCAAACCAAATGTAGTACCTACTTACAGTATGTGTTTTCAGACGCAACATCTGACTGTCTGTTTTATTTTATTTACAGCTGTGAGGCAGCATTCTCAGTCCTGAACATCATCAAATCAGTTTTTCATCAATGAATAAAAAGATCACAGACTGAATCAAAGTATACTTGTATATTTTTGAATGTAAAATGATAGTTCTGTTTCAGATTTTGTTTCCCAATTTGTAAACGCCAGTCTTAAAATGATCATTATATTTAACTTTCATACTGTAGTAAAGGCTATCAAACACTGAGGTTGTGAAGTTCACAGCAGAACTTTTTTGAAGTAATTTAGGGCCAGACCTAGAAAACTTTATTTGAACACCTCAGAACTCCCCCGACATTCTGGATAGGTTCTTTTAAAGTTATTTAAAAAAAAAAAAAAAACATTCTTCCAGTAACATTAATAGAATGTTTGTGTCGCAGTTGTATGGTTGAATCCAATCCTCCATGGCAGAGGCGGGGGCTTGGCAGAAAAGGGCGATATGCGAGGGAGTGAGGACCAAGGCGAAACCAGATGGAAGGAGGAACCCGGTGGAGCCGACAGGGTGGATTGCTGAGGCGCAGCTGGAGATCTGGAAGTCTGCGGCAAAACCAGGATGACGAGAGACCAAGGTGTTGCCGGAGGGACCAGGGTGCCCCGTGGAGCCTGAGTGATGGCAGACCACGGCGGAGATAAAGGGTTGACAGGTCATGGTGGAATAATGGGCCTGGATGCCTGAGGTGTAGCCAGGAGATCCACTTCACAGAGCCATGCAGGTGGTGAAGGAGCCCAAGGCGGAGCCAAAGAGCTTGCGAGGTACCAGTGGGACAGGTCAGTGCAAGGGGACTGAAAGGAACCAGGATAGAATCCAGGAATAAAGGGGTAGGAAGGTTAATGGACGGGCGGGACTGGGTTGTCCAGAATCATAGCTGGCTTTACCAGAAAAGGAGAGAGTTCGAGGGGTGCAGGAGAGGGTGGGAGTTGTCTCCGCTGTAAATTCAATGAGTCAGTGATCCTCATCTGGCCCTGGGGTGGACTGTTCGAATGGCACTTTCTTTGTGATGGACCTGGCGATATGCTCCAGCCTAGGGACAGATATGGCAACTGGCACTGTCTATGGGACGAACTCTTTGGCTGGCTCTGACTCTGTGGTTGAAGGGGGCTCATGCTCGTGGTCCGTGGCAGGCTCTGGTTCAGGCTCTGGTTCCGTGCCGGGCTTAGACATCGTCATCAGGTTTGTTGCGGGGGTTTTCTCTTGCTCTCCGGGACTCTCCGGGCTGGGAAAACAAGCCATATCTGGAGCGGACAGGTAGATGGCTGCTGAAAGTGTTGAAAGTCCTGGGGAGTCGGAGTTGATGCCATCTTCTTCCGCAAACCCATTAGGCATACTCCACAAACTCTTCAAAGGGACGGTGCTTCTCCGTCCACTGCAGCATCTGTCCAAGAATCACTCCAGAAAAGCTGTTTAAGGGTCTCATCCTTGTATGGTTGAATCCAACTCGAAAGAGTGTCTTGTGAAACAGTCTTTAATCCATGAACAGAATTGCACAGGAGAATCTCAGAAGAATAAATACGTTAACATGTAAGCAATGACAATAACCCAAAAGGAACAGGACAAAATTGGGAGTACTTATACACAGGGTTAATAAGGGAAACATAATGAACGACAGCTGAATGTAATCAGTTACCAAAGAGACTAACAGAAACAATCAAGGCTAAACTAAACTGAAGGGCAAGAAACAAACACATAGGAACAACAAGACACACACACAAAAAAAACAGTTTGTTCAAAAGTTATCTGGTCTTTAAGTATGTTCTTAAAATGTCGGCACAAAAAAATTATCTATACATCTTTTTTTTTCTAAAAAAAAGTTTTAGACTCATTCGTCTAACCTTTTTAAATGTTACTTCTTGTTTCAGAATGTTCAGAGGACATTCAAAAGTAACACTCCTATAATATTTGCAGAAATTAATGTTCCCTCAACATTTGCATAACCAAGAAATAATGTTTTAAAAACATTTAACTGGACGTTTTGAACATTCAGAAAACATTCCAAAACCTTAATGAGAACGTTAGCCAAATGTTCTTAGAATGTATTTTTGTAAGCTGGGGATGTTGTCATCTGGATAATCTGGCCTTCAGCTACTTTTGTAACTGCTGTGTGGAATTGGTCAACTGGATGGTGTAATTTTTTTCTTGTTACATTAGCATACAAGTTTGTGATGGATAATATAGAGCAGAGTACCTGTGCATACAAAACATAACCCAAAGCTAAACATTGCACAATATCCATCCAGAGGCTAGAGATAAAAGCATGGCTTGCATAACTCTTTTACACATTCTTTGCTAAGACATGCAGAATCCTGCCCATGAACGCTTAGTATAGTGTACAATATTACAGAAAATATGACTTACATCCAAAGAGATCATTCTCTGTTTCATTCTATTGTAATGTTTCTACAGTACCTGCATAAATCAGTTTATGTTCTATAATAAACATTCCTTTTTTCACAGTTAATGTATGAGCCAGAAGGATTAAAGAACAGATCTGTTACAGTAAATTCTCTGCTGATTATTCCAGCTGCCTGCAGTTCAGCTTTAATAAGACAAACAGTATCAGTAATCTTGGCCCAAACTACCCAACTCTATCCCACTTCCTTCTTATTCTCTCGCATTCAGCAAATAATTTGTGCAACCGCTTTGAATTAATGCACATGTTAACATTTTTAAACACAGTCGTCTAACTTGTTTGCTACAGAAATGAATGAATTCCTCAAATCAAGAAGAAGTGTACTTTTCTAAGTGAGATGTAAGTTTTTCTTCTGGTGGATAATAAAATGGACAAAAATGGACAAAAATCCCATAGAATTACACTGAAGGAGGGATTCAATCTGTATTAAAAGCAGATTATCATAGAGCACTTTGCAAAACCCACTCAGAACACCTTATCAACCACTTAGCAACACCCTGGTGACCACCAACCACACCTTATATAATGGTGAGGCACAAGCACCATTTACATTTATTTCAGAAAATGTAAATGTTTAATTATGTTAAGTTACACCCTAGCAACCACCCTGAGTATTAGCAAGCACATATCAGCACCCATCAACCACCTTAAATACCCTAGCAGCCACTTAGAAACACCTTTAGCAACCACCATGAGTAAGCAACTGCATAGAAACACAGCAAACACACACACACACACACACACACACTCTCTCTCTCTCTCTCTCTCTCTCTCTCTCTCTCTCTCTCTCTCTCTCTCTCTCTCTCTCTCTCTCTCTCTCTCTCTCTCTCTCTCTCTCTCTCAATATAAAAATTAAAATATATATACAGTATATATTGAGTTTGCATTTGGATTTTAAATGAACACAACAATACAACACAAGCGAATATTCATTCGAAGATGAGCAGTGCTGCAATACTCCTCAAAAACAAATAAATTCTTCAACTGATAGTATGTCAAACCAGGCGAGGGGAGTCTGTACCACCAGCACCTGTGAGTAGAACAATGCTGTGTCTTCTTGTTTAAATGAAGCATTGCCGTGCAGCCAATCAGAGAGCTGTTTGTGTGCTGGTACACATGGGGAAGTGGTTACAGCAACTTCCCCTCACAAGATGTTGAAAGCATCTAAGTTTCCAACAGGAAACAGATGACACTCTCTATCTCTATGTAGCTATCACAATATGGTGCTTCTCATATGTCTCTTATTTTTCTTTTTCCAAACAATTGACAACTACAAGCATCAATATATCATCAATACATGCTCACGTTAAAACATACACGTGTTTTGTTTGATTTATGCTAACGTTACGTAGATTTGATGAGTAAATCTTTATTTAACTGAGATGTTTGAGGAGATGAGGTCAGGCATTCTAAATGCAGCGCAATATCCTCCTCCTTTCTACTTCAAGAATGATTTTCTTTTGTTTTGTTAAGTGTTATGGTAACTATAATTTTCCAATATCAAGGGTATCTCTGTAGGATTTCAGGTCTGGGAAAGAAATTAACTCAGTGTTTCCTTTTGTTTTACAATTGCATGTGTTTTAAATTAAATATCGAGGAAGTTCTTTAGTCATACTGCAATCAAAGCAGGATAACTGTAACATTCTGTCTCCTGAAACTTATCAATTTTGTCGATGGAACTGTTTGATTTGATTAACTATATACTTTAGAATAATATACTTAAGTGTGAACTGAAATTTTCCAGAGAGTTACCTTCTTGTTTTTTGCAGTTAAATGAAAATGTATTACATTTAACATTTATAATAAATGCAGACAGCTGAACTTTAGAGTGTTTTTATCTTTATATGTTATTTAATTACTTCTATTGTCTTTGATGTATGGTTAAAGTTTACTGTCAAATGTACTGATAAGCATTTGTGACAAACTAAAACATACTTAAATGCCATTTCTATTGAAACTTGTATGTCATGTATTTAAATATATTTGTAATTTGTACATTACATTTATACTGATGAAGTTTCAATTTATTTTTAATGAAGTTTAACTCTAAATACAATATTGATTAAGACACTAGTTAAAATTATAATCAAGTACTTCACATGCTTTATGTTAGTCAACACGTACTTATTTAAAGAACAATAAAAGAGTATTCAAACTTAATGATTTAAAATGTACTCTAAAGTAAAACTTTCAATTTTATATTATTACAAAGTGCACCTTTTAAAAGTGTGTTAATAAACAGTCATGAATGAAAGTGTACTCTCTTCAAATACACTCTTTAAGTGGCCTTTTATTTCATTGGTGGTTAAGTGGTAACGTACTGGCCAAGTCAAAACAGTCCACTCTAATATTCTGGTGTCTAAATATAGTTTATGGGATTTTTAAAATAAGTATTAGGAAATAGTATAATAGTATCATGTGAAAATAGTATCTTCTTCAACAAACAATTTGAGGTGTCATTCATATCTGTAACATGAAAAGTGTTTGCCAAAGTTTACTTTGGAGTTTACTATTGTCTAATACAATACTAATGGTGCTTGCTTTAGCAGACATTAATAAAAGTTGAATCCTTTATAGACAAACTAAATATTTGCCATATACAGGGCTTTTTGACATTTAAATGTCACTGTTGAGGCTGCAAACTTGTTAGCATTTACCAAAGGACTGAATGCTAGTTTCAACAATGTATTTTACAGCATTCCATGATTCAGTAAAGAGTAACTTAGTTCATTCACAGTTCTCTGAATAGCCTAGCAGCTAATGTTGTCACAGTAATGCTTTTTAAAATCACTGAGATGCTATCATTCTTTAGCAGTTATTTTAGTCTAAGGAAAACAGTTATTATAGAACCAGACAGACTGTTGGCTTTGGGGTAACCTGATAGAAAAGCAGTCTCCTGTTTGTTCCTCACTCAAACACTTGGCCAGTGTTTTAGTTCAGCTGGTGTGCCGTTCTATGATTCCCGTTACAGTGCTGGTATATTTAACTTGTGATATGTTGTATTTGAAACACTAAACCTCTTTATGTGCTTTGAGGCTAGAACTTTTGCATATGCTGGAGTTCACTTTTATGGAATATTTTTCTGTAGATGAGATAGAACAGCCCAGAAACAAACTTACTTCAGTGGCCATTGTACAAATGACTGTTATTTGCTAATTTAGAGAACTGACAGCATGCGCTTTTCCACATGAGACAGACATACAGTAATTACTGATAGAGACACCAGACAGCTGAGGACATAATTCAGTTTTTGGACAAGCCAAACAGCAAGAGTTAAAACTCCAATCTTGAATAAATGTTACATTTAGCATACATTCTTCAAGTCAACATGAAATGCAATTTCCAACTCACTTTACTTCCATACTGTGACATATTTCCAAGTAAACAATGAAAACAATGTCTGGAAGACTTGATTTTATCCATCATAAATTGTTTGGATTCTGTAACTTGGATGTTTCAGAGAATTGTGGACGACTATTAAAGAAAAAGTTTGATTAAAGATTATGAAGACAATGAAACAACAAAACTGGGAACTTACTGAGCTGTAAGTAGAATCCATTTTGATTTTTGATCTGTCAACTTTTAGATTGGCTAGTCCAAAACTATTGGATTTATGTTGTAGTATTTTAGTAAATGATAATATCACTCTGATATGGGTGTGGCTGTACTAACACCAGTGTAAATATACTATCTGGACAGACGCAACAATATAATGAATTAATTTGCAATTAATCAGTCTGGGATATTCATTCAAGCATTGAAAATCAGCCTATGTCCCAACATATTAGACAACATATCAGCAGAAGCAAATCTGCCCATGTCATCTTCATATCTGGACCCTAATCAATGATCAGATATACTGACTCACGTCATCACTACAGAAAAATACAAGGTACAACATCCTAGCATGTTAACTTTTTTTCTTCATAAAATTCAGTCATTAAAACTTGAAATCAATTTATATAACAGTGGAATTAGACAAGTCTTAAGCACCAGAGACAACACAATATTCCCACAAAATCGTCCTGTTTGATTATTGTTAAATGTAACAGGTATATTTGAACAAAATCAAAAACACACTGAACCCAGTCCTAGTTGTCAACCACTATTTATTTGAGGAAAAACCTCCCTTACCTTGGTTTATCTTTCAGCTTTAATGCCTAGGTGATGTGGTCATAAATACGTTTTCAGTAAAATGCCTCTCTTTCCGTTTACGGTTGGACACCACCCAACCCACATGAGGCAGGCTGAGAGCTGTACGCTTGTGTGTTAGTCACTGACAGTTTGCTTACTTCCTGCCTCACACGGAAGTTCAGGTCTAAACCTGTCTCTGCATTCCTTCGTATGCTGAAAAGCAGTGGCACACAAGTGCACAGCTGGCAGGCCAACCAGTGCAAGTTTATTATTTCTCCTAAGATTACATATTGGTGAATGATTGATAAGCATTTCTCTACAGTATGTTAATGATTAATGCCATTGTTATGCATGTTTGGTTTTTTCAGTAATGTAATGATACATGTAGTTAATGTAGATACAAGCTATGTAGTTTTGTTAACCTGGACTTGCTAGTGGATATTTGTTGTAAAGCCAGTTGCAAATCTGAATAAATATTAAAGTTAAAGGTGCACTCTGTTTTTTTTATTTATTTTTTAAATGCCCCTTTGATCGGGTTTTTCATCACATGTGGTGTTTAACATAGCAAAGTACACGATAAATTGAGTTATTGTCTCCCAAAAGAAAGAATTGATTGTGAACTTCTGAAACGAGTCGTCAGTAATTCCAGTCTTACTCCCTGCACAAACCTAAAGTGGCATAATTCACTTTACATGCACTTCAAAAGGACTCGGACTCGGATGTACAGTACGCGGTAAATCCACGCCATTGTTACTGTTCACATTACTGTGTGTATCAAGTGCTGAGGAACACTGGAGCTGAAGTTCAGATATTGTAGTTTCCAACATGCGCTGTAAGCTGTAGACCAATCACAACACACTGGGTCATCACTCTCAGAAAGGAGGGTTCCTTTATCAAACCGTTTCAGAAAAGAGGCGAGAAAAGATGCTCCAATGTATATACACTTCTTATCAGAAGAGTGAAGTTTTCTTTCCATTGTTGACATATTTCCTATTAAAGTTGGAAAAGCAGGCTTCTTAATTTTGTAACTAATTAGACACACTCATTTTGGAAAACTACAAACCAATCCAAACTTTACTCTTCCTAAAATAAAGAGGAAGGAACTACACCATTTGCTACCAATTATCGGCTTTTATTTGGACTTTTTTATGTGGTCTTATTCTTCCTTTTCATTTTCTTTAGAAGCTTCTGAGGGAAAAACAGACCACCCGCCATGACACGAGTCAACACTGACACCAACCCAAACCATCTGAGACCAGAAATCTTTGATGTAGGCTACGTAAGGGATAATCTACGGCTAGCTGTGATTTTAATGCAAGACTGGAGGCAAAGAACCACCCGACGGGAAGCGGAGTGCATTCAAATCGGTTAATGCACACCTAGCCGTGGATTATCCCACTTATACCATGGTCATTTGCCATAATTAACAACTTTTAAAGCTGTTATAGATGTTTGAGAGAAATGGGAGATGTGTGTGTGTGAATTACCTGCATCTGTTCAGCATCTCTCTCTATTAACAACAAAGCTTTTAGTTTAATTACTTCAAAACCAGCAATGTTACCCCATCATTGCTGAGAAATATAATGTAGTGATTCAGTAGCGAAGCTATTTTATCAATAAAAGTCGCGCTGATAACAAGTTTCTGTGCTCCTGAATGTTTCTTTGTGCAGCGCAATCTCCGAGTGACGTATGCTGTTGTGGAGTAACTACGTAATTTACAAAAAATATCTAATTAAATTACAGTTACTTATGAAAATGTTAATGATTACAAAGGGGGTTGGATAGGATATGTTGAATAATATTAATATGTTGCTTTGATGTGCACAATGTCTCCTGCTCAGGAACACTCCACCGTTTTTTGAAATAGGGCTTATTCACCTTCTTTCCTACATTTAGATAGGTGAGCAAATGCATTTTTGTCTCAGTGCATGCATTGTTTTAGTTTGACAGGGTCGGCGCTAGCTTAGCTTAGCACAATGAATGGAATCCTTTGTTGCCAGCTAGCATGTCCTAAGTAAAAGTGATAAAAAAAAAACAAAAAAAACCCCCACCTAATTACTTCTTGTGGCCTGCATATTCACAACAAGTACAAATAGCGATGCAGATTAACACTAGGCGATTTCCTAGGCAGATATTGACTTGGGACTATATTAGGGGGAAGCACTGGCGAAGCAATGCTACTTGGGCGCAGAGATATCATGCAACACGTGAAATCCCATGACTTCCGTCAACATATCGGCGTGCAACACGCCAAAAAACGGAAGAAGAACATGACCTGCACCGAGTGTCTTCGCTTTTGGATTGTTTATTTTGAGAAGTTACAGCTACAGTTACAGTTACAGCAAACATGGTAATTACCTGCGTAGCAAAAGGTTGTGAGAACAAGCAAAGGACATACACTAATGTAATGTTTCACAGAATTCCATCGAATGTGGAACTGAGAAATAAATGGCTAGCTGCTCTGGATATTAGTACTTCAACGCCTCTCTACAAAATTATACAGTATCGTGTTTGTGAAGAGCATTTTGCACCGGAGGACTACTTTGAAAAAATGGAATATGGGCCCAGAAAGACGGTACTATGTCTGAAAGAACAAAGTGCACATTTAAGCTGTCTTTTATTACTCTTCCTTATGTTAATCTCTGTCTTTATTCGGTTGTAAGATAGATGCTGAGAAGCTGTATATAGACTACGGTTCAAATAGCCTCCTCCTTCATCGCCATTCATGTACTGTAGGAAAAATAGCCAGCTACTATTCACGGCGGTATGTTGACGGAAGTCGTGGGATTTCATGTGTTGCGTGATATCTCTGCGCCCAAGTAGCAGTGCTTCGCCTGTGCTTCCCCCTAATATAGTCCCAAGACAATATCTGCCTATAGGAAATCACCTAGTGTTAATCTGCATCGCTATTTGTACTCATTGTGAATACGCAGGCCACAAGAAGTAATTAGGTGGGGCTTTTTTTATCACTTTTACTCAGGACATGCTAAGCTAAGCTAGCGCCGACCCTGTCAAACTAAAACAATGCATGCACTGAGACGAAAATGCATTTGCCCACCTATCTAAATGTAGGAAAGAAGGTGAATAAGCCCTATTTCAAAAAACGGTGGAGTGTTCCTTTAAAGGCCATTTAGTAAAACAATGCTATTTTGTTGCTTTGTATTGGCTCTTTTGTTTGAATTTGCACCACGTCTGCCAATTACATCAATCCGTATCGCTGCTGAAAGCTTTAGGCTACAACCTGTCTGAGAGTTGCCAACATGGCAAGAGATAAAAATGCATTACAGTGCTGGAAATTTAAAAATCATTTCATCCAGAAATCAGCACATTAATATAGACCTTCCAGCCAATCAGAATTGAGTATTTAGACAGCCCATGATATAAACCAAAACAATGCCATATTCTTTTGGTTTTACTGTATAAGTTACTGACATGCAGTTTTTGTAGTAAATGTCAAACACATTTTGTTGACCCATCTTAAAGTCAACTAAAAATTTAAAAATAAAATAATCTGTTCTGACGATATGTCCACAAAAAGAACACAAATGTGTATTAAGAAAGAAAATAGGGTTGAATTTGATTTGGTTGCGCTTTTATAGACAAGGTCTCATTTGTTAACATTATTTAATGCATTAACAAACATGAACTAACAGTGAGCTATATCTCCTTACAGATTTTATTAAACATTGTTAACAAAAATGTTCATATTCATGTTAGTTCACAGTGCATTCATTCATGCTAACAGATACAAATTTTGATTAGTAAATGTTGAGATTAACATTAGCTAAAATTAATAAATGCCATAGAAGAATTTGTAATTGTTATTTCATGTTAACTAATGTAGTTAATTCATGTTACCAAATGAAACTTTATTGTAAAGTGTTACCGTTGATTTTATGTTGACTATAAAAGTGAACACTGTGTTGAGTTTGGTGATTCAGTCCAATTCAGCATGTGCTTTATTTATATCCAATTCTGTTCAAAGTTAAGGATGTGGAATCTGTGAGCCGCTGGATTTCTGTCAGTCCATGTTTTATATCAGTGTGCTCTTATTGATTGTGTGACTCCAATCACAAAGGCACATACATTCTCATATAACTGATGATATCCCGTCTGTTATATTTAGAAGCTGTGATTTGAAACAGACCACTATAAACTGCTGGAGAGGTGGGCACATTTGGCATAAAGTGAAGGCTTAGCTCATAACAGGGTCATGACCTGGTCTGACAATGAACAGACACACTTCAGCTCTTTATAAAGAAAGTACACTATAGGTCTCAATTGACTCCAAAAGCCCATATGGAGAGGTGTGAGGGGATACACTCTTTAAAAACCATTATTGGCCACAGTTAACTCATTATTCTGCTTTAATGTGTAGGTCTGTACTATTCAACACTGTCAAACACTCTGGTCGTTCATATAGCAGCTGTTATAATATAAAAAAGATTTAACCGTCACTAGCCTAATTAAAGTGTCTTAGCATCTCAAACTTCACATTTTAAATCCTGATAATGTTTGCAAATGTGTACAAGGATACAAATAGCACCCTCTGCTGAAATCATCTGAGATAAAATCATCAAAGGAATGGTGCTAAAATTGTTCAGAATATCAAACCAGCTAACAGGGTATGGCTTAACATTCGTAAATGAGTAAAATAATGATAATAAACCATTTTGCCATGCACTTTTAGTCTTTTAAATAACCCTCTTGGGCTGGAAGATGTCTTAAAGTAAAAATGTGAAGTTGATTTTATACATTATTAGTCTTATTTGCTGCTCAATTGCAAACTGGTTATTATATAAAGTACAACATTATTAGCCAGCAATAACAGAATTTGCTTCATTTGCTTTTGAATATTTATTTTAATTAACCATCACCCTATAGAAGATCCATGAAAAAGCCATGAAAATGCAAATGAAAGCTCTTTAATTATCAGGCACCAAGAGCTCTGGATTCCCGTCTCTCCTCTCCAAATGTGTGTATAGCATGGCCGGCTGAACTCTAGCAAATAAACTCTGACCCTTTAAGACTTTTTCTTCTGCGTGACAGATTCTGAATGACAGACAACAGCTGTTTAAACAATCAAAAGCCTGTGTATCTTTAAAAAAAAACTGACATGACCACAAACAAAGGTGACATTGGTCGTAACACAACTTTCCATTAATCATGAAGACGCCTCTATTAAAACCTTGCACTGCAGCCACTGAATTCCTGTCTGCATCATATCCCTATATTGGAGGATATATTTAGCTTAAACATAGGAAGAGCTTGGCAAACCCTTAAATGTGCACTCGCAGTGTATTTTGAATCTTAAAAGTATATATATATTTTTAAATTATTGGCCAACTTGCAGGTAATATAATAAGGTTTAACTTAGGTTTACGAGAGTACACTTTCATGCCTTTTAAAAAGTGCACTTTGTAATAATAAATATATGACATACACATTTCAATAGAATATATATATTTTTTTTATTTAATTTTTTAAAAAAAAATCCATAAATGCTTGTTGTACATTCTGCAGACTTATCAAATTTCAGAGACAATAGAATTAATTATGAAATTACCTCTAAAGATGTACTTATGGGTCAAAAAGGACTCATAAGTTCAATGTAACTGTACATGCAATTAAGTGTCCAAAAACATTGCAAACAGTTTGCACTTAAGTATTTCTTGAAAAAATATTATTTTAGTATTAAATGCCTTTTTTAAAGTATGCTAAAGTGTACTTCTTTTTCACAAGGGAAAAATACCAGACCTTTTTTGTTGTCTAGACAGCCTTTTTCAGTAATAGCTCCTTATTTGTGGCCCAGTATTTTGGTGTTAAAACTGTCAAGTTGAATATTGTACAACATAGCACTCTTAAATTAAAGGGAAAATAAACATCAAAGGAGGAAAAACAGACGAAGTACAGGAAGAGTAAGGGGTTAAACTCAGGCTGGGGAAACCTGATGCTAATTAAGTCTTTGGAATGCCACACACAGGCTGTGTGCCGAAACCTAGCAAGCCCCCTAACTAGACAGCATTTTTGGCCATGATTTGTGGATACAGCAGTTTTGGGACATTGTTGGTGTGTGCAGCATTATTGGGCATTATAGGCACACGTGGAGCATTTGTGGACATCACATGTGCATATAGGATTATTTGGGCGTTATGCATGTAGCAATTTTGGGCCTGCTTGGCACAAAGAGTATATTTTGGCACACATACATTTGTTTTGGGCATTATATGTGTGTGCAGGATTTTTCTAAACACTTCTGGAGGAGAATGTCATAGACTGCCTCAAAACTAAACTGAGCTTCATTCTTAAACAGCATTTGTGGGCATCATATATTCCCTAATTTGTTCAAAAATGCAGCATGGGACGATGATGCCCAACACTGCTGCTTACATTGCCAAAGAATTATGTAAATGCACATTTGATGCTCAAAAATATTTCATGTGCACTTACAAATGATCAAAACTGTTGTGCGTCTGCTTGTAATGGCCAAACATGCATACACCAATAACGCAATGCTGCATAAAATGATGATTCTTAGAAAACTGCACACATCTATGATGCCTACAAGTAGCCTACATATGATGCCCAAAGAAATGTTGCCTAGATAGGGAGCTCACTGGTTTTTGAGACACAGCCTATAACATTCTCCTTCAGAAGTGTTTAGAGTGGCTCACACACACACACTGCAGCAAAGGAGAGATGCTCACCTCCTGCTGTTTATATTTTAACTGACATTCCAACAGAAGGCAGCTGCAGGTAATATAATTTCACTGTTTAAAGAGTTTATCTGCGAATTTAAACAAAATCAAAACATCTTTATGTTTCAAAACATACAGTTGTTGACGTAGCCTACTTTCTTTCAGTTCAATGAACTCTTTTAAACGCGTTTTCCAGCTTGAGTCATAACTGTTGTTTTTTATTTTAGTAGATAAATGAATTAACAATGTCATCATCCAAAAAAACACTATTGCTGCTGGTTTATGTATTATGCACGTTCCGCTCCGCGCGTTCGGGGGACTCTGGAGACGCCAGACCCTGCTCCGGATCACACTGTCCGGGAGGCAGATCGCCCAGACCACCGCGACAACACAGTCCGACAACACAGGGCAGATCAATAAATCAACATCATGCTCCCTTCAGCTTTTCATCTGAACATCACGCTACGTTTCTGTCCCAGCGCGGGCGGTCTGGAGACCAGACAAGGGAAACCGTCCAGACGCGCGTCGCTGGAGTGTTTGATCCTGTGTGCGCAGATTGCGTTTCGCCTCAAGGACCAGATCATGTTGCGAACGACACCGGGGAATGTAAAGGAATTGAGTGCCGTCTGCCTCTGAGGATACGACAGAAGCCCCGATCGAGACCCTGCGCTGGAGACGGGTGTGTACCCGAGCCCAGCCAACCAACCCTCATCCATGTGGCAGACAGAGCCGCTCAGTTTCTGGGGGAATTTCCGGACATTGGATATCCCGCATCAGAGGTCGGGGCTCCTCTGGGAGTTCAACTCACGTGTGACATCAAACCAGGTGAATTGAAACAGTGGTTCCAGCTGTTCTGCACTTCTTGACTGAAATAGCATAACACTTAACCAAACAGAGTAAGCTATTGTATTACTATAGTGTATTAAAAAAAGGAAATCCAGCTAAAATTATTTTTTGCTATACTGTACTTCACAAAAAGTACCATGGTAATACAGTATGCTTCATTAGATTCATTAGTTAATGAACTAACAATGAGCAATACATTTGTTACAGTATTTGTTAATCTTTGTTAATTAGTTAATAAAAATACTGTTCATTGTTTGTTCATGTTAGTTCACAAGTAACTAATTAACTAATGTTAACAAATACAACCTTTGATTTTAACAAAGAATTAGTAAAGCTTGAAATTAATATGAACTAACATTAATAAATGCTGAAGAAGTATTATTCATTCTTAGTTCATGTTAAATAAGGTAGTTAACTAATGTTAACTAATTAACCTTATTGTAAAGTGTTACCATTTTAGTTTTACATATTATATTTCATAAAAAATTTAGGATTAGGATTTTTTTCGAATTGTTTAATTTATTTGATAATTATATCACAATCTTACAAAGCCCCTCAAGACGTCTGGGATTACTTTAATGAATTCCATATCATACTATCACTGATCCTTGGTGCCCCACACTGCTTTTTTTCAGAATTATTATTTATAGATGTAATACAAATAAGATTGTCTAGTAGTCTAATCCAAACTACACAGAATAAATCTCTTTAATGCTTGTGTGAGACGTTTGAGTAAATTTACAGACATCACAGAAGAATTCTCTCTGTTGTCCTTGAACAATATGAGAGGCATGCTGCAGGGTGGGGAGTGTGCACAAACTATCAGGCTCCATAATACTCAGAGTTTATTTGATTTTCACATCACTACTGGTATTTCCATACATCAATGGATAGGGGAATTTGACAGCTGGCCCAAGAACTATTATTGCAAACACGCACATCTGGCTACACAGAGGGTTGTAGAGCTGCAGAACCGCTGGCAGTCAACTGTCAAGAAATTGCAAACTACTTTGATCCATTTCCATATGATTGAAATAGTTCTACCACCGAAAAAAAATAGCGCTTGGTTGTAAAATTATGCAATGAAATCGCTTTGACATTCACACATCAAAAAGCTGTTAATTACTAATGATAGTAATTTACTAATTTAAGTAAATTACTTGTTTAAATAACCATTTTCTCAGTTCACACAAAATTGCATCAAAGCAAGAGCATGTTAAACTGTATGTCTCTAATTACTCCAAATAATCATTTTTGTATAGAAATATGAGGTAGAAAGGACAACTATTAATGGAAATGTACATGTCATGTTTAAAGGTGCACTTTGCAGGATTTTCAGTTCTAATAGTAAATGACGCCCTCTTACCGACATGATATCAGGCACACGGTCCAACCGACGCAAAAGAATACCAGCGGGAAAATGAGTGATGAGCTTTTTGCAAATATTTTTTTCAAATATTGTGTTTATTATGCATAAATAGCATTTTTTGTGTATATGTAGCCATCTTCAGTCTTGCTCGCTAATAAAAAATAAGTACGTGTCACCATAAAAACATAATTACAATACTTAGTAATCTGTCAAATTTCAGACAACAGTCAAAAAGGCAATAGCAACATTAGCGAATTGTTTTGTGTCGAGACAGAAGAACTTAGCGAAGCTTCCCGAGCTTCATACAGACACAATAAAGTCCCGCCCTCACCTGCGCCGCGCGTCGCCAAAGGTTGCAGCCCAGAAACATTGTAGACACAAACACCGTTACACATTTCTAATGGATTATGAGTAATGATTGAGAGGCATTGTTTTTGAGTCTATACTTCTATTTGATGTTTTCCAAAAATCATACATAGTGCACCTTTAAAGCTTATCATACACTTTTTGAGTTAATGCCACTTAGTCTTGTCTGTTTCGTTCTTTCACAAGGAGAGAATGAGGTCCCTGCCGAGGACGCGCTTATCCTACACCTACAGCTGGCAAAGGGACAAGAGAAGCTGGTGGAGGCTTTGAGAGCTCAGCAAGTGGTGATTCGTGATCTGCAGCAGAGGCTGGTGGAACAGCAAGGAGCCCTCCTCTCCCAGCAGCGTGAGATACTCTCCCAGCAGCGCCGCATGTTCGAGCAGATGGATGTGGTGAAGGCTCAGTACGGTCTGCTTTCTGAGACGGTCAAGCAAGTCTCTTTCCAAGGTCTGCAAGGAGAACTGAAAAGCCATTTCGAAAGTCACCTGGCCGATCTTCAGAACCAAGCACGTAGCCACCTGCAAAAGTCCTATGCTGTGCATAAGGTAGATGTGGATGCCAAAGTGATGAATGTAGTTGGGGACGCAGGGCGTCCATTGTTGGGCTGCCGAATTGCTTGTGGACCTGAGGAATACTGTGACTTCCAAAAGGATCCACCGCAGTGTGAAAGGTGCACTATGTGTCCCCCTGGATTCTTCCTGGTGTCACAGTGCTCGCCCACTGCTGATAGGATGTGCCAGGTGACACTGTGGCAGAAATTGCATTATGCATGCAATACATAAGATTTCAGTAAAGAGCAAGCAAAGGTGTATGTGTTAATCTTTAACATGTCTTTGAGTAACAAATATCTATCAACAGGACAGGGATGAATGCCTTGAATTACCGAGCTTGTGTGGGGAGCGAGTAAAATGTCTTAATACCCCAGGTAAGCAAAATAAAAACATGATGCAACTCCAATGTCTGCCTTCAAATGGTCTCTTCCTGGGATTCACCAAGCCTATTTTTTTGTTTTGTTCATCAGGAGGGTTTCGTTGTCTTGGTGTCTCTGAGAGGGAGATTTCCGCAGGGCTGTGCGGTCATGAGTACTTCTACAGTCAGGAACTTCAGGAGTGCCAGGCTTGTTCAGACTGTGATGGTGAGCCTGTTGGCATTCCCTGCACTTCCACCAGTGATGCTGTATGTGGAACTATGTCTGAAAACATGCTCTCACAGTCTTGGGCTGCTTCGATTGCCATACCACCAACAAAATCGAAGAGTACTTCCATCTATCCGGGGCTACAGCTTAATATTCGTGGCAAAGAGGGAAACAACCTATTGACCAACCATGATGATTACCTCAATCTCCAACAACATGGACTGGTCTGGATAGACTACAACTTTGCACTAAAGCACAGCTGCAGGAACTTTCTCCAGGTTGGGATACGGATAAACGGCAGTGAAGAGGAGGGTCGAGACCTTAGCGGGGTTCGAATTGAGCAACCAGAGAGAAAGTTCTTCCAGGGTGTGACTGTAAGTGCAGCAGTTGAAGTGGAACCCAGTCATATACTGACACTCGTGCTGAAGAGTCCCAACCAATACTGCAACCAGAGTAAAGATATTCAAGTCTATGAGCTTGGAGGGGCTTCGTTCAGCTTGCTGTGGCTATCCCATGACACCGGCGCAGTGGCCATGACTGCTCAGATGTCAACAGCAGCCCACTACCAGAGTAACCATCGCCCAACCTTCAGTATAGCCGCTGTTTCTGATCCCTACATAGTGGCACTGACCCATGACAGCCGTGGGGTGCGTTTCATGGAGAGTGGCGTGGTGAAGTTTGTGCTCCAGCAGGCCATCTATTCCATGGGCCATGCTTGTGTTCGAGAAGGTTTCTCACTGATTGCCTACGTTAACCGAAATGGTACTAACCAGGAGGTGCTACGCTCCTTTAAGTCTGGTGTTAACTACAGGGACACTTCCATCACCCTTTCCGGAGCCACAAGGGTAGACAGAGAAGACTGGCTTAATTTTGAGATTGTTGCCCCATCTCAGTGCAATGTCCGCTACTTTGGCGATAGTTCTGGGATTAGTATGCTAAGCTTGATCTGGATCCCCACCACTGTCTCCTCTACATTCACAGCCACTGTCTCAAGAACAGGTCTTCCCTCTGGGGCAGTACGAAATAAACCCCTGCTTTTCAGGCAGATGAGCCCGAATACAGACCAAATGCGGCTAGCTGGTTCAGGTGAGGCACATGCCCAGAGGAACTTTGTGTTTTCTGAGGCCGGGACGGTCAGTGTGGCCCTCAACCTAAAGCTGATCCACTCCTGCAATGTGGTGAAGCTGACCCTTTACCGGCAAGGTAAGGATGGAGGTCAGGCTTCGTCCTTGGCCCAGCAGGTGGGTGGACATATGCCTGAAGGTAGTGAGTGGGCCAGCGTGGGACTGAGAACTTCATTCGAAGTGCAGAATGGTACTGCCATCTATGTTTCTTTGGACTGCGTTCGTGGGCGAATCAACCAGATCACCCATGAGGGAGGCACCAACATCTCCATTCTTTGGTTGGCATCTTGATCCCAAATATGCAGATCAATGGTTTTGTAATTAACTGAATTTTTTTTTTTTTTTTTAAATGGTGCTTTCATAAGGTGCAGTCACGCAAAGTAGAAACAATACAGATGGACTTTGGTTCATTTTTAATAGCTGAAATGCACAGTTGCTATTAATACTCCTCTGGTATTCAGATTCTATGTTTATTGGAATTATGTGAGGAGGAATGTAGGAACAGTTCAGTTACAGAAATAGAAATAGAAATATGAACGTTTCTTTCTTTTCTTGGCCGGAACAATGAACTTTAAAAAAAGTACTTTAAGTGCTTTGGCTGGTTGAGCAGTGACCAATTTTTCGGAAGAGAGTTAATGCTTTTCATATCTGTTTGATTTGGAATCGATTTAAATTTGCGCAAACAGTATTTACGTATGTTTGTTACAGAGTGTGTTTGTTAAAAAGTAAGTAAGAATGTGTTTTTTATATGTATTTGTGAGCTGATGTGATGAATTTACTGCACTTAATCGTAGTGCAGAATGTTGTACAGTCCACACTTTTGTGTTTTTCTTTTTAAACCGATTGGGATTCAAATATAGCTTAATCTATATGAAAGATATAGATGCATTATTGACTTATTTTTTTGTTTTAATACTTTATTATAAGAAATCAAATAACGAAATCCTTTTGCATCTTTCAGATCATGAATATTTATATTTAGTACTATGAATGAATACTGCTGGCCATAATGTCCTCTCATTGTTTATATTTTATATTTATATATATAAAAAAATACAAAACAGACACAAATTTGTCCTAAGTTACAGTGTAGTGTTATTAACTGTAAGTGGCATATGTCTTCTATTACTCAAATACTGTTGCCATATGCTGCCTTGCATACCATGTTTAATTGCTTCTGTATGTGCTCAAACTACAGATCACAAACAGTGAGGTGAACAAACATTTGGCAACATTAATGCCATGTCTGCTTTGGACTAGTGCATTTTGATGCAACGACTGGGAATTCATTTACTCTAGACATGATGTAGTGTGTAATCTTTGATAAAACAAAATTAAAGTCATAACAATTACAATTTTGCCAAAGAACAATATTCTTTTTATTATTTTATTTAAAAAGCTTTTTGGTGATGCCAGAATTTATAAATTACTACCTATGGACTGAAATCTGTAATATTATACTTTCGAGAACATGATCTAGAACATTGTTGATCCCAGATGTGTACCAGACAACCTTCTATTGGGCACAGTGTCAACTTAAAGAGGGCAGCAGTTTGGTGAAACCTCAGATGGCAGTACAGGACGTCTTTACACTGAACTACTTAGGTGTGACAAAGAAAGAGTCATGTCATTGGAGCAAATAGTGCCCGAGATATATTTGCAATACACTTCATGCAAAAGTTTTCAGGAATTTGATAATGAAAACAATTGAATGTCTGCCGAAACATGACTAATAGTGCTTAAATTAGTAAGAGAACTGATTGTGAGAAACAATAGAATGGGAATGGAAAGCAGGTGTGTAGAGCGCTGAGCCAGATGTTTCTGGTGTAGATCAAATGAGATGTCACTGCATACAAGAAAATATCCATATAAATGCTACCTGTATGGTTGGGAAGAGAGACAGACGTCAACTATACAGAGAGAGAGATAGATAGAGAGAGAGAGAGAGAGAGAGAGAGAGAGAGAGAGAGAGAGAGAGGGAGATGTATGAAAAGTAAAAATACAACTAGTAGTGTACCTGACGTCTGAAAGTTCCAGATGTTTGGAAAGAGATTTTTTGCTGGTTAGTCTTTTTGGTTTTTCCACCGTGGAGGAAGTTTTATAGCTCTTTTACAGTATTTTTTACAAATATGTTTACACATTTTTTATTAAAGTCCATCTTTTGTGATACAGCCAACCAAAAATACAGGACTTTGTATACCCATGTCAAAATGTTTTGTGTTAAAACCGCCCTATATATGATTTGAGATAAATTTTCAAATGTGTGTACGTGTGATTCAGATACGAACATATGCACAAACAAATTAACATACAAACATACACACATACAGCTCTCTTACAGATGTGAAATCTATTTCTGCATTATAGGCCATTTATAGCCTATAGATTGGCCGAAATAATTTACACATGTAGAACCAAAGTATGCATACTAAATAACTTAACTTTAATGCTGTGTAATTAATAAAACAAGGTTTTATTATTATTATTGCTGATTAGATATCCAAATACCTGCAGTACTCTGACTCTGCCATTAGGAAAATAGCATACGCCTGCTTAGAACCTGACTAGCTAATCACTTTTCCACATCAAAGACCTTTTTTTTTTTTTTATCTGAACACTCATGGATTTAAGTGTATGCACACCATAACATCAAATCTGTGCATACACACGTTTTATAAATGACGCCCCAGGTTTATGCATTATAATCTGTGGATTGAAAACATAATTATTTTGAGATTTCTTTATATATACTCAACAGGTCACATAAAGCAGAACAAACAAAAACTTTTAGAAGATCTGAAACTAATATGAAAGGACAATGAAAACCCAAATACAAACACAACCTTAAAAACGAATACAATTTGATTACATGCACTCACAAATAAACCTGCTCTGTCAATGATGTAAGTTTACATTCTGGTCAGACATTTGTTTACTTTAAAAATATATCCAAAATTAAGTAATTAAATTAAAGGAATACTTGGAATTAAATACACATTGAAAAAAACACTTACTGTATATAAAAAGTTTAAAGCTTTTCGCAAAAAAGAATGAATACTTTTACAGAATTCATGAAATTCACCTATTTAACCCCTGCATAATGGGGGGGGGGGGGGGATACACAAAAATAAATTGAAAGATGCAATTATTCCAATCTATTAAGCAGATCTCTAGATGATTACCTTTATTTTTGTAATGAGCTCAAGACACAGGAAAAGTATACACTACCTTTTTAAAATATATATATATATATATATATATATATATATATATATATATATATATATATATATATATATATATATATATATATATATATACATATATTATGTGATGATACTTGTTACTGCTATCTCTCACACATCTTTTTATTTTTATGGCCAACTTCATCCTCTTACACTTTCTCTCCTCCATCTCTTTTCTGTTTGCTCATTAGGTTGATTACTGAGGCATGTTAATGAAGGGCAGCAGGTCACCACACACAAACAGAGAGAAATTCACAGTCTACAGCTCATGAAAGCCTTTTCAGTTTCACCAACCACAAAGACCTTCCTCCCACTCAGCAACATTTTCCAATGAACTCATAAAGATGAACTTACCGTGTTTCCTATGGAAAAAATAGTAGGTGTCAATGTGGTATTGTAATCATTACCCAGATATAACCTATTCCTATATCCTATTTGTAGCGACAAATGACACGTGGTTCCAAACAAATACACTTTCAGTCCAGTACTGCATTTATCTGCTTTATTTGTCTCAGTTCTGATGCTCAAACACATTGCAATCACCAGTTAGCATGTCCTTACATGATCCTGACACGGCCAAAAATTTTTGCTTACCCATTACACCTAACGTCTCTTGCTCTCTGATTACCTATATACCCTAAACCCATACTCCACCGAGTGTTCTCCGGTGGAACTACAACAGACATTTAAATAGAGCATAATGGCTCTTACACTATTTAAATCTAGATTTAATAAGTGAATTTGTTAACATGTAACTATTGTTTTGCCACTGGCCATGACTCTATATATTTTTTAAGACATCACTATCACTATTACTCATACACAAGGTTAATGATTTCAACAAACTTCTTGGCTCTAACCCTAAGCATTAAACTTACCACCAATTGTGCTAAGAACATGAATGGTACATAAAATCACTTGGCTTGTTGAAGACAAGTGCAGTATATGACTGCGTCTGAAGTACCTGTGTAATCACTCATTGGGGGAACGTCATCCTGTGATAGTGACGGCGTACCGTGGAAGCAATAAAGGTTACCCGGACCAAACATAGTCAGCTTCTGTGCCTTCAGTAAGCTCTCTGTGTGAATCGTTTATCTTATTTGGTGTTTGTCCTATTAAGAAATGAATAAGCGGCATAAAGATCTGTGTGTATCCTTTACATTAAGGGAGGTGACACACGTGATCTGTGTGTGGTCTGCTGGTCTCGAGAGACTGGTTCTCTTATCAGCATGGGAACTTCTGCAAAATGTGTCTCATTGGGTCCTGCAGACTGTTGAGAAAGACTACAGAATTCAGTTTGGTTCTCATCCGCCTCTATTCAACGGGGTCCTACCGGCAGTGGTAGGCCCTGAGCAGGCTCTGGTAATGGAACAAGTAGTAGTAACTCTCTTGGGATGTAGGCCATAGAACAGGTTGCTTTACCCGAGAGAGAATCCGAGTTCTTCAGCCGGTTCTTCGTCGTTCTGAAGAAGGATGGTGGGTTGCATCCGATCTTAGATATGCAAATTAAATTGTATGGTTAAAAGTTTTAAGTTAAAAATGCTAACTTTGAAACAAATCATGACTCAAATCATATCCGAGGACTGTTTTTTTAATTATAGATCTCTAGGACGCATACTTCCACGTATCCATCCTTCCACAACACAGGAAGTCCCTGAGGTTTGCTTTCGGTGGCGGGATTTACCAATATCAGGTTGCGGTCGTGTCCACTTTACAAACTGGCGTACCAAATCCTCCTGTGGGCCAGGGGAAGCTGCTCCCTGAGAGCAGTTTACATCCCTGGGCACCAAAACCAGGGAGCAGACATCCTGTCGAGGCAGGGGCTGAGTCCCGGGGAATGGAGGCTCCACCCTGAGGTGGTGGAGAATATATATGGATGGAGTTTGGCCAGGCAGAAGTGGACCTATTTACATCTCAGGAAACACACAGGCCGCTCTGGTTCTCCCTCACATATCCAGGTCCGCTGGGGATGGATGTCATGGTGCAGACGTGGCCTAGGCTTTTCCCCCAATCAAATCTGCTCCCGGGAGTTCTAGAGTCTGGTTCTCAGACCTATGTCTCTCCTCGATGGCTCTCCATGGGAGATTCCCATCAGGAGGGACCTTCTGTCCCAGACAAAAACCCTCACCCAGACTTGTGGGTTTGGCCCCTGAAGGGGTCCAACTCATGAACTCTGGTCTCTCAACTGAGGTTGTTGAGACCATCCTAACTCTAGAGCCTCCTCCACAAGGGAACTATATGCCTATAAACTATGCTATAAGTGGAGAGTCTTCACTTTGTGATGCAGGAATTGCCAGCTGAACCCAGTTATTTGACTGATTGGTTCAGTGCTGGAGTTCCTTCAGGATCGCTTTTCTGCTGGGCTATCCCCCTCCACACTAAGGTTTTCATGGTGGCCATAGCTATTTACTATGCACCTGGGGCAATGGATATCTAAAGAGACACCCTCTGGTATCCTGTTTCCTTTGTGGCGTGGAGGTTAAGACCTGCTACACACGCAGGAGTTCTAGGGATTTCTCGCTCAGTAGACTTGAAGGCTTTTTATCTTCCTGCATTCGTGTAGCCGGACCAAGGGAAGTTCAAGGGTCTCAGGTGCTTATGTCCTAAGCTTTGCTTGACATGATTCACACAAGGACAGGCACTTGTCAGTATAGCGCAGTGGGTATTATCATTCCCATAGCATAGCTACTTCCGACACAGCACGAGTTGCCTCGAAAGCGAACATCTCAGGTTACGATTGTAACTATTGTTCCCCGAGAAGGGAACGTGATACTTCCTGCATGCCTGTGAGCAACTTCAGCCAATCAGAAGCTGACTTGGTTTGGTCCGGGTATCCTTTATAGCACCAATGAACGATTACACAGGTTCTTCAAATCTACAGAACAGAATATCATAGAGACTTGGAGGTGGGGTCTTTTGACTTGGACCAGTAAGAAACCAAATAGCGACTATTCAGGTCCCACCTTACAGCCACCACTAAAAAACACTCTGAACATCTTACCGACCGAATAGTAATGCCTTATATCTTTGTGGTGAGTTTGCAACGGCAGACACAGCTCAGATTTTCTTCACAAAGTGTAATCCTAGTTTTTAACACAGAGCTATTCTGGTCACAGTAACTGAATGGCATTGATTGATTTGCTTTAGTAATAGCTGAGAAGGAGCCAAGAATATAAAACAACAAAATAGAGTGAAAAAAAGCAATGTATTAGCATTGTTCCAAAACATGTCAGAAAGAACGCTCTTGCCCTGAAACAATAGGCAGCTCAGGCTCTGACAAGATGCAAGATGTATGGTGTCCTTTTAAAGAGCTGAGATCAAAGCCGTTCCCCTGTGAGCACTGAGGTTAATTGCCTTCAGCAGCAGGAACTGAGAGATTAAGTGTGTGTAAACAGCTGTAAACAAATTACCTTCAATATACAGTCACAAGCTGGCTACTCTGAGCACAGTATAAATTGTGCTGTTAGCATATAGCTTATGTATAATCATAATATTGTGAAATATTATTACAATTTAAAATAATGGTTTTCTATTTTAATAAATTTCAAAATGTGATTTATTCCTATGATAGCAAAGCTGAATAATAAAGTCGGCATGAAATGGAAGTTGCGAAACATGCACTCTTTACTTGCATACTGCGACATATGTGCGAGTGAAACGGCTTCTTGAACAAAAAAAAAAACAAATGCCAATCTGGAATTGATAATCATTGTGGTTTGCTATTGGTCGATCTCATGTGAGTGACAGGTTGTCCCGCCCTTGCTCAATGGATGAGATGTCACTGCAAGAGGGAGGGAAAGTTATTTTGATTGAAGATTATGAGGGCACATTAATTTATGTGCATGGATAAATCATTTAATACTGCATAATTCTATAAAGAACAAGAATTGTCCATTTTGATTTCATTGTGAAGACCTAGCACTTCCCATAACTTACACCTAAAATCAGAGAGAAATGATAGTTGCACCTAACAAGCACAGAAGCACCTAACCCTGGTTGTAAGCCAAAACATGACATAAATTGTCAGTTTGCCCCTAAAACCTTGTTGGTTGATTAGAATGTTGTTCCAGGATAAACAAAGATGTCATGTGAGACTGCAGTCAAGTCAAGTCACCTTCATTTATATAGTGCTTTGTACAGTACAGATTGTTTCAAAGCAGCTTTACAGAGATAACAGGAAATTAATGCAACAAAGATTGTTTTGGCTGTACAGCAGTTCTAGAAGAAAGTCATTGTCTAGCTTAAGTAAGTTTTTAATTAATGTATTTCTGTTGTAAAATTCATTAGTTATTAACTTAGGGACTGCTTCCTCAACACTGTTTTCAACAGAAAACTTTTAATGCATTCTGGCTGTTCATTTACCCGACAATGGCGCAAACTTTGAAGTAGGTTTCAAAGTGCAAGTGCTGTGTCCAAAAGAGCCCATTCTCAAGCTTCTCACTTTATGCAAACACCACTTAGGTTTTATAATAGATTCTGTGGTGTTATATCATATATGCACTTTATGTCACAGGAAGATTTTTCTAGCATTCAAAATCAATACACAAAAAGTGAAGTGCATACTTTGCGGTGGTAGAACAGGCTTTGAGGACAGCCTTTTTGTCCTTTCTGAACACTGAATACTATGGAAGCTTGTTTCCGATTCTGAAACAGTTCTGACTTTTTTTTCTCAGAATTGCGAGAAATAAAGTCTGAATTCCAAGTTATAATGTCTGAACTGCGAGAAACAAACTCGTAATAGACCTTAATCAGGGTAGCACCATATTTACATTAGGGAAGTTCAGGACTGAAAATGAGGATGTGATGGATAGAATACTGTCAATGGAGTATACTGTTGTTTAAAGACATACAGTACATTGTTCAGCTGACAAAAAGAAAAAAAAACTCAGCAGACGAAACTCCATAAAACAGTTGTAAAAATGATGTGATTTAGGACCTTTATTTAGGATTGGATACAATTGCGATAAAACAGTCTAAATTTTGCCTATATCTGGCAATTTGGACTTGAAATTGCGAGTTTATATCTTACAATTGCGAGAAATTAAGACAAACTCACAATTCTGACTTAATATCTAGCAAATCTGACTTTATTCTGACTCGCAATTTTTTTTTTATACAGACTCACAATAGTGAGTTATAATTCAGAATTGTGAGATATAAACTTAGCAACAATCTTTTTTATTTTTTATTCTTTTTTATACAAGCTTCCATATATAGTTTCAGTGTTTACTCTGAAATCTGAAATCTGAGTTTTTCTGCATGTCAGGAGATCCCTCAGGAAGTCCAGGGGTGACACCACATCAGATAAACTGCTGCCACGCAGTGGGCCGAGGGCTGAGCCTTGTCCTGTGAAGAACCTGCACCTCACATCTGGTTTGGATTAACTGCCCCGTACGGCAATATAAGCAGAAAGAAACATATGACAATACTGCCTAAAAACCTTCTGGAGGAGACAGCCTATTAAAGGTCTAGGGCAGACGTCAGCAACCTAAGGCACGCGTGCCAACACTGGCACGCGGAGGGTTAATCGCTGGCACGCAAGCAAATGCGAGAGAAGTGTATGTATTTCATTCAGATAAAGTAGTCTACCTGCACACAGATCTGCATTTTGATGTAATAATTCCTCATAGTAAAAAAGCTTATTTTATTAAGTTAGAGATGCACCGATTGATCCGCTGGTGGCCGAAATCAGCCGATTTTCACGTGATCAGCCATAACCGGCGACCGGCCGGTCAGTCTGACATATGCCGATTTTATGCCGGTCAAATGCACTCGGTCTCGGGCTCCCCATAATTAACATCGCGCAACACCAGCATCACATGTGCACACGGAACGCACATGTAGGAAACCTCGTGAATTACGGCCGTTTCACGCATATTTTTTTCGGCGTGCATGTTAATCAATGAGTGCATTCACACCGGGAGCAGCGCGTGAGCGCCCAACAGGAGCGTCGCGTGAACAGCAGTGAAGCGAGGGTTTCGCCGCCGAGTCTATTTTGTCTGCGCTGCACACATTTGATTGACAAAATAAATATGATTTCAAACAAAAGTCCCTAAAATGCACAGAATGTGCATGTCTAGTGTGTTTTAACAAGAACTGGATTAGGTTATGTCAGAAAAGAAAATGAAGACTCAAAAATATTTATATAAAATCTACCCATTTAAACTTGTTTTTATTATTCAGTTTGGGTAAAAGGATATGATATTTTTTTTAAAAAACTATATATATATATATATTTCTGTGTGTTTTAAAGTAGTTAGAAAAAAAGAAATCGGAATCGGCTAAAATCGGTATCGGCAGGTCAAACTATAAAATAAATGAAAAATGGGAATCGGCCTAGAAAATTGTAATCGGTGCATCTCGGAGTTATAAATACTATTAAATTGTCTATCTAAATCTAAAACAAATTTTAAGAGAAATATTTACATTTCTGTACTATTTCTGTGTAAGCCATTATGAAAATGTAAAATGTTTGTGTAGCCTATTTATATGAGTGTGAGTGTGTGTGTATATGTATATATGTATGTATATATATATATATATATATTAGGGGTGTAACGGTACGCAAAAATCACGGTTCGGTACGTACCTCGGTTTTAAAGTCACGGTTCGGTTTATTTTCGGTACAATAAGGGAAAGAAATGCAAACATTAAACTGCAGGTTGTTTATTACTATAAACTTTTTTAACAATTTGTTTACACTTTTTTTAAACACTTTTTAATAAAATATAATAAAATATATATAAAATAAAAAAAAAGAATAAGAAATACTGCTGCAAAGTTCTCCACTTAATAAAATACTCTCTCAAACCAATATCACATAATAAATTTAATGAAAAATATAAATAAATAACTATGATTACAGTGCAGCATTACCAATCCCAGCTTGTAGGCCTGCTCATATTTAAAAATTAAGACTGGGAAAAAAATGAACTTTAATTGCACAATTTGCTGTAATTAATTGCAATTCCTCCAAGCTTGTAATCATCAATAATTAAACTTAGAATCACCTAATTAAATGAAACACCGGGGAAAAAAAGGAACAGAAAATAGCCCTATATTAAAATAATATTAAACATATATATCAATGTATTATTCTTTTTCAATAATCAATCAACAATCAATTTAAGATTTTTTTTCCCATTTTTTTTTTACTAATTATCAAAATAAAATATATTCCTACAAAGCTATTATTACCAGAGCATGTGATCAGAGCAGGTCATTTTACCAGTGTTGCTAGCGTGACTATACCAGCTCAGCAAACAGAAGTCTACTACTGAGAAATGTCACCTTATTTGAAGGGACTTTGCTTTTCCAGTGCGTGATCGGTACATGCTTGGAGTGTTTGGGCCGTTAACGACAGAGCAGAACGCGCAGCGCAAACACGGAGTCGAACATTGAGCAGAGAGCGCAGCGCGCAGACGCGCAGACACACACACACACACACACGGAACGGAGAGTGCGGCGGCGCACACGGAGGCGGAGCGGAAAAGCTTTTTTTCGCCCTGCAGTCGATTTCATTGGTTTAGGTTACAGTGACGACGGGTAAAACTAAAACCAGACGGGTTCTGGTAAAACTTTAGAATCAGCTGCAGGGCGGGATTTGCGCTGAACGCGAAGGCTTCCGCCACTTAATATGTTCGTGTGGAAACACGAAAATGTACCTATGTTCCGCACACAAAATATTGCATTCAGTCATTCGGTACACACGTGCACCGAACCGAAAGCCCTGTACCGAAACGGTCCGGTACGAATACACGTACCGTTACACCCCTAATATATATATATATATATATATATATATGCTATGTGTGTGTATAGGCACTGTTGGCACAGTGATGAACTCGGAAACTTAAAAATGGCACTTAATGACAAAAAGGTTGCCGACCCCTGGTCTAGGGCCTCATTTATAAAACGTGTGTACGCACAGATTTGAACTTAGAATGTGCGTATGTTAAAATCTACGCCAATGTTCGAATTTATAAAAATGGTCTTTGCTGTGGAAAAGTGCCAGAGAGTCGCAGTACCGCAGGTAATTGGAAATCTAAGCAATTCTTGCCGCTTGAAGTTCTCAAGTAAGGGGCCGTTTACACAAAACAAGTTTTCAACTAAAAACACAAAACTTTATATGCGTTTTGGCCGTTCATTTACACGACAACGCCGTTTTGGGGGCCTGAAAACGCAAACTTCTGAAAACAATAGCATTATCGTCTCTGTGTAAACTACTAAACACACGAATTTGTGAAAACGGTGACGTCATGTGCATGTGTATTACATGTTCAGTCTATAGGTGCATAGTGTTTCTTTACAAATTGACATCGCCAACTACTGGCCTAACAGCAGAATACAACGTTTTTAGTCATTTTTACAGATCCATGTGAACGGGGATCATTTTGACAACATTGTCATCTGTACACGAAAAAAGCTAAGGAAAAGCTAAGGAAAAACATAGTTTTTAGTGCATCGTTGTCATGTAAACGTACCGTAAAGTATTTGGATGTTGACTGGTGCTCTTTTATATGTTAATGACATTAATTAGGCGGCGTTTACAAGGCAAAAATCTGAAACCATTCAGCAGTTTATGAGATATAAACTCGCAATTCTGACTTTATATCACGTAATTCTGAGATAAAAAGTCAGAAATGCAAGATGTAAACTCGCAATTGTGAGAAAAAAAGTCAGAATTGTGAGATAAAAAGTCGCAATTACCTTTTTTATTTTTTATTCTGTGGTGGAAACAAGATTTCATATGGTGCTGCTATGGTTTTCTTGTTATAGGTTATATTATTGTGTAAAAACAAAAAGATACTCAAGGCACCATTAGTGGTTCCTCTCATCGTCACACTGGCACCATTTAAAAAAAGACTTGAGGAACAAGGTGGAATCCATAAGTTCCAACAAGAACTCTAAAGATCAGAACTCTAGGATCTACAGGATTCAAATGTATAATTTAGATTGAAATGTACTGTGCAAACTTAAAACACAGGACATGCATTTAAAAATTCTGCATACATCAGAGGCCATTACAAGCAGAAAGTAAACTGTTGATTTAATTTTTTTTGGAATCAGGGCTCACAAAATAAATGTGTGAGACTATAAAGCAAACACTGCGTGATGATGGTTTCTGATCACATCACGCACATAGCTGATGCATTTTATCTGCAGTGACATGATAAGAAACAGGGCTGAACAGATAACAGCGGAACTGATGGTTTTCTATGTATAGCTGCCTGAGACAGATTGCATGACTATATAGGGAACAAATTTGCCTTGGTAAGCAGCAGCAAAGAACGCAACTTAAAAATGAGGAAAAACCAAAGAGGAAAGCAGAGAATACTGGATGTCTGTGAATGTAAACACTGCGACCGTCTGTCAAGAACAATTTGAATCAAGAAAAAAGAACAAAGGGCAACTTGGGAAATTAATTTCATGTATGCCGAGAGAAGGAAAACAAGCTGGAATGTTCTGCTTTTTCATCACTGAAAAGTGACAACAGTGTGTTTTTTCCTGGTACTGACAACTGTGCAAATCCAGCTTAGATCCGTGAGCTGCCAAACCTCAGTAAAGCTCAGTCTGTTGATGCACTTCTATTTGTAATCAGTGTCATGAATGTCTCAGATGGGGGATTCGGTACATATGAGGCATTTGTAAGCACAAGTGCTTCTCTTCTTTCATGTTTGCATATTATTGCATATTATGACATTTGTTCAATATCACTTGAGTTATGTTTTCAATATGTGTGAAACTCCTCAGAACTGAATGAGAGATTTCACATGAAATATTAGAATTAAATTTAAATTGTGTTTTTACAAACTTTTCACAAAATAGTATTTATTTATTTATTTATCTAAGTTTACTTATTTTTCTAGGGTTAATAAATAGAAGAAAATCACAGCTGGGTACAGCACACACAATTGGGGATGAGATATTTACTTTCAACAGCTGTAAGATTAGTATGTTATATATTTAAGCTTGATCAAGATTATATTCATTTTAATAAAGCAATTCATCTAAATACTTATAATATTTAGATAAGGAAATTACTTAGTGGCCACTGCAAAGAGAATAAGCTTTTTAAATTGATACTAAGATTAAGGTTGAAGGAACAGGTTTTTTTTTTGTTTTTTTTTTTTTGGTTTAGTTTGGCCTTCCGGAGAAGACAGTGATACATGCCACTCGATTGGGATTTGAGTTCAGGATGTCAACATTCAAAATATTATAAAATGTTACGGAGTATTACTACAAAAACAAGAGCCAGTTGCTATTACTATTATTTTTTACCAGTGATATGCTCTTTAAAAATGATAAAGCTCATGTTGTACTGAAGTTCACAGTGGCACTAGTAAGGTCACAGTGCCCCCTGTAGGTTGATATCAGTCAGTTATTCAACTCTCAAAACAATTGGTTATTCCTGTCACATCCTCTGAGAGCCCTACTACAT
Source organism: Vimba vimba (assembly GCA_022828995.1). Classification (NCBI taxonomy): domain Eukaryota; kingdom Metazoa; phylum Chordata; class Actinopteri; order Cypriniformes; family Leuciscidae; genus Vimba; species Vimba vimba. Next base: position 6,517,498 of record CM040840.1, read on the forward strand.
CACAACACATCTCACACACCCTGATGAGATGAGATGTGAAATTACATCCCCAATGACTCGAATAATCATGGCAATCTCTTTCCAGTTTATTAATAATCTACCACTACAAGTCATTATCAGTCACAACAGAATTATGTAGAATACAGACAGATAGATAGATCACAATGTATGATTTTTTAACTATTTATTTGTATGATACAGCTGCAAATAAGTATTTGAACACCTGAGAAAATAAATGTTAATATTTGGTACAGTAGCCTTTGTTTGCAATTACAGAGGTCAAACGTTTCCTGTAGTTTTTCACCAGGTTTGCACACACTGCAGGAGGGATTTTGGCCCACTCCTCCACACAGATCTTCTCTAGATCAGTCAGGTTTCTGGGCTGTCGCTGAGAAACACGGAGTTTGAGCTCCCTCCAAAGATTCTCTATTGGGTTTAGGTCTGGAGACTATAGGCCACGCCAGAACCTTGATATGCTTCTTACAGAGCCACTCCTTGGTTATCCTGGCTGTGTGCTTCGGGTCATTGTCATGTTGGAAGACCCAGCCTCGACCCATCTTCAATGCTCTAACTGAGGGAAGGAGGTTGTTCCCCAAAATCTCTCAATACATGGGGCGGTCATCCTCTCCTTAATACAGTGCAGTCGCCCTGTCCCATGTGCAGAAAAACACCCCCAAAGCATGATGCTACCACCCCCATGCTTCACAGTAGGGATGGTGTTCTTGGGATGGTACTCATCATTCTTCTTCCTCCAAACACGTTCAGTGGAATTATGACCAAAAAGTTCTATTTTGGTCTCATCTGACCACATGACTTTCTCCCATCTGACCACATGACTTTCTCCCATGACTCCTCTGGATCATCCAAATGGTCATTGGCAAACTTAAGACGGGCCTTGACATGTGCTGGTTTAAGCAGGGGAACCTTCCGTGCCATGCATGATTTCAAACCATGACGTCTTAGTGTATTACCAACAGTAACCTTGGAAACGGTGGTCCCAGCTCTTTTCAGGTCATTGACCAGCTCCTCCCGCGTAGTTATGGGCTAATTTCTCACCTTTCTTAGGATCATTGAGACCCCACGAGGTGAGATCTTGCATGGAGCCCCAGTCCGAGGGAAATTGACAGTCATGTTTAGCTTCTTCCATTTTCTAATGATTGCTCCAACAGTGGACCTTTTTTCACCAAGCTGCTTGGCAATTTCCCCATAGCCCTTTCCAGCCTTGTGGAGGTGTACAATTTTGTCTCTAGTGTCTTTAGACAGCTCTTTGGTCTTGGCCATGTTAGTAGTTGGATTCTTACTGATTGTATGGGGTGGACAGGTGTCTTTATGCAGCTAACAACCTCAAACAGGTGCATCTAATTTAGGATAATAAATGGAGTGGAGGTGGACATTTTAAAGGCAGACTAACAGGTCTTTGAGGGTCAGAATTCTAGCTGATAGACAGGTGTTCAAATACTTATTTGCAGCTGTATCATACAAATAAATAGTTAAAAAATCATACATTGTGATTTCTGGATTTTTTTTTTTAGATTATGTCTCTCACAGTGGACATGCACCTACGATGACAATTTCAGACCCCTCCATGATTTCCAAGTGGGAGAACTTGCAAAATAGCAGGGTGTTCAAATACTTATTTTCCTCACTGTAGATAGATAGATAGATAGATAGATAGATAGATAGATAGATAGATAGATAGATAGATAGATAGATAGATAGATAGATAGATAGATAGATAGATAGATAGATAGATAGAAGGTCAAGTATGTTGCTGTTTTGCGATGTTGGAGAGGCATGATGGTAAAACACCAGCTCTCCTTATGCACTGCAATATTTACTGAAGAACCTCTTCAGATCCCACTTCACTTTATATGGCTTTATGTAACTTTTTGAGATAAATTTAGCAGCATGTTCACAATTGACAGTGCTTTATGACTTTTAGTTTGATCTACTGTATAAAGAATACACAGAAAAGTAATGGACTTTAATATATTTAAAATTGACTAAATTGCAACTTCATCCTCACAAACGTGTAAATGTGAAAAGTTTCAATTGGAATTACATGAAAATATACTTTAATTTACTATAATGCTTGTTAGTACATTCTGCAGCATTAACCATATTTAATAGACAATATAATTATGAAATATACTTATAAAGAGTCCTACTTACAATGGTCAAAAAAGCATTCTAAATTTCAACTAATTTCATTTAATACCATTTTAAATGTATAATGTATAATGGATTTTCATATAGTGTTATAAGTGACCGAAAATATTGAGTTTGCACTATATATTTTTTACAATATTATTATGTATTAAGTACTCTTTAAAAAAAAAAAAGTTTACTGTACACCATTTTCACAAGGGTGGGTGGATGCTATTTTGTTGCTAGCATGTTCTGAAAGGTTGCGAGGGCATTGCTAGATGGTTTCTAAGGCCCTGTTTACACCTGGTGTTTAAATCCGTCTCTTTCGACCGCTTCTGTCCTGCATTTCTTCGAGGGGAGGGTCTATGGGTGGGTAAATGTATGGCCTTTGTCAGATCTTTCGATCTAATGAACAAAATAAGCTCACGCAATGTACATTTGAACACGTTCGGAGATGACGGAAAAACATGCAGAGATAGTCAGCTTTAGTTTCTGCTCTGATGGCCGCAAGACCAGCTGAACGCTGTGAGTGTGTGTTAGAAATCAGAGAACATTGTGCTTGGTATGTTTTTTATCTTCAAACTAAACTTGGGTCTAAAGAAGACAAAGTTTAAATCCTGTCTGGCTAGTGCACATCTCATAATGTTTATCCGTTAAATCAGTAGGCGGAGAGTAGAAGGTCTTTTGTGGCTGTTCGAACGCATTAGACCACATGAGCATTTACACTACAAAAGCAATCCTGTCGAATGCTTTTTGACTACCTCAGGAAGTGGTTGAAAGTGGGCAAGCTTCAAACGTTTTAGACCTTGTTTACCCCTGTATTTAGCGTCATCCACTTGTGATCCGAGCGACTGAAACGAATCTTAATACCAGCCGTGAACAGGGCCTGAGGTATTCTGGGAGGATGCTTGGTCAGAAGAGCCCACTGTCTTTCAAACAGTCAAGAGATGAGGTTTAATAAAAATCCAGACAGGCTTGTTTGGCAGTAACATTTATTGGTGTTTCCCATGAAAGTAAAACACATTTCAAGAGGATCTGTTATCTGCCTCTCTCTATATAATTTCAACACACTAGTTTATAACTTTCATCTGAACGTCAGTTCCTCAGATAATCACTTTTCTTTCAAGCAATGTTGGGTGACAAAGAAAAAAAAATGATTTCACCCAGTCACATGGATGACCCTGAACTTTGGTCAGGTTCGTGACAACACATGATTTCCTCATTTGACAAACTGATGGACATGATGGGTAGCCGAGAAACAGCAGGAAAACACTGCTTTTAAAGGTCTGAGAGCTGCTACGGGGCAAAGCAAGAGAGAAAGACACACAGGAAGAAGAGAGAGTGCGATAGAGAAACACTGAGACTTTGAATATGCTTATACAGAGGCATGCCAAGAAACTACACACACTAGTATTAAAGCTGCGGAAAAGCGATAGACAGAGAGAAAGATAGAGATACAGTTGCAAAAGCATACAACTTCTAGCCACACAGAACATGCTTGCTTAGCAGATAAATACATTGGGTAATGCTAATACAGAGTGAGCAAGCTAGCGACAGTGTACTATATATTTGAAGCTAAGCTATCCACTTGCCACTAAAACTAACACCAGGTTACACTATATATATATATATATGAATATCTGGGATTGTATTTCACAAGCTCGGAAAGCAAAGCGTTCATGCACGTGCAAAGAGAGCAGGTTTGTAGCAGCAGCAGCAGCGGGGAAAGACGGCACAGTGGGCGTTCCAAGACTACCACGTTGAGGATGTCAATGCGTTTGTCATGATTACAACAGCTTAAAATACACAAACCATGTGACACAGCTTGTCGATCCAATGAAAGGACACTCGTATCTCAAATATTATGAACTTAGCATTCCTTCCATGCTGAAAAACCAACTCAAACTAGCCAGTTGTTAGCTGGTTGAAGTTGGACTTCCACCTTCACTAGACTGGGAAACCGGCTCAGACCAGATAAGGCTGGGTTCAGTTGTGTTTATCCAACCCGATCTCATGGCAATTTTGGCAAGAATTTTACGAGGTGGCTAATTCATACGAATTCATAAGACCTCATTCGAATTTTGCTAAATCGTACATATTTTACGAGTAGCCCAATTCGTATGAATTCGTACGAATAACCTACACCTGACCCTGCCCCTAAACCTAGACAAATCGTGCGAATGCGTATGTGTGAGGTCGTAGGCATTCATACGAATTAGCCACCTTTTACTCACTTGCACGAATTTGTACGAATTGGTCATGAGATAGCGTTGGTTTTTCAGCAAGGTTGACTGTTACGTTCTGCAAGGATACAGGTAGTAATGTATAGCATTAGCAAATCTACCAAGGATTTCAACTATAAAGCAACTCTCATCCTGAAACGAACATCCAAGCTGGGACACATTCAGACAACGCTCAGTTTCTTAAAACATCAAACTATGAACATCCATTGGACAGATCATCATACATATAAGCTAAAGTGCACAAGCTCCTCTTCAGGAGAACTAGACAATACTGGCAATTAATACTAAGGCAATACAGTTACAAACACACAAAAATACAAATCGGCACAGGATGTCAAGTTTATCACTTGGGCACAAATACAACCAGTATTGGTTCAGAAATGGCTCTCATAACTACCGAAATGTGCTATAATAATAATTTCAAGTTAGTATGTTAAAATGCAGTGGCTTCAAGTGGATTTAAAGCCAGTTCCTTCATACACATATCTTTGCAGTTACATAAGTCATCATATTCAACACATCTGACACGCGCACACACAACCATTTATGATTAAATATTTGTTGAATAGAGAAAATAATATATTTTTTTTAACCACACAAATAGACTCTGCCTTATATACAGTACAGTGATGTATTCACATAGATATGTAATTGATCAAGAACATCTTAAAAGTCTATTTACACTATCATAGGGCAGAACCCTATTATGCTTATGTGTTGTTTTCTTTTTGGAGTTTATTTATAACATTAAATTTAGCTCTGTTAATACCCTGAAATATCTATAATTCTGTATAAGAAAGCTAAATAAGTACATGAACGGGTCGGTAAATTAAGAAATCTATTGCTATTATGTATGTAGAAAAGCATGTTACTACACGTTTAGACTAAATTTGTTTGAATTTAAATACAGCATATAATGTGCATGTGCTATTGTTGTGTATTAAATAATATTTGATTTCTTTTTTATTTTACTTTGCTTAAAAGTGAACATTTACCTGGGCAGGGCCACGTTTACAACGAGTTTCCAAGAATAACTGCCTTTCAAATGCTGTTTTATTGCACTTTTCCAAGAATATTCTTAAAATTCTTAAAATAACTATTCTTAGTCAATTGCACATGCGATTAGAGGGAAGAGAAATTCTTATTTTAAAGGGCATTTTATCCTGCAAATAGGATGAATCAAGATTATTTGTCGGGGGGTTTCTGGGAAGATACATTTAAATTGTATTTTTGTCCTTTTTCATTATTATAATTTTAATTTTAACTTTTAGAAGCACAGTAGCATATCAAGGACGCAAATTTTAAATGTTAAAGTTACATTTTTGTCAACATAGACATGTTTATATAAAATTACTGTTCAGCAGCCTCTTGTCAATATCAATTTCCAGCACAGTCAAACATTACATTTGTGCTTATTTTTGCGCATACTTTAATTATTCAACTATTTATGAACTTCTTGGTCACACTCAATACTCAACAGCTCAAAACTCTTCTGAATCTTGACATATCAATAAAAGATAAGTCACACATTGTCTGTGATTGCAAAAGCTTAATGTATGATGAAGTGTTTTTGGACAATTATGTGTCTTTACTATTATAATATAGTCATATTAACGAAACCTGGCACTTTGAATAACTAGTCAAATAGAAACTTATGACCTGCACTGAATAGAAGCAAATAACTCTTCATATTCATATTCATTAAACACATGTAAACAAACAAAGTCATGTCAAAGACACTAAGATAGACAGTAAAAGCAGACGGTAACACTTTTACAGGGCTTTGGACCACGAAGCCCACAACAACGCTACAATACTAAAGTCTAGATATTTTCATATTGTCATTTTTTTAAATCATACTATCTTTATGTGACTTTGGAGAAGAGGAATCAAAGATTTACCGTTACATTCACAACAAATATTCGATCCATCCAGGGACACAAGAATAACAGGTTTTGGTGCAGTGAGTTTTTAAAGATCCTGCCCCAGTCGCTCAATCTCTTCAATGAGGAAGTCAATGTCTTCAAAGGTAGCGGCTGGGTTGGAGATGACCATTCGGAAGAAGTTGACCTTGTCTCCTTGCGGCTGATAGCTCACCATGGTCGTTCCATACTCCATCATTCTGGCTTTGATTACAGGGGCAACCTGTGAGAGAACATTTTATTAGCTTTGGGAATGACGATATGATCACGTTGTGTTTCACGTTTTTCCGAAATTTGTACAGCTTGCCCTTGCAAAACCTGCTGGCTACTGTTGGTGGTTTTCATGGCATTGCTATATGGTTCCTAAAGTGTTCAGTGTACTTTTTAACATCTTTCTGTGTGGTACTGGCTGGTTGCTAGCGTGCCACTATAGGTGGTTGTTTACTGGTCCAAGTCAAAAGAGTCTCTATAATGGTCTCTATGCGCATGGGAACGCCATCAGCGTTTATCACAGGTTCGCGTTTAAAGTCTGTGTAGAGAGAATGGTGTCGTCTTAGCGACTCCTAATTTAATAACAAATGATCGTTGCGACGGAAGCGAATCAATCAAAACTAACTTTAGCTGGAAAATAACTTTATTAAAGAACCGCTATAAAGCCAAAACAATCTCTGTTACCTTAAATTATACGCTTATCTCTGTAAAGCTGCTTTGAAACAATCTACATTGTTAAAAGCGCTATATAAATGAAGATGACTTGACTTGACTTAAACCTATAATAAAGCGCTAAATGACGGCAGTACATGTGTTTTGTCGATGCTCTGTCTGTTATTGATCGTAACGGCAGCGCTTGAGCAGCCTATTGATTTGTTGCCATGGTTACCTTAGGCGACTTCTGAATTCTATTCAGTGCATACTTGTACACTAACACTAACATACACTAACTTGGAGGCAAACTTTTGTGGTTACTAAAATATTCTTTGAAAACCCTGTCTATATGTGTATATATACTGTATAACTACTGTTCAAAAGTTTGGGTTCAGTAAGATTGTTTGATTTTTAAAAATATTTTTTTGAAGACCAAGGCTGAATGTATTTGATCAAAACATACAGTAAAAACAGTAATATTGTGAAATGATATTACAATTTAAAATAACTGTTTTCTATTTTAACATTTCTTAAAATGTATTTTATTCCTGTAATGCAAAGCTGAATTTTCAGCATCATTGCTCCAATCTTCAGTGTCACATGATCCTTCAGAAATCATTCTAATATGCTGATTTGCTGCTCAGGAAACATTTTATTATTATTATCAATGCTGAAAACAGCAGTGCTGCTTAATACTTTTGAAATATAAATTGTTACTGACATTTTAGACCAATTTAATGCATCCTTGTTAAATAAAAGCTAAATAAAATAAAAAACTCAAACTTGATTGTTAGTGTATGTACAGTATATTTACATTTGGAATACTTAAAAGGAATAAAAAAAAGGGCAACACTTTAGTTTAGGGTCCACTTCTCCACTTCAGTCCTGAAGTGTCAACTAGTCTCTTCCCTGTGAAGGCCTCCTTCCCTTCCCTTTACCTCTGTACAGATAAAACACTGTCAAAATGATTCCAGTTCACATAGATACGCGGAAGCGATAAAAAAAAAAACTGTATTATGAATTTTTAACGCCAGACAAGTAGTTTGTTGGGGTCAATTTGTAAAGAAAGTTATGCGTTTTTTAAGTGTAAAGCCAAAACAATCTCTGTTACTGTAATTTCTGCTTAACAATCTATATTGTTAAAAGCGCTGTATAAATGAAGGTGACTTGACTAGTTGCTTATTAGCATGCATATTACTAGGATATATGCTGTTTATTAGTATTTATAAAGCACATATTAATGCCTTATTCTGCATGACCATATTCTACATCCCTTAATCCTACCCAATACCTAAACTAAACCAACTTACTAACTATTAAAAAGCAGTAATTACGAGGCAAAAATTCGTAGTTAATAGTTAGTTAATAGTGAGAATTGGACCCTAAACTAAAGTGTGACCCAAAAACGTGATATTTAAGCAAATACAATAAGACAACTGCTAAAAGTGTCATGTTCAAAGAAATACAAATTAATATATTGACCCAAAAATTAAAATACTGTCATTATTTACTCACTCTCATGTCATTCCACAATTGTTTCAACTGTTTTTGTCTATACAATAAAAGTCAACGGGATCCAAAATAACACTGAACCCCACTGATTTTCATTGTATGGACAAAATAACACAAAGACATTTTTGAAAATATATATTATATTCCACAGAAGAAAGAAAGTCATACAGCATTGTAACAACATGAGAGTGTGTGAATAATGACAATTTTCATTTTTGGTGAATTATCCTTGAGAAAGTCTTTGATACGGAACGCCTAAAGGGAAATATAAGATGGGAGGAAAAATTATATGTCAGTGCTTTTTGTGTTCACTCGCAAATGATTTGCTTTCCTTCTTTTTTTCCATTCCTTTAGGGGCTCAATACTTTGAAAGCATAATTCAAAGCATAAAATATTTATTTGATAATTTTTTGCATTTATTTGGACGTACATTTAATAATATAAGTAGTATCAATGGGAGAGTTGAAAGACAGTTATTTTTGAGTCAAAGCGAAGTCTCTATGTTAAGCAGTTCAAGCTAAATTCATTGCAGAATTTTTATATTTTAGACCAAACCCTGTCCAGAATGTTTGAGGAATATAAAACAGTGCTTTCTTGTAAGCATACATCCTCATCATGTTGTCACTAGGCTTAGCTTGAGCGGAACTGAATTGATTAGAGCAGAAGCATTGGACAGTATGTGGGACTGTAATCTGAATAAAAGACACACAGTCACTCATCACCACATAATTACACTCACTTCCCCTCAAATCTGTTGCAGGTTTCCAGATATTACCAGACGGCCTGTGTCCAACACCTACATAACCTTCCATCTCTATGAAACAAGCCTTGATATACTGGAACCTGTCCAGTAGTGTCTTTTCATAGGTCTAAGACAAACAAAAATACTGTTTTCCCTGCAAACATACGTGCGTATCCTGTTACCCGAGAGTCTCCAGAAACCAGTTTCTATCATTTGTAACAGATAGAGCATGAGCATTCTAGTTTCAGGTCTATGAGGAGTGGTTTGTGGGTAGTGTTAGATAGAGAACCTCTTTGTATGAGTAGCACGCGCACCATCTGTTCGGCCTAATTGCCCGTTAGAGCTTTACTGGCATGGGAGTGACTGAAGAGCAGCCAGCCAATGAAAGGACACCTGATGAACAGCCCCTCCTCCTACAGTGACATCACTGCAGGGTTGTCATTTTAAATATTTTTCTGGTTTGAATCATCTAGACATTACAAACAGACATCACCTTAACTGTCATGTGCTGAGACGCATTATTATGTTTGGGGCCCAAGTGCTATAATAGTCATTTTAAAATTACCATAATTTCCCTTTAGAATATTTTAATATCCCTCATGAAAAAGACATACACTTAACATACTTTTAAGAAGAGTACTAATTATGGAAATAATATACTTTAACACATTTTCGTTTCATTCCAATTAAAATGCAATTAAGTATATTCTTTTAAAGTTTAAATTTATATTTAATGCAATTAGCTGGTCTTTAAATTGCTTTTTTGACCCACTTATAGGAATTAAGCACATCTTTATATGTAATTGACTTTGAAATATGGTTAAAGTGTATTGCTGTATGTACTGACAAGCATTTATGGTAAACTAAAATATACTTTAATGTCATTCTACTGAAAACTGTATGTAATGTATTTATAGTTGTAATTGCACATTTGTCATGATGAACTCCCAAATTAGTACATTTAAAATCTATAAACTTTAAATGTAATACTGAATAATATACAGTTAAAATTATAATCAGGTACTTCGCATGTGCTTTAGTATATTATAAACATGTTTCTTGAAAGCATGACAAATGATAAAAACATAATGATTTAATGCACTTTATTTATCTATATTAATTTGACATTATCACAAAGCGCACTTTTTAAAAGTGTACTTAAGTGTGTTAAAAAACATAGTCATGAAAGTGTACTCTCTTTAAGCACACTTTTAAATACACTACAAGAGCACATTCATTTAAGCACACTTCTTTTCACAAGGGATGTTTCTCTGCCCTACACAACATCTAAATAGACAGATAGAAAAAGAAAATAGATAAATACTATTCAAGCTTTAATTCCTTTTGTATCACAGCACACATATGTAACCATTTTGAGTTACTTACCATTATGGAAATTCTGCATAAATTAAACAAATTGAATATATATTTTATTTATACTGTATAGGCTAATGGAGGATTGTTTGTTCTTTTGCTTGTAATCCATTCGTATAAGATAATAGCATGCAGTATCAACCTGATATCTCAGTGTTAAATTTGGTTTTGGGTTTGTTTAAATGACCTTGGCATCTTTTAAAACTCCCAAACCGAGCATTAAGCGTAATATTCTTTTTTTTACGGCAATGTACCATTGAAATGAGTTCAGTTCACATCCATTGATTGAATCGAAGTTTTCTCACCTTGTGCAGACGCTTCGTCTTCTCCACTTTGTCCTCCAGGTTGCGCACACCCGGTGGAAGGTACCAGAAACACACATTGGTATGCTGAGGCTGCAAGGACACGAGACAACCAGATAGCATCAGCGTACGTTCACGCAACACACACACCTATCACGCAATTTAACGTACGACACACGCTTGCATAAATAGAGCACTCTGGGGAGTCCATTAAAGATCCGTGACGGAATATTCGATTAGGAGCCGTCTGGGGCCATAATGGGAAATTTTGTCGCTGTCAGTTTGGAAGCAGCCATGTAATCTATTCAATCAAAAGCCTTTGCTTTGAGGGCTTTGAGCGCTTGAGCAGGTAGCTCATAGACAGACACTACAGTCCATTAGAGGCCCTCATGGCCATTATGCGGCTCCAGGGGCCATGCTTGAGAAGAATGCCTCCATGCACCAGTGAAAAGGGCTCATTAGCCATTCAGATGGTGGGACACACAGACAAAACACAGATCGAGTCATACCTCACTGTGCTAGAACCAAAAAGAGCATGCTAAACATCAAATCGAGAGCTGAAATGTTTTGTTAAATGTCATTCGATCATACTGCAACACCGCAACCTTCCTCGCCTTGCACTGCACTGACTTCAACAAGAGCACGCTCACTGAGAAGCCTCCAGCCAAATCATTTTGTCACATTGGCACCAGGCACAATTTACATTTAAATGAGCCTCGAACGACTGCTCAGTCATTTCAAGGGTGAAACATTTCATGTTAGCTGAATTAGTGCACACAATCAGCTCTCAAAATTACTTAGAAATACAGGACTTGCATTTAAATTTAGAGAGGATCGTTGTTTTTTAAAAAGGCATCAAATGTGATTTAGAAATACTGTGTGTTTTGTATCTTTAGCAGATGTGCTATTTCCTGACAATTCAGGATGAAATAAAATAAAATAAAGGAATTATTAACTGCATTAATTTCCGTCCCACCATTAAATTCTGAATACATTTAAATAATTAAGTAATAAATGAACCACAGTGCACAGTTCAGATTCTTTAAAAATAAAATAAAAAGCAAATAAATAATATTAAAGCAGTATCTATGAATTAATTAGCACATACACACATTACACAGAGACTAACGTTCAAAAGGTTGTGGTCAGTACGATTTTTTTTTTTTTTTTTAAGAATTAATACTTGTTTTCTGCAAGGACAGTGATCAAAAGTGACTATTTCTATTTCAAATAAAGACTTAAATTATGAATTTTTATATTCATAAATAAATCCTGAAAAAGAATATATGATGGTTTCCTCAAAAATATGAAGCAGGACAACTGTTTTTAACATTAATGACAATAAGAAATGTTTCTTGAGCAGCAAATCAGCATATTAGGATGATTAGATAGTATCATGTGACACTGAAGACTGGAGTAATGAGGCTGAAAATTCAGCTTTACCATCAAAGCAATGAAATTACATTTTAAAATATATTCAAATAGACGACAAACCCTATTCCTAAAGTACTGAAAGTACATGCTGTTAATTAATGTTGTTAATTACAGACCCAAACGTTTTGAATGGTATGCATCTGTATCATGTTTAGCCCCACACAGTCAGACTTTTGAACATCAATATAAAGCCTAATCAACACTGCAGATTATTTATTCAGGAAGAGCCCCCTAACCGAGACGAGTGGGTTGTATGGGCCTGGTTTCACAGACAGGGCTTAGATTAAATTGTGGTGCGACAGCCTCACGGTAAAAATAACAGAAAATGTCTGTCCATTATTGTGGCTTTATTGTGACATTATTATTAGCATTAATAATAGACATTAGACATTATTGTGTGTAATATGCTGAGGGCATCAGTGCACAGAGTATGTGCGGTCCATTTATATTCCATTCTGTTTGCTCAAACCAAACAACAGCAGAGAAGTTCTGTCAGTAGAAATGGCCTGTTGTTTGGTAGTTTTGCCTAATTCCTTTTTTGAGAAAGGTGATTTTCTCTTTTCTTGAACAGTTTCTTGATTTCTACTAAATAAAAATCATTGATCACATGATGCAAGAGTAAGACAAAATAATCTAATAAGACTTACCTTTCCATCAAACACCATCTCATATCCTTCCCTGTCCTTGATCTTGTTGTAGAGATATTCTGAAAGCTCCAGACATTTGTCAATCTGAGACTCAAAACCAATGGTGCCCTTCAGAGAAGAAGAGAGATGGCAAACATTGTGATAACACAATACCTCACTGAACAACCAACCAATTTGGTTGCACCTTGTAGCAAAACGACTGTCCCAAGTGTCTTTATAGGGGTCATTTAAGGCAGGGCAGCTGTGATGCTGGCTTGTCTTAGCGTCAACTTAAATTCTTGTCTTTAAATAGTTTGAAGTTAGGTTAGCCTATGATAGGATTGGATAGGATAGGATAGGATAGGATAGGATAGGATAGGATAGGATAGGATAGGATAGGATAGGATAGGATAGCCTAGGATAGGACAGGACAGGACAGGACAGGACAGGACAGGACAGGACAGGACAGGACAGGACAGGACATGAAAAGATAGGAGAGGTTAACCTAGGATAAGAGAGGAGAGGAGAGGATAGGATAGGATAGGATAGGATAGGATAGGATAGGACAGGATAGGATAGGATAGGATAGGACAGGATAGGATAGGATAGGATAGGATAGGATAGGATAGGATAGGATAGGATAGGATAGGATAGGATAGGACAGGACAGGACAGGACATGAAAAGATAGGAGAGGTTAGCCTAGCCTAGGATAGGAGAGGAGAGGAGAGGAGAGGAGAGGAGAGGAGAGGAGAGGAGAGGAGAGGAGAGGAGAGGAGAGGAGAGGAGAGGAGAGGAGAGGAGAGGAGAGGAGAGGAGAGGACGAGGACGAGGAGAGGAGAGGAGAGGAGAGGAGAGGAGAGGAGAGGAGAGGAGAGGAGAGGAGGAGAAGACAGGACAGGACAGGACAGGACAGGACAGGACAGGACAGGACAGGATAGGATAGGATAGGATGGATAATAGACAGACAGATAGACAGACAGACAGACAGACGGATAGATAGATAGACAGATACACAGATACACAGATAGATAGATAGATAGATAGATAGACAGATAGATAGATAGATAGATAGATAGATAGATAGATAGATAGATAGATAGATAGATAGATAGATAGATAGATAGATAGATAGATAGATAGATAGATAGATAGATCATTTGCAATGATTTATCTGAACTATAACTCATGTTGTTATAGAGGGTATGCACGTGACGACACCGAGTGACTGCGGTTACGCCCACTGGGTGGCAAAAAGACTGAGCGGCAGCATTGGTTTTCAGCGTGAATGCCGCGAAAAACACACAAAACAAGTCTAAAATGGTAAAGAGCTTTGAGACTGACTGTACAACTAGATTTGACAAGAAATCTGAGGTATATTTTTACAGACTGCCGAAAGCTACAGAACAGAGAAGCAAATGGATCGCTGCAATTCATAGAAACAACTGGACTCCAGGCAGCGAAAGGTGGATTTGCACTTATCATTTTTGTGTCAATATGCTGAATTTAGTGGTAAAATCATACCCTATAAATTGTAGTTATACATTGTATTGACAACTCCTTATAAAAATATTTACCATCATATATTCTGCATAATTGGACTTTTTTTAATAAACACTGACAAAAAAAACTATGCAAGTTTTAAGTCTAGACGATATGATGATATATATAACATTGTTATAAGTGATCACCTGGATTTAGACCTACCTATATTGTATTTATATAAAGCGTTCACAGGCGAATTTTCTGTATGTATTTCCCCGCCGTCGAAATCAGGCACATATAAATGTCAGGAAACACGATTCCTGGCTGCATGTCAATATCCATGGATCACTGGATCTTTAGTAAGTTGAAAGGAACACTATATCGAGTCCAATCTTTAATTTAAAATGATAATCGTTTGTTTTACTCGCGTTTTCACAGTTTCCCCTATTAAATGCAGTCACGCAGCATCTCTTCTGCCACTCAGTCCGGATGATGGGGGACGTGTTCCGGCGGGAAAGTGACGTCAATGCATTCCTTCTATTTGTAGCTATAAGAAGTGTTTTGCAATATCAAGCAATATTTAACATAAAGCTGTACAATACCTTAGCCCTCCACATTAGCCATAGTTTGAAGATGTCCACATGGCGGCCGCACTGCAGGGCCTTGTCCCCCGTGTCATAGGACAGATCATAGTGCTTGTCCTGCTGGAACAGATAACAGGCCTGCATCTGATTGCAGCTCTGCATCAGTCCCTGGATCAGATAACAAGAGGAAGGAAACAAATTACAAAAAAATAAAACAAATTTTTGTTGCAAATGATTTTCACATGATAAGTGTGAATGTGATAATGTGACGAAGTTGTAATGTGATAATATGTTAAGTTTTGGTTTTGATAGAGAAAGCAGAGAGCCTCACCTCCTCTCGAACCAGTAGAGCAGAGCACTGCAAGGGCACAGCCATCATTTTATGAGGGTTCCAGGTCATAGAATTAGCCCTAAAATTGTATAAAAATAATTCAAATATCACATGAAATGAATAAATAACTACATAAATATGTATTTTGATTTAGACAACATTTCTCCCCGAGGCACTGTGTTGAGCAGTGAAATGTCAAGTCTATAGAAAAATGATCAAATCCAAACATTTCACGGGGAAAACTTTTCAAACAGAAGTTTGTGGATTTCTCAATCATATTTCATTCATGGCAACTCTTTGAATTTAACAAGCATTTACTGATAAGAATGAAGTGTTGTCATGGTGGACTAGATATGTCACGCTGCTACTGCTACAGTACATACTGGGCAAGTACCAAGACTTGTTCTGTTAAACATGCTCAGACAAAGATTTAAGAATGCAGCTGCAAAAGGTAAAGTAAGAGTAACCCTTCGTAGCAGATTTAGATTTAGGTGGTGCTGGGGACGAGGAGGGATCAAATAAAGAATTCTCATAGCTCGCACAGAGAACGTGCACCGGCTAGTTAAGTTGGGATAATAAGGAGTTATGTGGATGAAGAAGTGTGATCAAAAGGGCGTGGCACCAGCACTGAGAGAACCAATCAGCCCACAGATAGATTTTCATGACTGAACTAGACATTTAGTCGATAAGAACTGCAGATTGTACTGACCTCTCGACTCCATTCAGCTTCCACCGGTGTTTCCGGGACATTAGCAAACTTCCGCCCCATGCTCCCTGTAGGAGCACAGAGACAGCAGTCATTTTAAAGACATTCTTATATGTGTTAATATGAACATGTTTGTCCTTCTCGTTTTAAAAAAAGGAAGGAGGGTTTAATCTAGATCAAGCTCCAACCATTTGACCCAACTGGATCTGAGTCTGCAACGAGCACCACTTGAGATATGACTTGAAAGCATCATCTTTATTATTACATTTCTAAAGGCAGATCTTATGTTTTTTTCATCATTATATTCATGTACATTATATTCACAGCTCATTTGAGATTGCAGAGGAGTGGGATACAGGTCTCATCTGTACTACATGTCAAACTGCTGCCTTGAGGGTTGATAAATGAGACTAAGTACATCCAAAAGTGATTCATGTGTTTGAGCTCCAGCATGCCTCCACAATATGTCTCTGTGGCTGTTGAAATGCCAGAGGCGTTTATATTGTAATACTGAGGAATAATATCAGGTCCATTAGAATGAATACACACATGTTCACACTCACACAGACTGATTGAAAGTAATTCCTCTAATAGGAAACATTTAGATGAAGCTACATTTCAAAAGGAGGTCATTTATTGCATGCTTGCTAAATTAACTCGGTGCCAAATTTCAAACACAGCTGGGTCAATAGTAACAAATCATGAGATTTTTACATTTTCCATTAAAAAAAAAAAAAAAAAAAAAAAAGTTGCGAACAAACATTCTGGGTGGTCCTGGGTGTTTGGAGTGGGTTTTTAGCACATTGGTGGTTACTAGGGTGCTCTTGTTGGAAATTGCTGTATCCACTAATTGAAAATCAGAAGTTTGATTGCTTAGAAAGTAACAGCACAACTTTACTCAACAGTACAGGAGTTCTACAGGGCTTTGTTCAAATCCCTGACTTTATGTATAAGCAGTAAATACTTTTTTTCTTAAAATATATAGTGCTCATCAACACTCAGTAGTCCATATGTTACAGGCTGTAATGCAGAACAATCGAGAAGGTCCTCAGTTCTGCATCCAGAGAATGATACTTAGGCTTTGCCAACACTGAGATCACTCTTGGATCACAGTCCACTGTCTGTATTTCACAGGTGAAACGTTCAGGAAGTTCATGAAAGTTCAGGGCGACAGATCTACTCACATCCACATGCATCCAGATTTCATGCTTCTTGCAGATGTCCGCTATAGCGATCAAAGGATCAAAGGCACCATAAACCGTGGTGCCGGCCGTGGCGCTGACGAAGAACGGCACGTATCCCTGTGAGAAAGAAATCAGCAGGTTATTCAAGGGCCCATTTGCCACAGAACCAGACAGATTATTCAAACAGACCCAAGATGAGACGGTCATGGAGATACGGTCATTGAAATTACCTTCTGCTTGGCTTCAATGATCCTCCTCTCAAGGTCGGAAGGAATCATCTTACCCCTGGCAGAAATGAGAACAGTAAAGCTGAAGTCATATGGTTTAGCGTTTATTATGTTAAGACACACATTTCTCAGTCGTGCAGTCATGAAGTAATGCTTCAGTTGTGACAATCCAGACTAACCTTTCATCAGCTTTAATACAGATGACACTCTCTGTACCGATTCCAAGTGCGGCTGCTCCTTTCTTGATTGAAAAGTGACTCTGAAAGGCATAATGATAAAATAATAATAGAAACTGCGCTCAGAATATAGTTAGTGTATTCATTTTCTGGAATTATTAATAATAAGAGTAATCTGTTACAAACATATTAATTTTTGTCTTTATTTATTTTTTTATATATATTTCACAAAGTAATATTTTAATGCGAAATTGACATGAGATGTAATTTTTCTTTACCCTTTTGACACTTCAAAAAGTTCATAAAGAGATCATAAAAATAATACATATGAATTGAGCGGTTTAGTCCAGATTTTCTGCAGAGACTTGAGAAAACTACACGAATTAGGTGCTGTTAAAAAAGTAACCCTTTCCTAAAATTTCAGGTTCTGTTTTTTATTCAGTTAATAGAGTAATGGAGACTTTAATTTAGGCTTTTATTCTCATATAAACATTGATCAGTGAACTTAAACAGAAGCTCAACCAAACCTGCTTGACGCGCGAGAACAAACCTCTTGCTCAAACGTGCTGCGTAACACGAGAATGAACCTCATTGGTTCTTGCTGAAGCTCAAACGTGCTGCGTAACATGAGAATGAACCTCATTGGTTCTTGCTGAAGCTCAAACGTGCTGCGTAACATGAGAATGAACCTCATTGGTTCTTGCTGAAGCTCAAACGTGCTGCGTAACATGAGAATGAACCTCATTGGTTCTTGCTGAAGCTCAAACGTGCTGCGTAACATGAGAATGAACCTCATTGGTTCTTGCTGAAGCTCAAACGTGCTGCGTAACATGAGAATGAACCTCATTGGTTCTTGCTGAAGCTCAAACGTGCTGCGTAACATGAGAATGAACCTCATTGGTTCTTGCTGAAGCTCAAACGTGCTGCGTAACATGAGAATGAACCTCATTGGTTCTTGCTGAAGCTCAAACGTGCTGCGTAACATGAGAATGAACCTCATTGGTTCTTGCTGAAGCTCAAACGTGCTGAGTAACACGAGAATGAACCTCACTGGTTCTTGCACGTCAAGCGAACATGCTTGAGCTTCCGTTCACCACAACTGATGTGTGAATTGATGAATGTTTGAATGTGAAAAAAGCCTAAATTCAGTCTGTTCATCATATAATGCGGTCGAGTCTCTTCAGAATATGTGGACTAAACTGCTCGTTTCATATAGATTAGTTTTACGATCTCATTATAAACTTTTTGAGGCGTCAAAGTGGTAGTTGCATTGTAGTCAAATCTCCTGTCTAGTTTGTCAGACAAAATGGCGGATTCAGCATTATGATTGGTCAGATCACCTGTCAATCAAACTGTAATGCGTCAAGTGAATTGGGGTCTATTTCCACAAATGACTGGTCATATAATAATGGTCATAAAACATATTGCATTAAAACAAAAAGGGCTACTATTTTGACACCAATGATTGAGTCATTTGCAGTGACTGACAACATTTATTTGTAATTGAGTAATCTCTCTGTGTACTCTAAAATACTGCCCAAAAATAAGTAGACTGCTGTTTAGGAGTCAAGAACTGAAAAATAAGTAGACATATTGCTGTTTAGGAGAAACATCTTTACTACAGGTTGTTGTTAATTATTAACTATACAGGAGGACAGGTTAAAAAAAGAGATAAATAAATGGACGTACATGTTCAGATGTGAAGGCCACCAGTCTGGGTACGGATGACATTCCTTTCTCCTTCACCTCAGGGAACATTTTATAGCGAGCCAGTAGCATGGCATACATGTTGGAAATGGCGCCACCTAGAGAACAATAAAGCAATCCTTCCATTCCATCACTCAGGTAAAGCTTGACTCCTGTCAGTTTTTACTCAAGATTAATTCTGTGCTCTAATTCTCCACATCACTTCCCAATTGTGATCTGTTTATCAGTGCCTAAAATCTGAGTCAATTAGAAGGCTTTTTTTTTTTTTTTGCAAAGTGGGGCAAAGAAAAGCAGTGCAGAAATCACAATAATTTGCATCAGTTTCTTTCTTTTTTTTTCTTAATGTGTGTGGTTGGAGTCACATTCATTGTTAGATAACCCAACAGCACAAATAACTGAGATTCTTCTTTTCAAGATCCTCAAAGAGTATTAGAGAAATCCTGTCCTAAAAACTTCAGACTTTTCCTGCGCTTGCGCTCACGTCGCAGCAGAAGCACGCAGTGCAGAACGAGGCAGGTCACTCAGATTGACAGCTGCTTACCCGGGGAGAATATTCCATCACCGCGACCGTCCTGCCAGCCAATGATCTCCCTCATCTTCTTCAGCGTGACGTACTCCAACAGCACGAAAACCGGAGCCACCTCATAGGTGAACCTGTTTGCACAGAGATCACATGACCCAGTTACACAAGCCAGAAAAAAATGTCACGACAGGCAAACGTCACGACAACCTGTTTCGCAACTGATGTTTGAGGGGATTTTGCAACAGTCTGCAGGTTTTACAGCCGTGTGTCATTGCCAGCTTAAAACGATGATGGAAATATAATTCTGACAAGACATGAATTTTTATAATATTTAGATTTTTTTAAACATATTTTCTAAAATAATACATTTGATTTCTATAATATAACCAATTAAACAAACTGAAAAAGCTGTTGTACCCTCACAGAAACTGTTACATTGTTATTACATTGTTATTACATGTTTAAGCATCTGTTCAATTAAAACTTTGACTCCCAACATAAAATACATTTTCTTATCAGCCTGAATATGAATTTCCATATCATTTTCTCTCTGTGAATGGATCTGAGCACAAGATGAAAGAGGGGAGGTTATATTTGCTGCTCTGATTTCATCTGTGCCTTTCATTTTATTCCATTCAACTGATATCTGTGAGGTTAAGGCAGCCACCACAAAGACCAGGTCAAAAGAATGCTTATGAAGGCAGAGAAAACGGAAATAATCTCAACCTGCTTTGTATTTTAATGGAAGGAGACACACACTCACATATTGGTGTTGGCAGTGGACGTTAGCCAATCTGCAGCCAAGCCAACCATGTCTAACCCAGTGGAGAGCTGATTGAAATACCTGGGATGTGCTGAAGATTGACACAACATACAGGGAAAATATAAAATTAATGAATTTAATATCTAACTATATTTCTGCCCAAATAATAGTCCACTATTAATAGTCACTTGCGGCTTGATGTAAAAGCTCTAATGAATCTCAGACCGGCGCAGACAGCAATAAGTCAATCAATCTTTCTGGTCATTCATATAATTCCCAAAACGAAAATCACTTTTCAAAATAATTTCTCTTAGTTAAAATGCCACCAGAGAAAATAACATCGTCCCTAGACGCATTCATTTAATATCACGTCATGTTCCGATCTGATTCGATTCGCCTTCAGGCACAAACTGATGCTTGTGGTTCTGCGGTCTAAAAAAATCGGTTTTACAAGCGAGGCAATCAATAAAACAATTTTTATAATGCCTAGATGATATATGTTAGATTGAATATAAAAAATATTAAATAATATATATTTTAGTATCGATATGAACCCTTGTATTGCTTACTAATTAAAACACTCACCAGTTTTTATGGCGTATTTTAGCGTCGCGCGACAGCTGATCAGAATATCATCCAAAGTCTCGGGTTCGTCCGAAAGCTCCCAATTATTCCTTTGGAGCAATTCATTTGGATAGTGAAAATCAATCACTTTCGTTGATCTGTCAAAAGATTCCACTATATAAGCCAGCAATATATCAACAACCTCCTGCAGAAAATTCAGAGTCTTCGCGTCCCCGTCCAATGCAGGTAAGAGATCTGTAAATAATAATAATAAAATATGACTGCATTACAATAACAGATGATGGTGTTTAGTGCAGAGAGCAAACGTGAAATAGCTTCATTTAACCTTGAATAATAATAAAAAAGGACAAAGCATTCATTGATACATTATAGCTACCTTTTTTATTCAATAATTTACACAACAATGCACAGGCGCGATTTTATTTAACATAGTCTTTTTTTTTCTTTCTTTTTATAATTGTTTTTATTCAATATAATGACATTTAAAAATACCTTGGAAATGGCATTTTAAAATTAAGTAGCCTTTGAAACAGACGACGTGCAAAATCAAGAAATAGCCTATATATTTAAAAATGAGTTTTAACGAAAAACGCCGCTTGGATGAACATGCCACAAACAAAAACTACTGACACCATATAGAAATCGAATAAAACCACGTAACCAATATAACATTGATATCTGGGCAATTTGTCCCTTTATTCAGGTGTGATCTGTGCCGTGATAGAGATGTGATTTGAGGTGATTTACCTGTTGAATAGAGATCAGAGAAACCCACGGTGGCTTTGGAGCAGTTACAGGGTTTATTACAGGCGCAGCTCTCGGCTGTAGACTCATCTTCGGCTTTAACTGAGGCTTGAGCTGCTTTCTCAGCCTCCCCGACATTTAACAAAGCTACAGGAGAAACCATTAGTCTATTAACTGAATAAAAAACAGCTCCTCAAATTTATTTTTTTAACAGCACCTAATTCGTGTGGGAGTTTTCAGAATCTATTGACTCCAAAAACGAAAATATGCTTTTATAAATGATTTAGACAATATATCACATTTTAGGAATGTAGGTGAGAGGCACAAATAAAGATCTTAAGTATAGACTTCATGTTAAAAATAAACGTACCACATAATTTGGAGCCGATGCCTCCGGAGAATTTCTGGGCCGCCGCCTGACACCATGCTCTGGCTGAAACGACCAAGTGCGTGATTTAAACACCATATCCGCCATAAAACTTCCATCAAGAGCATCAATTATCCATGGCATTGAATCTGCCTTAAAACACCCAACTAAATTCGGTTGTTTATCATGCGACACACTTGACATGACATTTCAAGGTTTAAAATAACCTTGAGCATTCAAGACGCAATAAATGTCGCATTTCTTTGTCTCATAGCCACTAATGTATAAAACACAATTTCAGGCTTCCTTTTGACGCCACGCCACTTACGAGTGTTCGGACTTTGACTGCCGTCTCCAGCCGGGTTTTCAGCACCCATAAACCAAAACCCGTGTGATGCCATCGCGAACAGAGCGGATCAGAGCAGAACCAGAGAGACGCGAGCAGCAGCCATCCAGACGCGCGTCACGGGGGAACGGGAGCTGAATACAGCTGCGTATTCACAACCACACCTGTCCAAACGCTTCGAATACCTTAATTTCTAAGGTGCTCATAAAAAGATGTTCAAACCCCTCTGACGGAGAACAGCCGAGACAGAGTGTCTTTATTCAATTGGTGCGCCGTGCGCAATGATTTGGAGCAGCCGTCACCGAACTCACGGAGAAACACTGGCACTGATGGAGACACATGCATCCGCTGACTCTCATTCTCTTTCACATGGCTCAGCTGCAAATGCAAGTTGAGGATGCACAGTGTATTTCTAAAAACGCACACGTAGCAATCCGTAGCGCGGGCTCTCCAACATGCAAACTTGCAACTTTAGTGGTAATAAAAGCTTGTTGTGGCGTAAAGATAATCCGCCTCACGTCACCAGAGAAATTCCGACGCGATTCGGCTCATGACGACACTATTTTGCGTTGTTAATCGTGACCACACACACACACTAGTTTATGAACCTCTTGGCGCACCACCCGCATCTGTGCTGAAGGCACAACAGTTTTTTTATTTTTTTTATTCTGTAATTGCTTTCCTCTAATATTGAACACACCACATCAGAAGCAGGAGGAGCAGCCGGGCTGCTCTATGGACCATGACATTCAGATCTGGGGTCCATCCCTGCCCCCCTTTTTAAATCATCAAATAATTTCTTATGTGAAAATTGGAGACCCAGTTTCAAACATGATCGGGATAACCTAGAATTAGTCAAAACATTACTCTGAATTTATTTATTATCAATGTCAGTGTGTGCGGTGATCGTGCGCAATGGTACACAAGCTATTTTTTTCTGCATGTAGCCTATATAATAAGACGAAACCCTAAATAATGCATTACTAAACTACAATCATAATATGAAAAAAAAATAACAGCTTAATCAGGTTAATGTTGGTGTGTAGACCTTGTTTAATCGAGAAAAATCTCATAGAAAAGCAGGTCAATAGAGTTACATCGGGACATTTTTTTTTCAATGTCAATCCAATGAGCAATGGTCATGGTCAATGTCAATGTCAATGAACATCAAACTAAAAAAAACTAAAAAACATTTATTAGATCAATTATTAAATAAAATTGGAATTTATTAGGCATCTGCTTTCCACTGTAACTGTTACTAAACATGAAATCCAAAACCATTTAATACAAATAATGTATTTCTGAAAAATGGCATAAGAAAATGAAACTCGTACAATAATTACATTTGTCTAACTGTAGTCCGCTCAGGGTTTAACATCAACCATTATGTACACTATTGTATGCATTTTATCATTTCATTTGACTAATTACAGAATAATTAAATATTTATAAAATCATATTTACAAATAAGTGACATTTCAAGAATACATATATCCATGTGTTTGCATTATGTGAACACGATACAAGTGCATACTGTACATGCATCTGGAAAAGTATAAATATAATTATATTTTTACATCCTGCTGATGTTAATGCAGAAATGATGCAACAAGTCTGACTCACTAAACCATCCAGGATCCATTAGAGACAGTAATTCAAATATAACCCCTAATTGGTGGAAATATAAAGGTCATTTTATGAATGTCTTTGGAGACGAATCTCTATTCACAAAGAGACTTGAACAGAATGCATCAACAAACATCAACTGCTACACCTGAGTTAACAATCAAGCAATGGCAGCACTAAGAGCACTGGAGTTTGGCTCCATCCATGAAAACATTACTTCAATTCATTAAGTCTCTGATTAGCTTATTATTGTTACATTCTGTGCAGCAAAAAACAATAATTGGTCACTATTTTCATAACCATTTAAACTAAAGCTATATTGCAGAATTTATTATCCACGCACATTTATCTTTTAAAAAAATATTTAAAGAAAAAAAAAGTACAAAAAAAAAGTACAAAAAAAAAATCATGCAAAATAACTTCCCCTCCTTCTTTCAGCAACATCTCTTCTTTGATCATGTGTTTACTGGCGTGAGGGCGGGACAACCTGTCACTCACACCAGATCCACCAATAGCAAACCACGACCATCCAATCAACTCCCAAAAGACAAAATCAAGTCCCGTCCTACATTTTTTCTAGTCTGAGAAGCCGCTACACTTGGATATACGTCACAATAGGGAAGAAAAGGCTGTCACAACTTCTGTTTCTTTGAGAAACCAACCAAGTGAACTGATTTACTTAAAGAAACCCGTCACCCAAAGAGGTAATCTGTTAACCTCTGCAACCGGATCAGTCTGATTTCTGAACAAATCGTTTCAATAGATTCAGTTCTGACTCAAAAGAATGATTCTTTGATTAATTAAACATCACTTTGTGGCTTATTGGAGATTTGAATCAAGCAATGGCTTGATTAATTACAATAATCAAGAACTGAAGCTTTCAAATCTCCAATAAGCCACAAAGATCCATTGTTCCAATATACAAAATGTCTCCTTTCGTGTTCCATGCGAGAAAGAAAATCATCTGAGTTCGGAATGACAAGACGGTGAGTAAATGATGCCAGAATTTTTGGTGAACTCTTCCTTTAAGGACACACAGCATTCTCTGCTGACCACAGTATTAACATTAGTCCTGTTGTTGAGGGTTATGGCACGTTATAAGCCTTCTTCTCTGGGAGGTCTTCCTCAGTATCTTTCTATAGTCATAGGGGTTGTCCTCACTTTGACTCTCTGTAGAGGGCATTTTAGAGAACGAGTGCCTGTGGACAGAGAGATAAAGCATGACTTCACACAGAAAGGAAAAGAAAGCGTGGATATCTGCATCTTCTGCTCCAACACATTCATCATGTCTGCCGCTCAGTGTATAGCAGTGTGAGGTCAACGTCCTGAGGAGCGCATTTGTTAAGCAGACTGAACGATGCAAGTGTTCTTTCACCTCTTCTCCTTCGGATCTTTAGGGATATCAGATTTCGGGACATCGGACAGTGGTGTCTCAGAAGAGCGTCTTCTCTCAGTGGAAGCCCTGCGTTTGCTGGAGCGCCGGCGGTCACTGGGCAGGCTTGTGGATTTACTGCTGCTCAAACCCTGGTAGTACTGGTCATCATTGTCCAGCTTTTTGGGGCTGGTGGGTTCAGAGAAAACAGATGAATTTGTACCTACACTTAAAAATAAAGGTTATTTATTGGCAGTGAACCTTTATAGTGGAAAATGCTTCTTTAGATGATCAAAATGTATCAAAAGTCCCCCCATAATTGTATCTTTCATCAGCAAAATTACATATTTAAATGTTTTCTTCATTCTTCATGCCTTAAAATAGCTTGAATGAAACTCTACACCTTTGCCTCATTTAGTATATGTGGACCATGAATATGCAAATTAGCCCCGCCTCCACTCACTCACGGCAGCTCACAGATTTACTCAGCCAGCTTACTGTAGTAAACGTTGCACAATGGTATGGCTCTTTACAGCATCGGACACATAACGGTTATTAATATGATTAGCCTTTTGCTTGACTATGTTATCAAACAGCTAATAATGTGTTGCGAATGTTACTCAAACCATGTTCCCGTTCGCCATCTCAGTCTGCCTTCTAAAAATCAGAATCCTTACAAATACTTTGAAAGGCATATAGTTCATCATAACATCATACATCATATACATAATTCACCCACTATATTGCAAAATGTACCTGCTTTTTCATATCAACAGAAAAATATACCAGGATAACCTGTCTTCTTGAGACTCCCCTGTTACAGAGTTAATGATATGCTAAATCCCGCCGGCATGTTGACGTGATTGGTTAAAAGGTAGTTTGTGACGTCAGAAACACCAGCGATTTCAAACCGTGTTTTTCAGACCGTCTTTGGTTCACTGCAGGAAAAAAAACACTCAGCAATGGTGCTGACTGATGAATTTGCGCATGGTTTGTCTTAAAGCACATTAAAAACACCACAGACATATAAACAACAGTAAAATCTTGATTTCTACCACAGGAGGATTTTAAGAACTGTTCACTTAAGTTCTTTGGGCAACCAGAAATGGTTCTTCTATGGTATTGCTGTGAAAATCCCCCTTTGAAACCTTTGTTTTTGAAATAAGGTTTAAGGATAGTTCACACAATACAATTAAATTCTGTCATCATTTATTCATAAGTCATTGATTTCTTCAAAAGGCTTGGAATAGTAACGTGTCATATGGACTATCTTTATGGTGTCCCCATGTACTTTTTTGAGTGATCATGACAGAACTATTACTGTTTACAATGCTGTATTTATAATTCTTTGCTTCAGAAAACCCCGCTTGCCGTTAGCCAAAGTTTGTTGTTCCTGATCATAAATAACGTATATTTTGTCATAGCAGGCTGATATTAATAGTTGGCCATTATGCTGTATTGGGTGCATTTCATGGCTGTTCTGCAGTATGTAAGCGATGGCCTTCAGGACAGCCTCTGATTCATGGCTCCTCAGCAGACTCAAATGGGAATGTTCTTTCAGTAGACTTTACCATTGTCTCAAGGCTTTTGGAATGAAAACAGCCATCTATGAAACCAATGAAGCCAAAAGCCTACGGTCAGCACCAGTCAGCAGCACCACTGGCCTACTGATGCTCTGATATCCAACAAACAACTAAATATATACATCAATTATTATCAATTTATTATATTAACATGTATTGGTAACATTAGGTTCCATTAATTAAGGTTAGGGCATAGTTAATCCATTTCCTAATATTAACTAACAATGAGAATACATTTGTTACAGTATTATTCATCTTTGTGAACATTAATTAATACAAATACGACTGTTCATTGTTAGTTCAGGTTTATTAACTAATGTTAACAGATAAAACTTTTGATTTTAATCATGTATTAGTAAATGTTGAGATTCACAAATAAATTAATAAATGCTTTAGAAATATTTGTATTGTTAGTTCTAATGTTAACAAATGAAACCTTATTGTAAAGAATGTAATCTTTTATAATATGATACTTATAATAATAAAGTATTAATATAAAATAGAAAAATATATAATTTGTATATGTTTATTGCCATATATGCAATTATTATGATAATTTATTACATTATGATAAGATGCTTAAAATAATAAAGCATTTAAACATTTTTTTCATTGTAATACAGTATATGCTTTCTACCTTTATGCTGAATTTAAGTTTTACAAAAATTCATGAAGGGATCAGTGTTAGGAGAATTTGTGCGGGAAACATAAAATAAAAAGCCAAAATGCCAACAAATAAAATGTATTTATTAAAACACATATATTATTGACATAAAAATTATGCTTAAGAATATAT
The DNA here is from genome assembly GCA_022828995.1 of Vimba vimba. Taxonomy (NCBI): domain Eukaryota; kingdom Metazoa; phylum Chordata; class Actinopteri; order Cypriniformes; family Leuciscidae; genus Vimba; species Vimba vimba. The sequence continues at coordinate 6,545,549 of CM040840.1, forward strand.
TAAACATCAAAATTAATAAAATAATAAAGTATTTAAAATATTTGTTCTGCCTTAATGCTGAATTCATTTATGTTTTTAAATGAATCATTACATCTATGTAAGCAGAATTTGTGTGGAAAATGTAATGTAAAAAAGTATTAATATAACATACACATATAAAAATGATAGAAAAATATATAATACTTTAAAAAGGCCTTAAAATAATACACAAATAATAATAATTTAACACTATCATATGATACATAATTATTAATTGTATTTAATATTTGTTGTTCTGCCTTTATGCTAAAATATTATTATTATTATTATTATTAAATGATGGCATTTGTGTAAGAAAAGGTTGTGTGGAAAACATCATGAAATTACTGTCAAATGTCAAAATGCCAAAAATCTAATTATAATGGTCATAAAATTATGCTTCATTTCCTTCATGATAAATATAATTTATTTTTGTTTTCTTTGAACTTCACAGTGAAATGTGCCCTGTCCATGGTTAGATTAATTCATATGGCAGTAAAAAGCGAGTGTTCTGCTACATCTTTCTGCTCTGTCTCTCCAGTTGTGCACATTTGTCCCGCAGGACTCCCTCATTTCCTGCATGTCCTGAGCCTGCTCTTATCCCGCCAAGATCCCTTAATGTTCCCCTATCTCTCTCTGTTTTCTCTCTTTCCACTTCCTCGATTTCTCTCTGACACAACATGGGCCAGTTATCAGACAGAGCCAGAGAATCGTCCGTCCTACTGACCTTCGCACTCTTCAAGTCAACATGAAACACACAAACCATTTGAACTCCTCGTCTGACGTACAGTATTTACAAGTGAAACAAGATAGTGAGAAAAATATATCCTACACTATTACTGATAGATTACAATGCTGATGTATTGTTCACAACAAGACCAGGAATATGTATTATGGAAGTTGATTTCATGAATACTGTCAGCTGCCCATATTGACTTTAATTGCTATTGCTCATTTGCTAAAACTACTCGTCCTTGATGTTGTGTGTCTGTAAGTGCTGTTATAAAGTGGCTGTTCGTCACTCGACTGGCCTGTGAAATCTCCTGTCAGCGGCGCTCGTGGAGGTCCAGATTCATGTTCACACACACAATATTTCACACATGCTGTGACACTGCAGCTATGTCACGCTGGCCTCACTCCTGACAGGGAAACGCTACAGGAACTAGCCGTAATATGCCAGCTATTAGCATCCGCATTACAATTGCCTGTTAATATAATTAGATCAATCTGAACATTGTCTATAATTCAGCGTTTATTGATTAAGTACGTTTCCTACATGCTTTATTACTGTATGTGTGGCATGAGAACACGTATCATTGCATGAAGTATTAGTGGTTATACTGAGAATTTTTAAGAGCAATTAAGATATGAACCAATTAAGAAGTGGCCTGATGACAACACAATTATTCACCTAAATTAGATTTTAGGTGAACTGATATCAATCATGTGTGTTAGGATTTAGCTTTATATCCAGTTTTCTTATGCATTACTTTGCTTTGCTACGTTTGGAACAGTATACTATAGTAATACGTGTACTATTTCGGATGTTTTTGTGCCAGTATGCAAATTTTCTTACCCATGATGCCCCACAACATTTCTAATTTCATAATGCATTGTGTTTGACATTTTGACCTTTGTAACATGTCTATCTTGCCTCTAAATTAGTTAAATGTTATTGGATTTAACTAAATTAAAATGAAAAATGAAAGAAAAAAAATGAAAAATGAACAAATTTACATTACTGTTCAAAACTTTGGGGTCAGTATTTATTTATTTATTATTAAGACATTAAGACTTTTCTTTTAGCAATTTCAGTTTGAAATAATTTTTGTTTTTTGATTTTTGATTTCTGAAGGATCATGTGACACTGAAGACTGTAGTGATGATGCTGAAAATTCAGCTTTGAATAGAATGCAGTTATTTTAAATTGTAATTAATATTACCGTTTTTATTGTATTTTTGATCAAATAAATGCATCTTTGCTGAGCAAAGTTTCTTTCAAAGAATGTAAGAAGTCTTTCTGACCCCAAACTTGAACGGTAGTGCATTTCTGAGACAATAAATAGCAATACATATTTAATGTATTGAGGTCATGTGACAACAATGTAGGGTATTGTTTCATTCCACATCATACACTGTTTCATATACTATTAAAAATGCAGCATAAGCAGCAGCATCTACTGTAGAGAGAGGGCACATTCTTGTTTAGTAGGCCTATAACACTTCTGCTTATTGATTTACCTTTGTTTTCTCGGCCTCCTTTTATCGTCCTGGACAGACCTCTGGAAAAGACCCAGCATGAGAAAGATCATTAAAGCAGAAGCCCAGATAATCCTCAGATAAAGTGAGTGCCATTGTGTGATGTAGACTCACATGAATGAGTGTGTAGTATGTGGAATCCTCTGGTGTGTTCAGGGTTTTGGGTTGTTGTGAGCGGCGAGGCGTTCGGGACTGCTTTGTGTCGGCTGTTGGTTCAAATCACATCAGAAAAATAAAAGGTGAAAATGGAACAGGAAAAACCAATCAACGATTAAAGGGTGCCAAGTGATATTTGACCTTGAAGCCTTTTGAACCTTGTCTGGATATTTTATTATGGTCCCCTGTGTGCACGTTGAACAAAGAGAATACAACAAATAATTCCCTGGTGGGAGTCCCACTGAGACAAACTGAAGAATAGGATCAGCACACAACATCCAGCTGACCTTTGACCCCTTTGTTCTTATCGAACAAACCGTGTGGCACGGTTTAGCCCCTGGGTCTCGCTATTTGTAATTATCCACTAACAATCAATCAGAAATGCCCTACCAGTCACAACATGTTCCTACAGACTGACACAGACACGGAAGCTCTGTTCCAAACCCTACTCTTTCTGTATACGGCCTACATAGGCAGCATAACTGAAATGGAACCTCATAGGTGACCAACTTGCAACACTCAAAATAGGCTATTTATTTCACAATCGATTGCAATAGAGTTTGATGTTAGCATGTTGCTAAGCTAACTGTGCAACAGTTTAATGAGCATAAAAATAGTAGACTTAGACTTTTGGTAACACCTTATTTTGATGGTCCCTTTTGTATAGACTATAAGTAACTTTACAACTAGATGTCAACTAACTCTCATTAAAGTATTAGTAGACTGTCTGCTTAAAATCTGCTAACTCTTTATTGTGATGGTCCACCAATAGACATTCTACTGACTATAAGTAACTTTGCAACTACATGTCAACTTATTCTAACCCTAACCCTACCTGTCTACTAATACTATACTAACACTCTAATGAGAGTTAGTTGACATGTAGGTGCAACTGTACTTATAGTCAACAGAATGTGTCAAAGGGACCATTGAAATTAGCAGACTTTTTGTATTAATATGTTTCATTACTGAAGGAAATACATTTATGATTTTGCTACCATTTTACAACTAAATTTAACTAACAATAAGCAATATATTTTACAGCATTTATTAACCATTGATAATGCTAGTAAATAAAAACGTTCTTGTTAATGTTAATTCACAGTGCATTATCTCATGATAACAGTTGCAACTTTTGATCTTAAAAAATGTATTAGTAAATCTTGATTACATTAACTAAGATTAATAAATGCTGAAGAGTATAATTGTTCATTGTCATTTCATAACTAATGTATATGTTAACAAATAAAACCTTATTGTAAAGTACTACCATAATTTCTCTCATTTCTGTTGCATTTTGAATAATTTTTTTATCTTGTTCTGTTGCAAAGAGTTCCGCGTGTACTTTTGTCTTAAAGGATACATGCAATTTTCACCAAAAAGTGTGAAGAATAATTTGGCATGCTTACTGTTTTGAAACAGCCTTCATGTAGGGAGCACACCTATGATGCCAAAAAATGCTGTAAATGTAGACTGGCTAGGTTTTGAAACGGAGTTATAGAGTGTTACACACTGAAATGTCTTTGAAAAAGAATACTGTTTTTATGAAATATAATCTTAGAGATCAACAACAAAAAATACAAAAATGACCTTTGATGTATTTAAATATCTGATAACTCAAGCACTGTTTATCATGTAGAAAAGTCAGGTATGATAGAGAATACTTTTTTTATGAAATATGATCTTAGAGATCAACAACAAAAGATACAAAAATGACCTTTGATGTATTTGAATATCTGCTAACTCAAGCACTGTTTATCATGTAGAAAAGTCAGGTATGAAAGAAAATTAATCAACGTTCAGCAGGACCAGTGGGAACAGGCTGGAGAGTTTGTCATATTTATTGAATGTGTCTCTTGAAAGGTCATCAGCAATTCTTGATTGCTCAGAGGTATAAAGCCAATTCGCAGCTCTTATATTAATGCTTGCTATAATTGCCAGGGCAATTCGATTAGCATTTAAAAACCTTTCATGTACATGGATATGTGACTGGCATTCAAAGGGCACTTCTATGTGGAAACAATAATAATTGCACAATAATAATTGTTTCCACACAGAAAGATTCTGGTTACAAAGCAAATTAAATCTAGATTTTTGTAGAACTTCAGCTTTCACAGAAATTGAGACTGTGTGAGAGAAGAAAACCACATTCGTCATAAACAAACCATAATCACTGTTGACATAATAATCCAGATTCATTTAGACATATCAAGAATAATAGAATCTGCAAGAATTATCCTTCCAAAAGCAATTACATATATCGCAACAGAAATCAAATGAAGAGTAAATCTATGCAGGCGGGGGAATTTTCTGATGACACATCTTGTTGAGCCCAATTTGCCTGTTTTTGATATGATCAGACAGTCACCGTTTCATCAGTCATACTGATAAAATCGATAGCAAGCAAATATAATTAATGTAGAGCTTTCTTACAGCTATTTTAATCTCCGTCAGAAGCAGTTTTGGATAGTGCACTAGGAATACTGAAAACATTAGCTATATGTTTCCATCTTTGAAAAAAAACATTTGTTTTCTGTGCGAATAACCAAAGCCCTTGTGAAAAAGAAGTACACTTTAACATCATTTTAAAAAGAGTACCTAAGTAAAAGATGTTAACTAGTTGCTTATAAGCTTGTGTATTACTAGCAATGTTTAGTCATGTTCAAGGGTTTTTTTTTCTTTAAAATTTAGCTTCCAAACTTTGGTCTACCAATCAGTTTGGGGGAGGATTTTGGGGAGAGAACGGCTAAAAGTACTGAGAGTCATGATTTAAGAGAGATGATTACCTGGCGGCTGATAGCTGCCCATGTAGCCATTCATGGCTTGTCCTTTCACAAACATCCCATTTTTGCTGGGGTTGAGCTGATGGGCAAGGATGATTTCATTTAATTTCTTCTGCAGGGAAAGGTAATCTTCTGAAGCCTTGTTTACCTGAGCAGGTTACAAAGAAATATGACAGTCATCAAATGAATTTTGAGTAAAAGTAAAATTTCTGAAATACAGGCTTGGATAGATCAGGGTGGGTAGATGAGAAGAGAATAAAAATCAAACTAAAATAAAAAAATATCAACACCTCTTTGAAGAGCGACTCCGCTTCCTCGTCTTGTTTTTGTGATGTAGCTTTCAGGTTCTTTCTGTCTTTGTAACCTCTAAAATTGCTCTGGATTTTAATGGCTGCCTGCTGCTCATCGTACTGGCCTTCCTCATCCTGAGTGTCCTCCTCTTCCTCTACCTCCTTCTTTTCTAGCTGAACATCTGTGATATCCAGACCTTCCTCATTCTCCTGCTCCTCAACCTCCTCTGACATTTCTTGCTCGCTTCCTGTGGCTCCTCCTCTCTCAGCTCTCAATCTCTTTCTCTCCTTGTGGCCTCTGAAATTGCTTTGTAAAACAGTTGCGGCATGTTCTTCATCTGCCCCTGATGGACTGGAATCTAGGTCTTGGTCTTGATCTTGGTCAAGTTCTACTGGAGGAGGTGGAAATTCCTCAGTCAGAATGTCTGGTTCTGAAGCTTCTGGATTAGCCAGATCCTCTTTAGTTTTTTTCCTTGGTATTTTGCCTTCATCCTGGAGTCTTTTACGCTCTTTGTGGCCACGGAAGTTGCTCTGAAGGACCACAGCGGCTTTGGCCTCTTCATCGTCTCCTAAGGGTTCAGGTGGAGTTTCATCTTCCTGTTCCATATCCTCTGTGAATTCCATCAGTTCTTCCGGAGGTGGTGGATCTGGAATAGGAAGCTCCTCCTCAACTAAAGGACTCTGTGTCTCCCTCTTCCCTCTAACCGGCATCTTCCCCTCCTCCTGGAGTTTTTTACGTTCTTTATGACCTCTGAAGTTGCTCTGTAGAACAGTGGCTGCCTTGGCTTCCTGTTCAGTGTCCTCATCTCCTCCATCTGCAGCCTCTTCCTCAGTCTCCTTTTCTTCCTCTATATTCTCTGGCCCTTCTGTTTGTATAGCATCCAAATCTTCTCCAGAAGTATCTTTTTCAGCACTGGATGAGGAAACATTCAGCTCATCCCCGGTCAAGGTCTTATTCCGTTCCCGACGCTCCTTGTAATTCTTCCTTTCTTTGTAACCTCGGTAGTTGCTCTGGAGGACCACAGCAGCCTTTTCATCAGCATCATCCATTTCCATTTCACCTCCTTCCTGTGGCGGCTCCTCTGAATCTGGACCATCTGCTTCTGATGGGACATCCGTCTCTTCCTCTGTTTTCTCAGTCTTTTCCTTCTGCATGGCTTCTCTGTGTAAAATAAATCAGTTTATACAACCACAGCATTGTCAAATATTTGATTCTATGAGTCTCTAACTGGTCAATTGCAGCATTAAGGGCCAGACTTACTAATCAGGGCAAATTAGCGTGAGAGCGTAATTCCAAAAAAGCACAGATTGGGAGTGGAAAGTTCTGTGCGTGATCTATCCAAATTAAAGAACACAGACACAGCCCGATCATTTCCATAATAACCAATGCAATCTACCAAGAGCAGAGCAAATTAGCATCTGGTTTAAAGGGATAGTTCACTTTGAAATTAATTTTTGATATGTTTTAGCTTACCTCAAGGGCATCCAAGATGTAGGTGTCTTTGTTTCCGCAGTAGTTTCAATTTTGATATTTTTAGGTCAAACCGTTCGTAAATCTGGCCCTAAGTGTCTAAGATGCTGGGATTGTCCAGGATGTGGGATTTAGTCCTAAGTGTCCAGGATGCTGGGATTTAGTATATCCCAGAATCCTGGGCCATAGGCAGCGAAAGATCCTAGAAGGATGGCCAGTCCACTGCAAGGCTAACACAGACGGATACACATTCACACTTACACCTATGGACAATTTAGTGTCTCAGATTCACTTATCCAGCATATCTTCATGGATTGTGAGGGAAACCGGAGCAGCCAGAGGAAACCCACAACAACACGAGAGAACATGCAAACTGGCTCACGGACTGGCGATGTTAATGACTCTCCACTGTATGTCAACATACCGGTGTTACTGGTGTCTCTCATATCACTTCCCTTCTCTCATTTCATACCAACACAAGTTGGAATACTGTAGCTACTGTAATCAACCTCATCTTGCTAATTTTAATAATTAATTTTAATTAATTTTAATGGCCACCATATACCTTTTGTTAGATAACTTGAGTCCCCAGTTAAAGCAAGAATATAAATACATAGCTTGGAAGCACAATGAAGCAGTAAGAAAAAGACCTGGATATTAGAGAACTTAAAATGACCTTTGATGGACCGATGGACTGAATATTATGGATTTTGTTTGTTAGCAGATTCTTAAAGCAAATCTCCAAGTGAATAAAATCAGATGGAATAAGAATAGGTCTTACTTTTTCTTCTTAAAGCTCTTCCTCTCTTTGTGTCCCCTGTAATGGGCCTGGATCTTTGCAGCAGCTTTGTTCTTCTCCTCTAGTAACTCCTTGTATTTCTGCCTTGCCAGATATCCTCTGCACACTGCACGAAGAAGGTGTGATTTAGTAATTATGTATGACTTCTAAACCCATTTAAAGTGCCCCTATTATGGATTCATACAGTGTGTAATGTAGCTGTATGTGAATGTAAACAGTTTGCAAAGTTGTAAAGCTGAAAGTGCATCATAATTAAAGTTAGTTTATCTCAAAAGAAAGAGTCGACTCTGAACCGCCCAAACGAGTTCTTTGGAGTTTGAATCTATTTTCGCAAAGTTCATACGTCACAACGTATTACATTTGCATAATGCCCACCTACGTTCTGCGTGGACAGGACATCTTGCTGTAGCTCGTTCGTGTGGATATCATGTCGTCAAGATGCTGTGCTCTCTACTGTGAAAGTAAATTTGGTTTATTTTCACTTCCAAAGGATGAGGCTGTGAAGAATCTGTGGTTAAAATGAATCTTTACCACGATACCACAGAAGTATAATCCCAAACCTTTGCTGTGTTCCCTTCATTTTACTGACGACTTCTTCAATAATCTTAGAGTTCAATGAGGGATTCACTTGTTCTAGAAAGATGGATCAGTACCCAGTTTATTTGGACTAACTTGCTCCTCAGAATCACAACCTGTAAGTATGACTAATTATTGATGTATATATTATTTTCTACCGGTGTTCAAAATACTTAGTTTTGTGTTTTATATGATGTAGGTCTCCTGCTAACTGGCTCACTCACATTATTACTGCCTTACTGAAATACTTCTGCCAAACATCTGTGTGCCACTATTACCTAAAACTGTGTCTATGCAGATCGTCTGTCATTCTTACTACTTTGAGTAAAGATAAAGGATGGAGTAAAATTTGTTTTACCAACGTTTATGTGACATCAGTCATTCATGCTAGAACTCGTGTTTAATACAGTTCCCTCATGTGCACCGCAGTAAATTAGAAATATACTCATCGGTTTGTTAATGGACATACATTTGTTAATGCTGATGGGGAGGAATTACAGTTGCAACATATCATAATGTACCTCAAACTGAGTAGTGCATCACTGAGAAACGTCCTGCTTGAGATAAATATAAAGATAAATATTTCTTCCAATGTTTCATCTTTGGACTCGCGCTCAGATTGATATGGTAAAATCGAAGTCATCGTTCGTTACTGTCTTTAGTTTACGGTGTACAATCGCTGAGCTGTAGGAAGCCTCCGGATGGAGCTGAAGTTCAGTTATGGTAATGGATGTTTCACAGACCATGGCCAATCACAGACATATGTTGAGCGTGTGAACACAATGGCCAATCAATGGGTGTTTATGTTTTCAACGCGCTGTACGCGGTAGACCAATCACAACAGACTGAGCTGTCTGCCAATCAGAGCAGCTCGCGGAAAAGAGGGATTTAGAGAGATTGATTCATCCATGGAGTCGTTTGATAATCATTGAAAAATGTGGTGATGTGCAATGTTTATTATGAGAAAATTAAACAGTTTTTTGAACTTTGATGCATGTAAACCTGTTCTAGGAGACCTCCAAAACAAAATTAGGAGACTTTAAAACAGCATAATAGGGGCACTTTAATAGTCTCTTCAATACTTGTATGATTTCTTTTGTCTTACAAGCTTGAAATTGGGTTAAAACAACTTCAGATTTTGCTTTGCTTTTCTCATCAGCCACTGTTTTCCGAACTTTGTGTCCTCTGTATGCTAGAAAAAAATAAGATTTTAGAGCTGGTTCAACAGATTATTGGACTTTTTGCATTTTAACATCCAGTCAACAACATGAGCTCACCTGATTGTAACACCACGGCACTTTGTTCTCTCTTTTCCAGCATCAAACGATATCGTCTGAATGCCAGCCAGCCCCGTACACATGCCTGGACTAGAACAATCCGGTCCGTGGTTTGCCTCACCATCAGATTCAGCTGCTCCGCGTGATAGTACTTAAGAAAGACCTGAACAAATAATTATCATACTTGTGAACTTTGTTGAACATCAACAGCAGAAGTTATTAATGCTTTTCTTAAACAAACCTTTGTTTTGCCCAGAACCCAGTTCTCTAGTTTGGCCTTCTCCAAAATAACCGCACATGTCTCTGGATTCATTGCTGGCTCTTCATTGGCTCTAAATGCTAATATAGAGTACCTGAAAAAATGGTACCCAATGGTTAGTAAAATGTTGAACATAACAACTGAGAAATTCTACACCCAGGAGGAAATCTCTTTTTCACCGGCAATGTGCTAGTGCTGGTACAGGAACTGGTGGTTTCCTTGTCTTTAAAGTTTATTTGCCATACATTTGATCAACTTTTGATTGCTGAATCAAAGCCAGTTTGTGATGGCATAATGGATTCTTAATTAAATTACTTTGGATGTTAAAATAAGTTTTTAAAACTACTGTAAGATCAAAGTTCATGATGGGGGTTCATGATTGTTTGTGGGCAGGTTGTTTACACTCTTAAAAATAAAGATTCCAAAAAGAGGTTTTCGCAGTGATGCCATAGAGGAACCATTTTGTGGAACAGTAAACAGTTCTTAAAAGAACCATTTTTTTTCTTAGTGTGAAAAAGAACATTTTAATAATCTAAAAAAACTTTTATGCAATGGAAAGGTTCCATGGATGTTAAAGGTTCTTCATGGAACCATCAATGCCAATTAAAGAACCTTTATTTATAAGAACACAGCCTGGTTATGAGGTCCTTTGGCAGGGTATTGGCACCAGCACCAACACAGACACCATTTAGGTGGAAAAGGGGTTTATGCAAAACTGATATGATCGTATCATTTGTCTGACCTCTCAATGAAGTTGTTGAAGAGAATGCGGTGAGAGTAACCCTGTCTGCGGATCTTGGCCGTCTCTAGAATTCCAGTGTAGCGTAGTTGGATCAGAACCTTCTCCTTGTCGTACTTGTTGGCTTGACGATCATTATTGGGTTTTATGCAACGGACAAAGTGAGGCTGGCCTGCCACCATCTTTGATAACAGGTCCATTAGAGAATACTGCAAAGTACAGTGAAAAAAAAAGAAGAAGCAACGAGATTGTGGACACGAGTGGGACCATTTTATTGATTCTAATCATTATTAGGTCTTCAAAAGTCTTACTCTGAAGTAAGAGGCAACAGTTTGAGTCTTCATGTTGGTGGTCTCTCTGGGGTGATGTGTGCTTTCCCCTGTGCTCTCCGCCTGTACAAACACAAAATATTCAGCATGCTGATCATGAAAATCTACAAAAGGGATAATGGGTCTCTTTATAAACATAAAAAGGGGTATTTTTATAAACATAAATCTGTGTTCATAATAAATTTATGCATGTTGCCTCTTGGAGACAAGTCATACAACAAATCACCATTTGCATAGTGGCAACGGGCAAGGCAAGGATTGATTTGTCATGGTTGGGAGTTAATTTCCGAGAGGAAGACTGAAAAAGAAATGCATAAAGATTGTGATAAGACAGTCTGGTTTGAATCCAGGAAAATATTTTAAACTGTTTGTTAAAAATAGTAAAAAGAATAATAATATACATGAAATTGACAACATGATTCATTTGCAAAGCAATCTAACAAGCATTAATTTAGGTGGAACTTATGCCAATCATCAATAAAACCAAATTTTTCACCAGGCTATATTATCAAGGTGTTTTCAATATTGAACACAAAGCAAAATCACACACTAACACAGGTGCTTTTATTTTACGTGGGCTGAAATGGATGGAATCTTTCATGTGAAATTTTCTAAAGACAGCATGCTGAAATATGCAAATGAATGGTAATGTATGCAGGTCTTCATCAAAGACATCATTTCAATATGTTTAAAACCCTCATTCATTTCAGAGTACAACCTGAATGAGAGCTCTAAGTAGCTCAAATGTTCTCTTAATAATTCTCTTAGGAATAATGAACAACTTAATGCTAAAAAATACAACTTGGAACACAAGTAGATGTTTTTAACAAACACACAACTGCACAGAAACAATTCACAATTCTCCTTATTCCACAGGGACACTCAATTCTAATGAGAATATGAACTAATCTACAAATGCATTAGCTATTAGGGAGCTGGCAGGGCAATGTGACATGAGAAAATACTCTTTCATTCTCACAGACATGGGTCATTTTCAAGAAATGGTGTCTCCATAACTACTGTCGCAATTGAGACTTTTGGTGCATTATTTGATGGAGCTGACTGTTAGTATATAATACAAAAGAACTTTTAAAATTAAACTAAATTTTACTTGTTAAAGGTTCAATTCTCAAAAAAGTCAATGTGCATGACTCTATTCACCACCATGGGTATTTTTACATTTCCCCTTTCCATTTCTTTTTAAAAATCATGTTTTATTGGACCCCATGATGAGTTTCTCTTTAAAATGTTATCAGTATTCCATTGTTCACACTTACATTGGCCCCATCAAGCTCAGCATTTCAATATCTTTATTCAAAAACGTAACTTTTTTTTCAAAGTTACTTGATACAAATAATGATAATAATCACTGTAAATCATGTGATGTGGTGCAAATTTATGATATTTGCTAGTTAAGGCTATCATTTTTGTATATTTTAGCAATGCATTTTATTCAACCCTTGAACATTTTAAATGTTACTGAGCTAGAATAAAACATTTTTTGAAAGATAAAATCTTTTTCAAATGAAACAATAAAAAAGCACCATTTCCTGAGAAAGACCCACATGTACACAAACAGACACCTGAAACAGTGAGCACAGTGTCGGCTTTGCAAAAGGAGCATATCCTTTAAGAACACTTCTCTACTGTACTACACAAACACTACAGGATCATTACCTCACCGACTGATACAGAACTGAACAACATAAGACCCTCCAACTTTAGACAGAGGACATTACAGAAAGGAGGAGTGGAAATGTCATTGATGGAAAAGTAGAAGAGATGGAGAGACAAAATAGAGTGGGAAAGAAAATTAGTAAAGTGAAAGCACCGGAGCTCCTTTCAGATAAAAAAAGCACAACCACGATCATATTACATATGAATGTCCAAATTTACATATCAATATCTATTCAGGTTTCAGGAACTTATTGTTGCTCATTTCACTTCCATAAAACTAGCCAATCAAAACAGAAGTCATTTACATATGGAAGTCTTAAAGGCACAGTGGCAATACCAGAACAGAGAGGAAAAGAGGGCAAAACAAGGTACCTTGGCAAAGTTAATGGTGCGCTGTGATTGTTGCGTTCCCATACGAGCAGAGCCTGCCGCCTTGCCTTTAGTGTGAGCCAGGTTACCTGCACAAAGAGAAAGGTCAGGGGAAATATCTCCTCTCACTGTGATAACCACACACATTAGAAATCTGCTGTTGATCCTTTATTAGATAAGTCACATGTTGTTCAAAGATAATCTACCATTTATTTCAAGGTTAACCATTTCAAGGGCCCGGAGATATACGGTCTTTAGAGGTCAGTGCTGTGACAGATAAATAAGCTTCACAATGGTCAAGTAGCTAACAAAAGACTTATGAATGAAGTCTAGTTTTAAAAATCCCAGCAGACTTCCTGGAAACAATCCCCAGTGAATCTCATTGGATGTAATCGACTGTGTCAGTCAGACGACCTTCATTCATCACGTTAGACCACATGGGAGTGAGCACATTTTCTTTTCTAGAGAGAGAGAGCTATATTGGCCTACATTCATTCAGACCAATGGATCAACATCCCTGCTTAATGTTTCAGACAGGATGGTGTTTGCACTGTCATTTCCAGTCTGTGTGATTGTGGTGTGACCTATAATGCAGTATATCTAATAGAACGTGACTATACTGACCATTTGGCTACTCATGCAAGCTATGCTAAATCAGGCTAGTATTGTTTTCTCTAGTGGATCACGTAAAGGAGCACGAGTTAGAAGAATATTTTGGTTTAAATACAATTTAAGGTCCTGGTTTCACAGACAGTGCTTAGATTAAGCCAGGATTAGGCCTTAGTTAAATTAGGACATTTAAGTAGCTTTTATAAACGTACATTAGAAAAATTTTGAGACAAAACAATGGCACTGACATAGTTGAAGACTTTAGTTAGTAATCTGGGACTAGGTTTAAGCCTTGTCTGTGAAACCGGGCAAAGATCTATTAAAGGTCCCATTGCATGGATTATTTTATTATTTTAGAATGTTTCCTGTGTTTCAGTGTAAACGCCCACTGCTGTGACTGGCTGACATGCTTGCATATTATGAAATATTTAGCATTACATGTGGAACTCTCTCGAAAACTTTGACTATTACAGCTATTATACATTTTTACTATTACAGCTATCGGGATTAACGACTTGGATGAAGGAACTAAAAAAATACTTTTGTGTTTTTTTGTACATCCAAACACTGAGCAACTGCCATGCTTTGCTCGTTTGCAAGACATGATGTTTCTCAAGGAAAAACCAATATCGCGCAGCTCATTTTCTCATGGGCGGGCCAAATTCTTTTTGTGGGCAAAGAAGAGAAAGGGGAGGTAACCTTTCCCCTTATGATGACATAAGGGGAAGATTTCTAGATTCGCCCGTCTGAGCTTTCATTTTCTCAAAAATACCCAGGGCTTGGTTTACACCCATCAAAACGTCTAGCCACTGGGGGACCATAGGCAGGCTAGGGAAACTCATATTAAGGTTAAAAAACCTCATAAAGTGAAATTTTCATGCAATGGGACCTTTAACAGAATCTGTCATGTTGTTAGCAACCATGTCACTCGTCCGTCAGTCTAAAGGACAAATGTGCTTATTATGAAAGACTTTGGGGCATGTTGACTGCAGGGTTTACATTGTAAATATGCACACCTTTATTGAAGTATTAACATAAAGTCTTTCCTACCATAAAAAAGTGTTGTCCAAGCTGTAAAATTTCACTACTTTTATTTGTGGATGAACTTAAGATTTTGTGGCATTTCCTCCACGCAAATGGTTCTTGATAGTTTATTGAAAATTCTGTTTTATTTCTCCTGGATTCTGTGTTTTATGATTTAATATAAATTTATAATCAAAACTGGAGTCTAATGAAATTAATTATTTAAACTATATCTAATCTTTTAAAATGTTATCAAATGAAAATATAACAAAAAAAATGGCAACAAAACATTGCATTTTTGTCAAATAAGGTGCTACACAAAAACTGTAAAATGTATAAATAAATAATGGGCTAAAATATATTGATTGTATATGATATTCCTTAAAATAATAGTAATCTGCTTATAATATAATATAATATAATTAATATAATATTATAATTTCTACTACTTTTGAGAGATACATTTTAAAATAGATAATAGTAATATATATTTTTGTTTGAATGATTCAATCAACATCAATATCTTCGAGATAAAGTTTTATTTTGGTTGGTTGTAGTGAAGACCTTTGAGTTTCAGTATTTGTATTTTATTATGTAGGCTATTGCTGATAGCTTTTATCAAATTTGCTGTGAAATACTAAAGATGTGAAGATGAAGTTGAAGATGACGTTCATGTGGAGTGTCTCATATAAATTAGAGACAGTAGATGCGAAAAACACCATAAACACATTTATGGTCATCATTCACACAGAGACACATGGAACGTGTGAGCAACATATGTAAAAAAAATGCTTTAAGAGTTTATTATCATTATCCTGGATTTTTATTTTCTGATAAATATCAATATAGATGTATCGCCCAACCCTAATCTAGGATTTCATGTGAATAGAGCCTCAGCCCTTGTTTCTTGCTTTGCCAATAAAAAGCAATCACAGTGCAGGACTCAAAAGTCATGGAAACTGGTGGATGTACTCAAAGCAACAAAATGTCCCCATTTCCTTTGTTCTCTGGCAGCACAATGGAAAACCGAGTCCTTGAACCAGGCAATTACGCAATGATAGGACTGACTGACACATTAATAGAGGTCACTGTTTAGAAAATCTATCTCACAGAGACAGGGCGAATTAAAAATACACACACACACACACGTTTTGTGTTTTCATGTTTTATGGTGACTTTCCACAGACAATGATTTTATACTGTACAAACTGTATATTCTATCCCCTTACACTAACCCCACCTCTAAACCTACCCATCACAGGAAACTTTCTGCATTTTTACATTTTCAAAAAAACATCACTTAATATGATTTATAAGCTGTTTCCTCATGGGGACAAACATTTTTTTGAATATTGATGCAGACATACGCGCACACACACACACACACACACACACACACACACACACACACACACACACACACACACACACACACACACACACACACACACACACACACACACACACACACACACACACACACACACACACACACACACACACACACACACACACACACACAGTAAAATGTCAAAGCAAACCTGTTTTAGTGAGCGGGTGAGTAACCAGTTTACGGATCAGTTCATTTTCTGAAGACCTCAGCAGAAGAACAATATCAGCAGGAAGAGCATCTCTGTTCTTAGCCAGGAAGCCACTGGCATTATAGATCACCTAATCACATGAGAAACAAGATGTATTTACATCCAACAGGCTATTATCTTCACTTAAAGAGATGAAAATGAGAATTCTCTTATCATTCACACACCCACACATACATAAAAGAAGATATTTTAAGAAACGTACAAAAGAAGTCAAAGGTTTTGTTTCCAAAATTCTTTCAAATGTTTCTTCTTTTATGTTACACAGAAGAAAGAAAGTCATACAGTTTTGCAATGGCATGAGTAAATGATGACAGAATTTTCATTTTTGGGTCAACTATACCTTAACCCTTGTGCATCGTTTAAATTTACAACCTTTCGTTATGTTTGTGGCTGAAAACAGCCACTACTTTAAACTGCTGTAAAAATGTATCAGATAAATATTTTTTTCACATTTTTTTGCATAAATCTATTAATCAGCCTCAGTCCTGCTCAAAAATACTAAATGTTTAAAAAAAATTCAGGATTTTAACTCTTTAATTGCCAAATTCGTAAATGATGTCACTGATTTGGGAAAAAAAAAACACAAAATGACTAATTTTCAATATAAAATGTGATTGTGGACTGGATTTTTTTTTACCTTTTATCACAGTCTTGGACATGTCAAAGATTAGAAACAACATTAGTTTTGATGGATTGTTAGTTTTTGTGCAGCATCAGATTTTAACTTTTTCTCCCTCATTTACTGTTTGTGGCTGTTTTTGCCCCATTGACTTCCATTATAACCACATTTTTTGATTGCAAAGCCATGACACCATATAATCATGCATTTTTGATTGTTGGTGGTTTTCCCTGTTGGGAAGAGGTAAAATTTGTAATTTTTACTGTTGATAACCAGGTGGAACCATTAACCCTTTAGATAGGCCTGTGCAAAAAAAAAGCTTAGTTTCTGGCTTTTACATGGAGTGTATATGGAGTATAATAGCATAATAAAGTGTGTGTGTGTGTGTGTGTGTGTGTGTGTGTGTGTGTGTGTGTGTGTGTGTGTGTGTGTGTGTGTGTGTGTGTGTGTGTGTGTGTGTACTCACCTTGATGCGTCTGAGAAAATCAAAATATGCACCTCAGCTCTCAGAACTACATGGAGTAAACAAAAACAAAGTAAGTGTATTTATGCATCTGCTGCCTTTTGATGGTGAGAAATGCAGACTAAACAAATACAAAGCAAGTGGATTTAAACACTTGCATGCAAGCCTGCTGGTCATTTGATGGTGAGAAGAGCAGCAAGCAACATGAGAAAGGGCTTGACTTGTAGTGACGTTTCAGAGATGATTATGCAGCCTGACCCCTCCAGCGAGCTGCACGATGTATCGTCTTCTCCCTCTGACACCACAGACTCAGGAGAGTCAGATCCTGATTTGGATGTGGCACCCTCATCATCCTCTCTAGCTTCCACTGAAGGCGAGGAGGATTCGGAGGATCCTGGATATGGGTGGATTGGGAGAAATGGCGAAGTGTGGTTTTCAGTCAACTCCCTTTCTTCAGCCTGTCAGAGGCGTGACTCCAGGGCCGACGCGCTATGCCATCGCAAGGATCTAGAACATGAATTCTGTGTTCAACGGATTCGTTTTTTTACTGAGGAGATGATTGACCTCATTGTCAGCATGACCAACCTCCATGGGCGCCGCACAATGAGAAACGGGGTGGACTCCACAGATCTCCGTGCCTACATGGGGGCTACTGATTTTGGCCGGCGTCTACAGGTCCAGAGGGGAGTCCACACGTTGCCTGTGGGATCATCGCCTTCCCCTCCTATTTTTACTCCGTAAAAGACAGATTGAACACAGAATCCATGTTCTGGACGCTTGCGATGGCATAGCACGTCGGCCCTGGAGTCACGGGAGTTGGCAGGCTGAAGAAAGGGAGTTGTCTCCGCGTTGGTGGAAAACCACACTTCGCCATTTCTCCCAATCCACCCATATCCAGGATCCTCCGAATCCTCCTCGCCTTCAGTGGAAGCTAGAGAGGATGATGAGGGTGCCACATCCAAATCAGGATCTGACTCTCCTGAGTCTGTGGTGTCAGAGGGAGAAGACGATACATCGTGCAGCTCGCTGGAGGGGTCAGGCTGCATAATCATCTCTGAAACTTCACTACAAGTCAAGCCCTTTCTCATGTTGCTTGCTGCTCTTCTCACCATCAAATGACCAGCAGGCTTGCATGCAAGTGTTTAAATCCACTTGCTTTGTATTTGTTTAGTCTGCATTTCTCACCATCAAAAGGCAGCAGATGCATAAATACACTTACTTTGTTTTTGTTTACTCCATGTAGTTCTGAGAGCTGAGGTGCATATTTTGATTTTCTCAGACGCATCAAGGTGAGTTCACACACACACACACACACACTTTATTATGCTATTATACTCCATATACACTTCATATAACTCCATGTAAAAGCCAGAAACTAAGCTTTTTTTTGCACAGGCCTATCTAAAGGGTTAATGGTGCCACCTGGTTATCAACAGTAAAAATTACAAATTGTACCTCTTCCCAACAGGGAAAACCACCAACAATCAAAAATGCATAATTATATGGTGTCATGACTTTGCAATCAAAAAATGTGGTTATAATGGAAGTCAATGGGGCAAAAACAGCCACGAACAGTAAATGAGGGAGAAAAAGTTAAAATCTGATGCTGCACAAAAACTAACAATGCATCAAAACTAATGTTGTTTCTGATCTTTGACATGTCCAAGACTGTGATAAAAGGTTAAAAAAAATCCAGTCCACAATCACATTTTATATTGAAAATTAGTCATTTTGTGTGTGTTTTTTCCCAAATCAGTGACATCATTTACGAATTTGGCAATTAAAGAGTTAAAATCCTGAATTTTTTTTACACATTTAGTATTTTTGAGCAGGACGGAGGTTGATTAATAGATTTATGCAAAAAAAATTGAAAAAAATATTTATCTGATATATTTTTACAGCAGTTTAAAGTAGTGGCTGTTTTCAGCCACAAACATAACGAAAGGGTAGTAAATTTGCCCACAGTGTACTGTTGAGTTTTTGAAAAATTTCAAAGCATTTTCCCAAAATATGTGTCAAAATAAGATTTGTCACCAAAAATCATTCCATTTGCTGAAACACAGAGAAAGTTATGGCCAAATTTAGACTAAAAAATACCCCATAGTGGATGAAAACATCCCCAACAGCACATAAGGGTTAATATCTGTTTCTGTTTTTAGTATGTCTAAAACAAGCTTAAATAAATAGAGATAAAATATAAAATATTTCTACCTTGCCAGCGTAATGATGGATTCCAAAGCCCAGATCAACTCTCTTTGGTCTCCAGAAGTTTTTAGATTTTAAGTTGTCCTCAAATTTCTCTGATTAAACAAAAGATGTGTTCATTACAATTATTTCATTCACTCATCCATCCATTCACTAATTCATTTGTTCAATAGCTCATTCATTTATTTATTCGGTCCCACTTTATATTAAGTGGCTTTACGTTCTATGTACTTGCATCTAAAATGTATTCATGCTGTATTGTAAAACACATTGAGTTGATACGGGTAAGGTTAGGGACAGGTGTGGTGGTATGGGTAGGTTTAAGGGTGGGTTAAGGTGTAAAGGAAGGGTCAACAGTGTAATTACAAATGTAATTACATAAATTTTACATGCAGGTATTTTTAAAATATAAGTACAATGTAAAAACATGTATATACACAATAAGTCCATTGTATCAAATTATTAATTTCAATGTTAGTACATAAAGCCACTTAATATAAAGTGGGACCATTTATTCATTTAACTGTTCATTGATCCACTCATTCACGTCAGTTCATCCATTCACTCACTCACTCGTTCATACATTTGCTCAATTACCGACCTGAACCATACACTCATTCATTAATTCATTGATCCATTCATGATCTCATGACATACGCATGAATGAATTCATCCATCAGTTTCATTCAGTATAAAGGAAAGCTAGCTCATGGAAAACCAGCTAGGCGTCTAGTCTTGGGATACTGAATTATTAATCTGTGGGTTAAAGACTCCATTGAGAGAGTCTTCAGGACGAAGATGAGAACTTAGCATGCAAGTAAATGTTTGATGACTGTCTCTCCCTTATTCTTGTGGGTCTGACCATATGTCTGAGTGTGTGTGTGTGTGTGTGTGTGTGTGAGAGAGAGAGAGAGAGAGAGAGAGCAAGAGTGTAAGTGTCTCTCTGGTCATAACCCACCAGGTGAACACAGCTAAAGATTAAGGGCCCTATCATACACTCGGTGCAATGCGGCGCCAGGCGCCAGAATGGGAGATGAGACTGATTGGTTTATTGCACGTTACGCCCAAAACACACCCATTACTCATTAAGAGAATAGGGACAACCATTTTAGACCATGCGCCGAGCACGCCGACCATTTTTTCCATCGTTAAACTAGCAAAAGTGGATTCGGACATGTTCTAAGACAAGTTCACTTGTGCCGTGCGCTTTAGAGTGTTGAATTAGGGCCCATGAGCTCTATGATGTTTTAGGGAGGGGAACTTGCCGACGAGGGTCTGGTCGGTTGCCTGAGGAAAGCGACTCTCCTCGTCCAGCAGAGATAACATTCCCATGGGCTTCTGAAGGAACAGGTCCAGCAGCGGCCGGTTGTCTTCATATTCGATCACTCGAGCATCCACATCTTCGTTCAGATACTCGTCCTGCAGAGAAACCACATGTTTTAATGAACTTTGTGAGGTTGCTGGAATCAGATCTCTAAACCATCTTCACAGTTTCGTTTGAGAAATTTAGAAGGAGATACAAGAAGCTGTTTTGTTGAACTTTCTATCCATCAAAGAATCCTGAAAAAACGGTTATGTATCACGGTTTCCATAAACATATGAAGCAGCACAACTGTTTTCAACATTGATAATAAAAATAATAATATGTTTCTTGAGCAGCAAATCAGCATATTAGAATGATTTCTGAAGGATCATGTGACACTGAAGACTGGAGTAATAATGCTGAAAATTCAGCTTTGCTGCCACAGAAAAAAACTGCATTTATATAATGAAATAGAAAACAGTTATTTTAAACTGTAAAAATATGTTTACAATATTACAGTTTTTAGTTAATTTTTGATCAAAACAATTTTTGTTCTTCTTTCAAAAACATTGAAAAACCTTACCAACCCAAACTTCTGAATGGTAGTGCAGCTGTAAAACTATCAGTATTTATTTCTTTTGGATAGAAAAAAAATGTAACCTCAAAGTCTACACACAATTTTATAAATATTTCTTCATCCGGTCCAGACCAAAGCTGCAAAACAGCATTAAAAACAAATTTAAGTATGATGTGTCACTTTGCATGTCACTTAGGTGGTCTCTTTCTGTCTAAGTGTGGGTTTTTGGCCAGAATAAGTTGTGAGTGGACAATACTTCATGCTGATAGTCAAAATTCTGGTCGTGCGTGACTAATTCTACACAAAATGTCAAAAGAAAACTCTTTATTATCAGACTCTTTACAATGCATTTATATTTTGAAATGTCTTGTTTGATTACACTATGTCTCTGAATGTGATGTTTTCTGTGACCTTTACGCTTGATGCATGCTGTTGTTTTGGCCCTGAATTTCTCCTTGGGGAAAGAATTTCTGTTCATCTATCCTCAAATATGTGTAAGCTCTCAGCAACACTGTTGAACTCTGCTGGCTAACACCTGTCACTACTCGATCCGTACCGGAAACACGATCTGTACTGCGCATGTGCGAACACGCGTCTCCTTCCTGTCTGAAGTATGTCGAAAGCATTTACGGCAGTTGTTGTTCGACACTACACGATCCGTATAATAAATAGTTATTTAGTAGTGATTATCTTGGCAGAAATACAGTTTGTTTTTTTTGTAAAATATATCAAAGTTAATATGTGTGGCATACATTAAATTGATTAAATTAAATAAATGGAACATTTTTTATAAAATTACACTAAATCGTTTACATTTGCTAGATCCCATTTGGGAAATACAGATGTGCAATAAGTGTGTTTGTTTATATTTAATATTTCATTTTGTAAAGGTTTGTTCTACTTATTTCAGCATACTTTAACAAATGTCTGCACTTAAAAAAACACAGGAACACACAGGATAACATTATTTATTTATTCATAAATGAATTTATCCCTCCCTCCATCCATCCATCTGGCATTCCAAAGAAAACACAAAATACATAATATGTAATTATTACAGGACAACTAGCCGCATATACTGCCTACTGTATGAAAGGTAGAAGATGGCCGATGTAGAAGAGTCTGTCGTCTGTTTTAAAAGGAAAAAAGAAAACGTCTGAAAGAGTTGAAGTTCAAAGTAAACAGAAAAAGATCATATTACTATCTGATATCTGACAGAATAAACTACATTAAAGTCACTTGTATATTAATACCCAGATATGGGAGCTGAACAAGTACAGTTAACATAACTTTATATTTTAATATGTTTTAATATTTTATACTTTATATTTTAGCACATGAGGTTATACCAGTCAGTCAGTTCTCTTCTTTATTTTTAATTATAAAATAATTACAATCGGTTCTTATACCCCCGGTTTCACAGACAAGGCTAGGCCCAGAGAGTAAAATGCATATTTGAGCTGTTTTAACTGAAAGCAACACTGTGACTGACATATCTTACGTCAGTGCCATTTTTATTTATTTTTTGTCTCAAGATACACACCAGTAATGTTTATTTTTCTAAGGCACATTTATAAGAGCTACTCCCTGGTGAAAAAAAAAAATTGCAGCCAGACTAATTTAGTATACTTCAAGTGTGTTAATGATTAGTTAACTTGAAGTGTGCTATTTTGAAACAACTAATTTTGTACTAAGTATATTTAAGTTGTAATTAAATTGTAGTAAAGCATAACTTTATGTGTATTTAGTGATCTTTTGTGTACTAAATTGGACCAACTTCAAGGATATTTAGTATACTTTAAGTATATGCCTGTGTAGGGACTAATTACATGCTTGATTAGTGATATTAAAGTGTACTTTATTTGTGTGACAAGTACATTACATATTCATTATGAGTGTCTTCGAAACATACAAGCAATATACCATAAGTGTATTTATATATATTTTTATCTAATGTTTTGTTAGTATATTTGCAATGTACTATTGAAAAAAGGGAATGTATTTCAAATACAATAAAGTATACTTTTTTTTCACAAGGGCTTACATGGCATAATTGAACTAAGGCCTAATCCTGGCTTAGTCTAAGCCTTGTCTGTAAAACTGGGCCATAGACGCCCGTTTCACTTTCCGACGCTCCGTTTAAGAGAAATTCTTGAATTTGTACATAAAATGCAAAATAATCCATGTAAATATCTATGCTATCTACGTAACTGAGATGTTTTTTTTGCACATACAGTACAGTACAGTACAGTACAGTACAGTACAGTACAGTACAGTACAGTACAGGACGGATCGAGTAGTGACAGTGACGTCATAGTAGTAAAAACATTGGCGATGACAGGAAGTCACAGCAAAACTTGCACAAGTCTTGCACATGCGCAGTACAGATCGTGTTTCCGGTACGGATCGAGTAGTGACAACGCCTGGAGCTCCGTAACCTTCTAAAGGCAATTCATACTGCTATACGATGACTTCCTGTGAGCAAAACACTCAACCCGAAGAGCAAATGACCTGTCTGTCTTGTCTCTAGACTGCCATGTTGATAAATTACAATACACACATGGACCAAGATTGTTCACTGACGAAATGCATCAACACACATACAGAAGCTAGTCCAAGAAATCTAATCTCTGCTGTAGATTAGAGCTTCTAGCCGTGGGTAAAGTCATCCAGCGAATGGGGAACAACCTCATTTTTTGGGACAGTAAGACTGCTGTTGACATACAAGCCTCAGGGATGCAAAAACAACAGCAATTCAAAGAAACACGGGCACCACAAGAATGACAGAAAACATGCTCTCAAGTGTTTACTTGAGGCTATATACTCCTGAGCGCTCTGAGTAAAAATAAGTGGAGAACACACATCAACAAATAGGGTATTATTAGATTTCACAGGTGAAGCTCACAAAGCCTTTTTTGGGTCACATATCAATCCAAATTTAATGAAAAACAAATAATTTTTCTTGGGACCAATTTTGGACAATTTGCATTTTGGTATTATTGTTTTAATTCTAATGGAAATTAAGCACTCTTACCCCAAATTATCAGTGTAATTAAAATCTCATTCTCATTAATATGTATTATTATTTCAAATATAAAGTATTTATAGACACTAGTAGTGTCACGCTGGGATTTAAAAAAAAAAAGAATAATAATAATAATAATGATAATAATAATAACCTGGATCTATTAGCAAGCAGTACCTTTTAACGAAAACAAACTCAAAAAAAACACGGTAAACAGAACAACCATCATTGTAATGATGATCTGACATCTAAAGAGGCAAACACAGGGCTATAAATACACAAGCAAACTAAACAAGGAAACGAGACGCAGGTGCAGGGAATGAATCAAACAATAAATCATCATAGTAACACAAGCAAACATAGGAAAACACAGTAAAAACCAAATCGACTCAAACAGACTCAAATTCAGATCACCTGTAACAAGTAGCTTGTTTTACTGCTTTTAATTAAATCTGATTAAATGAATATAAGTTTTTACTGTGTACATTAAATATGATCTAAAAATGATCTAAAAGCACATTTCCCCCCAAAATCTCATTAGTATAATTTAAATAACCATTCCCATTTTTGAAATGTTTTAACTACTTAAAAGTATTTATATTTTTGGAGTGGTATGTTTTACTGCCTTTTAATTTATACTGATTTAAAAAAAATATTTGTATTATAGTATGTTTTACTTAATACATAAAATAATACTGTATTACAGTAATAAGAATCTATAAGAATCATCACTGAGAAAAATGTAATAATAATTTAATAATAAATTCTTCAAAAAGTAAAATACATATTACAAGAAATAATTGTATTTAAAAGTATTTTTTATTTTTGTAGAGGAATGTTTTATTCTGATTTAAATAAATAAATAAATAAATAAATAAATAAATAAATAAATAAATGTATGTTTTTACTGTATATGACCTGGGCATTTCCTATGTTATTTTGCGAGATTTACTCATATAAATACTAATTAATTATGCATTAAGCACACATATGTGGACTTCACACTCACACATTTACGTAAAGCAGCTGTGTTTATAGAAACACCAGCAAAGTCAGCGGCTCCTGACGTAACCCTCGTTTCGGATGATTTATGAAGCCACTAATGTGGGTTAGTCTCAAACGTTTAGAGGCACCAAATCACTTTCCCCCCAAGGCTACAGTCAGTCCAGTCAGTCTGGGGAATTGCCACGCTTGTCTGCGTTAAAAGAAAACTGAATATTCTGCTCCCCTTCCCTCCCTCTCTCACAGCACTGTGAAACCATAAATGATGAGGTGTTACCACCATTTAGATGGAAATAAGGTTATGCTGAGATAGAGAAATAAAAATGCTCCCAAAAGGCATAGAAAAGCTCTCAAACTATTCAGGATGGGATGACTTTATCAGAATTAGGATGTACCTGCTCCCAGGCGAAGATGTGCTGGTTGAAGTAGAACTGGATCTGCTCATTGGCAATGTTGATGCAGAGCTGCTCAAAAGAGTTCCTCTTAAAGTTTTCAAAGCCGAAGATGTCCAGGATGCCGATGTTCAGACCCTTGTCTTCCTCGCTGAAGAGAAATTCAAGGATAGAATCAGAACATTTTGACATTGAATTTTAAAAATGCTATATAAAGAGTTGTTATTATTTCTTTCCAGACTGTCTATTTGTACCAAGTGCAAATAGCTTGCCTTGTTGGCAGAGGTTATTTACACTAACTCCATCAACCAACGTCTGGTTGAGCCAGACTAAATTATGAAGGAAACCTGATAATCTGATAACAGGAGCAGTGGTGTGGGCACAACCTGATTTCACTTAGTGCAAAGAAAATACTGCTATTTTCACTTAGTGTAAATAGCGATAGATGGTAAGAAAATACTGATATTTTAACAAAGTAAATTGCATCTACTGCTATTTGCACTAACTGCAAATAGCCTCTGCCATTTCTTACTAGTATTCGGTCAATTAGGAGAAGTTGTCTCTAGGATGAACAATTTGATGCAAAAATGTTCGTATTGAGAAAACGTTGAACTCTTGGCAAATCCAAGCACAGTTTGAGAGCACTCTTTCTCTCACCCTGACTGGTTGTCCGGTTTCAGGAGAGAGTTGATGCGGTTGACAATCCAGCCGAACAGGCGTCCATAGAGAGCTTTGCCCATGGCGTCCCGCACCTCAGTGGCCTTCTCCACGGTGTTTGACCTGACGATGGTTTCGCCCCGTGTGACCACGCAGTGAGAGGTCAGTGCTTCCTGTAGCTCATCTGCACGGATACACAGCAGCGATGCAGCTGCACACACAAACACATACAAACATAACGACAATCTGCTTCAATTTGGAGCTGCATGCCACTTCTACTGAATGCAAAAAGTTTGTCCTGCATTGGTGATTTTAAAGTACATAATCTCATAAAACCTACATAAAACTACATAAAAACCTAGAGATTGGCATGGGGTACTTTCCATAAGATCATCTCTCAATGCAAATCAAACTAGCTTTTAGGCTAACTGAAATAAAACCATGCCAATCTCTAGGTATGGTGAAGGCTATGTGATGATGTGGGGCTATTTTAATTCCAAAGGCCAAGGGAACTTTATCAGGATGCATAGTATCCTAAAAAATTTTTTTTTTAAATACTTAAAAATAAAAATCTGCCTGCCTCTATGGGAATTTAACATAGGGGTGTACTCACTTATGCACCATGTATTTTAAGGAAGAACATTTATTTATTTACGATACATTATTCATTCACAAAGAAAATTGGTGTCCTTAAAGTTTGGATTTTTCCTAATTTTTTAAATTAAGGCATTAAGTTCAATTTCCAAAATATGATTTTTTATTCCTCTTTTTAGTCAACTTCAGCATGGGTGTATTCACTTATGCATTGCACTGTATATATATATATATAAAAATCCAAACTTTAATATATATATATAAAAAAGGTTAATAAAAATGACAAAAACGCACAAGAAATGTACAAAATTTTACAAAATTGCTAAAACTTTAAAATTAAAACAGAAAATGTAAAACTAAAAACATTCAAAATATTAATAAAAACTATATTAGTGTTTTAATTAACTAATTTATTGTACATTCTGTTAGCTTTAACATCTAGCCAAATTCGTTAAAATTATCTTAAAATTTATTTGAAAACCCCTTTGCTAAGCTAATGAATGTACTATGATTAGGGTAGTGTAATTTTAGTATTATTTATAAACTAATACAGTATTTATTAATATTTTGAATTAACTTTTATTTTTATTTATTTTTTTAGTTTAAGTTTTTTGTTATGTGCTTTTGTCATTTTTACTTTTTTTTATATTTCTGTACAGCCTGAATTTATTTATTTATTTTTAATCAGTTTTAGTTTTAGTAATTTTAGTACTTCAAAATCAACTTATTTATTTCAGGTAGTTGCCAAGGTTTAAGATTTCACCTAATATTTATTGCAGCTATATTTCATTGACCAAAAAAAACCCAAACATTTTTAATAGATTTAGTTTTAGTTAAAACTGGATTTGGGACACACTAATCAGATATGCAATGTAGTATAGATAGTATGTGACTGGAGCCGCATCCCAATTTACATACTAATAATAATCATTAATGGTATACTTTTAGGTTCAAATATTTAAAACTGCTGTCTCAAACCTCACACCATTTTTTTTTTCTGCAACAAAAATGGCAAATCATCATAAGGGCGAATCATTGTAGCGCAAGGGTTTGTGGGTGAAATCATCCTAGACACTTTATGAAATTAACCCAGTATGATTTGAAATGCACTAATCCTACATACTATTTACTACCCATGATGACTGTGTGAAAAAACTAGTCAAATGTGGTTTGCTGGTTTAAGTTGGATAAGCTGGTCTGAATAAGCTGGTGAAAAGTGCCCTTAAACCCTCTAAAACTATTAAGTCAGCTAAGAGCAACAAACCACCTTAGGCTTGTTTATGGAGATCTTTTTCAGAAGGGATGCCAATAGGGATTTACCCAGGGTTTTTATGGCTCTTCAGAATTACATAAACACACAACACCCATGACTGATTATATAACTGTGCTCAGGCTCAGATCAAGAGGTTGTGTTGTACAGCATGAAAGGTCAGCCTTGAAAAACTGGAATGCATGTTAATTCTTACCACTCTCTAGCACTGCCATGTTGGAAATGTTGCTTTTGTCCGTCTGATGTTCAGAAGCCACTGATGTGAACTCGACATCACCTGCATTTAGGATCCCAGCTAAGACGCTGTAAACGCTCCCGAGCTCCTGATGAAATTATGACATACAAATGTACCACCGTTGGTCATATTAATGGAGAAATAATATGTATTAAATTATAAGTACCACAAAAGAGATGTCATATATAATATGATTTATTACTAATAACATCAGCGTTTAAGCATCCCGGCCCAGAGGAATAAATATGCTGCATATTTCTGCAAATGTAGCATAGCAGATAATATCAAGTGGCACATTGCCATGTCTGTTTATTTGATTATGTGGATCCCTTATGAATACCATGTTCAGTAATGTCACAGCAGTCACAGTCATGTCAGTCAATGGCCTGTGATTACTTCTATCTCCCTTGAGAAATGGAAATCTAAACTGACATTACAGAGATAGAATGAGTTTCCAATAGAAAGCATTCACGTTTGTATCCCTCAGATGTTGGCCTGGTGGTAAGTTCAGTGGTATAAAGAGCAACAGTGGATTTTTTTAGATTTAATATATTTAAAATGTATTCTAATATTCTGTTTCCAGGGTGACAGCAACTTCTCGGATTGCTTGATCTCTCACCAAGATTAAGGACTGTGTAGTTTTTCACAAGAATTTGGCTATTTAAATCATTTCTTATTTGTAGCTTCTAAAATATACTGTCGTGTAACCTCATGTGGTTGCATTTCTCTATGAAGAACATTAATTGGGTTTTTACTTTCAAAACCCAACTGTTGCGCTCTGTTGTGACAGTTTCATGATCTTGGGATATCTTATTTCACTGATCAGCTTGGATGTGGCCTTCCAGATAAAACATGCTCTGGTAGGTAATGTATTCCAGCATGCATCATTGATTCGCCTGATGGTAATTGTGGAGACTGATGGCATTAGAGCACTGGGTCACAACTTCTACATAACCCTCCGCATAGGCCATCAACAATGTTCAGAGCACTGGACCTGAATGGACAGACAGGCTGTTCTCACGCTCACTGCACATCAGCAATTCCTCCTACCTACAGTTGTAATCAAAATTATTCAACCCCCATTGCGAATCAGGTTTATTGGCAAAATTTACAGACTTTCAGCTGTTTGCAATAAAACAAATCAAACAAAAGTAATTGAAATAGCTCAACACAACAAATGTTTCAAGTGGTTTCCCCAAATTCAAATGAAAATGCAACTTTTAATGACTTCTGCAGTCTCAAAATTATTCAACCCCTTCATGGCAAGCATCTTTAGCACTTAGTAGAACACCCTTTTGCTGTTATGACCTGCTGCAAACGAGATATATAACTAGACACCAGCTTCTGGCAGCGTTTCTGAGGAATCTAAGCCCATTCCTCATGAGCAACGGCCTCCAGTTCCGTAATATTCTCCAATGGTCCAATGGCTCCAGGTCCAATGATGCCCAAGCTTCAGCTTCCTCACTGACGGCATGAAGTTTTTTCCTAGGATTTCCTGATACTTAAATGAATCCATCTTGCCTTCCACACGCTTCAGGTTTCCAGTGCCAGAGGATGCAAAGCAGCCCCAGAACATCACCGCGCCACCATGCTTAACTGTAGGCAGAGTGTTCTTTTCAGCATATGCTTCATTCTTCTTCCTCCAGACATACCGCTGATCCACAGGGCTAAAAAGTTCCAGTTTTGTTTCATTGCTCCACAGAACAGAATCCCAAAACGTCTATGGCTTATTTATACGATTTTGATCAAACTGGAGCCAACTTTTCTTGTGCTTTTGGGTCAGTAGTGGTGTACATCTTGGAGTTCTGGCATGGAAACCAACTAAGTATGCGTCTTACTGTGCAAGCTGAAACCTCAGGGCCTGTTGCCATCAAGTCTTGCTGCAGGTCTTTTTCAGTCACTTGAGAGCTTTTTTCAACCTGCCTTCTCAGAAATCTGGTTGCAGCCTTTGATAGCTGCCTTTTTTCTGCCTCGTCCAAATAGTGTAACCACTGTTCCTTTAACTTTGAACTTGCAAACTATGCTCCCAACGGTGTATCTAGGAACATTTAGTGCCTTCACTATCTTTTTGTATCCTGTTCTTGTTTGTGAAGGGCGATGATATCTTCTGTTAACTTCTTTTGACTTGACCATATTTCTATCATGCAGGCAAACATGACACTCAGCAAACCTAGCCAGTTCATATATTCCATGTGTTCTAGCTCAAGAGCACCTGGTGCATCTAATGAAGCCCTTGATTAGTAGCACCAGGTGTGCTTGAGACAACACCTGTTTTGTCAGATTTATGCTGTTGTGAGGAATTCTATTCAGGGGTTTGAATAATTTTGAGACTGCAGAAGTCATTACAAGTTGCATTTTCAGTTGAATTTGGGGAAACCACTTTGTTGTGTTGAGTTATTTCAATTACTTTAGTTTGATTTGTTCATTGCAAACATCTGAAAGTCTGTAAATTTTGCCAACAAACCTGATTTGCAATGGGGGTTGAATAATTTTGATTACAACTGTATCACCCTTCATTATTTAGTAACTATAAGGGCCTTTTAGCCACTTCTCCAAAAGAAACAACATTTGCATTTTAGTGTAATGACAGTCAGTGCTATCGCCTACAATTGGCAAAAAAAACCAAAACCTAAATCAATGTTCTAAATGACACGTATTATTGAAACGCTGACTCTACTTGAAAGAAAGTACAAAAATAAAAGTTCTTTGCAGCAAACACTTATTAAAAATGTCACTATATACTAGTATTCTTGTGTACCTCCAGGGTGAAGCCGATGACTTTGAAGCATTGCTCCACAGTCTCAAACTGCTCCTTATAGAAGGAATTGCCCACAATGTCAGGCACTAATTTAACATTCTCATTGTGGAGATACCTGGAATTGAGAAAAACAAAGAGTACAAAATAGAAAAAAGGATGTCAGATGAGGATAGAGATAAAAGCAGCAGGCTGTTATCAGGTGTTCAAGAACTTACTTTGGAGTTTTGCTGTCTGACAACTTGTAGTGGCCGAGTTTCTTCCTCTCTGCCAGACCAGAATAAATATAGTAGAAGATGTGAAAGTTACGCTCCCCTCTGATGAAAAGAATGCTTGGTTATAGAATGGATTTTTATGGAGCCCCTAAAGGGACGTGGTGGTGAAAAAAATAATAAGTCAATGTTTTTGCGTTCTCTCGCAAAAGTTTTGCATTCCCTCGAGAAACTTTGCGTTCACTCGCAAAACCTTTTAAACTCTTTGCGAGCAAACACAAAGTTTCTTGGCGGAACAGAAAAGTTTTTGCGAGGGAATGCAAAGTTTCTTGGGGGAAGAGAGAACGCAAAAACATTTGACAAATATGTTTTCCTCCATCTATTTTTTTTTTCCTTCACCATGTTCCTTTAGGGGCTCTGTAGATTTTAGCATCTCAGCAATTGAGTAAAATTGCTGGTGGTAAATGATGGTAAGTGAACACATGGAATTTTTTACATATATTGTAGTCTTCTGGATTAATGAAGCTCAACCATCCAACATTCATACTTTTTACAACATTTATTGTAAGAAAAAAAATCAAACAAATGTTTTCCTTTAAAATCAACATTAAATCAAATTTGTTTTTTTTATTGTTTTATTCAATGGGATATTGCATTATTTATTATAAATTATTTATCCGTGCACATCATTATTTTCTTTTCTTTTTTTGAATTGATGTGCCCTAATAATCTTAAAGTAACTTCCCCTCCCTCTTGCAGCGACATCTCTTCTCTGATGACGTGTTTACTAGCATGAGGGCGGGACAACCCGTCACTCACATGAGATCCACCAAAAGTAAACCACAACAATCTAACCATCTAATCAATTCCCAATGGACAAAATCAAGTCCTGCCCAACATTTTTTATTGATCAAGAGGCTGTTTTACTCGGATATATATCATAACAGGGAGGAAAAGACTAGCCTATCACAACCTCCAACTTTAATGTTTGGGAAATGTAAGGTCATATAATTTGTTGAAAACAATGAATGCTTAAATTATTGTTGCTCAAAATGTTTTTTTTATTTATTTTTTTTATACAAATTATGTACCCTATTCATTGAAAGTGCTAACTGATAAAACAGGATAACTATTAAACAAAAATGTGTTCAATCATTTTGATCAATCCAATCATTTGATATTTAATTTAGTATGCATGCTGAATTTGGTCAAAGTCAAGGTCATATGCGACAAGGACTCTTACACAGCCTGGTGTACGACCCGAGACTTCTCCAGGAGGTAATCTGAGATCTGAGCTCCCACCACTGTGCCTCCACAGGTGAACTTCATCTCCAGATACTTCCCAAAGCGACTGGAGTTATCATTGATCACAGTGCAGGCATTCCCAAAGGCTTCCACCAGACTATTGACCAACAAAATCTTCTCCTGGAGGGTCCGGTTGTTGGCCTGAAGAAAAAAAAATATATACAAAAAGAACTGGTCAACTAGCCATTATTGCAAAATAAAAATGATCAGGACCAAACACACACTTATTACATGGCTACTTCATAATATTTATTTGAGTTGAAAGAATTGTATTTTTTGAGAAGAAAGAAAGCAAGAAGTGATATGAGACAATGCATGACAACAACTTGACATAATACAACAGTGAGAAGATAAAGCCGCTCTCCAAACCTTTCCGAGGACGGTCAGCTGTTGGACTAACAGGTGGGCGCTCTCTGTTTTCCCAGAGCCACTCTCTCCGCTGATGACAATGCACTGCACACAGAGATGAACGCGGTTCAGACCACGACTGATACACTCCAGCAGCTCACAGAGGAACATACTCTACCTGATCAGCATTATAGGACACCATGGATTGATATGCGATGTCTGCGACTGCATATATATGAGGAGGGTTGGACGTTCTTTTGGCTCCAACGTAAATCTTAGAATGCTGCCAGAGAAACAAAGTATTCAACAAGGGTATTCCAGATGCACCTAGCATTGCTAGACGGTTGTTTTGATGTTCACAGTGTTTTTAGCATATTGCTGCTATTGCTAAGCTGTTATGAATGGTTGCTGAGGCGTTTCTATGCATTAGCTAGGGTGTTTAAAGGGTTGTCAGGGCACTGCTAAATGGTTGCTACAGTGTTGGTTGTTGTCAGTATGTTGTAATAAGCTTGCTAGATTAATGCAAGTTTATGGCAATTTATTTTATCATCCGCGAGGTCAAAATCTGAGGCTTTCAAATAAAAAAACAAACATCTCTAATAAATTAAGTATGATGAAAATCCTTGTGAAAAAGAAGTGAGCTTATTTGTATTGAATGTGCATTCGTAGTGTAATTCAAATCTTAAAAGTTTATTTAAAAAAAAAAATCTGTACTTACAGATAATATAATACTGTATTTATGAAATAAAGTGCCATTTAAGTGTACTTAAAGAGAGTACACTTTCATGACTGTTTCTTAACAGGCTTAAGTAACACTAAAAAAGTTTGTAATAATGTAAAATTAAAAGTTTTACATTTGAAATCATTGTTTTAATAATGTTTTGTCATGCTTTGAAGAAGTACACCTACTTTGATGTGTTGACTAACATACTAATTGATTATAAGTGTTACCCAAGATTTCATTACAATATTTTCATTCGTGTCCCGAAGATGAACGAAAGTCTGACGGGTTTGGAACGACATGAGGGTGAGAAAATTATGACAGAATTTTCATTTTTGGGTGAAATATCCCTTATTTTAAATGTACAAATTGCAACTTCATCAGATCAAATGTGTAATTACAAACATATTTAAATACATGACAAAAGTTAAAATAGAAATGTCATTAAAGTATATTTTAGTTTATCATA
Organism: Vimba vimba; assembly: GCA_022828995.1. Classification (NCBI taxonomy): domain Eukaryota; kingdom Metazoa; phylum Chordata; class Actinopteri; order Cypriniformes; family Leuciscidae; genus Vimba; species Vimba vimba. Next base: position 6,579,936 of record CM040840.1, read on the forward strand.
AATGCTTTTCAGTCAGTACACAAACCATATTTCAAAGACAATAGAATTATGGGTAACACTTTACAATAAGGTTTCATTAGTTAACATAGTTAACATGAACTAATAATGAACTGTTCTTCTACAGCATTTATTAATCTTTGTTAATGCACTGTGAACTAACATGAACAAACAATGAACAGCTGTATTTTTATTAACTAACAAAGATTAATAAACACAGTAACAAATTTATTTCTCATTGTAAGTTCATGTTAGTTAAAACATTAACTAATATTAACAAATGAGACCTTATTGTTACCAAATTATGAAATTACACAAAGATACTTAAGTTCTACTGTTCTAATATTCAGCTAATTGCATAAAAAAATTTGAATACATTTTTATTTAATTGCAATAAACATGTAATTAGCTGAAGTGCTTGAAAAAAATAAAATAATTCACAACTTTATACTTTTAAAGTATATTATTTCCGTAATAAGTACTCTCTTTAAAGGTATCCTATAGCGTACTTCTGTTTTTGTTTTGTTTTTTTACAAGGGAACCTAGAGAGAGGAGAGCATGTGCAATGCAAGAATGGAAAAGGGAAATGAAATATACTCTCTTTCTGCAGAATACAATGACATATACTGACGGGTGAGAAAGAAAACGAAAGAGATTTGGCAGCAAATGGAATGTAGCCGACTATGAAATGTTGATGGCATCCATAATGAAGTATTATACACGCACCTCAGGCGTATATAGCTCCGTATTCTGGAATGGATTGACCGCTATAAGGATGTCTCCAACATAGGTGTAGATCTTCTCCTTTGTGTAACGTCTCTGTAGCTGTTCGGTGATTGTGTTCTAACAGAGAAACAATTACACATTACAGATGGCCATCCCATCAAACCACTGCACACCACTGCACAACAAAATAACCACCAATACCGCACAGGAGTCTCCATTTTCATGCGTGACCGGACCTAGACACAGCAAGATGATTCATTATCTAGACTACTGCATTCAGAACTCTTTACATTGTGATTACTGCACACTATGCACTTTTTGTTGCCATATGCGCCCAATATGACCATACAAGACAGTTACACACATCACAGGTCTCCATCTGGTGACACCAGTCCAAGGACATAGGCATAATTCAAGCGCTTCCTGTCAAATCTGCTGCCATAATGGATGAGAAAATATATCTAGTGTCAATGAGACCCCCTCTGAATTGATAGATCACCTTAAATGTGTTCCAATACAAACTCTGTTATTGTTCACTAATCTGTCTATTTATTCACTTGACAGTTAAAATATAAGACTGCTAGGAAGAGTTATGGTCACTTGACAGTCTCTCTGAAAAATGCTGCTGGAAAATGAAAGAAAAATGAATGGAATGAATGGGCTGTCTGACAGAGGGATGGAAATTTCCTGTCTTTCCTGAGTCTGTGTATTGATGATCAAAATTAGTGTGTGTGTGTTCTTTGGCCTTTCTCTTGTGGGGCCTCGTATATATATTCTTACTTCATCCAGAACCTCTAGGACTGCCAGATCTTCCACGTCATCACACGTTTGACTTTGAGACTTCATGTGGCTGCCTTTTTTGGTGTGGATACGCTCATGCCTGCAACACAGGATTAAAGTCTATGAAAAGCAACCATGGAAGTTAAAATCACATAAATTACTCATACAAATGACCTTGTTGGGATTATTGATAAAAGCATTAAAAGTTAATGATGAAATAGAAATCAATAGTTATATAAAAATTGCTTTTTTACCCAATTCATTTGAAGAGCCCCATAACTAATTTCTATCTTTATTTCAAGGTTATTCTACTATTTAGCTTTGTTTCAAAAGCTACGCAACATAATTATCCCAACATATTCAATAAGAGTCTGACAATGTTATTAAACTAAAAATAGATGCTGTAACTGTTCAAAGGTTTGTCAGTACAATTTTTTTCCAAAATAAATTTATTAGCAAAGTAAAGACTGTTAAAATGACAGTAAAGACTTTTAAATTGTTACACAATTATATTTCAAATAAATGCTGTTCTTTTGAGCATTTTATTCATCAAAGAATCCTGAAAAAATGGTTTCCACAAAAAATATTAAGCAGCACAACGGTTTTTAATGTTGATTATAATCAGAATTGTTTCTTGGCCAGCAAATCATCATATAAGATTGACTTCTGAAGGATCATGTGACACTCAAGACTGGAGTCATGATGCTGAAAATTCAGCTTTCATCACAGGAATAAATTACATTTGTTCAAATAGAAAACAGTTCTTTTAAATTGATATCAATAATCAATCATATTTCAGAATACTTTTTTACTTTATTTTTGTTTAAATAGATGCAGCCAAGATGAGCAGAAGAGACTTCTTTAAAAACATTTGAACATGTGCATATGTATTAATAATTATGCTGACTTAAAATATACCTTAATGTAGACAGTAATTTCAGAATACTTTGAGAAAAACAACTTGTCGAATATGCTAACAAAGAAATGCTGACTTGCCATGCTTTTAAAAAAAACAAAAAAATCCTAAATGGTATTATTAAAATATCTCAGCTAGTTTTACCCATAAATAATATAGCTGAACTAGTTTACCCAGTTTTTGTGTTTTGTATTGTTTATGCTTCCTAAGGTCCTTCCACATCAAACACAAATGTTGTTAGCTTAGCAACATGCTAATAGCATGCCCTCACATGCTTCTTGTGAGTAACAAATGCACTGTCTTAGAAGGAATGTGTATGTAATGTAGTTGAAACAAATACTGGGTAAAACAAGTATCCAGTGTAGGCAGACCCTTAACCCTGCTCCAAACAATGTCGTTACACATTTAAATTTTGTGAAAAGACAAGAACACAACATTGGGTACACAATGAACACTTTTGGGAAAGTAACAAGGGGAGTTGCCACAACACATGGCCAGATACAGAAAGCTGCTACTACTACATCCACAGGAAGTAGGGTTGATCTAGCCCATGTGACAGTCAATATCTCATACCTGGAATCACTGTCTCTCCTTTCTGTCATTCCAAGATGGCTTAAATGATAAAAATAAAGTTAATATCTAATGCTTGCTTCAGACTGTGCGATTTCAAATCTAAAATGGGTTGGTCTGAAGTAGCCACATTATTCATAGGTGTGGTTTGGGCGTAACGTGAAATAAACCAATCAGAGCGTCATCTCACATTCCCTTTAAGAGCAGGCGCGCTTGTTCCATGGCGGATTGCTATTATAACGGCTGATTTTTCAGGCAAATGCCAGGAGCGGTTCACATCCGAGGAGACCGACGTTCTCGTCAAGGCCGTAAAAGACAGAGAAGTGACATTGTATGGGGATGGGAGAAACCCACCCAAATTAGCTTCGGTTAAACAGGCGTTAAATAATTTGGGTAAATGTGTAAGCTAGATTTATACCTATTTTTTCACATCTTCATGGACACCACAATGATTTCCCTCATGTGGAATATTTTTCCTTGTAATTATGTATGGTTTGCAAAAATGTCAACTGCTGCGTCTGTGTGTAGATGAGAGAAGCAAAGTGTATGCGCGTTGTGCACACGCTACATTATGGCCAAGCATGCGCCCTTAAAATAGCATTTGAATAACACGCCACTGACTTTAGACTAGGTTTTTCCTGGACTTGTTTTCTGAAACTGCAAAATAGCACCAGGGAACGTTTGCGCCGGAACGCGCCTCCTCTTTTTGCTGAACCGCCCCAGGAGCGCAAGTTCATTCCCTAATTTACGACGTGCGTCTGTCGAGAGAAAAGTCCGCTGTGTGTCGGGTGCAAAATAGGAATGATACGGTGAACAGGAATACAAAATAGGAATGATAAGGTGTACAAAGTCAATTGCGCTGGGTGCAAGATAGGGCCCTATAAGTCCGATGACCTCTTTCTGAGTAAAGCGGGTGGTTCTTGGACAAACGCAGCAGCTATAGAGCCCAGACCTTATGTCATCACACAAGACTACTCACAGAAAGTACTAGAGCTGATATTTATGTCTTATTACCTTGTTTTCTCAATAACGCCGATTTGCTGGTTGAGATCGATCAGCTCCATCAGCTGCATCTGCAATATCCTCTCTCGGCCCACAATCTGTTTGATGAAGACATGCTGAAGAAGGTCAAACACATTGGGCCTGAGCTCAAAATCCTTTATCAGACACCTGAAGGGGACACAATCGAAAAATAGGAGAATTTGTGCTGAAATGTCCAAGATGTCACATCAAATGGCAAATGATAAGGACCAGATTCAGGAAAAACACAAGCTAAAGGTTGTTGAGATTAATTCAGTTACAAACAATTTTCTGGTAAAACAGTAGGTGGTTCATTGGAGTATGATGAAGCTTTATGAGAAGCTCTTTATGAGAGTAATTAACCTACAAAATCGGTATAGAAAAGAAAAACTAACAAAACTTTTACAACCATTAAACTTTGTAATCTATGTGCATCACTGGCAAATACAAATAGAAATGCACTTAATCTGTGTTACTCACTTGCATATAAAATCGTTAAAATCGTTTGACCAGAGCTCTGGTTGATGTAGGGTGGGTGGAGGATTTCTGTTCAGAGAAAAACAGATAAATAGGCAAAGATAAGTGTGAGATGAGAACTGAGGAGACAACCGCTTGCAGCAAATTGATCCCATTAATTTCAAAAGTTCCTCACTTGATAAAATTATTAGATTACTGTTTAAAATTTTCTGCTGTTTAGATGAATATTTTTAATGGTCCTTATAAGCATAGATAGACAATATAGCGTATACGCAAAGAAAAATGTCTATATACCAAAATGCATATCTGCATATACCACAAGAGAGACCGCTGCATACTGTCACTTATGTCACTTTACTACACGTGATACTGTAATAATAACTGCATTAGTCTGAAATTAGTCCAACACACAAGAGCATTTTAAGGACAAAAAAATCTGACAAATGTCTTCAAAATAAAACATTTGAACAATGTCTTGAGACGTGGTAACCCTAGTATTAAGTGGCCATAAGTGGATACTGTATATAATAACATTATTAAGGTATTGCTTTTATTTGATTAAATTATAAAAAATATATAATAATAATAATAATAATAATAATAATAATAATATATATATATATATATATATATATATATATATATATATATATATATATATATATATATATATATATATATATATATATATATATATACTGTATATATACCCATTTGTATCCCAAGTGTGTGGGACAACGTGCCTTGCAGCAGGTTAAATTAACTGTATCTTTTTTTTTCTTTTTTCTGGGCAATAACTAATGAATAACTAGTATTGTTTTGTAGTGAAGGCTGGAAGCTTTGTGTCTATACAGAAAAAAACAAAACAACAAAAAAAACCCCTGAGAAATATTAAATGAGGTAAAAAGTGTGACAGTTATTCCCGGTCTCCATTATTCAAGGCTAAGGTTGCACAAGTGAAACAGCATTTTCAGTAATTTTGTGTTCTTGTGAGAAGCTTTGTCCATGAAGGCTGCCAGAATGCTTTTCCCTGTACATGTAAATAAGTAAGGACATAAACACTTAAATGGTGTCACGGAGGATCTGACAAGCATTCCCTGCTGTGGAACAATAGAGCTAATTAGCCATCATTTGGTGTCCTGGTGAAGGGTGCTATTAACAGAGGGAGAGCAGGGTTGAGGAGGTGTACTCCAGCTCAACGGCTAGTGCGTCAGGAGCGCGCTCTGTGCCTCTGACAGCGATTCATTACCCTAATGGGGGGGCATACATCTCTGCTTATCTCACGCTGCACCCCACACAAACAGCTGGTGTCAATGGAAACGGCAGGAGAAACGCTTGGACTATTAAAATGCATCCTTATCACAAACACAGCAGCATAAAACAAAAAGATTACAGATGAAAACAACATACCATCTGCAATTTAAAGCACAATGTTAAGAGCACGGCATTCAAAAACCACAAGACAACAGCAGTAAAGTAGGCTGGGATGTGTTTTTCTTTTGTTTTGGTTAATCATGTCACCAATAAATTCTGCAAATAATCAATAAAAATAATGTGGGGTCGGTAAGATGTAATGGTTACAGTAAAAAAAAAAAAATTCTATTTTAATATATTTTAATATATATTCCTTTGATGCAAAGCTGACTTTTCAGCATCATTACTCTAGTCTTCAGTCACATGATCCTTCAGAAATCAGTCTAATATGCTGATTTAAGAAACACTTAATTCAGCTCAAAAACATTATCATCAATGTTGTGCTGCCTCATATTTTTGTGCAAACTGTGATCCATCTTTTCAAGATTCTTTTATGAATAGAAAGTTCAAAAACAGCATTTATTTGAAGCATTATAAACGTCTTCACTTACTTTTGATCAACTTAATGCATCCTTGCTGAATAAAATAACTAATTTCTTGATGAAAAAAAAAATGGCTGCCTTTTATATTTTTGAATGTTAATACACTGCAAGTGGAATATATTTAATACGCATTTATTGAGACCCTTAGTCTTTGTTCTATTTGCACCTGTTCAAGTGTCAGTGGCATATTCAGATTGAGCATGTCATTGGATGTGTTTATTTCTGGTTCATTTTGGCTTTTAAGCTCCTGTCCACTGGCTACATGTGTATATTCCTGGTTTGCTTTGTTGGTGGCAGGGGGGCTGAACGCAGACATGTTCCATGGCTCGAGGCTTAGTCTGCTCTAATCTGGGTCACACAAACGTAACACTTAACATGCCATCAGCATGTGCCACTGGCCTAGTGCAGTTCAATGGGCACCAACTCTCAAACCCTGCAGTGCCACCGTCATACCAGATCAACTCTATGATTCGACCCAAGACAAAATCATTCAACATAAGAGACATGAGCTCAATCCTAAAAAAATAAGGTATCACCGTTTCCAGAAAAATATTGAGCAGCACAACTGTTTTGAACATTGATAATAATCAGAAATGTTTCTGAAGAATCATGTGACTCTGAAGACTAAAGTAATGATGCTGAAAATTCAGCTTTGCATCACAGGAATACATGACATTAACAGAAAAGATTTATGTTAAATTATTATTTTAAATAATAAGATTTCACAAGTAGAGTTTTTTTCTATATTTTTGATCAAATAAATGCCAAAAAAAGAAGAAGAGACTTCTTTCAAAAACATTTTAAAATGTTAGTTACATTTATTTTACAGTACATGTATGTAATAAGGTAACTACATGAGTTAAGGGTAGGTTCAGAGTTAGTGCCTTATCAAGTCAGTTATTGTAATTGCTATAATAAGCACCTATATGTACATGCAGAACAGAACTGTAAAATAAAGTGCTAGTGTATATCCAAATACATTTCAAAATTAATCTTGAGTGAAACATTTTGAGAATATACAAATTTGAGATTATAATGGCTGCATTCCAGTTTTGTCACATTGCATTGCTCGTAATCAGTCTGGATGGGTGAGGGGTGTAAGGTGTGTTTTTTCTTCTAAGCAGGAAATGGGAACATTTGAGAGACCCAACAAAGACTGCCTGCAGTGTGTACACGAGCAGTCAAAAACATTACCACACCGCTCTGTGATTATACCCCCCCCCATACACACCACTGCTCTGACAGCACAGAGCTCAATCAATGGATGCTGTATGTGTGAGTGTGTGTGTGTGTGTGTGTGTGTGTGTGTGTGTGTGTGTGTGTGTGTGTGTGTGTGTGTGTGTGTGTGAGTGAGAGAGAGTCTGAGTGAGTGAGTGAGAGAGAGAGAGAGAGAGAGAGAGAGAGAGAGAGAGAGAGAGAGAGAGAGAGAGAGAGAGAGAGAGAGAGAGAGAGAGAGAGAGAGAGAGAGAGAGAGAGAGAGAGAGAGAGAGAGGTGTATTAGAACACAAAATTGCTGCACCATCAAGATGACACTAGTGATAACAGTTTCTGTTCTGAGCCTGAAAACAGTAAACAATCAAATTTCACCTTCAGACAAGTGGATGCACAATGGAAAGAAAAATTGCTTGGTCTCTTTCTTGTATCCACAAAGATACATGTATTTCAAGAATCTGACATACATTAAAGTTGCTATAACCTCAAAAAAAAGCCCCAAGAATGAACATGTACTGGTTTCTGACAGCTCCAAGGCCCAACTATACAGCAGTGTCATCCATCTCTGTGCTAAAATCACAAATAATTCCAAACCCTGATACAAACGTGACTCTGTGGACTGTGAGGTTCCTTTGTGTCTGAATCTCAAAAAGTGTCATAAATGTACTAAAATGAAGGCATGTCACCTTGGAATTTTGAAGAGTGCTCTCATTGGATGAAGTTCAGCGAGGGGCGGGTCTCCATCACCCAGCTCTATGGCAGTGATACCCAGAGACCACACGTCACAGCGCTCGTCATACGTGGAGTCGAGCTGCTGCTCACACGCGATGACCTGGTCAAACATACAAACACATTCATTACTCAACTGCAAACGTTCATAACGGACCCTGACTGCTGAACACAGTAACCAGAGTTGGTGAAGAGCATCTTTTTTGTAATTTGTATATTTTACACAATTCTGCTTTACCAATTGAAATGCCTATTTACTTATTATAGTGCATAGTATTTATTTATATTTAAAAAACAGAAATAGAAAAATGTGTCAATAAAAGCCAGTTTTTAAAATGATCAAGTGATAAAATGTATGAATGGTCTCCTTTTCAATTAATCAGTTGGAATTTTGAATTGCAATTATTTTGGTTACACTTTATTTTAATGTGATGTAGTTACATTGTACTTAATCAAATAAGTAATGAGTAATATTAATAAACTACATGTACTTAGAGTTATGGTTAGGGTTTGGTTTAGGATTCGTTACTTGTAACTATCCATAATTTACTTTTATTACTCAAGTAAGTAACATGTAATGTGTAACTACATCCCTTAAAATAAAGTGTTAACTTTTTTTATTAAATTCAGAGACATTTTACACAAGTAATGAGATTCTGGGAAATTAAGTGTTCTTGATTATATTATTTTTTGCATGTTAACTATATGACCTTATAATTACATAACTACATATGCTTAATAGTATAGAAAATGCACAGGTATATTACACAGCTTGTTCATTTTAAAAGTTTATATTCATAAAAATATAGAAAATATATATTTAAAAATATGATTAAACAGGATGAGAGAAATTAAATGGATCTAAGGCAAAAGAGCTACAAATTAAAGCGTTTTTTTTTTTCTGTATAAAATGATGAAAGAAATGGTGATTACACTATTTTAAGGTGCCCTTGTTGAAGTGTAATTATACATTTATGTACTGAGTATTATTAAGTAATTACATGTAGGTTTAGGGTTAGGATTAAGGTTTGGTTTAGGGTTAGTTGTATGTAATTATGCATACTTTATAGTTATTACTATAGTGACTACATGTAACATGTATAACAAGGACACTGTAAAATAAAGTGTTACCAAGCACATTACGTTTACATCTATTTATTGATCTATAAAATCAAGAAAACCAGAGAAAACAAGAAACCAGAGAATGGAATGCAGGTGGTCTTACCTCAGAATTAGAAACACAAATAGTGTGTAAGGTTAATCCATGTGATTAGTCCAGAAATGAACCCAGAATGTTCACTGCAGATGTTTAGGAATCTAAAAGTGCACTAATGATAAATCTCTGTTTGTGTTTTGATTGTATTGACACCTAGAACAAATTGAGGCACATAAGCCTCTACCCTTGAGTCATATGGAAATTTTGTCTTTTGACACTCAAAACAACTTCAGAGCTATTGTCCTTTTCCCCTCTCTCATATGGAAATCTTATGGAAAAAAACTAAGCTAACAAAAACATTTGCAGTCCACCAAAAAAACACATTCTTTGCAAACGACTTGCCAATGGGTCTCACCTCTGGAGCCATCCAGAAGGGTGTACCGACAGAAGTGTTCCTCCTCAGCCGGGTGTTTGTAAGCTGGGCAGACACTCCTAATGAAAGGAAGAAACACAAAACAAACAAAGTTTTATGTAAGATTATTCAAAAAGATTTTATGGATGACTGCTGGTTAAGCGGACAGACAATGAACTGGCTTTTAGCCAAGTGCCAATGGAAACAATTTGAATACAGATCAAACAAGGTTACAAACAAAATAGAATTTGTAGACTTGGTCTGCGGTGGTCATAGTAACCTAACACTAACCCTCACTGAAACAGAAGTCGTTATATCACTGTAAGAGCAACATGGGCATTATGGTATAAGTCATATGAAGTTTTGAAGACATGATGGACAGTAAGGGAAGACAGAATTATAATTTTTGGGTGAACTATGCATTTAAACTAGAGAAATTTAGATAAGAAGCTAAATAGAGTGGTGCAGGTATTACGTCAAAACCCAGAAGACTAATTCGCCACTGGCTGCCTCGAGATTTTCCTATGAGGTTTTATAATGGGGTTTTTCGACTTATGAGTAAAATAAGGTCAGTGGAAAACAACTGTCATGTGCATGTTGTTTTGGTTTAATTCTAGTTCCTGTACCCGTTTCCTTTGTTCCCATTTGTCACGTCACTAGTTAGTTTTCTTGGTTACTGATTATGTTACACACCTGTTTTAGTTTCTGTTGATTAGCCTCCCTAGTGTATTTAAGCCTTCAGTTCTTTGTTCAGTGTTAATTGTCGTCTTAGTGATTGTGATTGTGTTATGTATTCTCCAGCGATCTCCTGAGTGTTCCTTGTTTATTTAATTAAAGACTGTTATTGTTTCTCTACTCCTTCTTCGTGCTCTTTATTACAACTGAACGTTTTGCTCTACAACGTAAATTACATACACCCATATCGAAAACACATTTTTTTTTAAACTGTTATTCTCTTTTTCCTTTTTTTTAGAAGTATGTTTCTAATAAGTGACTAGATAAGAAAATTTGGGGTGTGAGTGTGTCCAGTTTACGTTGTAAAACTAAATGTCGAAATGTTGTCAAATTATGTTTACCAGAGGCCGTATTTGTCACGATCCACACACAAGATAGAGAGGTTAGATCCAATAATGCAGTATTAATATTTATTTGGGGAATTCCATAGGCATAATCCAGTCCAGGCAATAGTCCATAAATCCATCCAAAACAAGAACATAAACAGGAAACACGAGAAACAGAAGTGGCGTGATAAATACAAGGACTCCGTGACACATACTAAAACAGACAGGGTATATATACACAGGGAAATGACAATGCTAATGGGGAACAGGCTGAGTGCAATGATCAGTGATAAGGGACAGCTGAGTGCAATGAAAAGACAAGGATCATGGGGGATGTAGTTCAAGAGTGTGATGGACACCGTGGGGAAGGAGGACATCTAGTGGTGACCCAAGGAACATAAACCAGACACTGTGACATAACCCCCCCTCTACGGAGCGGCTACCAGACGCTCCAAGACGTGACAGACAAACAAGAGTCCAGGGGGGAGGTGGACTGGTGGAGGATCAGGGGGAGGGATGGGGGGCCAGGTCCATGGAGGGAAACGGTGACAGGGAGTGACAGTTCATCGGGCGGCCAGGGCAGAGCAGACAGTCCATCGGGCGGCCAGGGCAGAGCAGACAGTCCATCGGGCGGCCACGGTGGAGACTTTCCCTTGGGCGGCCAGGGCGGAGACTTTCCCTTGGGCGGCCAGGGCGGAGACCTTCCCTCGGGCGGCCAGGACGGAGACCCTCCCTCGGCCGGCCAGGGCGGAGACCCTCCCTCGGGCGGGCAGGGCGGAGACTCTCCCTCGGGCGGCCAGGGCGGAGACTCTCCCTCGGGCGGCCAGGGCGGAGACTTTCCCTCGGGCGGCCATGGCACAGGAACAGACACCAGCTCAGGCACTGGAACAGACACCACCGGCTTAGGAACTGGAACAGCCACCCCCGGCTCAGGAACAGGAACTGGAACAGACACCACCGGTTCAGGAACAGACACCACCGATTCAGGAACTGGAACAGACACCACCGGCTCAGGAACAGACGACACCGGCTCACGAACTGGAACAGACACCACCGGCTTAGGAACTGGAACAGACACCACCGGTTCAGGAACTGGAACAGACACCACCGGCTCAGGAACAGATGACACCGGCTCAGGAACTGGAACAGACACCACTGGCTCAGGAACTGGAACAGACACCACTGGCTCAGGAACAGACACCACTGGCTCAGGAGCAGACACCACCGGCTCAGGAACAGACACCACCGGCTCAAGTACAGACACCACCGGCTCAGGAACAGATGACACCGGCTCAGGAACTGGAACAGACACCACTGGCTCAGGAACAGACACCACCGGCTCAGGAACAGACACCACCGGCTCAGGAACAGATACGGACACCTGTTCAGGAACAGGAACAAACACCGGCTTCAGCGCAGTGTCCGGGGTTCCAACCGGACTTGAGGCTGCCATCTTGGTAGTGTGTGCAGCCCAGGCACGCCAGACAGCAACCAAATAAAAAGTGAAGACAGCCCTCTGGGCCGTGGCAGGGCTGACGGGTACAGCCTCCGGCACAGGAACAGTCTCTGCATCAACAGACGTGACGTGAACAGTCTCGGCGGTGGCCATCTTGTCCGAAGACACAGGCTTGGCAGGCGTGACGTGAACAGGCTCGGCGGTGGCCATCTTGTCGGAAGACACAGGCTCGGCAGACGTAACGTGAACACTCTCGGCGGTGGCCATCTTTTCCGAAGACCCAGGCTCGGCAGGCGTGATGTGAACAGGCTCGGCGGCGGCCATCTTTTCCGAAGACACAGGCTTGGCAGACGTGACGTGAACATTCCTGGGAATTTCTAGGATCTTAAATAGCGTTGAAAAATAATCCAACAACGTTTCAGCGGCCATCTTTTCAGGGGACACAGGCTCTGCGGCGGCCATTTTGTCTGGAGACACAGGCTCGGCGGCTTCCACTTTGTCCAGAGACACAGGCTCGGAGGCTGCCATCTTGTCCGGAGACACTGGCTCGGCCATCTTGTCCGGAGACACTGGCTCGGCCATCTTGTCCGGAGACACTGGCTCGGCCACCTTGTCCGGAGACACTGGCTCGGCCACCTTGTCCGGAGACATAAGCTTGGTGGCTGCCATCCTGTCCGGAGACACTGGCTCGGCAAACGTGACGTGAACAGTCTCTGGATCGGCAAACGTGTGTTTCCTCCCCCTTCTCTGTCCGCGACTGCGAGATGGTGGTTCCGGTCTGTCCCTCACCAGTCCAGGGTCGAAAGAGGGCCATGGAGGAAAGTGGTGTTGGACTTCCTCTCGACCACCAACTCCTCTGCGACCTCCCCGGGTCCCACGAAAAATGACTAGACGGGTTCCCTCAAACATATCTCTCCTCTCCCGCTCGGTGGCTGGGGAGGAGAAGTTGGAACACATACCGCTGGATCTGTCTGTGACAGAGTCCTTCTGTCACGATCCACACACAAGATAGAGAGGTTAGATCCAATAATGCAGTATTAATATTTATTTGGGGAATTCCATAGGCATAATCCAGTCCAGGCAATAGTCGATATCATAAATCCATCCAAAACAAGAACATAAACAGGAAACACGAGAAACAGAAGTGGCGTGATAAATACAAGGACTCCGTGACACATACTAAAACAGACAGGGTATATATACACAGGGAAATGACAATGCTAATGGGGAACAGGCTGAGTGCAATGATCAGTGATAAGGGACAGCTGAGTGCAATGAAAAGACAAGGATCATGGGGGATGTAGTTCAAGAGTGTGATGGACACCGTGGGGAAGGAGGACATCTAGTGGTGACTCAAGGAACATAAACCAGACACTGTGACAGTATTTTACTCATAAATTGAAAAACCCCATTACAAAACCCCTAGCAAAATCTCAAGGGAACCAGAGGCGAATTAATCTTCTAGCTTTTGACGTCATCCCTGCACAACTCGATTGTGTAGGATAATAATTTTAGTTTTCACTGAACTTTTTTTTACTAGACGGTAAATGAAAGGAAAGGAATGGAAAGGAAACGATGGTGGTTGTGGAAAGGCAAAACAAAGAGAGTGGTTATTGTTAGGTAGGTTTACATTTACATTTACAAAGCAACTTACAAATGAGGACTAAATTAAGCGAGTCATTGTGAAGAGGCAAAAACAACGCAAGAAGTGCTCAAAATACAAAGTTCAGGCATGAGGTTAAGTGCTCACAGAAGAGATGAGTTTTCAGTTGTCTTTTGAATGTTGTCAGGGATTCTGCATTCCGGATGAGGGTGGGGAGATCATTCCACCAATGGACGCATGGAACCGTGAATGAGCTGAGCCTGTGGTAGATCTGTAAGCAAGCGTCAATGCCTTGAACTTGATGCGAGCAGCGAGTGGTAGCCAGTGCAAAGAGATGAACAGAGGAGTGAAGTGGGCCCTTTTGGGCTCGTTGAAGACAAGACGGGCTGCAACATTCTGAATCATTTGTAGAGGTTTAGTTGCACATGATGGAAGTCCAGCCAGAAGAGCATTGCAGTAATCAAGCCTAGATATGACCAGGGCCTGGACGAGAAGTTGCGTTGCATGCTCAGTTAGGAAAGGCCTGTGCCCGGTTGCATAAAGCACCTTAAGTGTAATTTTCCCTTAAGTTCTCCGTTATGTTTCCCTTAAACCTAAGGGTGTTGCAGAAAAAAACCCTTAAGTGTTACTTAAGGGTTTCTTTAAGTGAAACGTCATAAATACTTAGAATTTCCCTTAAATGCTGTTTTTTCACTTAAGCAATCCCTTAAAAAGCGTTAAGTTTTGCATAAAACCCCTTAACGGTCATTTCCCTAAGTATAACTTAAGGTTTGGAAATTGTAACCTTGAGTAACGCGGACAAAAATAAGACGACATGGCTGAATTTATGGAACCAGCTGAAGATCATTATGTGCCAAGAATAATTTTTAGGGATAGGGAGAACCCTTTGGACCATCTTAGCAATGAAAAATTGTTGTAGGAATACCGATTTGATCAACGCGCAATATTTGACATCGCTAACAAACTAGACGGCGACCTTGACCATGTCACACATCACAACCACTCTTTACCTGCGTTGTTACAACTGCTTATAGCACTGCGTTTTTTTGACGGTAGTGGGAGATGTTTTCCACGTGCATAAATCGTCTGTCAACAGTGGTTCACCGGGTTGCGGGGGCTTTCCCGTCATTTAAACGCAATGGTCAAAAAAATTTTTTTTTTACCATATTCGTCAAGAAGACTGCATTTCTCCTCCTCTGTCCAATTAGGCTTTCTTTTTTTGTTTTCTTTACCCATTCCGATATCCTATCCTACTTTATTTGATGAAACTGCAAAAGTGTTAGTGTTTTGTGTATCTATGGCAACAACAGACTTTTATAACGTGAATCCAGGATCGCTGTCGTGAAACACTTAAATGTTTCCCTTACCTAAGAGAACCGTTTAAGAGATTATATGCAACACCCTTAAGTTATTCTCTTAGGTAAGGGGAAATCGGCCCTTAAGTATCATACTTAAGGGAAAAACTTAAGGTGCTTTATGCAACCGGGCACTGATCTTCCTGATGTTGTGCAGTGCAAACCTGCATAATCTTTTTAAGTTTAGCTGGTCATCAAATATTACTCCAAGATTTGTGACCGACCTTGATGGGGTGTTTGATGATGAATCTAGCTGGATAGTGAAGTCATGCTGTAGAGACGGATTGGCAGGGAGACAGAGAAGCTCAGTCTAACAGTTCGACTGCAGGGGAAGGAGGGGGCTCTGAAGGTGGACGAAGAGCTGAAGAAGATCTGTGCCCGGTAATGATCTTAATGATCTTCAGTTGGTTCCATAAATTCAGCCATGTCGTCTTATTTTTGTCCGCGTTACTCTTAAGGTTACGATTTCCAAACCTTAAGTTATACTTAGGGAAATGACCGTTAAGGGGTTTTATGCAACACTTAACGCTTTTTAAGGGATTGCTTAAGTGAAAAAAACAGCATTTAAGGGAAATTCTAAGTGTTTATGACGTTTCACTTAAAGAAACCCTTAAGTAACACTTAAGGGTTTTTTTCTGCAACACCCTTAGGTTTAAGGGAAACATAAGGGAAAATTACACTTAAGGTGCTTTATGCAACCGGGCACTGGAATCAGGCAGAGATGTCAGTCAGAGAGACCAGGTGCAGTGGATGGTGGAAGAATCCATGAATGAGTAGACAGCCGACGAGAGCCCAGAGCACAGCGAGAGGTTTAGTTTAGACTAGGGTGCCCCACAGCAGAACTGATGGAGGGACGAGCCAAGGAGAACTCTTGAGAGATTGAGAGACCCAGCGGCATCGATGGACCCGGGGGCCAAGGCGGAGTCCCGGCGACGAGGGGTCCAGTTGGAGCCTGGGGGCCGGTGGACCGAGACGACTCCGGTGTGAGCGAGTACCCCGGTGAAGCCTGAGGGATGGAGAAGTCCGACGGAGCCGTATAGGGGTGGCATTTGCTGGGTTTCTTGGCCAGCGGTGGGCTCTTGCTCCACCTCCACAGTGGGTGTGGGTGCTGGGTCTGGCTCTAGGGTGGTGATGGATGGTAAGTGGGGCTGGACGCTGGCGGTGGGATCCTCATCTACCTCACCCAGTAAAAGAAGATCATAAGGCAAAGTTGATGTACTCAACCAGTGTCCAGCAAGAGTTTTCTCTCAGCATCACCATCCGGCTTTCGCCATTGAGTCCGACTCAGAACCCCCGATGAGCGTGATGTTGCTGAAGGTAGCACAATGGAAGATGCTCAGAAACACCTCCATGTACTCCTCCATGTCTCTACTGTTTTGAAAAATAAACTTTGTAGCCCCATCAGGGCTATATAGAGCCAATCTCCATTCTTGTGTTGTCTGGCATTCACATACTTGTGACATGCTGACCTAAAATGAACACTACTCTTTTCCTTTAGGAAATGCAAATCTTTTGTCACGTGTTCTGAGCGCAAACTTCAGAAAATTTTCCCTGGGAAACAAGATATTACGAATTGGATTTATGCTGTGAAGAACCATGAAACATAGCCAAATTCAATTGAAAGCTGTTAATCACAAAGAATCTGAAATGTCTAGATTAGAGCAGATTAAACATCTTGTGCAGCTAAAATTAACTATGTACACATGAATCATTTAGAATCTTTTTAAATAGCATGAATCACCAGCATTAAGTAAACAGCCCATTGTTGGCGGTATCAAAAAGGATTCCTTGCATTCACAAGACCCACGAACATATTAAATCCCCACAACACCAGAAACAAATATAAAAACATGGATTCATATATGCTGTGGGCTGAAAATGGACAGCAGACAATAGATGTACTGAAGAACAACAGACAAAAACACACACACACACACCCCACTAAACAGTCTCCTGCGGCTGTTCCCTTTCTGCTACATTAGATCTGCATGGGGCCCCGGGGCCGGTCTTAATAATCATCAGAGATAACACTGCCAATTAGAATATTCATGACAAAGCCACCAAAGCGCCCTCCTCCATTCCCCCCTTCCTCTCGCTCATTTTGTCTAATAATGCAGCTTTTTTCGTTCAGATGAGTCAGTGTGGGGGCTTTATCTGCTCAGCATAGCGTGAGCCCCTTCACACGGATAACGCATTAGCCCTGCGTGACTCTGAGCGTGTTCTGAGACGTGGGCATGTGGAACCCCTGCATACAGTCGCGGTCTGACAACCACCCACTCGCCGTGGCTCCGTTTCTGACAGTGGGAGACAGATATCGCCCCCAGCCACATCTCTGGCCAATGGCCAAGCACTCAACGAATGCACTCTTTTTGGAAAAATTAGGTTGACGATAAACTCAGCTGCGTTCAAGAGAGGTTTGTGTGGTTTTGAGAAGAAAGAGAATGTAACTAAATCAAATATCCTGTTTTCACAATAGGTTATACAGATTTTATAGTCTATTATAACATGGATAGTTGCAATATAAAGATTATGTAGTCTATTATAACATGGTTGCAATAGTTACAATCCTAAATGCTGATTGGTCAATATTGTGTTCTAATTGAGTTCAAAATAGCGATTGTAAGATTTACTTTTTTAATTTAATACTGTGAAGCTGCTTTGATACAATCTGTATTGTGAAAAGCGCTATATAAATAAACTTGACTTGACTTGACTTACTTTGTAATATTTTAGCGAGTAAATTTCACAAATAATTACAAAGAAACGGCAAGTGACATACTGAATTATAGTAATTGTGAAATTTTTGTAATAATCTTTGTTTTATTTGCACCACAATAATTAAAGTCGACATGAAATGAAACTTTTCCCTAGATATTTTATAAATGTGCGTTATTGATTTTATTGTGAACAATTCATATATGCATGTGTTACATTTATAGCCTGGAAATCCAGACCTAAATCTGAAAGATTAATGGTCTGGCATTAACTAATGAAAATCGGCCAGCTCGAGGGTGGCACCAAGCATGCATTTGAAAATCTCACTGCACGCAACTGGATAACACTATGACCAATCACAACAAGCCCCATATGCTTTGCTACCAGCGGAGCTAACTGGTAGATTAGACTCCTGCCGTATCCAGTTGGCAAAACAGCAAAAACGCACTTCTTACAAAGGAACGATTCGAGCGCCGTCTTCTGTTCCTGTTTTAGATAAAAAGCTAAGTCTAACTCGTTCATTGTAGCGGCCAAAGCCGTTTCAAACAACTGGTGTTCATCCATAGCCATCTTGCAATGTTTACTAATGACTTCGACGTCGCAGCGCTGTCGTCATCTGTTTAGCTCGCCTCTGGCCCGCCTATATCAGATAACCCGATGTGATTGGTGCAGCTCGGATACAAGGGCATATTTAATGAGCATCATTACTCGACGCCAGAGTATTCACCTTGTGCTCGCGCGAGAACTCTGAATTTCCAGGGTATTACATTTATGCAAAAACAAATTGACCTCGTAATGTTTAATCAAAATGCCATAACTCGATCTTCCGGGTGAAAACTACTTCCCTCCATTGGTACTGAACTTCTCCAATTATTTAGTCAACTTAAAGGTAGGGCAGGTTGTTTCAGAGAGGCTAGCAATAGCATTTGAATACATAACATCCCACATTCCCTTCAGAGCATCTCCAAAGCCACGTCTCCTCCAAAACACATGAACGCACAGCAGAGTCTGCAAAGCATCACGAGAGCAGGAGTTAAATTACCTCATGTCTCAAAGCACATAACCTTACATTAATAATGAATGTAAACAACTTAGAGAGCTCTGACTTGTACCACCTGAATGCTGCAGATTCATTTTACAGTTGATAGTGTTGACAATGCCAAGGAAATGCATAATTCTGAGGATGTAGAACATCACGAGTTGCCATCTCTTAATTATGGTAATTATGACACGTGAACGCAACAACGCAGCATTTATTTTTTTTTCATAAAAAAAAACAAAAATCTGGTTTACAGTGAGGCACTTGCAATGTAAGTGAATATGGGGCTCATCTGTAAGCGTTAAAACGCTCACCGTTTTAATAGTATAGCCACAAGAAACAAAACAATAGTGATTTTAGTGTGAAAAAAAAATCCATAAGGCCCTCAAGGATGTTCTGTATTATGAATATAGTCATAGCTGAAGTGGTTTACACTGCATGTCGAGCCCAAGCGTGCCGCACAAGCCCTGAAAAGTGAAGCCAAAACGTCTCGATCGCCCCCCGGTGACTGGTCCTAGTATAGGTCATAAGCTCCGCCTCCCCGTGTTATTCAATGGGACTTGAGACCAACTAAACAATTAAATTACACTTCAAATATCTTTTTCCAAAGGTGGTTTCTTTCATTTGCTGTCGTTTTTATCATGCTGATGTAAGTTCAAGTGTCTGTTTCAAAAATAAGTTGTTTTTTAGTTAGTTACGTGATGCGGTGGTGTAACGTCATGATTGACAGCTGTGATTGACAGGTTCTCTGAGCGAAGTAGTCACTGAAGCACCAACGGACATTTTTTTCGGGATCTTCAGAGGACTGAGGAGATTGTATTTACTTTATTTTAATAAGCCTCTTGTTGTACTGCAATCAATTTTTAAAAAAGTGTGCAGAATCCACTCTCCCTGCGAGAGTGAGGGCGGAGCGTTGATTTCGCGGCTTTACTTCTGCTCACTACTGCGCAGGTCTGGTCCCGAGATCGCTACTGCGCAGACTCAAGTTCCAATATGTCAGCGCCATATCGGGACTCTGGCGGCTTCAGTTCTCATCAATGGAAGAGAGCGAAGGGGTGTCGTCCATCTTTTTTTACAGTCTATGGTCGAGCCTAGCAACATTTAAAGTGACTATATTCAAAACATAACACCACCTCTCGTACCTTTTTGCTGAATTAGCCATATTGAAATGCTTTTTCACCCTTTGATAACATAAGATAACAAGCTAGATGCTGACAACATAATAAATGGAAGTAAATAAATCTGAAATAAATCTGGTAAATGGAAGATTATGTATTTTTATATCCTATTTTTAAGATATAATTGGTATAAAAAAGATGGCATTCAGTCGTTTATGTTTATGAGTCTTGTTAGCTAGCTTAGCACAAAGTGTGATTGATCTACTCCATATGAGTGCAGCGTCCTTCAAGCCCTGTCTGAAATGAAGGCAGTGTACATGATTTGGTTATTAAACTTAAATAAATGATACACAAATTGTAAATGATTTAATAATAATAATAATTTGTTACATTTATATACGGCTTTTTACTGGGTACTCAAAGCGCTTTACATGGAAGGGGGAATCTCCTCAAACACCACCAATGTGCAGCATCCACCTGGATGATGCGACGGCAGCCATACTGCGCCAGAGCGCCCACCACACACCAGCTAACTGGTGGAGAGGAGACAGTGATGAAGCCAATTAGTATGTGGGGATGATTAGGAGGCCATGATGGACAGAGGCCAAGGGGCAAATTTGGCCAGGATGCCGGGGTTACAACCCTACTCTTTTTCGAAGGACATACTGGGATTTTTAATGACCACAGAGAGTCAGGACCTCACACAGGGTGAGCGCCCCCTACTGGCCTCACTAACACCTCTTCCAGCAGCAACCTAGTTTTCCCAGGAGGTCTCCCATCCAGGTACTGACCAGGCTCAGCTCTGCTTGGCTTCAGTGGGCAACCAGTCTTGGGCTACAGGGTGATATGGCTGCTGGATTTGTTTATATCATGACATCAACCACTCCATGGTTTGATAATCATGACTTTCTTTCCTGCCAACTACCCCATTATGAAGTAAAATAAAATAAAATTAATTAATTAAAAAAAACAAACACATTTTTTGCATCTATTCTTTATGGCCATTCAAAAGTAGCAGTGTATTCTAACGTAATCATTTTAGCAGGAAACATACTAATCTCATTTTGCAAATGTATATTTTCCCCTGTCTGCTAACATATTTTATGCTTTATTTACTTAATTTTTTATGGTGCCATCATTTGTATAAAACACTGTGAGGGAGAATATGCCATCAGTATTTTTGGTCCAAGAGAAAGGCTGTAAACTTTAAATGAGTATATCTGTTAAAAGTTTATTTTGTCAACCTTTAGAAGTATACTAACATATATGGCCTCAAATAAAGCAAGAAATGTACGATTTTTCATAAGGCCTTTAAAGTGTTACAGACCTTTCAAAAACATCTCTCTGAGTCATGCACTAATGCCACATTACCCTTTTGCATTTATGTGGTTGCATTAACACTAATCAGCCCCTCTGCATGCACTGCTTATGTAAATGCTTCATGTTAAATTATGCAGATTTGAAAACCATATATTTTGAAATAAATGGCTTAAAGAGGATGTTGAAACTCTGAGGAATTTATACACAGAAAAACTAGAGAAAAAATACAATACAAAATAATACTTAAAAGTGGGTTTCTAATTACTTTAATTTTGGAGGCAACCATCATAAAGTAAGTCAGAAATAATGACCTTTAAGCCATTGGACAAACTCTGCATGCCTTTAAAGGGCACTGTAGGAAGCGACCGCTATTCAGTGATATGATCATGGTTGGCATTTTTTTGCCACTGATTCAGAACCCCAATATTTTCATATTTAACAATGCCTTGACATAAGCTTTCATTGTAAAAGCATTGCTGTGTAAGCACTATTTTTATGCAATTTTGTTTAGCATTGTACTGTATATGTTTTTGTTTTTTTGACTCTCAAAGTGATGGTAGCCATTGACTTGCATTACATGA
The DNA here is from genome assembly GCA_022828995.1 of Vimba vimba. NCBI lineage: Eukaryota > Metazoa > Chordata > Actinopteri > Cypriniformes > Leuciscidae > Vimba > Vimba vimba. Next base: position 6,602,035 of record CM040840.1, read on the forward strand.
ATCAAATTAAATGAAATGATTGACAAGGCAGTTTAAATGGTGACAGGATGCACGTAACTAAGCAACAGAGCGATCTGTTAAAGACACAATTATGAAGTATATAGTAAGTAGTATGTCCCAAGGCTTGCCTATGCGATTCTGCAAAACACTTAGTTAGTATGTACCTTTTCTTCACAAAAAGAGTTTATACTTTTAGGGTGTAGTATGAGTAGGTAAACTGTGACGCAGCAACTCACTATATGCCGATGGACTTCTATTGGTCAAATTTCTGTGATGTCACTGAGGAGTTCAAGCCCTGTCCTTGAAAAGCTCTGATAAAAAGCTCATCCTGCTGACAGCTACTTTGCTACAGCAGTTTGGATTTTCTTGCATGACTCATCACTCTATCACACTCTAGCTTTTCTGTCTTTCTGTCTCCACGACACTCACTCCACCTCTCCTCTCTCTATCCATATGCCCATCCCCCAACCCCTCCCTAAAAGAGGAGGATGTCCCGTTATCTCCCGCATCCCTCGGATGCAGTCGACTAATTATGGGCTTTATGTGCCTCTGCTCTGGGACTGATACGCGTAGGAGGGGGCTTTGGGAGGGGGCGGGGGGTAAATATCTCCTCTCAGGGGCTAAATGCGCCAAGAGAATAACAAGAAGAGATTACATTTAAAGTGGATTTTAGGCTGGAAATTAATAGTGAAGGGGGTGAAGGGAATATGTGGAGCATAGCAAACGCTAGTCTGTGCAACATCACAAAAGCCTACGATTGGCTGTTTATTCTGAGGAAAAGCCTTTACTGGCTTTCTAAAGGTTTATAAGCTCTCGCATATGGCTATTGAGTCTCTTAAAAATGCTTCACTTACAGCCTCGAAAAAAAGGCCACACGTTTCCCCAACAGAATGAAAAGAGGCATTCGGGAATGGTCTGTTTCACTATTGTATTTTTGCTTGGGTTTTATTTGGAACAAGTTTCATTTTTGAGAAAATACAGAATAACCGATTCATTTTTATGTATTTTAAGCACCCTCAAATGAAAGCAACAGCACCCTCAGTTGATAATATCATATTGACAAAACAGATTTGACAAACGCTCCAGTGCGTATTTGTGTTTGAGCTCTGAAGAACGACAAATGTTTCTATTCACAACATGCTTTTGCAACGGTGAGCAATGTAGCCAATCACAGACATGTTTGTTGATCTCTTGAACACAGTGGCCAATCACGTGTGTTTATTTTAGTCAGAATCGCCAGTTTTTTTCAGTGCTGAGTTCTGCATGCTCTCTTATCCTCTCATTAACAAAGTGTAGTAAGTAAGATATTCATTGTGCAGTGTAGACAACTTAATTTATTATCACAGAACTTTGTGAGATCACGCTAAACTGAGATGAGTTGTGTGCCTTGCACACTTTCTATGCTATAGCCTATAATTCGTTCAGAATTTAAATAAAAGTTTTGTTTTTCATGCTGCTAAGAGGACCGATGGCCAATTACACGCTGCAGTTTCGAAAGCGACATCCACATATAATTGCGTTATTCACTCTTAAAATTCCAATGATTGAAATAGTAATAACCATAGCAAGAGACAAACATATGTAAAAATAGATACACATTAAGCAATGTTAATGCAGACTAATAGATTCATAGAAAAATATTAACATTTTCGTATCAATATTTTTGAAATTCTATTCTAACTATTTGTAAAAGTCATGACTTCTAAATAATCTTGTAAATGTCTCACTGTACATTGCTATTCTTGTCATGGTGGAGTCATTGCTTACATCTGCACTTTACTAGAGAACCCTCACTAATTTCAGAAGCACCCTCAGTGATTTGATTCTGGAACCTGGAGTCCTGTATGATTCCAATCAAATCATGCATCTCTGTTTTAACTCACTCTGTTTAAGAGAGCTTCATTTGGTCAAGGAAAGCTAAAAGCAAAATCATTAGTAACTGAAAGCAGACAATATCCTCTGTCCCAATGACATGATGACAGTCAGGGGCTTTAATGCAAGTGTGTTAGACATCCATCAACAGCGTACATGTAAATGCACTGCTTTTGATGAGAAGAAATAAGTGCTATTCAATTAGCATTGAAACGCTCACAAGTAATGGCTTTGACCTGTGTATAAAACAAGGTTGATCAAGCTACCGGTCTCTCACTTTCACACAAACACACACTCAATCATTCAGGCTTTCTCTTTCACAGCCAGCAGTCACTTCTCAATAAAAGAACAACTTCCTCACCAAAGTCAACCAGCTTGACTCCTCCTTCTGTGGTGAGCAGGATGTTGTTGCCCTTGACGTCTCGATGGATGGTCTTATTGATGTGTAAATGCTGGAGACCCTTCAGAAACACGAGCGCATGTTACAGAGCCAAGCAGTGAAACGGCTCACTGAAAAGGTGCATTTTAAAACATAGAGGAATCCAGGTTGGTTTTTGAGTTTTACCATGATAGCTTCATGCAGGATGTAGGCTATGATGGGTTCCTCCACGCGGTCTCCTCTTTTCAGCATACCTTTAGCCAGATCTGTGACAGACCCTCCATTACACAGCTGCAAAAACATAAATACATTCATTCATTTAAAGAACAAATTTATATGCAAACATGTTATATATGGCAGTTATATATGGCAGTACAACCGGTTTCTGGTTAAATAAATAAAATAAATAAATAAAGATTCTTAATTCAGATTGGATGACACATATTATCCATTATACACCCATGTTTTTAGTATTATTGTAGTACAGTATTATTTTAGCACTTAATAATTTGAATCAACTTTTATTTTTAGATTTTATTTTAGTTAAGATTTAGTAATTTCTTTATGTGCTTTGATCATTTTACACATGCAGCTATAAAAAAAAATCAACAATTAAAATGAAATTAAAAAAAATATATATTCAAACATAGAAAGCAACCTGTTATAAGGTAATATATAACATAACATGCATCAATATATAACTGGTCCTGACTGATAATAAATAAATAAATAAATAAATAAATAAATAAATAAATAAATAAATAAATAAATAAATAAATAAATAAAGACTCACATTGGATGGGCTATATTCATATTCTCTGTAAAATATCTAATATACATCAGTGTTATTTTAGTATTTTTTTGTAGTACTTTTTTTGCTTTTTTTTTTTTGCTTTTAATTTTGTTTAGTCATTTTGCTATGCTTTTGTAATTTTACACCGCTGCAAACAAATGAATACACAAATCAATTGTTATTGTGTAGTAAATAAATAAATGAATGAATAAAACACATTTTGTATGCAAACGAGCAACCTGTTATATGGTAATACAACCTGTTTCTGTAAATAAATAAACAAACAAACAAATAAATAAATGTATCTTAAAAAGGTGAAACAAACTTTCTAAAGAACACTTGCTTTTAAAAAGCCTACAGTCACTTATAGAAATCAAACATTACATTCAAATGAATCATTTTCTGACACTAACACTAAAGTACAGCTTTTTTTTTTTTTTTCATCAGACCAAACGGGTCAAATAATAGATTCCTTATGGAAATGCTGAAGTTAACAGTAGGAAATATAATAAGGTTGCAGCTGTTGTAATAATGTTCAGAGAGGTCTTAAATAGTCCAGGGAAGCATATTTAAAATGCCAATTCCCATTGCTTCACAAAGTCTAACATATTATTTTTGTAGCAACAACATCCAGTAAAACTAACTGGGTTGATGCTGTGGCTATGATCAATGCTAACAGTTTGCCTTCAGTCAGAGGACACGGAGGTGAAAATTGTTCTTTTTTTCCCAGGCAAGCCCTCTTGAAATTACATAAAATTGTCTAGCATGTTGCCAAGGCAACAACAATACCCTCTTATTTAGAGCCATTTAAATCGACCAAAGGCAAACACGGCTGTCTTCGACCCGCTGCTATTGTAATGGGACAAAATGCTTGTATGAATGCTCTGACAGACTCTTATTCACAATATCCCAAAATCTATTCCCTTTTATTTTGATGGAAGAAATACAAATACAGAAGCAGTGATGTGCACCTCGTAGTTCAAGAAAAAAACATGTCTAACCAATAAAGAAAAACAGCAAATTGGCCCTAACGTTACTAATGCAACCAATTACAAATCCTTTGAAAAGATTCTGCTTGATCCGGCCTTTTAGCAGAACACTGAACACTTCAAAGAGAACATCAATGACTCACATCACTTTATGTCCCGAGAGGGCATTTACATTTTCAAATACATTTACTTCTATTTCTAAGAGGCATCCCAAGGAGTTCAGATGAGTGGGTGGAGGGGCTTGATTTCCCTGATTATGCATAAAGCTCAAACATCTGCAGAACGGACAATTATGTAAAGCTAAATTGTGTCATTTCTGTGCCACTAGTGGCACCAAACGGAAATACAAAAATAACTGCATTTCTTCATTTTCTGAAAAGTAAGTGTTGTTGACAGGGTGTTGCTAGTGTTTTGAGAGGTTTTACACATTCCTATATGGATAGGGTGCTATGGGATGTTTCTAGGTACTGAGTGACTCAAGTCAACAGAGCCAAATCTCCTTGATTTTAAGTTTTATTGTCTGCCAGGGGAAAACTGCATTGAATCAAAAATTATTTTTTATTTTTTTGTAATTTAACTCCAATGAGTTGCACAGTTTGAGGCATCATTCATGTCTGTAGTACATACCTGCGGGGATTTACTTGCCAAAATGTAATACTTAGTGGCCATTCACACAAAATGTGTTTTTTGCATTTGAACTCTTTCCCTACACTGGTAATCCAGAGTTCTCGCGAGAGCACAAGTTGAATTTGCTCAGCGAGTTACTCTGGTGTCAAATAATGTTGCTCATTAAATATGCCCCTCGATCTGAGCTGCACCAATCACATCGGGTTATCTGATATAGGCGGGCCAGAGGCGAGCTAAACAGATGACGACAGCGCTGTCACGTCCAAGTCATTAGTAAACATTGCAAGATGGCTATGGATGAACACCAGTTGTTTTAAACGGCTTTGGCCGCTACAATGAACGAGTTAGGCTTTTTATCTAAAACAGGAACAGAAGACGCCGCTCGAATCGTTCCTTTGCAAGAAGGACGTTTTTGCTGTTTTGCTGACCGGATACGGTAAGAGTATAATCTACCAGTTAGCTCCGCTGGTAGCTAAGCGTATGGGGTTTATTGTTGTGATTGGTCATAGTGTTATCCAATTGCGTGCAGTGAGATTTTCAAATGCATGCTTGGTGCCGCCCCTCGAGCTGGCCGATTTTCATTAGTCGATGCCAGACCATTGATCTTTTAGATTTAGGTCTGGATTTCTAGGCTACTCTTTCCACACCATTGAAGGAAAATTCCAGCTCTCCGCGTTTTCACTATTATACGGTAGGGGGGCGCTATTACACATCTTTTGAAAGAGTACTGAATCGCCTGAACAAAGCACAGCTGAAGAAGAAGCAGAAACAAGCGATAGCATATGAAATTCAATGCGCATGTAAAATAACGTGATCATCAACATTAAACTACATAAATCAAAACTGCCTAACGTTACTGAATGAAAAGTCGACCCATGACGAGCTATAGGACTGTGAAGCTTTGGGGGTGTTGATGATGGACTCGATGGTCTGTTCTTTCTTTTGATATATTGCATGTTCAGATATTCATACAACATTCATACAACATTTTTGTGAAAATGAAAGAGTTAAAACACAAAAGAGTTCAAACACAAAACACAGTGCAATAAAAAGAGCATGTTTTTTTTGTTAAATTATAACTTCTTTTAACTTCTTTGAACTCCGTGTTTTAGAATGCAATGTAGTGAGCAAGATGATGCAAAAGACATAAGATGTGAGCGCAGCGGTCAAACAGTCTGTCTAGCACAAGACAAACAACTGAAAAAGCACCGCAGTGGAAGACAAAAACGAGTTCTATTCTGCATCATGGAGTTGACGCTATGGGAACACTACTTGTGAGCCGTTGTCTGAAGCATGTGTGTTACATGCCTATTTTGATTGGCTACAACAGTCAGGTGGCATTACAGGCACGAGTAGAGTACTTATGCGTGTTTAGATAGAACATCATCAGCTTTGTCTTCAGGAAGCCGTTTGTTTGTCAGTGCGTGATCTCCAGTGGTTAAATTGGGCCGGGGCTCTCCGGGGCTCAGTCCCGGCACATAAGCCTGCTCATTTGCAGTCAGTTGCCTACTGGAAATTATGTCACATAAAATTTGATGAAAGTGATGCTTTTGAAAACATATTTCTGATTATAAATGAAAGATTTTGAAATGGCATGTCTATTTTGTCTCGGCGGAGCTGAGATGAGAACAATCGGGACACGGCCGTATTCTTGTTCAGCTGCTTAATCTCGTTGTCAGACCATGATCGCGTACCGCTTGCGCATGCCATGCGCATCTAGGTAGGCTACTACTCAGAACTCCGACACGGATAAATGTACGCAGCAATAATGAATGTTCCTGGGAGATCCGTAGTTGCGCGGGATGTGGAAGCAGCAGATCAATTTTTTCAAGTTCAGCACAACGTTGGTTGTACAAAAAGTGCCCTGGCCTTGAATGACAAGGTAAGGAAAATATGTTTGGCACATTGTATGGGTCACTATATCATAACAAGGTAATACAATGTGTAATCAAGTGATGTCAATTCCAGCGTTATGGACGTGACATTTGCAGTAAAAACTTGAAATATAAATTCTCAGAAAATGCATTTAATACCAATATAGCCTATTGAAACTGTTTATATATCCATACTTCCTTAATAAAGGAGTCCAGACATTAGAAAAATATCAGTCATGCGTTTTATATTTAATATGAGGGAAATAGGCTACACATGCCATAGACGTGACACAAAAAATCTTTAACTTTTAGGTGGCAAAATATTTTTTTGTAATTCTGTGAATTACACTGCAAACCAAAGTAATACTACCCACCGGATGAAGAAGAGTTGGCTCTCCACAGAACATAACATATTCATTTTATTTTTCATGTTCGCATTTATGAGAAAAAAACAATGTTACGGACGTGAGCGTTCTGAAAGCGGCACTAAAAGACTGTTTAAAACTTTCACTGAGACCTCAAACAGAAAGCACAAAGCCTTTCTTTAATTTTTCTTTAAAATAAATTTCGTTTTGTATTAATTGTATCTTAATTTTAATCAATGTTTCATCAACCAATTGCCTGGATTTAATAAATAAGAAGTAAATATACTATATAGACAATAAATAATCACGACACGGACGCACCAGCGCGTGAACTGGACTCTCGTCTCATAAATGAACCGAAACTCAGCGTATAAGGGAGCCTACTTGTCTGACAGACCTGATAAATAGATCTATAGAAAGCTTGAAATGTCTTCTTTTAAACAGAACAATTCAAAACAAAAGAAAACAGAGTACTCTCTGCCTATGTAATCCGTATGAAATGTGCATTTCTCTCTGGCGCGTTCACTACTGCGAAGATCGCGAGTCATGTCAACTTCATCTATGCAGGGCACTGACACAGAAAACACTTGTTTATTAATAAACAATTAAAATGTCTCCTTGCTATATTTTACATATTCATAATCATTACTTTTGCCGGTTCTTTGTGACAGCTTTTAGGTGCTTTATTGGCAGTGCCACCCTTATGTTACATGAACGCTCACCACCGCATCAGCACCAAAAACAGGAGATTTTTTTTCAATCCCTGTTTTGGCAGGGGGAAAAACTGATCAGAAAATGTAACGAAACGTTGTAGAAATGTGGTGGAGTAGAAAGTAGGCCTATAATAATTGCTGCAAAATGTAACGAAGTAAAAGTCAAAAGTATGCACTATTGATTCTACTTAAGTAAAGTAGGCCTACAGAAACTTAGTATTTGTACTTCGTTACATTCCACCACTGCTGATTAACAGTAATGTAAATGCTAAATGTCCTAATACCTGTTGATACAACAACAATGCAAAGTATATGCTCTTAACCTTGCAGTTTTTCACATATCATGTAAGACTCAATTTCTCCATTTCTTTGCACAAAACTGTCCAGAAAATGCCATTTAATAGTTTTTTTTTTTTTTTTATTCCAGGGGGGGGGGGGGGGGGGGGGCATACCCCCGGACCCCCCTAGGGAAAGCCCCCCCAACATAATAATTCCCAATTTAACTGGTGATCTCAGTATTAGTGGCTAAAGGTTCTTACACACTGAGTCCGAAATTCTCGTCCAAAATTTTCGGACCTACAAAAAATAAATACGACCTCACGTTGTGTCAATCACATTTACACACTGTCTCCGAAACTTTCATCCGTCATAAATAAATTCGGATTTGATTTTCTGCGTTTTTTGTATCTGTAGTGAGCATTTTGAGAGGTGTTTTGACAATTCAGAGCCACCGAATGACGAATATGAAAAAATGCATACGAAAATTTTGGACTCGGTGTGCAAGGACATTAAGAGTGAAAAAAAAAGTAAAAAAGTAAAAGTTTAGGAGATGTGTCACGCTGTGCCCAAAGCGTCAAATTCATGGCGCAGTGTCTCGTTTCCCCTTCACAGGAAACCATGGTTACAATAAATTTAGAAACTACTAAATGTTGTTTATCTGTGTTTCCTGTCTTTTTTCTTCCATAACCCCTCTCAAAAAGGGCAGCATATCATTCAGTTGAACTTGTTCTGGACGTCCAAGCTTGATAAGTGGTGGGCTGAAAGGGTCATTTGTCATTGGGTTGAGCAGTAAAGGTGAAATGTGGACACTTGAACAACAAGGTATGTTAGTGGATGTGAAGTGAAAAATTCCCACAGCTTTAGGGCCCATTTTGAAATCTCATTATTACTGTGCCACGGGGGACTTTGGCATTGTAGCACACCTTCATGTTTCACTACCATTTACCAAAGTTAATTGAGCTAACTGCAGGAAGCGGCCCGTTTCATTTATAGCTACAGTAAACACTTCAGTGTCGACCACAGAGGAGCTAGCACGTGCTTCAGTTGAGTTGCTGATACAGTGACTGAACGTAACTGGTAATCAGATTGTTCAATACAAGAAACCCTTAAAGGATCTTTAAAGTCAATACGGAAAACTGACATTTACTTAGATTTTTAATACACACTCCTAGTCTTCTTTGTACTATTTTGACCAGCTAATAAATAATGTATTACACGTAAAACAATCATTAAAAATGTTCACAACTGTAGATGTAGAAGAAACAATAATGCCAGCACTGAAATCCCTGCGATAAATCAACCAAAGTACCATTGAACTAGTACAGTGCCATGAAAACTAAACAGCAAAGCTGACCTCATTACGTCATGGCCACCTCAGCCAGAGATCATCTGCCATCATTAAATATCACTCTGACACAGACAGACAGAGAGAGTTAGACATTTATCTGACAGAGAGCAACTTGAATGGTTTACTAAACACTTTCTTCAAGTACTGCAACATTAACGTCAAGGTTTCAGGTTTAGGTTCAGGTTTATTCAGTAAAGTTGTGAAAGTTATACCTCAAATCTCAGTCAGTTGTTGTTCATACTGATATTTTCTGTAGGGAAAACGATCTAAGCACATGGTCTAAAATGCACGGCGCAGGTGCACTTAGGGCGTGTCTGAATCTACTTTTACTAGTTTAATGACGTGAAAAATGGTCAGCGTTCCCAGCGCATGGTCTAAAAGGGTTGCACCTATTCTCTCAATGAGCAATGGGTGTGTTTTGGGCGTAACGTGCAATAAAACAATCAGAGTCTCATCTCCCATTCCCTTTAAAAACCAGTTGTGCTCGCACCATGGTGGATTCGCTATTTACATGACAGAATTTGCAAGTGGAAAAACCGAACGCTTCTCTAGTGAGGAAACGGATCTGCTTGTGCGCGAGGTTAAAGCGCGCAAGCAGACCATGAGCCCTATTTTAACGATCTGAAACGCAAATATCAAGCGCGAAACGCAAGTAACTTTGTGGGCGCTGTTGCTATTATACCGGTGGGATAAATGACTCTTGCACCCGACGCAAATCTAAAATGGGTTGGTCTGAAGTAGCTTCATTATTCATAGGTGTGGTTTGGGCGAAACGTGAAATAAACCAATCAGAGGCGGATTTGCCAGGCGTGCGCCAAGAGCGGTTCATAGCCGAGGAGACCGACGTTCTCGTCAGGGCCGTAAAAGACATTGTGACATTGTATGGGGTTGGGAGAAACCCACCCAAATTAGCTTCGGTTAAACAGGCGTATAATAATTTGGGTAAATGTGTAAGCTAAATTTATGCCTATTCTTTAACATCTTCATGGACACAACAATGATTTCCCTCGTGTGTTAATATTGTTCCTTGTAATAATATATGGTTTTCTAAAAATGAGAACTGCTGCTTCTGTGTGTAGATGAGATAAGCAAAGTGTATGCGCGTTGTGCACACGCTACATTGATTATGCCCAAGCATGCGCCCTTAAAATAGCATATGAATAACATGCGCAACACGCCACTGACTTTAGACTAGGTTTTTCCTGGTCTGTGGTGGAATTGTTTTCTGAAACTGCAAAATAGCACCAGGGAATGTTTGCGCCGGAACACGCCTCCTCTTTTCGCTGCACCGCCCCCCATGAGCGCAAGTTAATTTCCAAATTTACCGACGTGCGTCTGTGGAGGGAAAAGTCCGCTGTGTGAGGGTGCAAAATAGGAATGATACATGCGTCGGTGTACAAAGTCAGTTGTGCTGGGTGCAAGATAGGGCCCCATTTATGGGACAAGCCGGATTCCACCATATCTATATGTACACAATATTAATCTTTTACATTGTAATCCTTTTATTTTTAATACTTGGCATGTTTGTGCGCTGCTGCGCATCCCTGTGTGTAATAAGCAGAGTGTTGTGGACCAGGTTATAGGCGCATTTACCAACGCACTCTTTAAATGAAAAAATTTTTTTTTGCACCATTGGACCAGGTTTCAGTTGGTCAATGGTGCAGTCTAGCAAAAAAATAGCAAAAAACACCTGCATCGCATCTTGCACCGCACTGCCCAGGTGTATGATAGGGCCCTAAGTCTAAACCCCTCCTTTCCGCAAGCCTACTCTGCTCTGATTGGTCAGGCGGCTCAGTCTGTTGTGATCGGTCTACCGCTTACAGCGCATAACGGCAATTTCCATATCAGAATTTCAGCTGAGACTTTCTCAGCGCATGTACTCAAAGTACTCAACAGTAACAATGGCATCCGTTTTTTTCCCCGTATCAATTCCAGCACGAGTCCTCATCCTTTGGAAGTGTACGTAAAGTGGATTTGTAGTGCTGAAAACAGCATCTTCTCGACACAAACCAAACTCTCCCAGGCTTCAGCTACAACTACAGTGTCTGAGGGCGAGTCAAAATATACGTTGTTCGCGGCAGCCAATGAAGACCATAGGCTGGCATTATGGAAATTTGTTACATTGTTACGTAGGTTTGTAACAGGAAGTGAGACTGGAATTGCTAACGGCAGTTCAAAATTGATTCTTTCTTAAAGGAGAGAAAAACATTATTTGTTGTATATGTTGATCTTTAAAACTTTGCAGACCTTTTACATCCATAAACAGCTATACTACACACTACATGAAAGGTAATATTTGAAAAAGCATAAAGGGCACTTTAAGAAATAAGTTGTGTTTTTGTGAAGAGTCATCTAAAAGGTGTATACTCAAATGGAGATGAAGACTGAACTCATAATAGATTTCAAATAAAAACTGTTTTAGTCATGTATGGTGCGGGTTGCCCTCCTCAGTGTTTTTCACCACCTTTAGAAAGCCATATGGGTTTGGAATGACATGACCAAATCATCAGTCCTTTTTGTTTTAATTTCTTCCTGATATTATTTTATTTTTAGACCATATCACTCTGGATTACCTCAGGCTGTGGTGAACATGCTATTAATGTCATCTACTGACGAGTCATCAACATAATTCCTCACATAGGCTACGGCTGAAAAGACTCGAGACTAATTCTGCCATCCTCCCACTGCCAGCATAGCTAATGCCTTTCAAAGTCTTAACATGGGCTATAAAAAAACCAAGCTAAACCTTTGATTTGCAGGTATCCACTCTCAAGTTCTCAAAACAGTTTATTAGTTAGCCTACTTGCTAGTAACACACCTGGAGCTTCTGACCTTAAATATATTTGATTTTGACTGAATTTTTCGTCAAGTGCAGCAAATGATCAAATCAGTAGCTTTCTCTGAGCTAGTGTGTGTGTGGCCCTCACACCTTTCAAGAAAAAAAAACACCTCTTTTGTCTGAACGACCTTATCATTTACACTCAAATAATGAGCTAGGTGTCTGCTTTCTCTCAGCGTTTAATGAAAAAGCCCTAACAAACAATGGCATTTTAAACCTCATTGTGAATTAATGATGGGCACAAGACACATAAGACTTCGTTTCAAAGGGTCTGCCAAAGAACCATCCATCATATACAAGAATCAAGGCCAAAAAGCACAGCCACCACTTTAACTATATTAAGGGAATGAGTGAAATTAAACAGCATTGCACCATTTGAACTGTTGGTTTAAGCACAATGTGTTAATGTTGTAATAAAAATGACCTGTAGTAGCATTTCAACATAAAAATACTCAGAACATTGCATTACAACACCCTGGCGACCACCTACAACACCTAAGCATTGTGTCCGAGGGTAAAAGAGATGTTCAAATGTGAGTTTGTCTGTATGAGGCATACTAATATTTATATATAGCTATACTTCAAACCACTTCATAAATAAACCCTCATAAAAGTGGGTTGCTTTCACTGAAAATAACTGAGAGGGCAAAACACACAAATGAATAATTCACCTTATATCCAAAGTAAACCCACATACACATATTGTTCACAAGTTTAAGGTCAGTAATGATTTTTAATGCTTTTGAAAGAAGTATTCAGTGTCACATGATCCTTCAGAAATCATTATAATATGTTGATTTGCTGAAAACAGTTGTGCTGCTTAATATTTTTGTGGAAACCATTACACTTTTTTCTCTATTTTTTTACAAATAGAAAGTTAAAAAGAACAGCATTTATTAAAAAAAAAAGTTTTTTGTAATAATGAAAAAGTCTTTATTGTCACTTTTGTTTTGATAATTTCAGTGTGTCCTTGCTGAATAAAACCATTAATTAAAATGAAAATGTAACTGATAACTTTTTCTATAAATGTTGCTTATTGCGATTTCATGTTCACCATACTGCATAATATAAATCTATAGAATCATATTGCAGGTGTTTGCAAATAACTTTTTTAAGCAATGATGCAAGCACCATTTTATATTGATATTCTCCAGTTTCTACGAATCCAGTCAATAAATTCACTTCATCAAGAAAGCTTGTACAAACTGCATATCTACAAAAAAGGCCATGCATTTTAAAAGAAATAAATGAAATCCTACAATAACAGTGGCACAGAGACATACTGTTTCATGTGAAACTACAACAATGAACCGCTGTCATTAGTCCTTTCCCAGCCATTAACCACCAGCTGGAACCTACAAGCCAACTTGAACAAACCTGAATAGAGATCACTTCTGATATCTTTGAAGTTTTAATATGACGGAACGGAGTCGGCCCCTTATACGATGAGAAACCAATGAGTACAGATGAAAGCAGCCCCCTCTATACCCATAATTAGAAGCCACAACACAAAGGAAAGGCAGAACAAGCACCAGCCCTGATGAGCAGCCAGCAAAGTGGAGGACGCAATTTGTGCAAGTCCTCTCTGTAATCAGGGGTCACTCACTTCTTCCCAGATCATACTGAAATACAGAAAATTGCAGTTCAGAGGGGGACGACTGTAACCATGGCAATTTAACATCTCGGCTGCTGCTGAACGCTTCAATACTCGACTATGATTCTAGCCAGGGGATTAACTTTCACATTTGGATTGCTGACTGTGGATTTTGCATGCAGGAGTTTGCATAGAGAAATGCAAAGCTCTTTAGGGAAACACAGAAAAAAGAAAAAAGAAAAAAGAAAACGAAAAAAAAAAATCATTCCCTCTAAATACAGATGGAGGAACTTGCTTAAAGCATTGCAAAAGAAGAAAACTGCTTTTCTGGTAACAGTGTTACATCCATATTGATAAAATGTGGTTTCTTCAGGGAAAGTGAAATGTGCCATGCTTTTACATTTCCATCTAAAATAGAATTTCGATACGGCTATGCAGAAATATCTAAGTACTTTATAAACATGATATTTTTTTGTACAGTGGCCTCAAACAGTAAGAATTTCTAAATGTCAAACCAAGTAATACTAGAGCTTTCTCTGTGCTATCTGAGTATTTTTCATTATTTTAAACATTACATTTATTGTTTTAGCATTTCAAATTATGTTATTTATTTAAAACTAAATTTTGATGGGGCACTAAAACAACTTTATACTACGGTATGAACAGGCATATCCACATTTTTATTTCTACACAAAAACTGGCTCAGAAGGTTACAGAACTATGTGGGACTTGTTAACTAGCTAATGCCCTGTCCAAATACCCACACTTGAATCTTGGCCGTGACAGGAAGTAAGTAAGCAAGGCTGTCCCATGTGCCCTTAACACACACTAAACCCACACTATCTCGAATACCGCTTAATCATAATCATGCATTATGTTCGGGAACTCACATGCCCCGAAATCGCGAGATGTCAAGGAAAACATTCCACGAATTAAATTAATTATTTATTACATATAATTTGGTAGTAAAACATATAGGGCCCTATTTTAACTATCTGAAACGCAAGTATCAAACGCGAAACGCAAGTAACTTTGTGGGCGGATCTCGTGGGCGACACAAATCTAAAATGGGTTGGTCTGAAGTAGCTACATTACTCATTGGTGTGGTTTGTACGTAACGTGAAATAAACCAATAAGGGCATCATCTCACATTCCCTTTAAAAGCAGGCGCGCTTGTTCCATGGCGGATTGCTATTATAACGGCGGATTTGCCAGGCGCACGCCAGGAGCGGTTCATAGCCGAGGAGACCGACGTTCTCGTCAGGGCCGTAAAAGACAGAGAAGTGACATTGTATGGGGATGGGAGAAACCCACCCAAATTAGCTTCGGTTAAACAGGCGTATAATAATTTGGGTAAATGTGTAAGCTAGATTTATGCCTATTTTTTCACATCTTCATGGACACCACAATGATTTCCCTCATGTGGAATATTTTTCCTTGTAATTATGTATGGTTTGCAAAAATGTCAAGTGCTGCGTCTGTGTGTAGATGAGAGAAGCAAAGTGTATGCGCGTTGTGCACAGGCTACATTATGTGTGCACATGCTACATTATGGCCAAGTACGCGCCCTTAAAATAGCATCTGAATTACGCGCCACTGACTTTAGACTAGGTTTTTCCTGGTCAGTGGCGGAATTGTTTTCTAAACCTGCAAAATAGCACCAAGGAACGTTTGCGCCGGAACACGCCTCCTCTTTTCGCTGAACCGCCCCCGAGAGCGCAAGATCATTCCCTAATTTACCAACGTGCGTCTGTGGAGGGAAAAGTCCGGGTGCAAAATAGGAATGATACATGCGTCGATGTAAAGTCAATTGCGCTGGGTGCAAGATGGGGCCCAAAGTGTTGCACATTGTATTGGTGCAAAGATACGTAGGGTATGTGTATTTTGTACAACATTTGCAACTGCTTTTTATCACTTAATAAGAAACATCACAATTTTAAAACTGTCTTCTGTTAGTTACATAGTTACGACTACTGAACAGACATTTAGAAGTTTATTTTAAAATGCAAAGTATAAAAATATATATATATATAAAAAAAAACCTCTGTAAACACTTGCATTTGTTTGCAAGACTAGAGTAAGTGTGTGCCATCGGGTAATTAAAAGATCTATACACAGTTGCAGTCTTCACGCCTACTTGAACGCTTTGGCCAAATACAGGAAATACGTCATGTAAGTAGACAAGTGTTCAAGAGCAAAGACTGCAAGTGTGGGTATTTGGACAGGGCATAACCCTCCTCATACCCACACTGAGACTGAGGTAAAGTTTGACACCAAATGAATTAATCTCTCCAGGCAGGTCTAATATATTAAACACAGACCAAGAGTGAATTCAGCTGTGCAAAAGCAGGAAAAAAAGCCTGCTTATGTTTCCCCAAGGTGATGCTTAAAAAAAAAAAATATATAAAACTAACTGGCATTTGATCGTGTGATTTCTGGAGCTCTCTATAGTCAACAAAAGGTCTCAGAAAGGTCTATTTGCACTGTGATCATTAGAAAACAAAGATAATTGGAGATGATGTTCATGGGCACAGCATGTTGGAAATGTTCTGCTCAGCACAGGTTAAGCGCCATGGCTTCATGGAACTAGAGCATTTATAAATGTTTCAGATACAAAGCACAAATCAGGGACACAAGGGAAACATTTCTCACTGAGAAAATTCCTTCCTATTCTGTACATTTAAATCACAATTTTGAAAACAAACTGCAAATGAATTGCTCCTTACAACAAATTAATGGTTGATATGTTTGGTTTAGTTATTTACTGATATCTAGACAGAGTGGCAGATATAATGCTGGTTTCGGTAATTTAATGATAGCAAATAAGACAATACTCAAAATTCACTTCAACAGTATTTAAAAAAAAATAAAATAAAATGGAATATTTTGGAATAACTTCACTTAACTGTTTTTGTCTAATGTTGAAATTTGAAAATAATCAAATATTGGCCATATAGCTACTGTATTGGTCGATAAGTACCAAAAAGATGATTATATTATGAAATGACCATGTTTAGTGGATACCAAGTGATATCATGATACCAAGTGTGTGAATTACAGAGAGACTTTCAGAAGGATAAACTTATGAAGATAATTTACATAGAAAGTTCTATAACATTAAAGGTGCTCTAAGCGATGTCACGTGGTTTTTAGGCCAACAATTTTTTGTTACATACAGCAAACATCTCCTCACTATCCGCTAGCTACCTGTCCCCTGAACACACTGTAAAAAAACGCGGTCTCTCTGGACACCACAGGCTCCACAAACGGCAACAAAAACAAACTGGGCTAACCCGCACCACGAAACATAACAAACTGTTCCAGCCAATAACTGACAAGAAGGATTTGGGGTGGGGTTTGGGGAGTTAGTGCGCGGATGAGGAGGAGGGAGGGTCGAGCTAGCCTCCGTTTTGTTTGACAGTAAACGTCAACAAGAAGTGACGTCACCCAACATCACTTAGAGCACCTTTAAGAAAATTAGTAAAAAATAACTTTTCTTTTGAAGTCATTATTCATTAGAAAATGTTGTACTAAGCCTATTCAAAATGCTGTAAAAACGTGTGTACAGTTGAAGCTGATTTAAGTTTTGGGGTCCAAACTATTTCTTCTGACTTCCTTTAAGATTTCATATAAAGGGGGTCAAACCCACCTGTCATGGTTAAGCTGCAGCAATCCATGTAAGCACTCAGAAGGATGATTAAACTTTTAATAAACACAGAGGGAAACAAAGCACTACACGCTATAACAAAACGTTAACACAAAGCTTAAATACATAAGGGAACTAAAAACAGGGAACAGGTGTGAATTAGAAACCAAATTAACTAGTGGCAGGAAAATGAGAACAAAGGAAACAGGAACTAGAACTAAACCAAACCAAAACACAATGAAACCAACATACATATGACACCACCAAACCCAAACAAGTATACGTCCCAACACTACCTATGTTTGGATATGTACCATGATGATATCATGGAATTCTATTTGAAGTACCTTGGAGTCTTATGTAAATATCATAGTACTGTAAACCATTTGACTAACATGGTATTACCATAACTGTTCCATGGTGCTTTTATGAAAATCCAACAATAGGCTTCAATTTTTAAAACATGCCTAAAGAATAAAGCAGTTCACAATTTAAGAATATTGATATGTTGTATTAAGCGTTATGGCACTTCTGCAATTTGGTAAGCTAAAATGAAACTTTAAAAATGATAACTGTTTTTGTGCATAACCATTTTTTTTTTTGTGTGTGTATTACTATGTATGTGTTTTGTATTGTATTATGGATCCCTCTGGGTCTGAAATAAAGTTTAAAGTATGACATACAAGGAGTTGTGTGGCTATTAAAAATGTAAAACTGATTATACTTCTACATATTGAATTCGAGACTACAAATAATACACATTAAATATGATGTACATAATATTCTGTTCCTGTACTGGCACATTCTAATTACTGAATGATTCAGCTGTAATAACACACTTGTAACATTTGCAAATTCAATACAATGTACATAGGCTGTCTGAACACATATTTTTCTGAATAATTACTGCCGAAAGGCATAACTAATGCGCAGTACTCAACAATAGTTACAGTACAGTGCAATATAAAGTGACCGCACTTGTTAGTACAGTGGGACCCATGACAGTGGTAGACCATCTATTTCCAGCTAAAGCCAGTGTGTCTAAATGCAGAATCGAACCTTAGCAGGACACAGCCGGCCCACATTAGTAGTCATCTCCACCCTCCCATACCTGTCCTGCCACAAAAACTCTGTCTAGACCAACTGAGACTAAAGTCTCTTATGTAACACTCATCCCATTTCCTTCAAACTTGTCCGTTCTCAAGCAGTCAAACAACACAAAAGGCCATGTGGGCCTAATGTGATTGTAAAAATGACAGTATCTTAATTGTCATCTAAAAACATTCATTTCACAGCTTTGTTTCAGATATGTTCAAATTTAAATGTGCTCCTAAAAATACAGAGGTGTTGATACTAATAACCTTTTATTAGCAAGTTATATTTTGCTAATCCTATATAAACAGATTTTCACTGTTATACGTATCCCATTAGCCCACACTGCAATGGCAGCAATAAATCCATCATGTGATAATGATATAGCATGCAGCAGCAGTACACAACTTCGCTATGATTTACAAAAACATTAGCATTTGCATGTGTTCCTGCTGCAAATGTAATAACCACAATTGATTAGGGCATTTAAAAATGTTTTTCCGATAATATCACAAGCCCAATTGAACACATGTATGATATACAACAAGCTTAAATGCATGACATAGAATTGAACTTTACCTCTAGCACTAGCCAAAGCTGGTCCCCGTTCTTGACATCCTTCTTGTAGAACATTCCAAAGAACTTGACGACATTGGGATGGTCTGAGAGAGCTTTTAGGATGTTATATTCAGCTTCAATTTCCTCATCAATATCCTAAAATAAACAGATGAATTGATTTTTTTTTACATTGAATTCAGATGACTGACACTCTTTGCTGTTTTAAAGTAAGGGTGAGCCACTGTAAATGTTTCTTAAACGGGTTGATATATTTCTAAATGTAAAATTCAAATGTATTGTAAGGAAAACAGGAATACTCTTTTGGTATACCATGACAGTGAGTAAATAATGACAGAATTCCATTGACAGAATGACAGAATTTAATTTTTGGTTTATATTTTTCCTTTAAAGGAGCATTCCGTAAGTTCTGAAATTTCTAACCGTTACTGACACAAGTGGCCGTTAGAGGAACTGCAGCCAGTCTCATGCTCGTTCTCGGTGTGCACGCTCGTACAAGCACGACCATATCAACCAGGGTTGCCGCGGCAACCACTGACGGCTCATCGAGATTCACCACTCACCAGCATAATGTTTGAGGTAAGAAAACACCATTTCCATTTGAAAACACCGATTGCCGCTGCTTACTATAATGGCTGCCGTGCCGTACGGTTGTAAGCCCAAGTAGACGAGAACGCGCATGACGTCACATTTTGTGAATTTTCGCGCCGATTCGGGCCCGACTCCTCCACACACGATTGAGCCTACAGGCTGATCGAGGCAACCGTGGTGGACAGTCGAGGTGTCATTCTTTTTATTACATCATGGTTGGCTCAAACATGTACAAATGAAAACTCTATCTTAAAGATTTTTTTAAGTAAAAACCTACGCAATGCTCCTTTAAGATAAAAACAAAACAAAAAAAAACAAGAAACACAGAGCAATGGCTCAAACGTCTATTTTCATTTTTGAGTGAACAAAGACTTTTCTTTGACTATTCAAAACAAATAACACACATGCTGATGCAAAAAAAAAAAAAAATGTTTACCAAGTCATTTTATCTATTGAATTTATTGAAGCCAGAAAGGCTATAAATGTCAGCATTAACAAAGCTCCACAGCAGTGAACTACACATGAGGCATTGACTGAAATAATATTTGTTGGCTTCCACATCCTTCAAGGTTTTTGGACCAACATCGGAAAATTACTGTTTACTGATTGAGCCTGAGGAAAAACAACCTCTGAGTGTAGAATTTTAATGGATATGGTGCACAGGTCTTTTCTGTGATGCCTTTTGGCTTCAAAAATGCTCCATATATCTATTACTACACATGATTATAGCATTTCCTGCGGTTGGAAAGCAGTGCAAATAAATATTTGTGAATATCTGAGGTACAATGGCTATGGCAGCTGCAGTCTATTAAATTAGGCCAAGATTTATTTGATCTAGATGAATGATTTTAAATATACTGGCAGCCAAAGGTCCATTGAAATACTTCCAAGCCTCTTTTCAGGACTTTGAAAGGGTGAATTGGAGAAAGGGAAATTAACACAAATTGCACATCTTCTGAAAAGCCATCTCATCATGATTAGTCTGGGTATATGCTGTTAGAGGTCCTTTTATTTGCTCAATCACTAAAAGAAAGAGTGTCTGACTGGAGAAATAACGAGCAGGACACAGAGAGCCTTTTGTCATTATCTGCAGGATATAGATGTTCTGTTCTTATATGACAATGGCGAGTGGAATTGCCTGCAGGCCTCTCTTAAGGCATAAACACTCTCACAGGTAAAAACAAATGTGCAAATGCATGCATACAGATACGGACAAATGTGAACTGATTGAACCTGAAGGGTCCAAAATTACCCTGCCCTTAATGACCCTGCCCTTCTGTGCAAATCTGACCTTGAATTTTCTATGTGTTTAAAAATGGTGACTTTATGATGTGACTCTGTCTCTCTTTATAACCTAAAAACACACACCACATACAGGTTTTATCTAGTAGGGTTTTACTCACATGGATTGGATCCAATATTTTGACGGCGGCTTTGCTGCCATTGTCTCTGTTAAGCACTTTATAAACTTTCCCATAAGTCCCTTTACCAATAGTCTCAATGATCTCCCAGGTATCAGATGGATCTGGAAAGCTGTCAAAGACGATGGATTTCCCTGAGCGAGGAAACATCTTCCCGAACGATCTCCTGAGGAGAAAGAGCACATATTGAGTCTTGAGCCAAATGTTTTTTTGCAGTTATAGACGGCCCACTCACTGTTTTCCCATTTGACTTATAGTGGTTAACACATAAGTTGATTTATCACTTGTGATGCCTGTACAGGCAAGATAAGATGAGTAAAAGAACCCCTGCATGAAAAATACATATATGTATGTATGGACTTAGTTAGTCTTAGGACAGCTAGGGCTATTTCTGTTTGACAGTAAAGTTACTCCAGGATTACCAAAAATCCATATAGAGTAGTAACATGTCCTACTTAACAAAACTTAACACCCTTTATCATGTCTGACTTGGCTTTGAAAAAGCTGTAGGCTTTTTTCCTGTTACTGAGGATGAAAAACTTGTTTTGGACTAAAATGTTTTGGTTAAATTCACGTCTCAAGGGTTTTTTGATATAAGAATTTGTGAATCCCTTTTCAAAAAACAATGTCTGAGAAAAGTAGGAAGATCTGATCAAAGGTTGAAAGATCTGAGGGTGCAGTGAGCCAATTTACCAAAGGGCCAGACATTATGTTCCTTCAAAGGCATCATTATGTTGAGGTACTGTAACTCAACAAAAACTGGATGTCCTCCTCAGAAACTATGACTTAGTGAAAGAAATGATTACATTTTATTTAGCACAATGCAAAAACTTTGACAGAAACCCAGTTTCAGAGTTATGTATGTTCTGAAGAAAACATTCGTCGTTTTGCCTATGCAAAGCACTGTGCTAGAGTATTCTGAGTAGTTGCCAGGGTGTTGCTATGCTGTGGCTGAGGTTTTCTGGGTGTTTGCTTGGTGGTTGATCACTGGCCTAAATCAAAAGAGCTCTGGTCTCTAGATATGACTCGGAGGTCCTTCGTTCAATGCAAATTTAGCTATTTTATTCTTCCAGCAAAGTTTAGTTCTATCCCTAATTAAACACACATAAACCAGCTAATCAAGATATTCAGGATAACTAGAGACTAGAGAGTGTGTTGGAGCTAAACTCTGCAGGAAAGTGGTCTCCAAGAGCAGGATTGGACACCCCTGACCAGGTTGGATATCGAGAACTGGTTCCAAATTTCCAGGCGCAAGTAGACCTGCATACTGTTTTCTTTGCTGCACACACATCCAAAGTGCACTCACAGAAAAAGTGATTTTAATTTTGAACCATTCAAGCACAAAAAGACTTGTGCGCTGTTTTCTGTGCTGCGCACACATGCGCTCTGCGTCTGAAAACTGATAAATGCTGCCTTCGGAGGACGCATTACAAGGTCGGAAGGCATCAAGGCATGTCTGAATGCAATGTTAGTTTCACTTTCTGTCTCCTGAGATACCTTCATCTGATCGATTTTTGAAGGCAGCATAGATGTATCCTTCGCTGCCTTTGATATCCCACAATCCAGAGCTTTCTATTTTGTGAATAATAAAGATGGCGTCTGAAAGTTGCGGCTGTGGTCAGTTTGTGTGTAAATGTACATTTTTGATAAACATTTTCCACTTATGTCATTTCTAGCGAGAAATTACTATTGTAGTCAATAAATATTCTCTAAGTTTTCACCAAAGCTCGCTCTGTTTTGCTGTTGCTCATTAAACCGTTACACTGCCTCAGAAGTCTGTCCGAAATCAGTTTCGTGAGGTACCTTCGTACACCAACACTGCCTGCAAAGTCAATGCCTGATAGGGCAGTGAGGCAACAAGTCAGCTGCCTCAATTTTTGGACAAAGAAAACATGTGTAACAGTATATTGGATCCGTGCAGCTCTTAAAGTAACAGCAGCCTAATATTCCTGCTGCCGTCTCTATAATAACGTCAATCAAACAACAAAAGACAGAGAGAAAATTCACTCGCTGTTCTTGACTGAATAACTTTTGTAACTATATGTAATGTATATTTTATTAATAAAGTGTAGTGTTATTTTTACATTTGATTTAAGTTTCTACATCTGAATACCTGCAAATCTTAAAACACTGTTTATTTCACTTGCATCTTTGTTTAGTTGTATTTATTTGTGCAATTGCTAATTTTTTATTTGTTCTTTTTTAATACCTGAGTGTTTACTTCTCGTTAATAATGCTTGAAATTTATATTAGTTAGGCTAGTTGTTTTTGCTATGGTATTTTTAAACCATAGTGAAAAGTTCCTTGTGTAAGTGTTCTTTAGCCTGTTATTTTTTGTTCATGGAATCGACTACAATCACTTGCTTTGCAATAAGACTTAGAATAAATGTGCATGATATCTACGTTTTTTTTTTTTTTTTTTACTTTGTTGTAATCGAAATTAGGAATCAATAAGAATCAGAATCGATAAGCATAATCGTAATCATAATCGCTAAAATTCAAATAATACCTAACCCTAACCAAGAGCAAATCTTATGTCTGATCACTCAAAAAAGTTATGAAATAAACAAAGTAGTCTGCTGAGTTACCTTGAAATGGGAGGAATTGTTGATAATAGAGGTCTTCACCCCTGCTCATGGAGACCCACTGTCCTGCAAAGTTTATTTCCAACCTGCTTCAGCACATTGATTAGCTTGATTAGAGGATATTGTAGCTAAACTCTGCAGGACAGTGGGTCCTGAGGGGTAGGGTTGAAGACCTCTGTGTTATAACAGTCAGGGTTTGAAATTAACTTTTTTACCCACCAGCCATATGGCTATTACATTTTTAAGTTACCAGCCATTCAGAACTTCTACTAGCAAAAACAAAATTATCAGAAATAAACCAGATTATCAGTCACAGCTTATATTTAAATATATTTATTATTAAATATGATTCTGAATCATTGTATTGCTTTCAGCTTTATGACATGCAATCACTGTTTGCGGATTCCATTCAAATAAAATAAAAACAAAATTATCTGTGACTTCTGTTATAATTGCCATGAGTTTACCTGTATGTAGCAAAAGATGCTAGGGCGCCATGCCAGTAATATCAGGCATAAATACTTTAGAAAATGTAGTTTAAAAGAAGAACAACACATTATGTCTACACAAAAGCTAAGCAAACTTGCCATTCTGTAAGTACTGTTAGTAATCACTGATCTTATTATACTGTCTGTCTAACAGATTCACCATTTGTGACCCTACCGGGTGAAAGTTCAACCAGCTCTTTCTTTACCCTAACCACAATTAAACCTACTTTCAAGATGACAACAGCAAAGGTCAACTTCACTTACATTCTTTTCTTGATTGGTCGATGAACATTTTGTTGAATAAGTCCATATTGACTCTGTTGAGGCAGTCGTGCCGTGTGAACACTTGTGGAGGAGTTAACCACAGCTAAAGCTAATCTCAGCAAGCCATGCCTGGCACCAGAAACATTGCTAAGCAGCAGAAGATATGTTGGGATTAAGAGGAATTACTTGACTACGCCATGAGCCTTTCCTCATTTAGATTCTCATTGATAAAGGTGCCAAAGCTAGTCAGAACAACTAAGAATACAACGCCAGGGGGACTACCTCTCTAACCCAAAGAAAGTAACTAGACAGAGTAGCTTAGGAAGCATCCTTATCCTTTTGTTAAGGGTTGTACACCAAAGAAAGCTTTTTCATGCAGTGTTTAGTATTTACATAACCCAGTACTTTTACCATTTTTTCTAGAGTACAAATTAATGCCCCATTACTTTTTTTAAGCAAAAAAGGCATACATTCCATTTTCTTTAAAATGAAAGATTATGTATGCAGATTCCTTAAAATTGTAACATTATTTGGAACATTTATTTCCATAAAAAAATTTTTTACATGTTGGAAGGAACACAAATTGTAGTGTTGGCTGTTTTTTTCTATAATTCACTCAATCACTCAACACAGTCAATCATTACCGGAGTTAATGTGTTAAGAAAATGATCAAACAGAAATATACGCTTATCATCCACTACAAACCAACGCATGGTCCCAAATTAATTAGCTCCCTACTGAGGGACATTTTAATCTAGGCTAAATCTGCAATCCTATTACCTACTCCTGCAACATTTGTTTGTTGTCAGTGGTTCCTTTTGCTCAGTTTCAAGTTAATTCATATTTTGCACCCATTTGTAGAAAGTGGCAATTAAGTTAATATGTTTCAGTATTCAGTACTATGCAGTTAAAGGGAGCATGTTGGTCTGCCTGATTTCGGTAAAAACCAGCATAAATTATATCAACAAGTTTAAAAAACAACCAATCCTGTTATAAAATGTAATTTGAGCATGATAGGACATTATCAGTCATTACTTATGCCAAGTGATTAGCCTTCTAAACCGCGAGGCCACGTTGCATGTAACTGAGCACATGTACAACTCAATGTATAGTATCCGAGGAACTTCCAGACATGTTTAATAATGAATTGAGCTTCTATATGTTACAAAACTCCATGACACAGAGACACAGGAGAAACCAAAAGATAAGACTAGACCACCTTAGCATTCACAAATTACAAGACATTGGGTGTGAGTATGTACTGTAACATGACCTCACCTACCTGAGGTACTTAGAGGTTATTAGATGCATTAGTGTATGCATTTTTAAATGGCCTTGCAAAGGCAAGCATCACTATTCCGGCTCATACTTAGGGTTTGAGGCATTAATGATGATGGACTCTGTTTCATGTGGGAGCAAATTCCAAGCAACCACACAGAACACCATAACAACCACCACACTCTGGCAACCTCCCAGAACACCTTTGTTCTCAACTCTTGCCCTCAAGGTCCACATTCTTGCAAAGTTTGGCTCCAACCTTGATCATACTCAGTATCTTTAGGTGTGTCCACACCATTTCGTAATTACTGAAATTACACGATTTAAACTTGTAAAAACAGTTCACGACCTCGTAGAGCTCGTAATTACAGTCCGTAAGTTTTCTGAGAGCTCCTACTTGTACCACCTGCCCGCTGCAGATTCATTTAGGTGTTGATAGTGGAGCCATAGTGTTCGAGGACGTCAACAGCTCTGAATATAATGTCACATGTTGTCATTTCGAGACTACGATAATTATCACATGGCGTGAACGCAGCATTTCTAATAATCCTGAACACCTTGATTAGCTTGTTCAGTTGTGTTTGATTAGGGTTGGAGCTAAACTTTGCGGGAAAGTGGACCTCGAGTGCCAGAGTTGAGAACCCCCACCCTAACCTTTTGGCAGCAAGACTCACCTTGAAGCAATCAAAAGTGAAGTAGGCTATGTATGTTTGCATTAATTTTGTACCTTATTAACTGGTACATAAGGATATATTACTAAATCAAAGCAACATTTCGCTAGACACACAAGGGAGAATTCACTAAGAATGAGAGCTGGTACCATTTTATTTGCACATGCTGCCTGCACTGGTTTAGCATCTGGTTAACTAAAGCATTTATGCAAATCAGGTAAAGTGAAATGCTAAAATGTGTACTACAACACATCTGTATTTACCTGGTTATAACGATCATCTACATGATTTGCTGAATTATTTCAGCCATCACAACAGAATGTATTCTTTTATTAATACAATTCTTTTTACCACAGCGATAATAGCAAAAGGCAAATAGCAATGACCTTAGTGAATATGGTACAATCCATAATGTGGCTAATTTGCATAGAAAGGAAGTGGTTTGCCATCAGAAGAATGACAATGACTTATGTTAATGTGACACAGCACTATTTTAGAGCATTTAGCACCTAGCTAAACTGTATTGCGGGTGCAGTGTTTTGCACTGAAATGCTGTGCACAAAAGTGGAGCAATTGTAAATGTAGTGCAATAGTGAATTCACCCAACGTTTGCATACCTGTTTTGGCCAGATGTCATCTCTGCCTGCTTTGCATCCAGAGAGAAACTTCATGAAAGTGCTCAGCACTCTGAAACATTACAAGATAATGCATTTTGCTCTATGGTAAGGCTTGTCTCCTTATTTCACCTTTTTAAAGAACAAAAGTCGAAGCAACTTGAGGAGAGTAAGGAAACAGGAGCCAGGACCGCCAGGGAAAGAAAGACAAGAGACCTGAGCTAATTTACAAGGCTATGAGCGGGTTGAGGTTTCAGTTTAACCTTAGCAGGACAAAGTATACAGAGGAAAACGACTTATTGTAAGACACATTTACAGCATTACTACAAATGATCTTCACGCCACTAAAATAAATATCAAGCTAAATTTAAGCATTTGTATATTTGCAACAAAAAAAAAGGAGGGGGGGGGGGGCTTAGTAAATTAGATAAGAAAATACAAGCATTGTTTTATGAATATACATTATAAATATGCACATTAAGAAGTCAACAATGGTAACTTTTTATCCTACATGTTTTGTTACTCTAAACATGTTACATTTGACCTCACATATTATAAATAGATGTACTGCAATAATACCCAGCCATTACTATCTATACCAACTGCTTCCCAAGGTCAATCATCGTCATTGAATCAAAAACATGTCACTGATCTTTACCTGACACTTTAGATGCAAATCAGAATCACATCCCTATACTTTCTCGTTGTGGCTAAGACATCTCTTACACACAGGCACATGTACACGTACACATTCAAAGCAACAAATTGCAGCCAAAACCACACCTATAATATAATATAAGCAAATCGACCGAATTTGGTTATCTAGCCCTGCCCTTACTAAGTTAATCTAAGGCATTGAAAGAAATGCTTTCAGCATAACTTGTACACCTCAAATGCAATACAGATAGTTCCACAGATAGCTCTAATGCTTTGTCTTTTGTAAAAACAAACCAAGTTTTTCTATATTTGCAAAGAACTACAATATAGTTAATAACACTGCAGTTTCTCGAAATAACCTATGAACACCTGCTTTAAGATCTAAACTTTCAAACAAAAGGTAAAAGCCCACACCATGCAAGTAAACTAACTTGAACTTACAGTTCGCCGCTGCCTCTACATGCTCAAGTATCAATCAGTCACAGTCTCCCGTCGCAGAGGAAGGAGACTGTGCTTGTTACAGCCTACAGTTAGCTTATCTCTCTGTTTTATGTATTATTCATCAACAAAAAGTAACACAATATTGTACAATATCCCACCATGCTTGGCTTCTGACTGTTGCTTTAATGTCACCTCAATGTTGCTACTTGGCTAAGGTGACCTATGGACGGAGGCATGCAATATCACTTGCAGATGACAGAATAAAACAGGCGTCTGTTTGGACACCCGTACTGTAAAAAAAAAGTGCAACAGGGCATAACACCAGACTTCAGGCTATAGAGTAGTGTGATAGAGTTTCTACCTACAGTGCAGGCACTAGATAAAAGGAGAGTTAGGACAGACAGCTTGATTTCGATTTTAGTTTTATTGCCAGTGTTCTGTGTTTTGACTCAGTCGATAATGACTAACAGAGCAACAGATGGTATTGCGATTGCCATTACAACCAAGTCTACACTGTTGCAAAGATTTAATGTTACTTATCTATCTTAGAGAGACATCTAGTGTCTCTACCTCTGGCAATGACAACACCATGACCTAGCAGACAGGGTTATTCCAGTATCAGTATGGTGAGTATAGATCATTTCATTTATTAGATATTGCTGCATTTATCTAAGTTCATAGACCATTACTGACAAGACAAAAAAAACAAAAAAAAAAAACACTGGCCTAGTGTCTCCAATTCATCTGTCATGCATGTCATTAGAAAGGCCACCTGACTCAGCTGGGATTCAAACTACAACCTTCTTGCTGTGAAGGAACAGTGTTACCCATTAAGCCACCAAGTTACCCCCCCCAAAAAAGCTTTTCTAAAAATAATAATAATAAAAAAAAACATCTTTAGTTTCTTATTATGTAACTGCAAAAAAGGTTTTAACTTAAAGCTATGGTCTACGATTTCAAAGATTGTTCATTATTAATAACCTCGTTTAGATGCTGGTTATGGTTCTACAGTACAATCCTAACAATATGAAGAGAAAAAAGAATGAAAAAAATCCATTCACTCTATTGGGTGTACAGCTGCAGAGAAGTTGACCAATGTAAGCTGTCCGGCCGGACAGCTTACATTGGTCAACTGCTCTCATCCAATCCCCCGCTCCACTTGACGCTCGCGACTTTTTGTTGAGCAGGTAAGCATTTATTTATACTTTTATGGTGTGAGGTGTTACATAAATAGCTTTTTATCAGTCTGACAACATGCTTATGCTGCCGGTCGGCATTGGAATGTTAGCCGTTTAGCATTGCCTATCACGGGTCAAAGTAATTATATTTCTTGAAGTGCTTGTATATATTTCAGTAGGCCTAGCGGGTTTCTGTTCGAGCCGATCGGAATTTGAACAAGATGCGCCGATGTTTACTACCGGTGATCACAGCTTGACTGAGTGACGTTGTTCAGGTCGTTTCCCGGTGGGAGGGATCAGGTAGCACAGAGGGGAGGGGGGTGTGTGTGGAGGGGCGGGATGAGTTTTTTAAAACTTCCCAACCGTCTCAGGCTTTCTCGACCGATTTTCAACATCGTAGACTACAGCTTTAAGATATTGCCACCTAGAAAACCTTACAAACTAAATAGATTTCTTACATTTTTAATAAGAAAATAAGACAATAAAAATAAGTTGTTTTTGCCCATATATATCTTGTGTGTAAATGCTAAGGTAAAATTGTGGGCGGTTAATGGGGCATTGCTAGGTGGTTCCCTTTCAGTCAGTCACGTGAACAAGATGCGCCGATGGGGCATATGGCAGTTACGTCAGAACGGAACTGACCAATTGGGATCTTACCTGAGAGCCCAATCACCTTAAAGTGTAAACTAAACGAGGTGGAGTCCCCTCTGCTTTGCCCCGATCTAGTTGCTCTGCCCAGTAGAGGGCTACTTCTGTGCATAGCCAGGGTGACCTGAAGATCACAGAGGGGGCTCCCCCGGCGAGTCAATCTCCGTGGGCCCCTCACTCCTCTAGTGCATAACAAGTTGTGGAGCTTACGGTTGAGATTGCTGGACCTTTGAATGGAGGACCAAGCGTTTCATTAGGGGATCCGGCGGAGGATTAGATGTCAATCGCTGTATCGGAGGGTGGGCTAGAGTCCTCCAGGGATGAAGATTTGGCTGCGCTGGCCCCTTCGGGAAGAGTGCCTTTCTTCTCGGAAGTGCACGAAGAGGTTACCAGATCGTGGAAGGCAGCTTTTTCTGCCACAATCCAAGCTGGTACCTCGATCAATCTGACAGCAAGTCTCACAAACGAGCATGCTCAGTCCATGCCTGAACACGCTCAAGAGCAGGACAGCGGCTCCACTGAAACTATTTCAGTGGCTCCAGGGGCATATGGCATCCGAAGCCAAGGTAGCATCGCCCGGCTTGCTTCATATGAGGTCGCTTCAGCACTGCCTCCTTGACCGAGTCTCGAGATGGGCCTGGCACCGTGGCACGCACCGGGTGACAATCCCCCCGGCCTGCCGCCAAACCTTCACTCCATGGTCAGACCTTGCTTTTCTATGGGCAGGAGTTCCTCTAGAACAGTGGTCTCCAACATGGAGATAAATTGAATTATAACAAAGATAAAAATATTAATTATGGCTGATGATGCAGGCCATGCAAAAAAGAAAAAGACTTATTATTTTAACGAGGAGTGGGAGACAGGATTCCTCTTCACTAACGTTAAAGATAAAGCTGTATGCCTCATCTGTGGAGCTAGCATTGCGGTTGCCAAGAGACACAATGCGGAAAGACATTTCACCATAACCCACAAGACCTTCAATGTCCGTTATCCACCAGGTACATCACTTAGAAAATAAAAAGTTAGTGAGATAAAAACGATGATACACGTATGATACACGTACTCCTATTGAACCGTTCGGTATGAGGCTTTCGGTTCAGTACGCAATACGCATTACAAACCGAAGGATACGTTGGACCATTTTTCCTACCGACCAAAATTTAGATAGCAGTCGCGCTGGCGCGAACACAACAACGCAACAATGCTGCCCAATATCAAACGGCAAACTCAATCATGCGCTAATCATTTGTGCTTCTGCTTCACTGACTGTTTATCAGTTTGGACCAATGTCAGTGCAGTGCGAGCCGATCTTGATCAAGCGACACTGTTACTACACAGAGATACAGTAAAGAAAGCATTTCGCCACAGAAATAATAACATTGCTGCGAGATCTAGTGAGAAGCATTCAAATTTCTCCGTTATTACCTGTAGATCTCTAATAGATCAAACAGCGCTGCCGTGGAAACCAGGAGAAACATTGTGCCATGATTGAGTCCACAAATCAGAAACATTCACGATGGATTTAATGTAGTAGGCTAAACACTAACTGTCACCATGGAAGTTTGGCAGGAATAGTAAAATGCTTTCAAGTACATCACATATATTTTCTAGCACTTCAAAACTCAAATATGATCATATATTTAAATGTTATATTTAATGTGATGACCAAAACATTATTTTGTTCATCCTTCAAAGATTACCCCCATTTATAAAACTAAAAGTTTCTAGATGTAGGGAAAAAAACTCTTTTTTAAAAATAAAAAAGACATTAATTTCCACTCTCAAATATTTATTTTTTAATCGTTTTGCTTTTGAATTATTTCGACATTATGAATAAAATTGCTGCCCTCAAATGTCAACCTGGAGCCTTGCAAACTTAAAATAAAAATAAAATAAAATAAAACAAACCTTTGTTTATAACTAGGCTACTACAATAATACATTTCATTTTTTATAAGGAGCGGTTTTTGTTTTATATGCTGCTAAGAAGACACCCCAGGAGATGGGTCAAGTATAGCTCCATCATTGTTCAAAGTAAAAAAAGATTATACTTTATGATGTTAGTTTAAAAAAAAAAAAAATACACAAAAAAATCAAGGGAATTTCTCTGGCATTTCTTTCTTTTTGCTGTATCGAAAACGTACCGAACCGAACCGTGTCACCACTGTATCGTCTTGAACCGAACCGTGAATTTTGTGAACCGTTACACCCCTAATATATAATTATAAATTCAATTGTCATAATATTTAACAATATTACTGTTTGTTGTTGTATTTTTCAAAACTTGAAACTTTTATCCCTTCAGGGAGCCCTCACTCACACAAAGGTTGGAGACCCCTGCTCTAGAACAAGTGTCCAGGCATGTAGTTGTCTTAACAGATGCCTCCACCACCAGCTGGGGCACCATGTGCAACTGGCGTGCAGCCTTGGGCTTTCAGACGAGACATCGATGGCACTGGCACATCAACTGCCTTTAGTTGCTAGCAGTACAGGCTGCTCTGAGCCACTTTAAATCGCTGCTACAGGGCAAGCATGCATTGGTCCGGATGGACAACACTGAGGCTGCTGCGTACAGAAATCATCAAGGTGGTCTATGCTCCTGTCACATGTCACTTGCCCACCATCTCCTCCTCTAGAGTCAGAAGAATCTGAGGTCGCTTCGTGCCATTTATGTTCCGGGCGAGCTCAATCGCACAACCGACAAGCTCTCACAACAGTCCACGCTCCCAGGAGAATGGAGACTCCATCCCCAGGTGCTCCAGCTGATCTGGAGACGTTTTGGAGCTGCACAGGTGGACATGTTTGCTTCTCTGGACATGTCCCACTGCCAGTTGTTTTACTCCCTGACTGAGGATGCGCTGGCACACAGCTGGCCCCGGGGTCTACGCAAGTATGTGTTTCCCCCAGTGAGCCTACACACATACACACTGTGCAAAGTCAGGAGCAGATCTATCATTAAAGTTAATTTAAAAAACATTAAGCTTACAAGCTAACAAGCTTTTGACTGAATAACTTTTTTATATATTTATATTTAATTCATACAGTGAAGACTATACAGTGTTTTATTTTTACAATTGATTTTTCAATTTCTGTAGTATTTCTTACTACATGTTAAATAAACTTTTATTTAATTATTAATATTATTATTATTATTATTATTATATATTATTATTTATTTTATAAACTTTTTTTATAAAAAAAATTTTGCTCAGAGCAATAATTTAATTATTGCTAACCTGCAATAATTAAATATTTTAAACAATACAAATATACTTTATCTATTTAAATGTCACTATATTTGCTGGTGACCTTCGATGTTCCAATTCAACCATACCAAATAAGCAAAAATGAGTTTAGATAAACATCACATTTGTGTTTCATTTTTAAATTTTATCTAATTACAAGTACTTAAATTTTGGAATCTGATTAGCCTACATAATCCAGATTACAGTGTAATCAGCTACTACTGAGCACTGCGTGTAACCACGTAACCAATATTTAGTGATATTGACTAAAGCAATATTAAAGATGGCAACATCCATAAAATTGGAAAGTCTTATCACATTTGACACAAAAAGATTCCAATCGTGGTTTAGTAACTGCCAGATGTGTAGATATGATGTATAATAATAATAATAATAATACATTTTATTTAAGGCACCTTTCGCAACAATCAAGGACACCGTACAGTAGAGTGATAGTCATAAAACAAGACAGCAATACAACAAACAACAGCTGTTTAACATTACAAGATTTAAATGTTATCAGAGAAAGCTAATTTAAATAGATAAGTTTTAAGACGTGATTTAAAAGTAGTCAGTCAATCACTTTCTCATATAAAATTGTGGAAGAGAATTCCAGAGACGAGGAGCAGCACAGCTGAACGCCCTGGACCCCATAGTGACTAAACGAAGAAGGGAAACAGATGAAGAAGATCTAAGAGTATGCTTGGGGGTGTAAATATGAAGCAAGTCGGAGAGATATGAGGATGCAAGATTGTAAAGAGCTTTAAAAATGAGAAGCTGAATCGTGTACTCTACTCAATATTTAACAGGAAGCCTGTGTAAATGACAGGGAACAGGAGAGATATGCTCAATGGAGGAGGTTCTAGTAATTATACGGGCATTATATGTGTCAGCTGAATCCTTTAGATCCAGACACTGTCTCCCACTGGAGCTCTGGTCAGTTTTGTGGTCGGCATTCAACTTATGCTCCCCTCTCTACTCTACTATAAAAGCTGCTAATTAAGAATTGAATGATGAAACGTTAGGAGGACTCTTGTTTTTTCAAATGTGAGATGTGAGCAGTTTTATGGAAATCATAATCTTTGATATTCCTTTAGTCACTGTGGTTACGGATGATAGTCATGAGTATGATATGGGCTTCACCCCCACTCCACATTTATACAGACAGTTCTTGGGTTAGATTTTTTTCCACTGAACATTTTACCATCTATTCATTTTAGGGTTTTAAAGCCTGGTGTTATTGGAGAACATTTTTAAGTTCCACAAAGACATTTTTATCATCTAGTGATTTAGAAAACCACATATATTGTGGTGCATATAAGAGCCACCTCAAGAACTCTCAAAACAGTTCTCTGCTGAACCTAAGGTATTACTAAGACCCAATTTAGACCGATTGGTTCAATGATTTGTTGCATGCCACATACAAATGCAAGCCATCAATCCATTCTACCCTTTTCTGCATCAATCAACACTGACTTAAAGTCTTTCCGTAGCCTCCATCTTCTCTTTGCTTGACTGGATGTCCAGTAAGTTACAGCATTCAACTCCCATTATAACATCCAATTATTTGCAAGCATTGACATGCATCTTCTTCTCTGTCAATCAATTTCAGCAGTTTTTCACACTTCACTGGGGACAACACTCACCAACAGGGGCTGGTGCCCAACCTCTACATGTGTGTGTTTATCTGTGTGGCCTGCAGAGATAGAGCATTATATCTGAAGAGCTGCAGAAAGCTTAAATATTCATGGCTGCTTCTCTGTTTCTCTTGGTTTGCTATGAATCTCCCGTGGTGTTCATTAGGTCCCTCCCTTCCCCGTGGTTCAGTTTTCACACCGGAGGAGACGCCAGATGCCATGCTGTTCACTTGCTGTGTGCAACCCAGGAAGACTCCGTCAGAAGATGCTGTTACCTCTTCCTGAGCACCTTGATCATCTCTTTTTACCCTCCCTGTCTCTTTCTTTCCTTCGCACTCTCTTTAGCACTTTCTCTCATATGACTAGCCCAGGCAAACATCATAATTTGAAGCAGTGAGGAGAAGCCAGCACTGATATTTCAACCTCTAGAAAGAGGACCATCAATCACAGACTGATGGGAGGACCACAGGCAATCAATAACTCTGTATGAAGTCGTCCACGTCCCGACCCACAAGGAGACCCCTCGTCATGCATCACGGTGACACCTCCCCGCCCCCTCTTCAGGCCTCCCTGGCCTCTGACGGCCTTCATTTCTAAAGGGGCCCAATTTGATCAGCCTCTTTAAGTGGTGCTCCCTCAACTGGATCTCACAGGCTTGAGTTACCACAGCTAAAGTGCCAAATTTCCTGCTCTGTTGGGTTACAAATGGTGCAGTCCAACCCACAGGCGGAGACACAGCAGTGGCCATAATGACCTCATGATTAGTGTGGGCACTGGGCCCACAACCTACTTGGACTGAATCTCTGTACCAAGACCAGCCCCCCCAATTCAGAGAGTAAGCCAGACAGACATTACCTGCTCTGTGCTTCTATTCAAGCAGAGAAGTACATTCTCTATGAATCACCAGTCCCTTTTATGGTGGTTATGATTCAACTAACTTAACAAAAAAGGTCTTCCTTACGAAAATTAACTATGGTTTTACTACAAATAAAACCAAAAAAATCATGGTTATTATAGTTAAACCATGATAACTACAAATTAACTATGGTTTTGCTACACTAACCATAGTTTAACCATGGTATTTGTTGTAAAGCTGTGGTTATACAAATGGTAATCAATCTGCCAAAAAACTATGGTTACTATAATAAAACAATGGTTCATTTTAGGTGGTTGCCAGGGTGTTGCTATACGGTTGTTCTGAATGTTTTAAGCCAATAGCTATGTGGTTGTTTGGGGTTTTCTGGGTGGTTGCTAGAGTATATGCTAAGTCGCAGCTAGGTAAAAAAAAAAAAAAAAAAAAAGCCCAACTCCAAGTCTCTATCCCTCCGTCCAAATATGCTTTCTAGTATATGAAAAACTATGTAAAATAAGTAGTCTAATGTCTAAATACACAGTATTTGCCCAACAGTAAGATTCTGAAGAACTATCTGATGAACACTTTACTATTTTACAATGAGGCCAAAGGAAGGTAGTCGTCAATGGCAGGGAAACATTATGCAGCTAACGCCGTAGGTCATGATGGCATGGCAGATCAAGTATGTCGAGATTGCATTCCTACTTCACACACGGATACTTACATTCTGGTCTATATAGTAGTTTAATACTGAGGGTTAGGGGTTTATTCTAATCACTATTCCTAACTACATGCAATAGCAATAGTGTCACTTGTCTTAATAAATACAAATAATAATATTTATTGAGACCTTGAAAAAGGTGGAAACTGCTCTTAGTCTTACACAGGGTCTACATCAGATGCAAGCGGCATGATGCGATGCAACAAAAGCAAATAGAACCCATTTATAATTAGCGATTCTGTTTACACTGGATGCAGCGTCATGATGCAACGTGACAAATTCCCAACAGTAAACTGATGACCCTTTCTATTTCTGATGTGATCCAAGCACTCTCGCTACTTCGAAGGATTTGCAAATGGATTTGCAATGGTTGCTGTGTCACGTCCAGTGTAGACAGCTTCTAGCTGCTGCAGTGCAGCGTGCATGACACTGGTCTCGTCCATAGACACAGTGTCAGTCTTAGGGTACATTTACACAAAAACAATGTCCAAAAAATGGAAATGTTTTTCCTTTTTTAACGTACCAACGACAACGATGTCAAAACGATCTGAGAAAACGACTAAAAAAACTATTATTCATGCTAGGCCAGTAGTTGGCGATGTCACTTTGTATACGGCTCTAGAGACTGAACAGGTAATAAGAATGCGCATGATGTCACCATTTTCACAAATTTGTGTTTTTGTGGTTTACACAGAAACGATAACGGTATTGTTTTCAAAAACTTGCACTTTGAAACCAATTTTCAAAAGCTTGCATTTTCAGGCCCCCAAAAAGCTGTTGTTGTGTAAATTAATGGCAAAAGGCATTACATTTTTTTTGGTTTTTAGTGTGCCATGTAAATGGCCCCTCAGAGCTGCCCCAATAATAAGCTACTTAAAGTGATGTTTGGCTATAACAAGCTGTTAGTGAGACAATAAAGACTACAGACTGGTTACCAAACATCAACCAGCCCAGCAGTGTTTAACTATTCTGCAATGAATCAATGATATAAGTCTATTGGTGATCCTTTGTCTTCTGTAATTAAAAGGATTTCACAGGTTACATCGTCAAATGTGTGAAATTATCAGCAAGACCCATTCAAAGCAGGTTATGAAGATGAATTAAAGTCTGTAATTAAACAGTACTAAGGAACATACATTTTACACTATCCATTAGACTGTGTGCTGACGCTTTAGGCAAATGTTCTACTTAGATTTGCGGTGCATCATCCCACTCAGAACATTATTCACTCACTGTTTGACATTTTATGCTGGCCATTTCCTTACATGACAATGAAGATCATAATGAGAAAAAAGGCCATGCTGACAGATGCCTAATGCAAGATGCTCATGGTTTTGAAGATACAATATTGAGCTAATTCCTGTTATGCAGGACATTTTTATGTCCCTATCATGTATGTATGATATACTGTATGTATCAGAAGAAAAAAAAAATCAACCCACATGCAACAATTTAAAAAGTAGTCCCGCGCACTGACAACACTGTCAGTTAGGTTGTCTCACTTTTAACCATTCCATCCTGGATCAATACTCTAACTTCAGCTTTTTATTTCCATCCTATTATTTTTCTTACCACTGTGTTAATAAGTCAAACCCAGTTATAGAAATATTTCCTTACATTGCAATGCAAGCATAAAGCTACAGAATTCCAGAGGAACTAAATAACAGGAACGACCAGTATACATATAATCATACTTCATTTTCAATAAACAATATGGACAGGAATTTTGATTATGAAAAATCAGTGGCTATTTATGCAAAAGTGAAAAATTTGATCCTTGACTCGTCACGCATCATTTGTGTACACTATTAGCTTCAACAACAGAAGACACACAGCTGTCTCTTCATATTCGTCTCATTTTTTTTTTTTTTTTTTTTGCTTCTCTCCACAATCAGTGCATCACAGCTGGAGATCCAGTGTATTTACACAGGCATCGTGATTGTTTCCATACATACTTGAGTCTGGGCTGTTGTGAGGCAGGTGTTGATTCAAATGGCTTTGCCTCGGGGTGACAAGTATGTCAAATTCATCAAATCCCCCACCACTGATGGGCCACCCAAGGTTAATTTACTCATCAAAGTACAGATTTGACTTTTTGTGATTTTCCAATAAGTAAAGTTAAATGCTCTTTTTTATCCTACATTCTAAAAAGAATGCTGGGTGTGGGTCATATATGGACAAACCAAACCATTGGGTTTAAAAATTGGTTGGGTTTGTCCATGTTTGACTCAAGTGTAGGAGTGTAGGAAAATGTTATTGAGAAAATAATTCCAAATGTAAATAAATAAATAAATAAAAAATTTAGAAAATAAATGATGGCACATGTCTGAAAGTCAGTAGCTGCCAAGGCATTGCTAAGTTGTTCTGAGGGGGATTTAGCATGCCACTATGTGGTTGCATTTTTTTATCTTACAAAAATTCTTACCTCTCATCAGTAAGCCAAATGATTTGAGAAATCATTTATGTCTGTATCACAAAAGTTAGGCATAGGGGTTCGTTCATATCACTAACTGCAAGTATGAGCAATAATAATAGAAAGCCTTTAAGACTTTAATTGCTTATTTCTGTGAGTACAGCTGTATCAGAAGCCACATTTCCATTACCCTTCAAATTGGGCAAACTGAAATTGCGAATTGAAAATACGCCCAATGGAAGCACATCAATTTTGCATAAACTCCTAGCCTGGCAAGCCAGACCTACATCAAGAACTCACCATAGACACGGCTCAATCCGAGGGGCGGGATAAACGGCTGTCTTTCAAATTCACTCTGCACGCAATAGAGAGCCTAAGTCCCTCCCCTTCCGGTTGACCACCATGGGACCTTACTTCGGAAAAATATTGTATGGTAGACAATGGCACGAGACAACAAATATTTTGATCTTGTTTGAATTGTGCCCTGAATTACACATATGATGTTTGTCAATTTAAAATATACATTTTAAAGTCAATAAAGTCGCAGTTTGATGTAAAACTGTTGAGGTATAAGACTGTGAAAATACGTAATTACAGAGACTACAAACCCAAAAGGCGCACGTGTGACGTCATACCTTTTCTCTCAATGAATGAAGCTAACTTTACTGAAGCTAACATCTGTCTGTTTCTATAGTCTTACGTTATAATCGTAACGTTTCGCCGTCATGCCTGAGTGTTTTGTACCAGACTGCACACATACGAGCAACGGATCTTATGACGTACATAGTGCGAGACGAGAGATGTAGTTCATTGAGCGATTTTCACATAAAACTAAATGTTACTCTTCTGTTTTATGACAAACTGCGACTTTCTTGACTTTCATAATTATCTTTTAAATTGACAAACATCATATGTGTAATTCAGGGCACAGTTCAGACGGAATAAAAAGATAAGTTGTCTCTCGCCATTGACTACCATACATATTTTTTCCGAAGTAAGGTCCCATGAGCCGGAAGCGGAGGGGAGGGACTTAGGCTCTCTATACGACAGCGCTTCAACCAACCAGAGTGTTTTTTCAACAGCGGAGCTATGTTAGTTGATAGATTCAACTTTTGCTGTATCTGGTCAGCAAAACTACGAACACATCTTCCTTTTTTAAGAATGACTTAAGTGCCGTTCTTTGCTCTTTTCTCAAAGAAAAACTTAACCCCGAGTCCTCCAGAGTCGCGGCCAAAGCCGATTCGAAAGACTGTTCTCCAGCAGCAGCCATTCTTTGTTTTCAAGTAGCAGGGAACCGTCACAACTCTGTCGCCATTATGTTAAGCCCGCCCTGCCTACTCTATACACGATGTGATTGGCCTGACCCAATTTAGGTTTTTACAGCTTCGAAAGTCAATGGAGAGTTGCTAGACTACCCTGTCTGCAAAATAAATTTTGCTGCCGCTAGGGTGCGTCTAGATTTCTAGGCTAAAAAACTCCCATTTATCGCAAAAAAGTTTTTACGCTCGCAAGAAGTGCTTTTTCACAGGCAATTCGAAAAAGAAATATTTTGCAAAACTGCAATGAAAACAGTTTTTGTGCATTTACAGGTCACCTGACTTAGATGACATGGTATGTTTGGACAGAATACGAGACAGAGTTCTTTATTAAATTCATATAAGACAAAAGAGTTACAGGAATAATGGATTCTAAACCTCAAATAAATGCCACAATCAAGACCTCAAAGCAGATATGAGGGAGAAACACCCAGAAACACCTCATATGTGCCGCTCACAAATATAATAAGGGTCATTCCTTACCATTAATGCTTGGAAAACACACATACATCTCCTTCGATTAATAATAATGGCCAGTGCAGTGGCTGGGATAAACATAAACCTACCAATGTCCGTTGCCATGGTTTTTGGAATGATTTTACTTATCGCGAGAGGAATAAATGAAGTTTTAGTCGCATAATATTGGTTAATGGAAACGCCGTCATTTTTGCAATAGTTTTTTGTCGGCATTTAGAAAGAAAAAAAAATTCGCAAAAGTTTTGCGCAAATCTGGAATGGAAACGCGCCTAGAGGCTGGCCATGAAAAACCCCTAGTTACTATTTCATTGCTTCTAACCATTTCAATCATTTTCAAATGCAACTTCTCGAGGTTGTGAAATCACACACAAAAACAAACAAACAAAAAATAAATGAATAATTATGTGGTTGGAATTCAGACAATAAATACTCAGACCAAGAACAGTGTAGGATAAAAAGATTGAGAAAGGGCTAACATGGAAAGATCAATGTAAACCCATAGTAAAGAAAACATAAATGAGATATTTAATATCTCATTTGTTTCAGCAAGATAACATTGTGATTAAATTTTGAGACTTTTGCTTAAGTTCCCTGCTTCTCAGATGCTGAGAAAAAGACCAGTAATCTCTCATATCTCATATATTCAGAGATGCCAAGATGCCAAGGTCAATCTCAATATGCCCTCAAACATTTCTCAAGATATTTCTTCAAGACCAAATATGTGCTGTGTTAATTTGTATATTTCTAAACTATTTGTATTCCTCCAAAGAAATATTAGGAAAAACATCTGAGATAAACTTCAATTAATGTTTCCATTCTATTATCCATCTATGCAAGAGCAACATCTGAACAATAATAATAAATTAAAAAAAACTTCAAAAAATCAATTAGTGTTCGACCGATATTGTTTTTTTGATGGCCGATGTCGAGAGCAGGGTGGCCGATGGCCGATATAAAGCCAATATTTGTATATCAATTATTCTAGTGTCTATCATCTAGCAAAATACAGTTCTGACTGACATTAATACAAGTTTAGTGCAAATAGTGATGGTGAAGATGATCAATGTTTTGCCAGATAACAGTATATGAAGACTGAATGAACAAAATGATGGATTCCTGGAAAGATATCAAATCTAGTGGATCTATGGTGGAAATAGATTGTAGCTCTTACCAGAGGAGAATGCAGCTGTCTCCAGACATGGTTGGACAGTTCTGCACGGAACGATTTGGGTATGTGTGGCTGCTTTTAACACAATTATCTCATCCAAAGTGAAGTGGCTTCTGTGGGTGAAAGCATCTTAGCCCACACACTGGACTCACGACCAGATAATCATCATAACAACCGTCATTCAGAACATCTCCATCATAAAATGTCAGATTGGTGCGAATGTATAAGAAGTTTACCTATTGGGAAACAAGGACAGCAAATCTAAAATGAAAAAAACATTCAAATGCATTCTTGCATTTCACGAGAGACCTCTTGCAGTTCAGTAGTGCTTCATTTAAGCTTTAAGTTTGCTCCATGATGTTTCTCCAAAAATGAAAATGAAAAAAGGACACAAATGAAACAATTCTTGACATACAGAAAGAG
The DNA here is from genome assembly GCA_022828995.1 of Vimba vimba. Classification (NCBI taxonomy): domain Eukaryota; kingdom Metazoa; phylum Chordata; class Actinopteri; order Cypriniformes; family Leuciscidae; genus Vimba; species Vimba vimba. The sequence goes on from CM040840.1 coordinate 6,644,109, forward strand.
TCTAGCGCTTTAAAAAAGCTCAGATAATAGGTCATGGAAGAATTTGATAGGAAATGGTTGAGATCTCTGACTATTTTACATTTTGGCAAATTGGTGGCTTATTCGTATGAATTTGTACGATCTCATTCTTATGTTTTTGTATGATCTGCTTACGCCCCAGGGATGGGTATTTTTAGGGGTGGGCCTTATGCTTAATGCTCTATAGTTTTTTTTTTAATAATTGTACATTTTTGAATGATTCACATTGTACAAATTCATACAAAGTCACCAGCTTGTAATATAATGTTTTCCCGTGAGATCAGGTTGGATGTTTAGGCAGGAGAGACATCCGAGAGGCAGGAGATTTATATATCCCATTTACTTTCCATTTCACGAGTTTGTTTCCCCATATAATCTATAAGCTATTAAAGCAACACTAAGGAACTTTTCCTTTTCGGTCGCCCTACAGGTTGGAAACGGAATTGTCCATTACCACAGCCTACTGTCGCACGCACACTCGCTGTTTATACAGCACCGGCTTTGGAATGAACGATGTCCACAGACAAGGTAGAGTATGTTGCATGATTTCATGAAAGTATGATGTATTGCGACTTCAGAAACGAAGAAAAACTAAATAATGACTATTGTAACGCTTGACGTAAAGCAAGTCAAATTTGTAGTTTTCTTATGTCTCATTCGAACTACAGAAACGCGACCCGGTTTGGCAAACTTGCATAGTGTGGTATGGTTCTTAATAGGTTTACTGATAATGCATGTCCAAACATTTGGCTCTGAAAAAATCCAGTCTAATAAAGGCCTATATTGTAACCAATCTATTGAGACATTTGGAAGTTAATGTGTTCACTCCTGAAACTCATTACTTATGTAAGTGGTCCTACTTGCACCCGCTCTGGGCGGAATTTGAACCGGCGTAACCAACCTGGGAAGCGGGCGCGCTAACAAGGATGTTATAGACCACAGCCTCTAGCATTAGTTGCGAGTGCGCCTCTTGAGGCCAGGGAAGTGAGGTTTACTTGCACTGCTCTTTAACAGTGGTGGAAAGAGTACTAAATAAATGTTAAAAGTATTGCTACTTAAGTAATAATTTACTTGAGTACAAGTAGAAGTATGGGAAAATAATATGACTCAAGTAAGAGTAAATAAGTAGTTTGCTTAAAAACTACTCAAGTAACTACGTTACAAAGTACTTTAGTATTATTTTTCTATTTTTACCCAAAATGGGGAGATGATAGCGATATGGAGTGCCAAAGACTCTCATGTCATATCTGTTTCATTCATACTGGAAGCCCAGTACGGATTCATCCCTTACATCCCATTCATCCCATTCAGCGCAGAAAGTCCACAAGTGAGATTCATAGGAGTATTAAACTTATGACGTTTCAGGAAATGCCTTACATGGATATAATAACATGCAAATAGAGACGTTCTGACTGATGAAACATGAAGACAAACACATGATAGCGATAATATATATGTGTTCATCAAGCTATCTCAGGTATTTTCATAAGAATGATGTATGTCTTTAAAGGGATAGTTCACCCAAAAAGGAAAATTAGCCCATGATTTACTCACCCTCAAGTCATCCTAGGTGTATATGGCATTCTTCTTTCAGACGAATACAATCTGAGTTATATTACAAAATGTCCTGGCTCTTCCAAGCTTTTTAATGGCCGTGCATTTTTTTTTTAATCATGAATGGATGCACTTTTTTGGGTTTTCAATTTTTTCCAGCCATTCACTGCCATTATAAAGATTGGAAGAGCCAGGACATTTTTTAATATAACTGTGATTGTGTTTGTCTGAAAGAAAAATGTCATGTACACCTAGGAGGACTTGAGGGTGAGTAAATCATGGGCTAATTTAAATTTTTGGGTGAACTAACCCTTTAATGCAATGCTAATCAACATAGCCTGTATGACAGAATTTAATATAATAATATATTCTCACTCTGTGTTAAGAAGCAACATGAAACCACAGAAGTAATTTCAAACACGACAGACATGTTTTGTGATTTTGGAGCAAAGCATGATATTAAACTCATAAATTGTAGTGTTTGACGGTATGCTAAGCAAACATACTACCTTTCCCTGTTATCAAGAGCAATTGTTTTATAACTAATTTTGAAAAGTAAGTCCAGGTAAGATCATTTGAATGTTTTCATTAGAATCATTTCATAACTGAAAGCAAAGAAGGTTAAGTGAGAGGTCCGATAAAAAAAAAGAGAGATTTACAACATTATGAATAAAAAAGTGGCAGTAAAAAAAATAAAATAATAAGTGGGGTACGGTTAACTTGTTAAATGAAATGCTCTTTTTTTCGTCCTACCGAAAATGTGCTGGGAACCAACTATTGCCATAGTTACGAACTACACTTTTCCCTACATCTTATTGACAGATAAATCATGCGATCTTATTTCACTGTTATTGAGTTTTTTTTTTAGCTTTGTACAAAGTTTGCTTCGTACATTTAGTTTAACTGTATTGTTAAAGAGGGCAAGACACTTGTTTTTGCTCCGTTCGTGCAATAACTGCGTCCATGTTATGAGCCATTTACTTCAACTGCTCAGTGCTCTGGTATTATCAATGGGATGACCCATTTCAGGAGTTGCCATAATTAAAGTCAGAAAATGAGCATAGCTCACTTACATTCACTAAAATATTGAAACGTTAGCGATACTGATTCAAAACACGAGCGCCAGTCATTGAATGTCAAAGCGCGGCTTGAAGTCCCCGCCCCTCAGCCGAACTGGAAGCTTTGATTGGTTTTGCACCTGAGTCAGACCTGTCTGTTATTGGCTGAAGCGCATCAGACCTGTCTGTGATGGCTGAAGCACAGGGCTCCACCGCACCGCAGTAGTTTTAAAAGTGTCTGTCAAATGTAAGCTTGCCCTGTTGCTCCGTCGGCACATTTGTCAAAGTAGGCTACTTTGTACTTTTGGTGAAAAATAAATGTTGCGAAGTTGAATACTTTATTTTTATTCTACTCAAGTAAAAGTAAAAGTACCACAATATAATTGTACTCAAAAAAATTTACTCAAGTACTGTAATGAAAGTATTTGTAAGTAGTTACTTTCCACCTCTGCTATTTAAAGGAGAACTCGGTAACTCTAGCAATCTCTAGTCACTTCTTCGCTGATTTTCCCTTTTGTTGTCGCATGTTTTCCCCACGAGCTCCCCCTACAGCTGTGGGGGGGGCGTATATTTCACAACACAGTCGTAAAAAACTCACTTGCGGCGGCCTCCTCCCCCTCTCTACCGCTGCTCATGTGCGTTTGTTTTGATCGGAGCAAGCCAACTGTATCGCGTGGAGCTATGTCTACCGAAGTGGGTAATCTGGTAATACATCATACATGCGTGTGTGTTTATGTCGAATTGCCGTAAAGCAATTTGTGTTTCGCGCTCGTTCTCGTTCTAGTTCTCGCTTCTCACGAGACTTCCAATTTCTATCTTGCCGGGACGGTAGTGGACAAGTTGCAAGGTTGGTTTTCCGCCTGGGAACGCTGGGGGGAGCGGGGAAAGTCACCAATATCACCAGAACAGGTTGTTTAACCATCCAAATGATTTCTAGACAGTTTTATTAAGTTAAAAAAGTTACCAAGTTCTCCTTTAATAGCTGGCCTCTGCTACACTCACCCCCCTAAACCTCACTGCCATTCTGGGTCACGGCACCAATGTATCTGGTCCTACTCGCACCAACTCAGAGCAGGATTCAAACCAATGTCACTGGTGTGGGAGGCGGGCACGCTAACAAGGACACTAAAGACTGCAGCCTCTCACGCCCCTCTTGAGGCCAGGAGGTTTACTTAAACAGCTCTATACTAGCTGGCCTCCGCACTTACATATGCTAATCAACTGATCAGCCTTTATCATGATGCTGTTAATAAACAAAGACATCCACCTGAAAATTTATTCCAAAATTCTGAAATTCTAAAATATTTCAAAGGATTTTTTTTTTTTTTTACTTCTGCTATGATAGAGAGAGAGACAGTGTGTTTGGAAAAGATTTGTGAAAAGCCATAGATTCTCTTGGCAGGTTTGATGGGCTCTGAAGGTTGCAGGCACGCATCAATAGACTGATGTGGCCAATGATGAGGCCATTGTCGTGCAGGGGGATGTGAGATGAATGTGTTCCTGCTGGAGCGCTGCTAAATCTGCTCACCATTGTGAGGGGCTACTGGAGCATGACTCACCCCAGCTGCCGCTGGAGATAGCAGATGTACTGGCTTATAAGATCCATATTCACACGAGTAGATCAATTTGACCACCAATATCACATCAATTTCTGTTGACAGAGTTCTGTCTCTTTACTTTCTCTCAGATGTTAGTGTTTTCTTGCTACTAAAATATAATTTTGTAAATGTTTGATAATTAAAAGCAGGTGTTAACCACATCTCACTAAAGTACTGGTGTGAATATTTTATAGTAAAGTGATGTCACTTCATTGTCTAATCTATGGCCCTGTTTACACCTGGTATTAAGATGCGTTTTGGTTGATCGGATCACAAGTAGATAAAGTACTAAATTTAGTTTACAATAGTTTTAAACGGGGTCTAATGCATTTTGAGCTTGTCCACTTTTGACCATTCAAGAAGTAGTCGAAAAACACATTTGACCAGATTGCTTTCGTAGTGTAGACGCTCATGTGGTCGAATGTGTCGAACAGCCACAAAAGACTCTCCATCTACTGACCTAACGCATAAACATTATGAAAGGCACACTAGCCAGACATGATTTAAACTTTGTCGGCTGAAGACCTAAGTGTGGTTTTAAGTCTAAAAAACATACCGAGCACAATGTTCTCTCACTATTCATGATTTCTGACACACACTCACAGAGTTCGGCTGGTCTTACGTCATTTCCAGTCGCATTCATATGTAAAATCCGTGAGCTTAGATCATCCATTAAATCGAAAGATCTGAAAAAGCCAGTATATTTACCCGCCCATAGACCCTCCCCTTGAAGAAATCAGGACAGAAGTGGTCGAAAGTGGACAAAAGAGACTTGTGGTCCGATCGATCAAAACGCATCTTAATATCAGGTGTAAACAGAGCCTATATGAGGTAATGCTAAAAACTGTCTTGTGAATCTTTTGCTCATATGCACATAGGGAAATTTTTAGTTTACAAATTCTCACATTACACTCTAGTTCCACACAACTATATCTATAGTCTGAAATGCACGACAGTCATGGAAATTCTCAAGATCTATTTTCTAAAAGCATGTGATGATCTTATTGTGAATGATTCATCTATATATTTAGAAAAAAATATGCATACTAATGAAATGAAACAAAAGTTGGCCATACAATTTTAACCAATATATCATAACTGTCAAGATTTCTCTCTGGTGATGTACCCCAGACTTCTCCAATCCATTTATCTGCTTATACCCTGTCCCTTTTATAGATTCAATCTCAAGCTCGCATTTAGATCTGACTCCATCCAATCAACAACCGATGCTTAAACTAAAATCCCCGCCCTACATTTTTTCATTTTTGTTACTCCATTTCACTCGGATGTACGTCACTAAAAGGAAGAAAACCTACATTTAGTCTGTCCTTCAGTTGTGAGGCTGGTTAACACAGGCTGTTGAATTTTACTGCATTTGATCCGGTTTGATTGAAGTCATTGTGCAGTGCCTTGATTGAATCTACATTTATAGACGTCTTTGATGTACAAAATTAATTCTACATTTAATCTACATATTAAGTGAACTTCAGTTTCCTCAGGAAATGGTTATTAATTTCTTTAATGATTTGATCCAACCTTTAATATCCCAAATAAATGCCATTTGAATAAACGTCCAGCTTATGGGAGAAAACAGTGCATAAACAAGATTAAACATGCTTTACTTTTAGAATTGCCAGCAAAATTCCCAGAATAGCAGCCTATAATTCAGGTGTGTGCAATCCTGCTTCTGAAGCACCACTTTCCTGCAGAGTTTAGCAGCAGTGCACCTGCCTGGACGTTTCTAGTGATCCTGAAGACCTTGATTAGCATGGTTCAAGTGCGTTTCATTTCAGCTAGAGCTAAATCTGCTGGAAGGTAGGCCTCCTGTGCTATAACTAAACCTACGTCATTGTGAATTTGGACAAGAGCTCTCAAAATGGATTTTTAAATATTATTTACAACAACAAAAAAACGTCATATGCCATGTCCAAAAAAAAGTTATGCCGTTTCATAACCACTGGTTTTGCATTTCTACTGAGCTGACAACTATGTAGATTGCTGGAGATGACAATATGTGTCAGAGAGAGGCGCTTGACAGAGAGTGTAAATGGCTCATCAAGCCTTTAGAGTTGTATAACACTTAATCCATATTAATCCACCAGAAGGATGAGTCTTACTCCAGCCTTATGAATACTGCAATATGACTAACTCTAGTGGTACAGTAACAATTGTATTAGATTAATAAAACAAATGGTCAATGTTGCCCATGGAAAGGTCGTCACCATGATGCTAGAGTGTAGGTGGTTGCCAGGGCATTGCTATGCGGTTTGCTAAGTTGTTCTGAGTATTTTAGATTGTTATGCCATTCTAAGTGGTTGCTAGAGTGTTGCTACGGTAATTTTGGTGGTTATTTACTGGTAAAAGTTCCAAACACCAATCCAATCTTTCTCCTGGAGGATCACCTTACAGTTTAGGTCTAGCTGTAATTACACACCTGAACCAGCGAATCAAGGTCTTGCAGGATTACTAGCGATTAATCTGAATATGCCTACTTCCCTACTATATAGTAGGTGAAAAACTGTATTCATAAAACAGCAGCCGAAAAGTACCCGGATGGCCTACTACTTCCCCTGAGATTCTGAAGTGTGCATCTGATGGACACTATCCCATGAGGCCACCGGAGAGTTGTGAATGGCACTGAAGTGACACAACTGACGAAGTCACATGACAATGACAACATGGCAGATGTAGTGCATCTGGATTTTATTCACGCTACACACATTAATACTATATACTGTAGTCACGAAGTTCAGTCCTCATTGAATATGCATTACATTCAATTTACATTTATTCATTTAGAAGACACTTTTTTCCAAAACGACTTCATCTTAAAGAGGCAATAAACATGAAAACTAAGAGTAATACAAAGATTCAGACATTGATCAGAATAGAACAAGCTAGAACAGGGATTATCTAAGGAATACTGAGAGCACAGACAAAGGAATTGGAATAGTAACTACTCAGACAGTAGGCCTATGCGATTTTGAATGCAGTCTAGAAACTTCCAAGCAGTGTTAGACCTAAACTCACAGGAAAGTGGCCCTCCAAGAGCAGGATTGGACACCCCTGGTCCATGATATTCTGGTCTCTAGATATGGCTGTGGGTCTATGGGATTTTTTCACCTGTTGTATTGTCTAATAGGAAAGGATCTCTGATATCTCAGAATTGTAATAACAAACCTTTCCTCAACAAGCCCCACAATTTGACATATCATTCATGTCTGTAGCACACAGCAAATTTCAGAACTCAGAGTTAGTGATTTGAACAAACATCTACCCATAAGTATGAGCAAAAGGAAAATGATGCTTGTCTTAGCAAACACAATTAATTAGGAATAATCAAAATTATATCAAATCAAAACATCTCTTGCTGGACCTCTACAATGTTGCGTAAATCATAAGAAATGACGTTCTGAATGTGTGGGGGCTGAGCGGCTCGTTGGTTCACGCTTCCCTCAGGCCTGAGGGAGGATTTTCCAGCCGTCTCATCTAGCTCTTGCCCGGTTTGATTAGTCTCTCAGCTGTCTGCGTCACCTCGCCTGAGCACGACCAACAGCCAGCCAGCCAGATTAACATTTATATTTCACTACACCCTCCTGCAGATACGCCACTGTGAGGTAATCGCATTTGACACGACCAATGGAAAACACCACAAAAATGGACAGAAATAGTATCCATGCTAGAAACTCATTAATGGGTACAGCTTGAGAAATATTCCATTTCAGTCTTTTCAACTGAAAGCAAAAGGATACACTTTGAATTATAGAATCAGTGGTGTTCTAATGCAAACGTCAGTATTGATCATACTGGCATTCAGGGTGTAACTCGTCCTGCACACTTTTAGCTACAGGCCTGAAATGAGTTATAATGTGTAACTTCACACAGAACTCGTTTTTGCATTCCATTGTTTTCTATCTAACGATGCACGGACAGACGTCTTTGAATGTTGAGCTCACATCTTTGTCAGTGCCTTGCGCATGACATGACATTCTAAAAATGCGCTGCTCAAGGTAAAATAATGCTGCCTATTGCTACTGGAATTATCGTAAATTTCCTAGTAAAATGTCCTAGTTTCCGAGTAAAATTGGGACATGAATGCCTGCTAAAGTCGTATTTACCACTGTGAAGCTCTGGGATAATTTTGAGACCCAAATTTCTGAGTTTGGCAGGCCATAAACTTTAAACATGGCGGAGGGGAGAACGATTGCTGCTGTGACTGCTATTCTTTATTCGTTTTTTCAACAACAGCAACATCACCTTTTGTCATTAAAATTTGTGCATATTTACATATAGGCCAGTGAATAATCATTTGAAGCGTATTGTATATTTTATACACAGCGAAAATAGCCTGATTTGACAGAAATTCCAGAATCATCAGCAAGCTGACTATATAGATAGAGCGGGGAATGTTTATATGGTTGTCAATGAATGGGATGCTAAAAAACATTTTGGCTTTAATACGACTTTCCCAATATATAGACAAGAATAAACCTGGTGTCCTCCATGATTCCTGTTCTTTCTGACAAGAAAGCACTTGAAAGCAATGAGCTCGTAATCACAACTTCAGAAGTGGGAAGTAGGACATTTCCGACAGCAAGTGAAGGCAGCAGCATAAGCCTAAAGACCTTGCTTTGTTTTATTGTCACGTCTCACATTTCTCACATCTCACATTTTAGCAACACCCTCTAGTAGTAGTGAGTTTTGCACCAATCATACTTTCTCCAGGAAAATGTAATTTTATATTTTATATTCAGTATCCCATTTGGTTCACAGAGAACATGCTGCCAGAGTGCTCGCACATGCTCTTGAACCCAAACAGCAGATGCTTCCTTTGTAGCTGAACAGGTGAGCCCATCGTCGTGTCATTAACCAAGCTTATCGTAAGGGTCAAACTGAGAGAGAAAGTAAAAATATGGCTTCTGCTTATCCCTTTTCCTCGCAAAGGGCACGATTATGTTTTCCGAAGACCATTAACAGGATCATGGAGCGCTTAAACAGCAAATCATTGCCCCTTCATCACTGAAATTCCATCTCTCCTCACTGCAAGGCATTGTGTTTTAAGGCACCACAATGTATACTAGCACAAACCAACGTGTTTCCATTGGTTACCACTCTGCACCCCTTCTATCTGTTTTGGCTGATATGACAAGCTGTGATTGGCTGATAATGACCGGCAGTTTACATAATTTCAGTCCTCTAATTTTCCCTGTCATTAAATCCTCAGAGAGAACACAAGGCTGTCAAACACCAGGCAATATTTCTCAGAGCACAATGCAGTATGTATAGTAAAAAAGGGCTGGGTTGTAATAATAAAAGAAAGAAACGAAACCTAAAAATGTGTCTGACAAAAAAAGAAGTGGCGAGGGGGGACTGAGAGAGATCTCTCTACGTACTTCTTTGCTGACGTCTGTTCTGTCTTTCGTCATAGCGCTTGGAGCCAACTGGGTCGAGGAAGTGGAAAGGGGCGTTTTGCAGCTTTTTTGCATAATATGTCATCAGCCTTCTGTCTTGATGATTGTAAGCATTGCTTTCCACACACACACACACACACACACACACACACACACACACACACACACACACACACACACACACACACACACACACACACACACACAAATAATTTTTTTCTGTAATTAATTGTGATGAATCGAAACTAACATTCAAGGTTTTAATATATTTTATATTGTAATCCTTTCATATTGAATCTTTTTAATATTTGTTTAATAGCTTCTTTTTACTAAGCACTATGAATAAAGGCCAATATCAATGATACCAGTACTGATAGTGATGTCTCTATTAAATGGATTTTTTCCCCTCAATTATAGCCATTAATTAAAGCCATTCAACATTACTGTATAGTTGAAAGTTGTTATATTACAAAAAAAATATAACAACTTTTAATTTAAGTGAACTTAAAACAATCTTCACATAAATCCATTGTAATAAATGTCACATGTAGCTGTGCTTTTAATATATCAGGGCTCAACGCTAAGGTTTTTTTTCTTCAGATTTTTACCTGCCCTGCTTAAAAAAAGTTATTGTTTTCAATGTTTTTGTTTTAAGATTTGGAATATAGATTAATCCTTATTAAAGCAACAAAAGTTATTCAGTCAAGAAAAGTGATTTTCTTTTACTAACATTAGCTACGCTTACATGGACACTTTTTGCTTCAAACTGAATGAATTAATTCTGATTGATGAATCTGAACGTAGTGTTTACATGAACAATAAATAAAGTGATCGGGTTGATGTGCGCGTTTATATGTCACAAGCTTCAAATCGGAATTGAATGCTTAGGTATGCGCACACTGCACCAATATACAGAGTTTCCCGCTGTCGTTGCATACTAACCATCCTACTTTTCTTAGTTATATACTGTATATATATATATATTAGGGCTGTCAAAATTAGTGTGTTAATTTTGCGATTATATATAAATCTATATTATATATCATTTTTTGTGTGTATAACCAAAATGTGATACGAACTATCAATCTAAACCTATAGGATGCTAATGTAGAAGAGTAGCTCAACTTTACAGTGTTATACAAAATTCAACCATGAAGCCTGGAAAGGTACTGAGACTTTCTGGAAAATTCCAGATCTACACCCCCTCCTGCCTCCTATCATGTAATATCTATACAATCTGGCATCCCATCATGCACCTTGCGAAGTTGACTCCTGGGGCATAAACCGTTGCTCGTGACCCAGAAAATAGAGGTTGTGTCCTTTTTCCACCCCGCAAGCCTCTGAGCATGAGCATGGTTACAGACTCCACCCAGAGAAGACACGACCACAGAATACACTTGCAGTTATGTATACTGCATGTATATTAATGCATTGACATAAATGGGTGAATCTATCAAAAACATGCCATGAAAGCAAAAAACTGCCTCCGCATATTCTCATTACCGTAGTGCATTTGGATGTTTTACTGTGGTGTAATGTTTTTCTCATTATTATTTGCAATGGTAGTTACCATCATTTCTATAATACATTTTAAATTAAACTGCAATTTGAATAATATACAATTATTTTTTTGGAAATGTGCCGAATGGTTATGAAAATGCAAAAACAGGCTTCATTTTCTCATTGAAGCAAAGTATAATTTCTTATTATGTTCTTTTGATTTTGGATTGAAACATAACCCAGACATGTTCTTTAGTGATATCAGCATTTCATCATGTATGCAAATATTTGATCATAAGACAGTTCCAGTAGAAACCGACATGATATCTAAATTGAAGTGGTTAAATCTGGAAGCGTAAAACAGTATTTTTCCATTCAACCTCTGCCACAATTTTCAGTTTGCTGTGAAGATTTTTGGCTCCCCCTCTGGCCCTGAAAGCAGCCATTTTGTTTCTCTCTCTCTGAAATGGGGGTGCAGTATGAATCATGAGTCTCAGAGAGACGCTCGCCTCTAACAACCGCACACTTCACAGCTGATTGTTCAGGGCAGGAGACGCAGGCTGCCGGCAGGGCCATCTCAACCAGAATACATTACGTTCCAGCTTTTTAAGTCAGTGAAGACTATTACCCAGAAGCCCTTTGGAAGTTCTTATCAGTGCCAGCCAGATGGAGAACATGTGAGCGATGTCAGTACCTGCAGACTTGTTGATAAAACAACACAGCCAGAAATCTGAAATTAAAAAGAGATTGTGAGGTTTACTGGCTTGATTTGGTTAGTAATGAAATCTTATTAATATGTAATGTTTAATTGTTTAATATGTAAAATACATTGCATTCTCTGAAACGTATTTAGCTCCATTGGTGGTTTATGGCTAGAGACAATGAGTTAATGTATTTGATGTGCTTTTGTTTTCCTAGGCGTGCGTATGCGTCGTTTGTGTTCAATGAAGACGTCAACACTGAATTTTGTGGATGCAAGTTACATGATTACAGGACATGAGTCACATAATCTCACAGTTTGACTTCAGTCCAAGCCCAACAAGCATCCAATTGACTCATATTCTACAAATACATCCCCCAAAACCACAATAATCATGTATGTCTGCATATGCCATAGAGACGTGTAACAATTCAGTTTTTTACAGCAGAATGCATGTCTGCCCCCTTGTGTCTGAAAATAATTGATGAACGTCCAGGGCATATTTCACCCAAAAATCTGAAAGAAACAATGATTTTAGGATCTCTATGATTTTCTTAAAATATTTTCATGATAACTAAGCCCATTTAAATAATATATTTCTCTTTACAGTAATGTGAAAAAAAATCTCATTCTTAAATAATATATATATATACATATATATTACATACTACATATATACAATATAATAGATTACTCAGGATTCAGAGTTAGTCCCTAGTTATTAACCAGTTATTGTAATTACTATAATAAGTACATAGTACGCACATGGGGAACAGGAATGTAAAATAAAGTGCTACCAAATTGTCTTTTTAAATTACATACTGCACACACACACACACAGGTTTTAGAACTATGTTTTTGGACAGAATTGTAGTTCCAGGATCAACAAAAGATAATCCAGTAACATGTCTTGCCAAAATCACAACAACAACAACCACACACACACACACACACACACACACACACACACACACACACACACACACACACACACACACACACACACACACACACACACACACACACACACACACACACTCACCAGTTTAGACAGAAATGATCTTAGTCTGACTAGCTGAAGACAGTACTCTAGCTATACCTTTTAGACACAGTACTTCCTTGAAGATAGATTCCAGCACATCGCTACAACAGCCATAATGAATTGAACCTTCACAACTGATACTGCTTTACAACAATGAACTCTTAAGAAAGCTACATATTGCGATTTATCAATAAAATACCTTACTCATGTTTAGTAATAAAACATGATCTCCGTGTCGCTTTTACAAAATTTCAAATCCCTCAGTTCTCGCCATCTCCAAAAAGCCAACCAGTTTTTATTCTTGTTTTATTTCGGGCTCTGTCACGTTCTCTTTTTGACAGCTGACCAAATTCTCCTCTGTTCATCTAACCTATGCCACTCCTACATCATACACGCGTCAAAGTAGCCGGTGTTACAATATATTCAGTTCTTGAAATATTTGATTCCACTGGGTCACACTTTCATGAATATTCATGATATCCTGTATTAAGTATAAGCTTTTTTTTTGCTTTTGTGATGTTTCCACATAACTCATCATCTTGTAAAGTCGCTGTTTGCTTCAGACTGGATGTGAGAGCTGAAGTAACTGGTAGCTCTAGCAGTGTGTGATTTGGACATACAAAGAGGCTCTTTTCATTGAGTGCCAAGGCCCTGTTTAATCATCTCAGAAACTCACTTAATTTTGCATTCTTGCATTCCACATATTGTTTTAATATTTTCATGGTCTTTCTCATTGTTGCTTAACATTGACACTTTTATTACCTTTTCAAAACAACCCATTAAACAGTTGCGATTGAGGAGCGTGCAGTAAGATTTTCAGTTCTATTAGATTTCGAGTTATCTCAAGTAGGCCTACATGCCCGCAATAGGAGGATATCATGACTATACATAAAAGCGCCACCCAGTGGAACTAAATATTTCAGTAACTGAATATATTGTCACACCGGAGCAACTTTTCTCTATTTACGTATATAACGAGACATGCATGGGTGAGTGATGTATGTCAGCAATTTCCCGCAAAATCAATCCCATTGAGTCTAAAGTATTCAAACATATAATAGACTAACCATAGTGAATCAGGGTAAGACAAAAACTGGTTTTGGAAGAAGGATTATGTATTATTTAAATTGATTTTGTTAATTTTTAATTTACATAGTGTACCTTTAAAATGGCTACAATGTCAAAAACAGAGTGTATCCATAGATGTCCACTGTTTATTTCTGTTATAATGTAAGTGTCAATGATACACTGACCTGCATTAACCAGACACAGTATCATTCTTCACAATTGCTTGCAGGGAAAATGACCAGAATGTAGCTCAGTATGTCCATTGGTGCATGTGTAGGCCTTTGGCATCCACTTCCTGCTCTGACCCACTTAGAGTGGTGTGTTGGTTATTTTAAGACACCAGTCGCACACCCTGCGGCACAAACACACAGCACGAACAATGTTAGAGGATGGTGTGGCGGTCCAGAGCCAAACTGGCATGTGATACAATAGCTGCAAACGACAGAGAGAGATTTTGTGCTGGACAAAAACAGCAAACCAAACCGATGAGTGCAAGGAAACACAACATGATCCCACTGCATTCCACACTGAGGGGGTGATTTGGTAGAAGAAAAAAGAAATCTGATGTTATATTTGATTTTCAAGGGCTTACTTTACCTCTAAAGATCAGTTCTTAAACAATCTATATAACGTGGATGGTCTGTTCTGAAAAGCATCAGTGTCTATTTAGTTCTCTGCTAAAGAGTATTTGTTTTAGGCCTATATATATATATATATATATATATATATATATATATATATATATATATATATGGTATATGAACCTGTGACCCTATATATGTGACCCTGGACCACAAAACAAGTCACAAGTCGCACGGGTATATTTGTGGCAATAGCCAACAATACATAGTATGGGTCAAAATTATCTATTTTTCTTTTATGCCAAAAATCATTCGGATATTAAGTAAAGATTATGTTCCAAGAAGATATTTTGTAAATTTCCAACCGTAAATATAAAAAACATTTATTTTTGTGAGTGAATGCAGCTCAGTCGTGAACATAAATAGACAAGTTTAAAGGCGATTTTCTCAATGTTTTGATTTTTTTGCACCCTCGGATTCCAGAATAGTTGTGTATCGGCCAAATATTGTCCTATCCTAACAAACCATACGTCAATGGAAAGCTTATTTATTCAGGTGGTGATGTATAAATTTCAATTTAAAAAAATTGACCCATGTGACTGGTTTTGTGGTCCAGTGTCACATATTTAAAAATTATTTCATTTGCAATTTGTGAGTTTATTTTCACAAAATACATATGGAAATGGTTTATTATTGTTTAGTTGATAGTTCTTAAAATGTATAATTGTTATGTTTATGATGGACTGTGATATTTTAAGATTAAAAATCACATGAAAGGTGTTTAAAGGGGACCTATTATGCCCCTTTTTACACAATATAATAGCAGTCTCATTTGTCTCTAAATACCCCACAGATCCTTTATTGTATCATGTTGTAAAAGCCCATTTTTGAGAGGAAGGAAAACCCCTGTTTTCAGGCATGTATCTTTAAATGCAAATGAGCTGCTGCTCCCTGCCCTGCTTTCCAGAAGAGGATACTCTGACAAAAACTAAAACATCTGTTTGGTTTTGATTATCATCTCTATTGCGGTCAAGCTCACGTGACATCGCAGTTTTTCATCCACACTAGGTTGTCGAAAACGCACCGTCGGTTATGTCTGTGGACATAAACAGCAAGTAAAGAAATCACGTGTATATTAGATCTGTGTATTAAAGAGACAGCAGCGTAATATACAGTACCTACTGCTGTATATGCTGTTAATATGAATCAAACAACAAAAGAAAAACAGAAAATCACTCACTGCTCTTGATTGAACAACTTTAGTAGCTTTAATGAGAATACATTTCTTCATTGAATACTGCTGTTAAATGCTCTGGCGAGGAGATAAACATGGCGGACTGCGTACATTCACTCAAGGGGAGGAGCTAAGCTAATAGGGAAGATTTTGTCGCCATTGTGGGCGGGGCCTGTTCTAATGTGACGTCACACTGGATACAAACAACAAACGTTTTATTCTGAGACACTGCTTATGATTTATGGGGATAAAAAAAAAAAGGTGGTTGGTGGGTGGTTTTTTACCATCATAGGGTGGTTGTGTACACACACTCCCGAGAGACATTTATGTTTCAAACACCATGTAAAATTACATTTTGCATAATAAGTCCCCATTAAAAAAAACTAATGTAAAACTAATGTAAAAAAAAATATATAACGATGGCATGGTAAATTGTTTTCAAAATTGATCTTTAATATGATCTTCAAGCAGAATTTGAGTCATATTATACCATAATTTTTTAAATATTGGTAACACTTTAGTTTAGGGTCCAATTCTCCCTATGAAAAGTTGCTTATTAGCATGCATATTAGTAGGATTTTAGTTTATTAGTATAAGCACATATTAATACCTTATTCTGCATGGCCATATTCTACATCTACATTAATAAGCAGTAATTAGGAGTTTATTGAGGCAAAAGTCGTAGTTAATAGTTAGTTAATAGTGAGAAATGGACCGAAGTGTGACCGAAATATTTCTCAAACATTAAGCAATGTAACACCAATGACGCATATATTAAATAACACCAAAGTTTTTCAGTGGAGAAATAAACATGCAAATTCGAACCTCTTTTACCTCTAAATGTTTAAATTGGATACTTTCCCACAACTGTTGTACTTTAAAAAAATATATATATTGTTACAGTTACATTGTACTTACTCAAGTAAGAACAGAGTAATATTAACTAACTACATGTACTATAGAGTTACAGTTAGGATTTGGTTCATACTATAGTAAGTACACATTATACAAGTACACCTTAAAATAAAGTGTTACCAAAATATTAAATTATTAATTACCTATTTTATTTAGCTTTTTAGACTTGCAGTAATGCAATCAATCGATCGATCAATAATAAATAATAAAATTGTGTTATAGAATTATGCCTTTTGTATTGTTATACTGAAGGAGACTAACATTGAAAGAGCAGCACTGTCAGAACAATGGATTTCCAGCTCAATTTAAAGTTTCGACATAAAGTTAGTCGATGGGGTTTCTGTCATATTTTATGTATGTTATGACTAGAAAATAAAAATTGGGAGGCAGTTCTGAAAGGCAGTTTTGCTCCTGGCTGAAAACATGTTCTCATAACAATCTGACAGATGTAGGGATTATAGTGGTCGTGACTGGTCAAATAAGCCTGCAGGTGTGCTCTATTCATCAAGTGTTTGGGATCTTACATAAGCGCAGTTTTGGGAGGAAGGATGGTGAACTCTGGCTCAAAATCATGCCAGTGCACCTGCCGCACATTCAGCTCGTATGAAACCACCCTGTGAAATCCGTCACTTACAGGACCTCATCGCCGCAGCTGCGGTCGGTCCTCATTCCAGTCACGTCCGTTATGATGCTTCGGGCTCCATTAGGCTCAAAGCACGGCGAGACCCTCCGGTTCCTCAGCCGTCTGCAAGAGGACTACAGCTGTCAGCTCTGAAAAGACAGCAGGTGGACACACTCTCACACTCTCAGCCTGTTTATTTATCGGAAGTCATCCCATCAAAAATGACTGCAATGGCAATGCTTTGTTGGAAAGAGAGTGAGAGAGAGAGAGAGAGAGAGAGAGAGAGAGAGAGAGAGAGACAAACTGGAAGGAGAGATAGACAGGAAGCCGAGAGAAAACGTGTGTGAATGACAAAGACAGAGTCCCACAGAAAGATAAACAGCCACAGTGGAGGCCTATAATGGCTTTGCACTGCTAATTTGTCACTCCACTTGAACGGCAAACAGCAGGAACACACGCTGAACTGTCACTCCCTGCTGCCCAAAGACAAGCTCGCAAGAACCTTCATTACTGGTGAAGACATCAGCTATAGACATCTACAGTAGAACTATACAGAATAAAAATATATAGCCTAAAATATAAATATAAATATAAAGCTGACAGTTAAGTTTTCTCTTCAAGAATATAAAAACAATTCCGTTTACAAGGGATATTTACTGTGTTTTTTCTTCGTTTTCTCTTCACACTTCACATGTCTCATCTCATGTTCTTCTGTCTAATGGGTAAATAAGTACTCTAACTTTTGTTTAACTTTATAGGGGCAAAAATGTTCATGGAAAATACGTCAGAGCCTAAATAAAGGAAAGCCATAATTTCTGCAAATTTCTAACTAAAAAAATACCAACATGGTTTATCAATATTTCAGCCTTGTTTAGCTGATAGATAAAAAGTATTTATAATTATGTCTATTTTCATGGTTTAAGATTGGAATTCTGGGGCAAAGGTAAACAACATAAAAGGCATTTGAAATGTAGCACACATAAATGATTAAGACAAAATGAAAACAAATGATTAGCATGGGCAAGCAATACTAGAGCGAGTTACATGTATACAGTAAGTGGGGTTTCACAGAGATGCCACAGAAGTGATAA